>OW052222.1:66410362-67126195 GCA_932526605.1 Nephrotoma flavescens | reverse complement strand
ATTATGACTGTAAATTTATACTGAAAACTGGTAATATTTATTGGAAATATTAATATGCAATGTTTTACTTTAATAAACAAAACTATTTTTTAAGTAAAATTCGATTAAAATATTAATCAAAACCAAGTAAACGTAGTAAACTATTTTTAGACATTTGTTTTCTTGTTTTATTGCGATCGCTTGAAGACCGCAATTAATTAAATTATTTTCCCGTAAATTTATTCCCCAATCGCCAGAATTAACTTTTGTAAAACGGGAAATTGGGAAAAATATCTGGGGAATAACTGCTACAAAAATAAATTATTGCCTATTCCCGGGGAATTACCAGAATAGGGCCAACGGTTGGATTCTTCCATTGGTTATATTACTCAGATATTAAACTTTTGATTATAGAAATCTTCATTTGTCCCAATTGACATTCAGGCCATATTCACTAGCTAATTTAATGTCGACCTAGAAATTTTTGAAACGGCGTGTCCCATTCCACACGAGATTTTTAGTTTATTGATTATTTTTTCAAGGCCAACTAGTCGTAATAGATAATGTTTATATGTATGTGTGTTTTTTTTTTGTTTTGTTCTGCTCTGTCGAAAATAAAATTTAAACTAAAATGAGTCAAAAATGTCCTTGAAATATTTTTTATTTCATTTATGTTTGTGTTAGTGTGGTTGCACCGAAAATTTGTTTAAGTCGCAATTAAAACCAGTATCATATGTAAACGGGATACGAAACGAAGAAAAATACGGTTTCTGTGATACCCCGTGTGCCATCAGTAAATCAGTTTCAGTTTTTCCTAGTATGATGACACATCATCCATATAAACTAGGGCAATTTCTTCTTGAATTCTGTTCCAAACACATCGTTTATCAATCTGTGAAATATTGCTGGTGAATTGCTTCATTGAAACTCATATTGGCCATCTGGAACTACGAACGATGTAAATTTGCAGCTAGATGCATTGGAACATGAAAAAATCCATTTTTTAAATCCATTCTTAAAATACAATTCACAATAAGCTTCACAATTTTCGACCCAATTCGCTATAGTAGTTTCACCCTCACCAGTGAACACTTCCATGGAATCTTCGACTTCAGGAAATTACACATGATGATGATGATCATTTACATAGTGGTAAATTTCATTATCCTTTTGAGCGATATCGATATTTCTTTTATTTCTTCATCATCAAAAACCTCGTCATAGTTGGATCTTGTTTTCGAAAATGTTCTCGTAGTTTATAAATTACTACTGCCATTTTGCCTTTGGAATTTACTCCCAATGTCTCAGCATATTCTCTAACTTCTTTGGAATCCATCTTTTAATTGTTTGATTGTTTTTTTTAATATATTATATTTATTCGATAGAAAGTTTAATAAACAATTTCCACACTGCTTTTATTTAGTTCGCCAGAATGTTCGATTAAAACAATTTTTTTTTTTAATATTTTCACACACACGCGTTTCAATTAATTTATTGTATCGGCATCAATATTATATTGGCAAAATCATATCCCGGTTGAGTCCCCAAAATTGTTGAATTACAAATTGTAGAATTTGTGTCTCACAAAAAATTAATTATCAAATTAAATAAAGAAAAAAGGAATATTTAATATTATGTATATGATATTATAATATAAATTCATTATTAATAATTTTTTACCCTTGGCTAAGCCAACCATACTCCGTGGGCATTTCTTTTTAGACTAACCCGTATTATATCGTTTCTTTTTCTCATCATAGTGGTTGCGTTTATATATTATCTTTTTCAGTGTTGGCAACATTTATTCCCACAAAAATATGAGTGCGATGAACGCAATGAGTTAGTCTTGTGACGCGTACATGACTTCGGAAATATAAAATGTCGTACTCGCTCCCAAACTAAAATCCAATCAAATTTCGTGAAATGCTTTATGCCCCACCTACTAGTTTCATACTGCAGTTGAAATATTTTTGAGCGAGATGCATGCGCAGGTAATGCGAATGTGTGGAGCTGGTACGTGGCCAGCAGTGGCGAAGTGGATTTTTTTCATGGAAGGCCCTTGGCAATTCAAGAAGTCATAAAATGAGAAGCTCGTTGTATTAATGTATCTTTGAGCCACAAAAATGTTGTATTAAATGAATGCCTTGATGATGTCATTAACATGCAATAGGCGGGATATCATAATTGGTATACTGCAATTTGAATTTTTCATAAACTCATATATAGACAAATCCATTTAATTTGACTTTGGGCTACACATCACTGTCGTTCTTCTACGTGTATTTCGCAATTGTCGACATGTCGGTGTTGAAAATAGTGTAGACAATTGTTTACTTCGTAGACAATGTCGATAATTGGTGGATTATGTAGACAACTTGTAAAGTAAGTAGAATATTAATTTTTTTGTTTTTTCCCATTGTAGTCTTTTAGTACGAGGTTAGATTATAGATTATAGTGTCCCAGTCCAGAATAGGGTTTTCGGAATTTTAGAGTCATTTTTACAAAAGAAGTGGTTGAGATTAGTAGGTTTAAAATGGTTCAAGATATTACAAATATTGTATTCGCCATGTAATCTATTTTAGTCATTATCAAACTTAACATCTTTTTCTCATACCAGAGAACTAACATTTTTTGCCTCAGATGTCACTATATAATATGATCATTTTTTTACGAAAAACTATTCGCAGTGTCAACGAATACCTATCGACTGCCCCCGGATCTGTTTCTTTTCAGTCCAATTCTTCAGATCTGTTTCTTTTCAGTCCAATTCTTCTAATGTTTCGGACTTAATAGTGAGGCGCAACTGTACGCGGTATACGAAATTTTGGGCACTATGTACTAAACTTTGATTACGTCCATTGATTGTGCATCTTCTTCGCATGGATCTCCAAGTTTAAAAAAGCTTTAGTATCAAGTTTTGGTCGGTAGTGATGCAGAATTTTGTTGAAATAAAGTCTTTTGTTTAAAAAACTCGTTATTTTCGCGAAAATCTAAAGTCTGGTATGAGCTATAATAATTTTGTTTGAAATTTAATTTACAATGTTTTAATCGTTTTTTCGTAAATGATATATGTATACTCAACAAAATATTTGCAAAAAACGTAACAGCATCAATAGAATCAGTCACTTCCGCTGGATCGATCTCGGTCAAAAATCTGTGTGACCTTCCATTGATGGTAAAGCTTATATATGAAGTTTCGTCCCGATCAATCAATCAGGATGTGCAGGGCCCAAATTTTTACTGAAAAAAACAGTTTTTTGATATAAACCGGTATTCTTGCAAAATGAATTTAGAATGTATTAGTTTAAAACAGTTTTCCTCCTAAATTATATACTTGTCAAAATAGCTACATGCAAAAAAACGAAAAAGCTCCTATTGAAGCAGTCACTTCCCTGCCCACTAAAAGCTACAGGTATTTAGTCTGCGACACCACATACATATATATAAACACACAGAAGAGACTTTTTACAAACTACTTTTTTTGACCTCGGTGGTATATCGACAAAAATTTGCTGTTTAATTTACAATATGAAGCCGTAAATTTTACTGTAACATCGCAAAAAATAAACAAAAATTTTAGGAAAAACGTTTTTTGAAATTTATTTTAAAATTTGCATTGATTGAGTAGTGATGATTTAGGCTAGCTATTGCTTGCTTGCTAGCCGATAACATCATTAAAATTTTGTTTTAGATCACAAATTTTGATTTTAAATCTAGCAATCGCCTTTTTGTTGTTTCATGAAACCTGATTGGATCAAATCAAGCGTCAAGAAACACAGTTAATATTAAACATTCATTTTTTTTATTTAATTTGTTTGTGTCTCATCAATTGTATAATTTTCAACCCTACAATGTAAAAAATGACAAGTTGTAATATCTTCCAGATTTTAACGGATCTTAGTTAAATCGGATTTCTTTTTGAAAAAGCATTATAATTTGATAACATATATATTAATTAATTGTGGTTGATAACACATTAATTATTTTATTATTATTATAGTTATAGTGTTATTTTTTGGATGGAAACGATTTAAGTGGTATGCACAAATGTATATATTGGTCGAAAGTACATACAAAAATAAATTTTTGACATGATTCTCTTTCGTACATGATTTTCACCCACACAATTATGATGGAAGGCCAGAAAAGAAATATCAATCTTGAAGGAAACTATTTAAGAAGGTTTTTTTCATTAATTTGCTCATTTTTCTTATAGTTTTGTTTTTGCGAGATGAGCGAGAGAGGGAGTAAGTATTGATTAATATATTTTTGTTTCTTATTATCCTACCTACTTCCCATTCGATTTATTGTCTGTTCTATCCATATTAGTGGTCTACCAGCATCCATTGATTTTCGATAAACCCCACCCCAATCCCTGAGCAGTAGCTGACAAATCGTGATCATCGGAGCTTCGAGTTGCTACACGAAATTTAAAAGAGCGTGTTAAACTATCCAATTTGGTTTTGATTTAGCCATGGATATCGTATACACAAAGTTGTTATGAATATGTTTAATTTCTGGTGTTACATATCTATACAACTAAAATAATATCTAATTTACTTAATCCTTATTATAAACTGTCCCCTCAGGCAAACCACTTTATACCTAGTTTATTTTCCAACCATATGTGAGTAGATAAACATACCACCAGCATAATCATATAAAAATTTTCTGGTGTTACGAAATCTTATCAACCATGAAGCTGAAAAAAATATGTTTATATGAGATAAATACAAAATATCCGAAGCACCTTTTCGACTTGAAAGCATAACATACCTACACACACATACACCCACACCCAAGCACACAAACAATAATCCAACAAAATAATCTTTAATTTAACGACAAATATTATATAAATTCGTAAACAGTAACCCATAAAGTTGCGTATTCCTAAGCTCTATATACGATTGTAGAGAGTTGCTTGCAAAAATTCCATAAATTTACTTTTTAAACATGACAATGACGTAATAATATACAAAAATGTGTACAGTATTTTCCGTATTTTACAACCCTCATCCTGATCGGCACGCATACGGAATACACAATAAAAAAAAAATACCAAAACCATTAACCATTTCCATTCTTTACTCAACATGCTAAGGAGGAAAATATAACATAAATCCCTTAATAAAATGTGTCACAACATAATCTAATTATCAATTTTGTAGTCACTTAGACACGTGGAAATATCCTATCATATCATACCGAAACAAACGTATATGACATACATAAGTGGTAAAAGTTCAATCAGCAGAAGAAAAACGAAAAATCATTTGTCGGTATTTTGTATACCTTTTCGCGAACAATACAACCGCACGTTTCCAACGCGCTCGAAAGCACCGAATACGGAAAAACGTCGATACTCGCTTAACATCGAAACGAAGAAAAATCGAGCAAAAAAAAAATATTACATGAAAGAGACAAACATATGACATTTCTACGTTGTACGTAAGAATATGGAGGAAAATTTGTTCGCCATGTTGGAAAAATCGACTAAAATAAAATTGATATTTAGTGTATGATGTAAAAGGGCGCATGTTTAAAAAAAAATAAACTTTTGTGTGGTTCATGTTTGTGTGGACTTTTCTTTTTTTCCTTATTACTATAATAATGTTTTATAATACGATGACGTCATACTATTTTTCTATTAAAATATGAACGAGTACATTTTTGTTTCTTCTTCTAGTGTGCCCGTAGATATTTAGAGAAATTTTTTCTGTTATAGGGTGTAAAAAGCACATGGCAAAAAGATTAATTGTCTTCCGGAATATTTGATATTCGGTTTTTTTGTTTGGTGCAGTTATTTTTGGGTTGAAATGATATTTTTGGGGTTATAAGAAATACAAACAAACTCCTTCGTATATCGTATATCGAATAAGAAAATCATTGGCGTTCTGGGGATAAAGATGTACGTTGAACTAGATACGATATAAATTTAGGTTAATGTAATAGATGTGTGTTCATATATTATAGGACAAAACATCTATATGTATTTGTAGATAATGTTTTGGAAATGAATTGGGTTGAGAATTTGAGACTTTAATTGATGTCTGTTTTATAGATGCCGCAACCATTTAGATCATTATTTAGAATCAAATTACTTTTTTTCAGGAAAGTGGAAATGAACAATTTCTGGAGGCCTATGTATCATAATGCATTTTTGAAAACTTCAATATCGCATATTAAAGGTAAATATTTATTTAAATGCATCGGGCAATTAAATACTTGGAATATCAATAGCCATAGCCTAAGATCATTTCTAATAAGGTAAAATCAATAAACTTTAATAAATAAAAATATTAAAATAATAGCTACTTCATTGATGTATTTAATAATTATAAATTGTTAAAGAAAAATTACAATCTTATCAGTAGAACGGGTAATTAGCTAAAATATAACTTGTAGACTTTTGGGGTTTAGACTACTTTCGGTTATATTCATCAATGCTATGTCAAACGTTTGTTTATTTATTTATTTTGTTATAGTCTGTTATATAGAACAAAGGCTTTTGTTGGTAATTTATTTTATTCTAATTTAAATAACATAATTTACATAACATATATGTAACATGTATGTTTCTTGCAGTGTCAACACATTCCCGACCCTCGTGGAACCGGAGGTGCGGCTGGGGTATTAGAAGCAACAAATATATTGCAATGTAATGTTGATAATCATGTATCTAACAATTTCTTATTGCGTTGGATGAGCCATAGTTTTGGAAAATTTTATTTCTGAACTTGATTTTAATCGCGCTGAATCCCTTTTCACTGAGAAAATCCATGCTCAAAAATGACACAGTTTATATATGTTTATGAGGACAACTACAATTAATGAGGTAATAGGCAAATTTTAGTAAAAATAATTTTATTTTTCAACAAAATCTCCCCCCACGTTATTGCCTTGTCAATTAATTTGTACAATTCATCAACATGAAATGATTTCTCTGGTTTCCCAATATCCTGGCGGACATTTCTTCATTGTTATTTGAAAAGCTTAGCCCCTTAAATTTTTTGCAAATTAGTAAAAATGAAATATTCTCTTGTGGCCGGATCTAGACAGAAAGGTGGCAGCAGTATTTTATTGAATCCGCAAACTCGTACTGCTTGTTGAGCACAGTTCGTCTTATGTACGAAATACTTAATCTAGCGTTGTCATGTAAAAATAATACTTTTTGCTTAATTTAACCTCTTCCTTTTCCTAATTGTATCCTTCAATGAGTTCAAACAACCCGTAAAGGAAAAGAGCTTTTCGAAGCAGGTCGGGTAAACAACTGCGAGTTCCATTCTGGAGGTAAACCAACATATTGGCCTGCTGTTGGCATCATTGTGCTTGGCATAAAAGAATTTTTTTGCCTCTTGTTATCTAAATTCAGACGACTATAGCGAGGCTCTAAATCATAGAATTTTTTGCTCTTCTTATTTAAACAGGCCAATCTCTGAACTACAAAACCTATATACCTGGTTTCTGGTAATGGACATCTACTATGAATTGTACGAGTATAGCGGAGCTCAAAATCAAAGATTTTTTTTGTCTCTTGTTATTTAAATTCAGTCTACTATAGCGAGGCTATAAATCATAGAATTCGTTTCCCTCTTATTATTTAAATAGGCCGATCCCTGTAATATAAAACCTGTATAGCCCGGTTTCTGGTAATGGACATTTACTATGAATTCAGACGACTATGGCGGAGGTCTAAATCAAAGAAGTTTTTTGCCTCTACTTATTTAAATTCAGATGACTATAGCGAGGCTTTAGATCATATAATTTTTTTGCCTCTTATTATTTAAACAGGCCAATCCCTGAACTACAAGACCTATATATAGTCCGGTTTCTGATAATGGACATCTACTACGAATTCAAACGACGATAGCGGAGCTCTAAATCAAAGATTTTTTTTGCCTCTTGTTGCTCTATGTTATGATCTAATTACTCAGACTAAAATATGTCCCACGGCAATGGAAGGTTGCTGAAGTAATTATGATTCCTAAACTAGGCAAACTAGCAAAAGACAAAAAGTCATACAGGCCAATTTCACTACTTCCTGTCATTTCAAAATTATTTGAAAAATTACAGCTCAAGAGGCTCAAGCCAATAATAAAAGAACGAAATTTAATTCATTCCACCACACCAATTTGTATTTAGAGAAAATCACTGTACGATAGAAGAAGTTCACAAAAAAACGGACATAATAGAAGACACACTTGAGAAAGAGAAAATATGTTCCAGTATCGACTAAACAGTTCTATCAAACTCTTAAATCGTATATCGCAGATCGGCACTTCCGTGTAAAATATAACGGAGAGCACTCTCAACTAAAGAGAATAGCAGCAGGCATACCACAAGGTAGCGTACTGGGTCCTATACTGCATATCTTGTGTAACAGCAGAGCAACATTTGCAGACGATACAGCTATTCTGACGATTGGCAAGTGTATATCAGAAGCAACGACCAAATTTCGATAAGCAACCGACTCAGTGAGTAGCTGGGCAAAGAAATGGCGCATTAGCCTAAACGAAGCAAAATCGGTTCACGTAAACTTCACAAACCAGAAAATTAACTGGATTTCAGTGGACCTCAATTCAAGGCAGGTTCCAAATACAAATAGAGTCAAATACCTCGGCTTGACTCTCGATTGCAAGTTTAGATGGAAAGAGCACGTTAAAAATAAAAAAGAAGAATTGAACATCAAATATAGGGAAATGTATTGGCTAATAGGTAGAAATTCTGAGCTTACAATACACAATAAATTGCTTCTGTGCAGGCAATTAATGCTAAATCCAGTATGGACCTATGGTATTCAACTTTGGGGTTGTATCAAGAAAACAAATACACAAATGATACAATGTTTTCAAAACAAAGTGCCGCGTGGCATTGTCAACACACCATGGTACATCAGAAATGATAACGTACATAGGGACCTAAATATGGCATATGTCAGTGAAGAAATAAAAAATCATGCAAAGAAACACATTCAGCGCATATCTCGTCACCAAAATGCAGACATACGAAGTTTGTTGGACACCACCAATGCAGTAAGAAGATTTCAAAGGCAGAAACCTTTAAAACTGGGGGCAGATGTACTTAATTAGGACAAAGAAAGGCTAAAGTTTACTTTACGTTTACATCGAGAAAGTCAGCTACGGAGTATAAATTTTCAAATGAAGGATTGTTTATCAACAGATTTAGGAGGGGGAAGCTAAATTTTCGGGAAAATTATTACATTTTCCGGGTAAATGTTCACTTAAAAAAATTGCGTATTATTTTATTCAAAATACGTACAAATGTGTAACTTTTATAAAAGTTTTGATATTAGGAGTATATCTTAAGAGTTTTTCGGTAGTAAAAGTAATTTTTCCGGGAAAATTTGGAAATTTTGTCAATTTTTATTTTCCTTAGTTTTAAATTATAAATAAAATTTGACACTTGAAGAATTTGGAAAAGCAGGGGTTTGGGAGTAGACCCATCCTCTAAGGTATACAACGAATTAAAATTACATTAAAAAAATTTTATATCTACAAAAGTTGATTTTTTTAACATTTGTAGCACTATCAGAAGAAGTGATAAGAGCGATAAAAACTCTTTGATCTGTGTCTGCAAGGTTGACAAAGCAATTATTATTAATAAATATAAAAGTAAATATTGAAAAAATAAAAAAAGTGAAAAATTTTCCGAATACCAAAAAATTTCCGGAAAAATTTATCTTTCTTCTTAAAAATTTTAAAAATTTATACTCCTTACCTGATTTTTTCGATGTATACGTAAAGTAAAATTACGCACAGAGAATTAATATAATAAATTATGAAAATTTAAACGGCAGTAACCATTGGGTTACTACCCTTCAAATGTGAGTATTTATTTAAGAACGATAAGTTACTAAATGATTTTTAAATCAGTTGTAATATATAAATTATAAATAATAAAAAATCAGTTCAAAAGTCTCTCATATTACCCCTGTAATTGTGGGTTTACGCGGTAAGCAGTCAACCATCAAATACCATCAGCATCCCGAAAAATGGTTGTCATTATCTTAACCGCAGAAACCTTAAAATTTATCGGTGTCAAATTTATGGAACGTAGAGATGAATCCATGTTTCATCACCGGTGAATATCTGGCTTGTAAATTTAACTGGATCGGCTTTACTCATTTTTAAAATTATCATAGAAGTTTGAAACTCAATCATTTTGTTTTTGTTTTAAAGTTAACATGCGGGAAGCCTATCTTCCACGTAATATATAAATTATAAATAATAAAAAATCAGTTCAAAAGTCTCTCATATTACCCCTGTAATTGTGGGTTTACGCGGTAAGCAGTCAACCATCAAATACCATCAGCATCCCGAAAAATGGTTGTCATTATCTTAACCGCAGAAACCTTAAAATTTATCGGTGTCAAATTTATGGATCGTAGAGATGAATCCATGTTTCATCACCGGTGAATATCTGGCTTGTAAATTTAACTGGATCGGCTTTACTCATTTTTAAAATTATCATAGAAGTTTGAAACTCAATCATTTTTTTTTGTTTTAAAGTTAACATGCGGGAAGCCTATCTTCCACAAATATCTGACAGCTTAAGATGATTGTGTAAAATGAAGCTAAAACTCCAATAAGTTTATGGAAATGGTGATTCATCTGACTTCCAATAAAAGATAATCATTTTGTAAGTAACAGCGTCCGCCGGTTTTTCGCTGCGGGGTTATCTTTCAGTGACTCATACCTTGTTCGAATAGACTGACCGCCTAGATGCTCTGTAAACATTTTATATTCGTCTTTCGATATCCTTCGGCGAACCGATTTTGTTCAAAAATCCCTGGGCTCCTTAAATTTTTGGAAAAATCCCGTTTCATCCAGATCAATCAATCTGTCTAGGGTGTACAAAGGCCGAGTTTTTATTGCAAAACAGTGATTTGACAAGAAGCGTCATTTCCTCTTAAATTTTGGGACACTAATCTGGATCGGTATTGTTGTAAAATTAATTTAGAATTTTTTATTTCTTAGTATTTCTTCTTGTAAATGATATACATACTTTTCAAATTATTTGCAACAAACGAAAAAGCTCCTGTGAAAGCTGTCACTTTTATTGCACCGATTTCGGCCAAAATTCACTGTGTTCTCCCAGTTCATAGAAAAAGCTAAGTGTGAAATGTATGAAGAATAAGAAGAAATAAACGTGGTAAAATGCTAATATGAAACTAGCCACTTCCGGTGGACCGATTTCTGGCAAAATTACTGGGATCTGCATATTTATGGAAAAGTTTAAGTATAAAGTTTCATCCCGATCATTCAATCCGTCTGCACTCAGAATGGTAAATCTGAAAGAATCTCGTAAAACAAAATAAAACAACCAATTGCTCATTCTTCCAGCTAGACTGATTTATTCTGGGGGAAACAACATAAAACTTACAGTGACGATTTTTTTGATAAAAACAGCTAAAAATGACCACTTAGCAAGACAATCTGCGTGAAATGAAACAAAACTCTCAAAATGTTTTGGGGGATCGGCAATTTAGATACCACGCGGAAACAAACGTTTGAAGAAGAGAAGTATCAACAGCATTTTCAAAGTACATTTAAACGTTAACAGATAACAGCTGGCGAAATCATGTTGTCTCTGCACAAACAACTAAAGCAAATCCACAAATGATATAATGCATATCGGGCTGACATTGTAACATGCCCTCTGGTTCGTGTTTACCGCAGATATAGAAAAGATGTTTCGTCAAATATGGGTTGCTGAAGAAGACAAGAATTATCACCACATACTGTAGCGTTAATCACTAGGTAAGAAACTTCAAGAATATTTGCTAAAACAATAACCTATGTAACATCCGCTCTCACTAACAACTATGCTACAACTGGCAGAAGATTAGAAAATTTATTCCTGCTGGTGTTTTAATAGCACCAAATATAATGCTATGACTGTTGAGGCTGAGTTGAGAACCTTCAACCCATCTCATTCTCAGATGAACTTACTCAACAATGGTTAATTTATTTAAACGAATTTTTCTTGCATAGATAGCGATGTGAAAATACCAAGATAGACAAGCTTTACTGATGAACCACTTATAGAAGTTTATGGATTTAGTGAAGCCTCATAACAAGAATACGCTGCTTATGTTTACCTGAAATTAAGCCTCAGATAACATATTAGCGTTAGTCTTGTAGCAGCAAAAACCGCAGGGCAGCACCAACCGAACTAAAATTAACACTACCACGGCTGGGGTTAAACTGGACCCTTCTACTAACAAGATTATTGCAAGAATTCAAGCAGGTCTAATATTGGCTAATGATTTAAGTTGGGATTTACATGCAGGTGAGATTTGTCAAAAAATGTATTATGCATTGTGGCTTTTGAGAAGCAAAGACATAGTATTCCACAAGCAACACGAATTTTATTGGTCAAATCACTTGTGCTTAGTCACTTACTATATGCTGACATTGTTTTTTCAAGCTTGGATTACTATTTAATGACAAAAGTGACCAGAGTATATAACGCAGTTGCGTTAGATATATTTATGATCTTCGTCGGTTTGATCATATCTCCCATGTTAGGAATAACATTTTTGGCATCTCTCTTAAGAAATTCCTTGAAATGCGACTTCTGATTTTCTTAAATAAATGGCTTTATTTGGAAGGATTTTTCTAACTATATCACGAATAAATTTAAATTTTCAATGGCCAAGAGAAGTAATATTTTAATAGTGGCTACTCATAACTCTGTGGTGATGGGCGATGCTTTATTGGTCGGAGGAATGCTTCTCTGGAATAGATTGCCCTTGGTGATTCGAATGGTCTGTTAAACAATTTAAGAAATTATGTTTTGAAATCTATATATCATCGTAAATGTCTATTATTTTGTTGATTATTGTCTAGTCTTAGTTTTAATTTATAATTTGTATATTTTATGTAATTTTAATTTTGTTTTAATTTAATTTTATTTAATTTGGTAAAAAAAACAAAATTTATAAATAACTAATTTTAAAGATTTCCGGTTTTTTTGTAGACAAATATTATTTACTATGACATTCACAATGTTTGCGACTTTTCGAGCCAGCAAAAAAGAGGCCATTTACTCATAATATACTACCACAGTCTGCAAAAATTTACATCTTGCTTTGTACTATATAAAACAAGAACAACTCGAATTAGCGAATTATACCACCAGATCAGAACTTCAGGAGACTCTCAGTATGTGTTAATTATTATTAATTAATAAGTTTAAATTCGTTTGTATTATTAATTTTAAAGATTTTCGGCTTTTTTTATGTGTTGTGAATGTCATAGTAAATAATATTTGTCTATAAAAAAGCGAAAAATCTTTAAAATTTATAATACAGTCGAATTTAAACTTCTTAATAAATAAATAAATAACCCGTTTCAATTAAGCTGTGATATAGTAAGCTGGTGAGTTATTAGAGACGCATGCAATTATCAGAATTATCGGAGTTTCGTTAGTTTGCTAGTTTTCCCAAAGAAAATTTTCGTTTCGTATCTTGGACATAGCAAGTTGTATTATGTTTTTGCATGTTTAGTGCAACAAACTCTAGAACTAAATACATACTTGAAACAACTAGAAAAAGAGCCGCAAACAATGTTGCAAGGGCCCATTGATAGACAATGGAACATTCCCTAATTTTAAAAACCACAGAAAAATGAGTTAATATAATATGACAAAAGTTTTATTAGAAAATTAAAAATTTGAAACTTTTCTTTTAAAAATGCGGAACCCAATTGTAGTCAACAATATAGCTGAAAAACAAATAAAAAGTTTTAAACATAAAAACAATTCCATTGATGAATTGTATATTTGAACATCCCGATATGGTTCGTAATGATTTTCACCTTATATATTTTATTTTACTTCTATGTACCATCATCCTAATCATCCCCCCAATACAAAAAATAATCCATAATATAGTCAATGAGGTGTGAAAATTCGATGAATTATTCTTATTATTGTAATGTTGAATACAAAAATAATATTTTCCAACATGTGATCATGAAGTGAATAAATAAATAAATATAAAAGAAAATGGGAAAATTTCTTTAAAATAAAAGCGAGAAAAGGAAAACTTTATAATGTTTTATTGATTACTACACAGGTTAAATGCACGAACATAATGTATGTATGTAATATTATTATACAAAATCAAACATACGAGTATTTGTAATAAAATATTATTATGTTGTGTGATTATGTAGCAATAATATTGTTTTATGTAATATGCAGCACACACATAATTAGCAATTTGTTTAAGAATTAGCAATGTTCCTTGTTATATTCAAATTATGTATACACGTATTAAAGGATTAAAGTTTATTGGTAGTAAATCGTGTTGTAAAATGTTCCGTGGAAAAATCAAGTGCCCTTGATTTGAAGGATTCAAACATCACAACTCAAACAAACAACAGAAATAAAAACCTTACATATTTGTACATATAAAGAAACCAACAACAATTCATCAAAGTATCGCGAGCTTTGTACCGAAATTCAACGGAGAAGATGCAAGTACTAGAACAAATAATTTAGAACGGCTCTTAGGCACGGCATATAATATCTTCGAAACCCGCATCAGAGAAGAAGAAAAAAATTGGGATCTCACATAGGAGCATAACCAACTACACAGACCTCAGAGATATATTAAACAACTTATACGCGAAACCATATTCACGGATGAGGTGTAAAGATAATTCACAAATATACAACAAACCTAAGGCGCGACAGTAAGGAATAAGGGGTACCGACTGTTAGAAGCACTCGAACGATACAAGACTGAATATAAAACAAAATGCAACCTAGGCAATATCTCAACACAACATCGCTGCAATAAAAGCCAAACAACTTTGATGAAATGATAAATGAAACAGAAGCAATAGAAAAACTGTTAGCAGGATCCAGAAGAAGTCCAACAGCACAGATCACAGCAAAACCACCACAAAGGCAGACAAACAATTCATAAAATAACTACTTTCAGAAAGCACCAATAATATGTGAATCACCAATTCACACACGGGATGTACGCTGAACGCGAATGAACCTAGAAAGAATACAAAGAATAACAGAAACACAGAATCACACATCCCGACACCTCAATAAACACGCTACAGGCAAAACTCTGTAACATACAGGTTCACACCAAAGGACAAATGTTCGACGAATGCCACAGTAAATTCTTCACCAGAATCGCCAATCAACACAAGAACCATGGTAATAAAGCCGCACCCCCTGATGCAAATGACTTTGCACAAAAATTCAACAGTATAACCGTAATATTTCTACAACCATGCACTCAATTACAGTATTCCAGCACAACAGTCACAGCAGGGAAATAAACTTCAACAAACGTGGTCAGTGCTTCCCCTTGGGAATAGGGAATTGGGAAAAATATTTTCATAGCATTATTGTCCAAATTGTATTATTCTGGCCTACTGATGAAATAAGTTTAGTGCAAAAATTTTCAAAACAAAATTAATTGGGAAACTTTTTTTCGACAAAATTTTTATATGGAAAAATATTTTCCAATTTAACTTTGTTTTGAAAATATTTACACCAAAGTTATCCCCTCAGTAGGCCAGAAAAATACAATTTGTGCAAAAATGCTATGAAAATATTTTTCCCAATTCCCTCTTCCCAGTGGCACTATTCTGGCTTTTCCTGGGAATAGAGAATTGGGAAAAATATTTTCATAGCATTTTTATCCAAATTGTAATTTTCTGGCCTACTGTGGCACTATTCTGGTAATTCGCCCGGAATAGGGAATATTTTTTTTTGTAGCAGCTATTCCCCAGACATTTTTCCTAATTTTCCGTTTTCTAAAAGTTAATTCTGTCAATTGGAGAATAAATTTACGGGAAAATAATTTAATTATTCGCGGTCGTTTCGCGATCGAAATAAAACAAGAAAACAAATATCTATAAATAATTGACGTTGTTTAATTGATTTTTGTTGATATTTTACTTAAAAAGTAAATTTTGTTTGTTAAAGTGAAAAATTGGATATTAATATTTCCAACTTATTTTACCAATTTTCACTATAAATTTTCAGCCACAAATATAGCTATAAGTAAATACAATAATAACTTAAATTAACTTCTATTAAATATATCCTATAATAAATTCTACATATTCCGTTTAATTCTATTAATAGTTAATGCTTTCGTAAAATAGGTATGGAATAATAAACGTCAAAACTGCTATAATTGGGAATAATTTTTCCCCAAGAAGCATTTTTCCCAAAAGCCAGAATACACTTTGGGGAAAAGGGAATACAACTGGTATACAATTTAAAATTTCTATTTCCCGGGAATCACCAGAATAGTGCCATTGGAAGGAATAAATTTAGTGTACAAATTTTCAAAACAAAGTTAATTGGGAAACTTTTGTTCCACAAAATTTTCATTGGGGAAAATATTTTCCCACTTTGTTTTGAAAATATTTACACCAAACTTATTCCCTCAGTAGGCCGGAAAAATACAATTTGGATAAAAATGCTATAAACATATTTTTCCTAATTCCCTGTTCCCTGGGAAAGCCGGAATAGTGCAACAAGGATAGCTGTGTATAGTGCCACAGCTGACCGAAACAACACAAAATCAAAAAAAAAATTGGACACAGATATTCTCTCCACATGGGTATCATTCCCAAAATGTACCTAAAACATTTCCAAACCTCAAACAACCATACTTGCCAAGACGCTCCCGGACTAGACTTAATCGAAAGCACATAAGCCAAAACCCCAGTATACAAAATACAACAAATGGACAGCTTATTCTTAGTGGTGCACATACTAATTAAAATGTTACAAAATCCCACAGATAGAATTAATCAAACTCCAGCAACGAATTACTACAATCAGACGCAATATATTATCTCACATAAAACACAAAATAATACACAGCACAAACAGCATCTAAAACTTACCCAAAAAACCTGAACCCGACAAAAGCAGGTCTAGCCCAAAAATTCGACGAAACGAAATTCACCATTCAACACTTTTTAAACATATTTTACCCTGAAACACACATATGTTGATAAATTTGTTGTCCAAATTTAAAACAAACAGAGACACCACATCCCCTTTAATCAACACAAGACCATACTTTTGTTAGATTCATGCGTGCAGATATATCATTTATAAAGCAGAAACACAAGTTTAGTTCGTCTGCATTAAGACGAAATAAACAAACTCGACATGTTAACATTGTCAGATGAGATTACAACTAAATGACTAACGTAACGTACAACATAAATTCCACATAGTCTCGCAGACGCCTTCCAAATAATCGAAGACGGAATCATAAGTAAAAATTTCTTTGGCAAATTTAAAGCAGACACATTATACAGCACTAGCAACATCAACATTGAACCGACAGCAAAATTATATTACCGGCCAATTATATTATAAAGGTAAACCTAAAAAATTTCCTAACGCCAGAAAAAATAATTGTCACGACTTGGTGCTTTATCTGTCGTAAGTTGTGTGTGTGTAAGAGAATCCGCCAATGTCACAGGCAACAACATCGCCAACCAGCCAGATGACCGACAACATAATCGCCGACAGGATTTTTGACCGACTACCCCACTTAGCCGACACAACCAGATCGTCGACGCCCAAATCGTCGGCACACACATCGCCGACACCCATACATCCGACACCAACATAGTCAACACCCATTTCACCAACACCCACATCGCCGACAATACTGTTACGTCCGCAGGACGTTCCATGCGCAATTCCATAGCAATTATAGGGTTAACCGCTAAAGTTTTTTTTCGATATTCAAATTGAATACGGCAATACCACCTTTTTATGATCACCACCTTTTTATGACATTGAAAAGAGGTAACCACTAATTGTGGTGGTAAACTAAAATTTTGGCGGTAACGAAAAAAAATTGGGAGGACGAAGAAAAAAGTTAGGGCGAGGCAGTCAAGTTTTGGGTCTCGAACGAGAACATCATTTTTATTATATCTAAAAATAAATATAAAAATAAAACAATAAATTTATTATATATATGTATAAAACTTAATCGTGATAAAAGATTGAAGTACCGGTACCGATAATAAAAGTACGCGATCGCGGGAGTAATTTTTTTGTTGTGACCGAGTATGGGTTTTTTGGGCTTGATATGCATCTATCGACTTACTATATGTATACGTAATATATGTATAAATTTTATAAACATTTAAAAAAAAAAAAAAATATTAAAATAATAATAATTATGTACCCCCAATAACCATAAAACACAAAAAATATTTTGCATACAAAAATTTTTGCAATTATCGCATCATGAGATAATAAAATATAAACATAATTTGTGGTCCCGTTCATGAACCCACGCGAAAAAAAAAAAAAAGATAAGATTGTATAACATTTAGTACTAGTGAAACTTATAGTGAAAAAAAAAAAAAAAATAATAGTTATGTAAGTTTGATGAGAAACGTGTAAAAAAAAAAAAACACAATTTGATTGATCGTTTTTTTTATGTTGGCTTATTATTATTAAGTGGCTCAGTGCAATAAATCAAATTAATTAAAAAGGGCCTTTTATAATCATAATGAAATTTATCTATAATATACTCATAATAAATAATAACCAACGATACTAATAAGAACACTAATAATAATAAAACCATTAACAAATAAATTTCGCAAACAAAGTCATCTTGTAATCTTAGTGAATTGAATATTTGTTCAGTTTTACCGATAAACTATATATATTTGTATACACATACACCTATATGTAAAAAGAATTGAACCCTAATTAACTAGCGATAGTTATAATAATAATTAGAATTATAAAAATATTAATAATAATAATTATAATATTAAAAAAATAATAATTATAATAGCAATAAATATAAAACAATAAAAAAATATAATCCGGACGAGGCGATCATTTAATATGGATGATCATAAAACTTTATGATACCTTAATAAAAAAATTAAAATTTATAAAAATTTTTTTGTTGCGAGTATATACTACGAACGTTTTACAACAATCAACACACAGCAGAATCGATCAAATTATTTAAGTATTATTTACTTTTTTTATATACTTTTTTTTTATTATAGTATATTATATTATATTATATTATATGCAATTTTTATATTTCTTATTATATCTCCAGCAACTTAGTTTTAGTTAACTTGATCATTTGTTTTATTTGCTTCCTTTAAAGTTGGGATATATAATGAAGAAGTCTAAAACCCGTAAGTTTAAGTAATCTTTTAGTATAGGGTTAGCTAGCGAACATTAGTTTATAGTGCTAACGTTGTAAACAATTCATTTCTTTTTGCGCTTTGTTCTCAATATATAATTGAAATTTAAATCTACCTTGGAATTACATTTGTTTATTTTATGGATATTGGCGGTTTTGTTGGTTCTCATTTATCTGTTTTCGAGTGATTTCCTTGAAAAAAAAATGAATTAAAACGTGGTTGAGATCGGGATGCTACTGAGGTGAGTATACAGGTTAGGTAAGTCGTGTAGTTTATAGCTGGTTCCCCTCTTCCGTTGACGGTCAGCACAGATCTCGCTATGTTCTGGATTCCCCACCCCATCTGCTCCTGAGCCCTAGCCGGCGTAATCGACCGTTCCAGAACCTCTAGCGGGATAAATTCATCTGTTAATGAGTGGTGGACCTTGGTCACTCGGTGTTTTTATACCCACTAGTGCTGGTACCAGCACAATCTCATTACAGTGGCGCCCAAGCTAATTTGGCAACACCTTTCCCAATTCCTACCTTCCTTCCTCTTCCTTTCTTCCTCCCATTACTGATTTCTTTTGATTCCGCTGGTTGCTCTAATAAAGCATCCCAGGAGCTTCACTCCTCAACTACGACGATTATGAATACCGCCTCTATTATAATTAATTTTTCAATTTTCTTTTATTTTTATTTTTTTTGGTTTCGCTTATGCGGTTAATCGTTAACTTTCATTGGTCATTTATGACGAATTGGCGTATATCATGTTCATGTGAGGGTAATCGCAAATAGGCGTTACTGATTGATTTCATTATGTGTTATACATTTCTCGGGATTCTTATTTGCTTGGACACCTCACATGCTAACGCTCAACCAATGAATTTTTTTTTCTTAGAATTCGCAGCTTCATCTTAGTATTTAATTGATACAGCTGTTAGTTTTTTTCTATTAAGATACTTAATTAATTGATGAAATCACACCGCACTGATTCTGGCCATAACCGGCTTATCGATTTAGCGTTCGTACTGTGTGGTTTCGTAAATTCATTCAAACTTAACTTAATTGATTTCGTTACATTCTCGCGTTATATTCCTTTAATTTTTTCGAAGAGTTGATTTTAATGTTAGATAATCACGAATTATTACTTCCTTTCCCTTATCTTTTCCTTATACCAGCTGAGGCTACACGGCCTACAACATATACGACGACAACAAATTGTGTACTCATCTTAGTGCATCCTCTTCTCGCACTGTGACTTGTTTTTTTTAGTGAACTTGAATAATTATTATCATTAATTCAATTTTAGCGTTATCATATACCTACATATACATATATATATTCGTAATTGTTATATAATTTTTTTTGGGGTAATTTTTTTTGCAAATTATTTTTCTAGTCGTTCCTACTAATTTAGATTTTTTTTTGTGACGAATTTGTATGTCATGATAGTAGGTTGTTAAAACATAATTATAATAAGTATTTGTTAAAACATTTTCTTTATTTGATTCCGCGGATATTGATAAAGATATTTCTTTTTCTCCGCTCGCATTTTTTTTTCGATTTAATTAATTAAAATTTAGCTTAATTCGAATATCGAAGGTATTCATCATGGAGGTAGGGCACAGCCAATATTTAGAACCAGATGAGTTCCGAATTGAGTGTGAACTTCGACAAATACAGGGGAATTTACAATCGCAAATAACTCAACTTAATGAGTGTCTCATAAAGGAAAAAGATGAACCAGCTCTGGCTCCATCCCGGTCTCACCGATTGGCCCTTAAATCTCCACGAAGGGAAGTGTCGGTTTGTTCCAAAATAATTAAAGAACTACAGGATTCGCTTCACGATAATTTAACAAAGGGTTCCACAAACATTGAATTTATTGCGTATTCATCCAGGCTGTATCATATACGCGGTCGGCTGGAACGCATATCCACTTCCAGAATTGTTCAGCTAGCAGCTGAAACATTGCTACAGGCTTGTCAATCACTTATTGATTTTCTTAGTGATGTTAAGAATGGCATTTCGGTGGATAGTTCCTTGACCGTACTGGAAGCTGTCCAGGTACAAGACCTTTCGGCTTCTGAGGACGAAAGCGATACCAGCTCCACGACACGTATGTCAAGACAAGACAACAAGAATGAAAGTGATAGTGTGGCGGAACTTAATAGAAAATTAGCACCACTAACCTTTCAATCTGATTTCGGTAAGCAAGTGTCTGTCAGTCATACTATGGCGTCTTCATCGCAAACATTACCCAGAGTTCCTATGTCGAGGGATGTTAACGTGCAATTTAGTAATGCACCTATTTCATCAGCTATGAAAATCAGCGAGTCACATCCTTACCCTACCCCGAGAGTAAGGTTTGAAGAAAATCTACTGGTGCCGCCAGTTACAAACCCCAATGAATTAACTATGAATAGAAAACCGACGTATCCGCCCTATCAATCTACTGAAAGCTATCGGTCACAAAATCCCGGGCATTCAAATATGCAACAATTTTATTATACTAATGTACGTGTTCCGAGTGTTCCTAATTATACCACTACCGATAGCAATCTTCTCCAACAACAAGGTGGTCAATTTCAACAGTGGGATCAGATAATGATGTCGGAGGCAAGAGCGCATTCTTCTTTTATTGGAGTACAGCCCCCTCAATTTAACATTCAAGGTGCTCAAGCTATGCCGCACCAACCGTTGAACATGGATGGCGTCAACGCGTTTACCACTAATATTAAAACTCAGTCCCCTAATTCTACACCTGTCGCCAAATGGGGTATATCTTTTGACGGGTCAGCAGCTGGATTAGCGGTCGAAAAGTTTTTGTTTCGCGTAGAGCATCTAGCCCGGACAAATAACATTCCCTGGCAACAACTGCTTAACGATATGCCAGTACTGTTAAAAGGCATCGCCAGCGAGCACTATTGGTTAATACTGGAACGTCATCCTGGTTGTGATTGGGAACTCCTTCGGAGTTCCTTCTTGCATCGCTTCCAGGATAGGCGGTCGGATGTGGATGTCATGCGGTTGATTGATGCTCGAAAACAGCAACCAAGAGAAACATTTGTGGAGTTTTACTATAGCATCTTAAAACTAGCCCTTCCATTAAGAGTTCCACTCTCTGAGCTCCAGACTTTGGAGATCTTAAAGAAGAATATGCGGACGGGTTTACAAGTCCACCTTGCCGGCCGGCAATATTCGTCGATAGCCGAACTAGTGAGTACCTGCGTAGCCACGGAGGATACATGGCGCATGGTGGGAGTAGTACCAGAACAAACCATGCAACGACGTTTCCTTCCTTCACCCCGAATGAATGAAATCGTAGGAGCAGTGAACCACAACGAAGAGCTGCGCTATTACTCGGTTAATCCTGTAATCCCGATTGCAACGCCTGATGCTTCTCAACCACTAGCTTTTCAACGACCACCAGAATCACATTACCCCCAGATAGACGCATTTCACTCAACGTTCGTTAACGTTCCAACGCCTTCAAGTTTACCGCGGAAGTCTTCCGTACTGGTTTGTTGGAATTGTCAAAAATCTGGGCATTGGTATACCGACTGCGAGCTGGTTCGGTCACATATATTCTGTTACGGATGTGGGGCACCTGAAGTATTAAAACCACACTGTCTTCAGTGCAACAGGATGTCGACGTCGGTAAACTTCACGAAGGGGACGATGGGGTCAACTCGTCCACCTTCAAAAATTTTACAACGACCACCTCCCCACACTTCGACGGCAGTCGCTCAATTTCCACCGTCGGATCCTCAATAGGTAATTCGATTAAGCCTCAAACCAGTATTCCAAACTATATTAAACGCCAGAAATACCGATCCAATAAGTACTTTAGAAATCGTCGTGAAATGTACCGAAATATTGGTAAAACAAAATTTTGTGATTCCATTAAGCTTCTCGAAGATAATCGACCATATGTGGTGGTTAATATTAATGACATCGATGTGCAAGGGTTACTCGATAGCGGGGCGAATATTTCGGCATTAGGCAAAAATTCTATTCAGTTCATTCAGGACCATAAACTTCCCCTTCATCCTATTTCCGCAGTAGTCCAGATAGCTAACGGATCTCCTCTTCAGATACATGGGTTCGTAAATGCCAGTATTCGGTATAATGATAAGACTCATGTCATGAAGCTTTTCATTGTTCCGAGTCTGGAGCAGACATTGTATCTGGGATATGACTTCTTTAAGTTATTTGGATTACAAATATCCATTATCTCCTCTTGCCACAGTGACCTTTCCCTTCCTTCTCAAAACCTCAACCCTACCGATGATAATCGACATCAGCTCTCCGTGGACCAGCGTGAACGGTTACAAACAGTCATTGATTGCTTTCCTAGCTTCGAGCGATCTGGACTTGGTCGAACCAACCTGGTACAACACACGATCGATATTGGAGATGCTTTACCCATTAAACAGCGACACTACGCAGTCTCTCCTGCAATTCAACAACTGATGTATGACGAGCTCGATCGAATGATTGCAAATGATGTAATTGAAGAGAGTCACAGTGCGTGGAGCTCACCAATGGCGATCGTCAAAAAGAAAAATGGGAATGTTCGACTTTGTTTAGATGCGCGCAAGCTAAACAATGTTACAAAGAAAGATGCGTTTCCGTTACCGCTGATCGACGGATTGTTGAGTCGCTTGGATCGTATCTCGTTTTATTTCGAGCCTGGATCTAAAGGATGCCTTTTGGCAAATTCCCTTGGACCCAGGTTCGAAAGAAGTAACGGCGTTTACTGTCCCGGGACGCCCTTTATATCATTTTAAGGTAATGCCTTTCGGCCTGTGTAATGCGCCTCAGACCTTGTGTCGATTGATGTCTCGAGTCATTCCTCATCACTTACAAGAAAAGGTATTCGTGTATCTTGATGATTTGTTAATTACAACAGCTAGTTTTGATGAACATTTGTCGTTGCTGCAGGATGTCGCTGAAAGGTTGACAAAAGCTGGGCTAACGATAAATATCCAAAAAAGCAAATTTGTACTGAAAGAGATAGAATACCTAGGATATGTAATTGGTGAGGAGGGCTTGAGACCTAATCCAGATAAGGTCGAGGCCATTATGAAGTTCCCGACGCCGAAAAATGTACGGCAAATACGAAGGTTCCTTGGCGTTGCGGGGTGGTACCGTCGTTTCATTAACGGGTACTCCTCATTATCATCTCCATTAACTTCCCTCCTTAAGAAAAATCAAAAATTCCGCTGGTCCGATGAAGCTGAATCAGCATTTACAAAACTCAAACAGTCTTTAGTTTCCGCTCCAGTACTGACCACACCAAACTTTAAGGAACGCTTTTTCATTTAATGCGATGCCAGTTCAACGGGTATAGGAGCAGTACTGTTTCAACGAGATAAAGATGGACACGACAAACCGATAGCCTACATGTCGAGAAAGCTAAATTCTGCGCAACGCAATTATTCGGTCACAGAGCAAGAGTGTCTGGCGGCTATCGAGGCTATTAAAAAGTTCCGATCATACGTAGAGGGCTTACCTTTTACGGTGATTACCGATCACGCGAGCTTAAAGTGGCTCATGTCTTTGAAGGATGCATCCGGAAGATTGGCCCGCTGGAGCTTAAAACTGCAAGGTTTCAATTTTGAAATTGAATATCGAAAAGGCTCGCAAAATGCAGTCCCGGATGCGCTTTCAAGACTTGAGATGGAATCTTTAGACATACACCACCTTCCAAAAATCGATTCGCCATTATATGTGGACCAAAATTCTCCAGCTTTCCTTGATCCCTCGTACTCTCAGTTAGTCCAGTCCTTACAACAATCAAATAAGCCAATTAACCTATTCACCGAACAAAACCTCATTTACATTAACCCTTATCCTAATAAACAAAGCCTTCCGGATATTCCCTCCTATAAACTCCTGATTCCTGAATCCCTTCGACCTGCAATCCTTACCGCTTCCCATTGTCCTCCAACAGCCGCCCATCTAGGAATTGAGAAAACAGCAGAGCTCATCCAGCGATATTACTACTGGCCCTCTGTCGTATCTGATGTAGCGCAATTTGTTAATTCCTGCGATGAGTGCAAATGTAATAAAGCCTCTAACAGAATTTCCAAACCACCCCTCGGTTCCCTTCCCATGACGTTTCGGCCTTTTCAACGCGTATATCTCGATTTCCTGGGACCCTATCCACGCACCAAAGCTGGTAATACTGGAATATTGATTGCTGTCGATCATTTTTCAAAATTTGTTCTCACAAAACTAGTTCGACAGGCCACTGCCGTGGAAGTGTGCAAGTTCCTGGAGGTTGAGATCTTTTTAATGTTTGGGGTTCCGGAGGTTATCTTTACCGATAACGGTCGGCAATTCGAATCACTTCAACTCCGACGTTTATGCGAAAGATATGGGGTCCAACATATGTTTACTGCGAAATATTCCCCGCAGGGTAACGCCTCAGAACGCGTTAATCGTACCTTGCTGGCCTCCTTGCGAGCGTATATAAAACAAGACCATCGTGTTTGGGACACAAATCTTCCTGCTGTAACGCACGCTCTTCGCAATTCCGTTCATGTATCCTCCAAATATTCTCCACACTTCCTTGTGTTTGGACAGCATGCTATCTTGCATGGTTCAGTGTATCCAATATTACGGCAGGCCACTCAATTTGGTGGAAATTATTTGCTCAGCTCTGAGAAACCCGACTACCTACACCAAGTATTCGCTGATGTACAGCGCAATTTAACGCAATCCGCAGATAATGCCAAAAGGCGTTATAACTTACGAACGCGGCAACCTAAAATTCAAGTAGGGCAATGGGTGTATGTCCGGAATTTTAAGCAAAGCAGTGCTATTGATAAGTTTGCAGCAAAACTAGCACCTAAATACATAAAGTGTGTAGTTACGAAATTGATAGGTAATGTGTCGTGTGAAGTGGCAGATGAAAATGGTAGTCCCATGGGAATATACCACTTCAAAGACATTAAAGTGTAATAGGAACCGTACACTGAAAATTCCAAATGAGGTGTTATCGTTATTAATTTCCTTGCCCGGCTTGTGAGACCCATCAACAGGGTGTGAGTCGTCCCCACGATTGTTACGTCCGCAGGACGTTCCATGCGCAATTCCATAGCAATTATAGGGTTAACCGCTAAAGTTTTTTTTCGATATTCAAATTGAATACGGCAATACCACCTTTTTATGATCACCACCTTTTTATGACATTGAAAAGAGGTAACCACTAATTGTGGTGGTAAACTAAAATTTTGGCGGTAACGAAAAAAAATTGGGAGGACGAAGAAAAAAGTTAGGGCGAGGCAGTCAAGTTTTGGGTCTCGAACGAGAACATCATTTTTATTATATCTAAAAATAAATATAAAAATAAAACAATAAATTTATTATATATATGTATAAAACTTAATCGTGATAAAAGATTGAAGTACCGGTACCGATAATAAAAGTACGCGATCGCGGGAGTAATTTTTTTGTTGTGACCGAGTATGGGTTTTTTGGGCTTGATATGCATCTATCGACTTACTATATGTATACGTAATATATGTATAAATTTTATAAACATTTAAAAAAAAAAAAAAATATTAAAATAATAATAATTATGTACCCCCAATAACCATAAAACACAAAAAATATTTTGCATACAAAAATTTTTGCAATTATCGCATCATGAGATAATAAAATATAAACATAATTTGTGGTCCCGTTCATGAACCCACGCGAAAAAAAAAAAAAAGATAAGATTGTATAACATTTAGTACTAGTGAAACTTATAGTGAAAAAAAAAAAAAAATAATAGTTATGTAAGTTTGATGAGAAACGTGTAAAAAAAAAAAAAACACAATTTGATTGATCGTTTTTTTTATGTTGGCTTATTATTATTAAGTGGCTCAGTGCAATAAATCAAATTAATTAAAAAGGGCCTTTTATAATCATAATGAAATTTATCTATAATATACTCATAATAAATAATAACCAACGATACTAATAAGAACACTAATAATAATAAAACCATTAACAAATAAATTTCGCAAACAAAGTCATCTTGTAATCTTAGTGAATTGAATATTTGTTCAGTTTTACCGATAAACTATATATATTTGTATACACATACACCTATATGTAAAAAGAATTGAATCCTAATTAACTAGCGATAGTTATAATAATAATTAGAATTATAAAAATATTAATAATAATAATTATAATATTAAAAAAATAATAATTATAATAGCAATAAATATAAAACAATAAAAAAATATAATCCGGACGAGGCGATCATTTAATATGGATGATCATAAAACTTTATGATACCTTAATAAAAAAATTAAAATTTATAAAAATTTTTTTGTTGCGAGTATATACTACGAACGTTTTACAACAATCAACACACAGCAGAATCGATCAAATTATTTAAGTATTATTTACTTTTTTTATATACTTTTTTTTTATTATAGTATATTATATTATATTATATTATATGCAATTTTTATATTTCTTATTATATCTCCAGCAACTTAGTTTTAGTTAACTTGATCATTTGTTTTATTTGCTTCCTTTAAAGTTGGGATATATAATGAAGAAGTCTAAAACCCGTAAGTTTAAGTAATCTTTTAGTATAGGGTTAGCTAGCGAACATTAGTTTATAGTGCTAACGTTGTAAACAATTCATTTCTTTTTGCGCTTTGTTCTCAATATATAATTGAAATTTAAATCTACCTTGGAATTACATTTGTTTATTTTATGGATATTGGCGGTTTTGTTGGTTCTCATTTATCTGTTTTCGAGTGATTTCCTTGAAAAAAAAATGAATTAAAACGTGGTTGAGATCGGGATGCTACTGAGGTGAGTATACAGGTTAGGTAAGTCGTGTAGTTTATAGCTGGTTCCCCTCTTCCGTTGACGGTCAGCACAGATCTCGCTATGTTCTGGATTCCCCACCCCATCTGCTCCTGAGCCCTAGCCGGCGTAATCGACCGTTCCAGAACCTCTAGCGGGATAAATTCATCTGTTAATGAGTGGTGGACCTTGGTCACTCGGTGTTTTTATACCCACTAGTGCTGGTACCAGCACAATCTCATTACAATACGCACACCGCCAATATCCACATCGCCGACATTCACATGCCCATAAGAATTTTGGCCGACAATCATAAATATCACACTACATCAGTGGCACTATTCTGGTAATTCCCTGGGAATAGGGAATTGGGGAAAGATTTTATATGTAATTTCCTATTTTAGAATTTTTTTTCTAGCATACTGAGGTAAAAATCTAGTGGTAATTTTTTTGAAAACAAAATAAAATTGGGAATAATTTTCCCTGCCAATTTAGATATGGAAAATTTTTTCCCAATTTATAAATATTTACATCAAACTTTTCGGAAAAAGTAGGCCGGAAAAAAAATATTTGAACTGAAATTACATATAAAATCTTTCCCCAATTCCCTATTCCCAGGGAATTACCAGAATAGTGCCACAGGGGACGAAATTTGGTCAAAAAATGAGAATAAAAATTATGAGAATTAAAGTTGTTTTGCTTACCTACTAGACCTAAAACATTAAATCATATAATCGTTAAGGTTCACACAGAATGTATCCGTTCCGTCCGCTCCATTTTATGAGAACTGCCAATTTATATGAAAAAACGAAAATATGAGCACAATGAACGGAGGAGAAAAAAACGGAGCGGACACTAACCCCAATTTCAAATTTTTACTTAAGAGTAAGACTTAAGAGCTTAAGTTGTGCTCCGTTTTGGACCAATTAGAAGAGCGGTATACGACCACCAAAATTTTAGAGGTCAGTTTTTTATTTGTGACGAGAAGCCTATACAATTTTGGTGATTGTAGCACTAACCGAAGTGGTGCAATCGGCGTGTAACTTAAGCTCTTAAGTCTGACTGGTTGAGGCATAATGCTATTGATTTAGGCAAAATACAGAGTGGTACATGTAATACTAAAAAATTTTCTAGTTTTTCATTAGTACAGTGCAAAAATATGTTTTCTGAATCGTCAATTGGCTCATTAGACTCTGTGACCGAGAAACGACGGGATAACCGAGAATCTATATCAAATGATGTCCTCTCCACTGACATAAATTGCACAGGTTAGGTTGGTAGCTGCTACGAAAACCTTAAAGCAATGAATATATAGAATAAAGAGGAATTTATACTACGGGTGGTACTCAAACTACTAAAGTTACCTTTGTACATTGATAGAAGAAGGTTGTCTACGATTTTGCTCATCCGTTTTTCATTTTATTGCCTTGTTTTAAAAGTAATTAAATATTAAATGTCGAATTTTATTGTTAAACGTAATAAAGTATTAATCAGTAAGAAAATCAATTAGCTACTGATAAATATGCTGTATAAGATAGCAGAAAATTACCAGCAGAAAAAATGTATTTTGCTATTCACCGCTAGAAGCATCACTATCACAAAAATGAAATTTTTTCTGCTGATATTGTTTGACATCAGCAGAAAATTTTTAAAATTTTTATGCAAATTATAAATTCTCAGCAGAAAGTTTTATGAAAAATCAAAGAATTTATGAAAATGAAGAGAAAATATATGTTTAAAGGTTTTGAAGCGATGAAAGTTAATTTTGTTTAAAAAACGATTTGCGTATGTGTGTAAGGACTCTCAAAATATACTAAAATTACCATAATCATCATTATGCAAATACAGGGCAACATCAAACAAATTGCCATCGTTCAAAGCACTCCATACAATTCTGAAGTAATTTTAATGTGAATGTTTTCAGTTTTTTAACAAGAGTGTTAGAAAACCTCCCTGTAACTACCCTGAGTGTAAGTTTTTATGGTAGCTGATATCATAATCTATATACATGAGCAACATAAGATTCACACCTGGCGTCAGTAGCCTTCCATACATTTTTGAAGTCATTTCAATGTAAAATGTTTTCAGTTTTTAAACAAAAGTGTTAGAAAAACCCCTCTGTAACTACCCTAGGTGTATGTTTTTATGGTAGCTGATATCATAATCTATATACATGAGCAACATAAGATTTTTCCATATATTTTTGAAGTCATTTTAATGTGAACGTTTTCAGTTTTTTAACAAAAGTGTTAGAAAAACCCCCCTGTAACTACCCTGGGTGTATGTTTTTATGGTAACTGATATCATAATCTATATACATGAGCAACATAAGATTCACACTTGGCGTCAGTAGCCTTCCATATATTTTTGAAGTCATTTTAATGTGAACGTTTTCAGTTTTTTAACAAAAGTGTTAGAAAAAACCCCCTGTAACTACCCTGGGTGTATGTCTTTATGGTAACTGATATCATAATCTTTATACATGAGCAACATAAGATTCACACTTGGCGTCAGTAGCCTTCCATATATTTTTGAAGTCATTTTAATGTGAACGTTTTCAGTTTTTTAACAAAAGTGTTAGAAAAACCCCCCTGTAACTACCCTGGGTGTATGTTTTTATATATGGTAGCTGATATCATAATCTATATACATGAGCAACATAAGATTCACACTTGGCGTCAGTAGCCTTCCATATACTTTTGAAGTCATTTTAATGTGAACGTTTTCAGTTTTTTAACAAAAGTGTTAGAAAAACCCCTTGTAACTACCCTGGGTGTATATTTTTATGGTAGCTGATATCATAATCTATATACATGAGCAACATAAGATTCACACTTGGCGTCAGTAGCCTTCCATACATTTTTGAAGTCATTTCAATGTAAAATGTTTTCAGTTTTTAAACAAAAGTGTTAGAAAAACCCCCCTGTAACTACCCTGGGTGTATGTTTTTATGGTAGCTGAGATCATAATCTATATACATGACCAATATAAGATTCACACCTGGCGTCAGTAGCCTTCCATACGTTTTTGAAGTCATCTTAATGTGAACGTTTTCAGTTTTTTAACAAAAGTGTTAGAAAAACCCCCCTGTAACTACCCTGGGTGTACGTTTTTATGGTAGCTGAGATCATAGTCTATATACACGAGCAACATAAGATTCACACTTGGCGTCAGTAGCCTTCCATATATTTTTGAAGTCATTTTAATGTAAACGTTTTCAGTTTTTTAACAAAAGTGTTAGAAAGACCCCCCTGTAACTACCCTGGGTGTATGTTTTTATGGTAGCTGAGGTCATAATCTATATACATGAGCAACATAAGATTCACACTTGGCGTCAGTAGCCTTCCATATATTTTTGAAGTCATTTTAATGTGAACGTTTTCAGTTTTTTAACAAAAGTGTTAGAAAAACCTCCCTGTAACTACCCTGAGTGTAAGTTTTTATGGTAGCTGTTTTTATAATCTATATACATGAGCAACATAAGATTCACACTTGGCGTCAGTAGCCTTCCATATATTTTTGAAGTCATTTTTATGTGAATGTTTTCAGTTTTTTAACAAAAGTGTTAAAAAAACCCCCTGTAACTACCCTGGGTGTATGTTTTTATGGTAGCTGAGATCATAATCTATATACATGACCAATATAAGATTCACACTTGGCGTCAGTAGCCTTCCATATATTTTTGAAGTCATTTTAATGTGAACGTTTTCAGTTTTTTAACAAAAGTGTTAGAAAGACCCCCTGTAACTACCCTGAGTGTATGTTTTTATGGTAGCTGATAACATAATCTATATACATGAGCAACATAAGATTCACACTTGGCGTCAGTAGCCTTCCATATATTTTTGAAGTCATTTTAATGTGAACGTTTTCAGTTTTTTAACAAAAGTGTTAGAAAAACCCCCCTGTAACTACCCTGAGTGTAAGTTTTTATGGTAGCTGAGGTCATAATCTATATACATGAGCAACATAAGATTCACACTTGGCGTCAGTAGCCTTCCATATATTTTTGAAGTCAGTAGCCTTCCATACATTTTTGAATTCATTTTAATGTGAACGTTTTCAGTTTTTTAACAAAAGTGTTAGAAAAACCCCCCTGTAACTACCCTGGGTGTATGTTTTTATGGTAGCTGAGATCATAATCTATATACATGAGCAACATAAGATTCACACTTGGCGTCAGTAGCCTTCCACACATTTTTGAAGTCATTTTGATGTCATATGTTTTCAGTTATAAAATGTACATGTCTGTACATTAGTTATTATACACAAAACACAAACATTTAGGCGTGTATATTTTTTTTTTTAAATTTCAAAAATTCCATCTAAAAGTAAATATATTGTGTAATTTTAATATGTAAATATGATCTAAGCTATCATAAAAACTTACACCCAGGGTAGTTACAGGGGGGTTTTTTTAACACTTTTGTTAAAAAACTGAAAACGTTCACATTAAAATGACTTCAAAAATATGTGGAAGGCTACTGACGCCAAGTGTGAATCTTATGTTGCTCATGTATATAGATTATGATTTCAGCTACCATAAAAACATACACTCAGGGTAGTTACATGGGGGTTTTTCTAACACTTTTGTTAAAAAACTGAAAACGTTCACATTAAAATGACTTCAAAAATATGTGGAAGGCTACTGACGCCAAGTGTGAATCTTATGTTGCTCATGTATATAGATTATGACCTCAGCTACCACATAAATATACACCCAGGGTAGTTAGAGGGAGTCTTTCTAACACTTTTGTTAAAAAACTGAAAACGTTCACATTAAAATGACTTCAAAAATATATGGAAGGCTACTGACGCCAAGTGTGAATCTTATGTTGCTCATGTATATAGATTATGATCTCAGCTACCATAAAAACATACACCCAGGGTAGTTACAGGGGGGTTTTTCTAACACATTTGTTAAAAAACCGAAAACATTCACATTAAAATGAATTCAAAAATGTATGGAAGGCTACTGACGCCAGGTGTGAATCTTATATTGGTCATGTATATAAATTATGATATCAGCTACCATAAAAAGATACACCCAGGGTAGTTACAGGGGGGTTTTTCTAACACTTTTGTTAAAAAACTGAAAACGTTCACATTAAAATGAATTCAAAAATGTATGGAAGGCTACTGACGCCAGGTGTGAATCTTATATTGCTCATGTATATAGATTATGATATCAGTTACCATAAAAACATACACCCAGGGTAGTTACAGGGGGGTTTTTCTAACACTTTTGTTAAAAAACTGAAAACGTTCACATTAAAATGACTTCAAAAATATATGGAAAAATCTTATGTTGCTCATGTATATAGATTATGATATCAGCTACCATAAAAACATACACCTAGGGTAGTTACAGAGGGGTTTTTCTAACACTTTTGTTTAAAAACTGAAAACATTTTACATTGAAATGACTTCAAAAATGTATGGAAGGCTACTGACGCCAGGTGTGAATCTTATGTTGCTCATGTATATAGATTATGATATCAGCTACCATAAAAACTTACACTCAGGGTAGTTACAGGGGGGTTTTTCTAACACTTTTGTTAAAAAACTGAAAACGTTCACATTAAAATGACTTCAAAAATATATGGAAGGCTACTGACGCCAAGTGTGAATCTTATGTTGCTCATGTATATAGATTATGATCTCAGCTACCATAAAAACATACACCCAGGGTAGTTACAGGGGGGTTTTTCTAACACTTTTGTTAAAAAACTGAAAACGTTCACATTAAAATGACTTCAAAAATGTATGGAAGGCTACTGACTTCAGGTGTGAATCTCATATTGCTCACGTATATATATTATGATCTAAGCTACCATAAAAACATACACTCAGGGTAGTTACAGGGGGGTTTTTCTAACACTTTTGTTAAAAAACTGAAAACATTCACATAAAAATGACTTCAAAAATATATGGAAGGCTACTGACGCCAAGTGTGAATCTTATATTGCTCATGTATATAGATTATAAAAACAGCTACCATAAAAACATACACTCAGGGTAGTTACATGGGGGTTTTTCTAACACTTTTGTTAAAAAACTGAAAACGTTCACATTAAAATGACTTCAAAAATATATGGAAGGCTACTGACGCCACGTGTGAATCTTATGTTGATCATGTATATAGATTATGTTATCAGTTACCATTAAAATATACACCCAGGGTAGTTACAGGGGGGTTTTTCTAACACTTTTGTTAAAAAACTGAAAACGTTCACATTAAAATGACTTCAAAAATATATGGAAGGCTACTGACGCCAAGTGTGAATCTTATGTTGCTCATGTATATAGATTATGATATCAGCTACCATAAAAACATACACCCAGGGTAGTTACAGGGGGGTTTTTCTAACACTTTTGTTAAAAAACTGAAAACATTTTACATTGAAATGACTTCAAAAATGTATGGAAGGCTACTGACGCCAGGTGTGAATCTTATGTTGCTATGTATATAGACTATGATCTCAGCTTCCATAAAAAAATACACCCAGGGTAGTTACAGGGGGGTTTTTCTAACACTTTTGTTAAAAAACTGAAACCATTTTACATTGAAATGACTTCAAAAATGTATGGAAGTGGAAGGCTACTGACGCCAGGTGTGAATCTTATGTTGCTCATGTATATAGATTATGATCTCAGCTACCATAAAAACATACACCCAGGGTAGTTACAGGGGGGTTTTTCTAACACTTTTGTTAAAAACTGAAAACATTCACATTAAAATGACTTCAAAAATATATGGAAGGCTACTGACGCCAAGTGTGAATCTTATGTTGCTCATGTATATAGATTATGATATCAGCTACCATAAAAACATACAACCAGGGTAGTTACAGGGGGGTTTTTCTAACACTTTTGTTAAAAAACTGAAAACATTTTACATTGAAATGACTTCAAAAATGTATGGAAGGCTACTGACGCCAAGTGTGAATCTTATATTGCTCATGTATATAGATTATAAAAACAGCTACCATAAAAACATACACTCAGGGTAGTTACATGGGGGTTTTTCTAACACTTTTGTTAAAAAACTGAAAACGTTCACATTAAAATGAATTCAAAAATGTATGGAAGGCTACTGACGCCAGGTGTGAATCTTATATTGCTCATGTATATAGATTATGATATCAGTTACCATAAAAACATACACCCAGGGTAGTTACATGGGGGTTTTTCTAACACTTTTGTTAAAAAACTGAAAACGTTCACATTAAAATGACTTCAAAAATATATGGAAGAATCTTATGTTGCTCATGTATATAGATTATGATATCAGCTACCATAAAAACATACACCCAGGGTAGTTACAGAGGGGTTTTTCTAACACTTTTGTTTAAAAACTGAAAACATTTTACATTGAAATGACTTCAAAAATGTATGGAAGGCTACTGACGCCAGGTGTGAATCTTATGTTGCTCATGTATATAGATTATGATATCAGCTACCATAAAAACTTACACTCAGGGTAGTTACAGGGGGGTTTTTCTAACACTTTTGTTAAAAAACTGAAAACGTTCACATTAAAATGACTTCAAAAATATATGGAAGGCTACTGACGCCAAGTGTGAATCTTATATTGCTCATGTATATAGATTATAAAAACAGCTACCATAAAAACATACACTCAGGGTAGTTACATGGGGGTTTTTCTAACACTTTTGTTAAAAAACTGAAAACGTTCACATTAAAATGAATTCAAAAATGTATGGAAGGCTACTGACGCCAGGTGTGAATCTTATATTGCTCATGTATATAGATTATGATATCAGTTACCATAAAAACATACACCCAGGGTAGTTACATGGGGGTTTTTCTAACACTTTTGTTAAAAAACTGAAAACGTTCACATTAAAATGACTTCAAAAATATATGGAAGAATCTTATGTTGCTCATGTATATAGATTATGATATCAGCTACCATAAAAACATACACCCAGGGTAGTTACAGAGGGGTTTTTCTAACACTTTTGTTTAAAAACTGAAAACATTTTACATTGAAATGACTTCAAAAATGTATGGAAGGCTACTGACGCCAGGTGTGAATCTTATGTTGCTCATGTATATAGATTATGATATCAGCTACCATAAAAACTTACACTCAGGGTAGTTACAGGGGGGTTTTTCTAACACTTTTGTTAAAAAACTGAAAACGTTCACATTAAAATGACTTCAAAAATATATGGAAGGCTACTGACGCCAAGTGTGAATCTTATGTTGCTCATGTATATAGATTATGATCTCAGCTACCATAAAAACATACACCCAGGGTAGTTACAGGGGGGTTTTTCTAACACTTTTGTTAAAAAACTGAAAACGTTCACATTAAAATGACTTCAAAAATGTATGGAAGGCTACTGACTTCAGGTGTGAATCTCATATTGCTCACGTATATATATTATGATCTAAGCTACCATAAAAACATACACCCAGGGTAGTTACAGGGGGGTTTTTCTAACACTTTTGTTAAAAAACTGAAAACATTCACATAAAAATGACTTCAAAAATATATGGAAGGCTACTGACGCCAAGTGTGAATCTTATATTGCTCATGTATATAGATTATAAAAACAGCTACCATAAAAACATACACTCAGGGTAGTTACATGGGGGTTTTTCTAACACTTTTGTTAAAAAACTGAAAACGTTCACATTAAAATGACTTCAAAAATATATGGAAGGCTACTGACGCCACGTGTGAATCTTATGTTGATCATGTATATAGATTATGTTATCAGTTACCATTAAAATATACACCCAGGGTAGTTACAGGGGGGTTTTTCTAACACTTTTGTTAAAAAACTGAAAACGTTCACATTAAAATGACTTCAAAAATATATGGAAGGCTACTGACGCCAAGTGTGAATCTTATGTTGCTCATGTATATAGATTATGATATCAGCTACCATAAAAACATACACCCAGGGTAGTTACAGGGGGGTTTTTCTAACACTTTTGTTAAAAAACTGAAAACATTTTACATTGAAATGACTTCAAAAATGTATGGAAGGCTACTGACGCCAGGTGTGAATCTTATGTTGCTATGTATATAGACTATGATCTCAGCTTCCATAAAAAAATACACCCAGGGTAGTTACAGGGGGGTTTTTCTAACACTTTTGTTAAAAAACTGAAACCATTTTACATTGAAATGACTTCAAAAATGTATGGAAGTGGAAGGCTACTGACGCCAGGTGTGAATCTTATGTTGCTCATGTATATAGATTATGATCTCAGCTACCATAAAAACATACACCCAGGGTAGTTACAGGGGGGTTTTTCTAACACTTTTGTTAAAAACTGAAAACATTCACATTAAAATGACTTCAAAAATATATGGAAGGCTACTGACGCCAAGTGTGAATCTTATGTTGCTCATGTATATAGATTATGATATCAGCTACCATAAAAACATACAACCAGGGTAGTTACAGGGGGGTTTTTCTAACACTTTTGATAAAAAACTGAAAACATTTTACATTGAAATGACTTCAAAAATGTATGGAAGGCTACTGACGCCAAGTGTGAATCTTATGTTGCTCATGTATATAGATTATGATCTCAGCTACCATAAAAACATACACCCAGGGTAGTTACAGGGGGTTTTTCTAACACTTTTGTTAAAAACTGAAAATGGGTAGTTACAGGGAGGTTTTCTAACACTTTTGTTAAAAAACTGAAAACATTCACATTAAAATTACTTCAGAATTGTATGGAGTGCTTTGAACGATGGCAATTTGTTTGATGTTGCCCTGTATTTGCATAATGATGATTATGGTAATTTTAGTATATTTTGAGAGTCCTTACACACATACGCAAATCGTTTTTTAAACAAAATTAACTTTCATCGCTTCAAAACCTTTAAACATATATTTTCTCTTCATTTTCATAAATTCTTTGATTTTTCATAAAACTTTCTGCTGAGAATTTATAATTTGCATAAAAATTTCAAAAAATTTCTGCTGATGTCAAACAATATCAGCAGAAAAAATTTCATTTTTGTGATAGTGATGCCTCTAGCGGTGAATAGCAAAATACATTTTTTCTGCTGGAAATTTTCTGCTATCTTATACAGCATCTGATAAATTCTTATTTAATTTTTGTATAGAAAAATTATATAACGAGGAAAATGTCAAAATTATGTTCGCGGCGGAATTTGACACTTAAAGTTAAAATCAAACAAAAAATAAAAATAAAAGATGCCAATTTTTTCAGTAAATATTTAAATTAAAAAGTTTTTAAATAAAAAAAAAATTGTAATCTAAAAATTGTGGAAAGAAGGGCCTTATACACCCAAACCTGTTTTTACAAGGTAGACACGTTCCAACCGCATAAAAGAAGCCATCGTAAAACACATGTAAATGGCCTATTTTTTTTGTTTTTCAAGACCGTGTAAGAAATGGTTTGGGTGTATAACAGTACTTTCTATGAAATTGAACAGGGATCACTAGTACCATAGCCTGCTGCTTGCATTGTGTGCATGGTAGGTGGGTGCTGGATGATTCTTTCTTGTTCAAAGGAAGCGCGAGTCTCGCTTTGTGTAATTAATCAAAATGATTTTATTTATAAAGTACATACTACGTTTTGGTCTCTATTCTTTAAGTCGTATCATTTCGAGCGACTTGACTATGGATCTTCTTGGTTATTAATATATTAATATTTTTATATAATTTAATATAGTTAATATATTATATATTTTATGGAGAAAAGCCGATAACTATGGCTTGAGATATAAAAGACAATGCACAATGTAACACATAACACATTAAAAACGCCCAGTCATAACTTTTTATCACCACCAGTGGCACTATTCTGGTAATTCCCTGGGAATAGGGAATTGGGGAAAGATTACAAAACACAAAATAAAATTGGGAATAATTTTCCCTGCCAATTTAGATGTGGAAAAATTATTTCCAATTTATAAATATTTAAATCAAACTTTTCTCCTTACAGGCCGGAAAAAAAATATTTGAACTCAAATTGCATATAAAATCTTTCCCCAAATCCCTATTTCCAGAGAATTACCAGAATAGTGCAACAGGAATCGAGCCCGGGACCCCCGAATTGCATAGCAATGGATCAACATACTGTGCGTTTCCATTTGATATTGCTTTGAAATTATTTGCAATCGGTTTCTTCGATAGCACAGTCAAAAAAATTCCGTATCGGTAATATACATTTTTATACGCACACATAAAAAAATTACAAAGCGATTTGCAATCGAAAGTAGTCGGGCATATATCTTTTTGCATTTTAAATTTTGCATTTGCTCAAAAAGTCGAAAATTCCCCTTATTTTATTTAAAGGAAATTTTCAACCCTGCATAAAACACAGCAAAATTGACAGCCATTTTTTTATTTTTCCCAGCAACTTGTTTGTTTTGAAAACAAACATTACGTTGTAATGTCAAAATGTTGTACTAATAAATGGCCGTAGGATGATATTAATAGTAAACATCATCATTTTTTAATTATTCATTTTTATTTAATATAGGAAATTGTTTTAATTGGTTTAAATTGTTACTCCCAGAAAATAATTAATATTTTAAAGGGTTCCATTTGAAACGCGATATTTTAAAACGCGAACCATCAAAACGCGATATTTAAAAATGCGATATTTCAAAACGCAATATGGTACAATACGCGATATGGTACAAAACGGGAGTTTAGGATCGGGTTATATCAGGCGAGTGAAGGGGAAATTTAATTTCAGTTTATAGGAATTTAAAAGTCGATAGGAACGATAGTACATAGGATCGGTATCAGGTGGGTCGCTGCGCTCCCGTCGCTTCGCAACGCATATTCTGTACCATATCGCGTTTTTCAATATCGCGTGTTGAAATATCTCGTTTTGTACCATATCGTGTTTTGTACCGTATCGCGTTTTGAAATATCGCGTTTTGAAATATCGCGTTTCGAAATATCGCATTTTGTACCATATCGCGTTTTGTACCATATCGCGTATTGAAATATCGCATTTTGAAATATCGCGTTTTGTACCATATCGCATTTTGAAATATTTCGTTTTGTACCATATCGCGTTTTGTCATATCTCGTTTCGAAATATCGCGTTTTGAAATATCGCGTTTCGAGCGGATCCGTATTTTTAATAGCGAAACTCGTTGCTTCGTGATTTTCCTTTGTAGATTTTACTTTTGCCGTCGTTCTTAAATTGTATTGTGGTCATTAACCAAAAATCTCTTGTAAATTAGTTTTATTTATGTTGTTATTAAAAGATTTGTTTTGGAAAATGTCACATATACAAATGAAAATAACACACAAATACTACTAAATGATACAAAAATTTCCCATTGTAAATAATTGCAATGCATTCAAATGGAAATCATAGGTTACTATGCAATCGAGGGCGACTAGATTGCAAAATCGAAATATGCTGAATAACTTCGTACAAAACTGGTAGTGAATATATTTTAAATCTAAGTTGGCTGCCTTAGTTTGAACAAAAAATTCTATTTATTTATCGCATCAAAATTTCAAGTGATATCAATTGACGCTTGAAGTGACAGAAGTCGCAAGAAAATATTTATAAAGCAGCATACTAAGATTTAAAAAACAGCCGCAAAGAGTTTTGTAAATAATTATTTTGTAAGTTTCGATTTAATAATCTAATAACCTAGAAGATGAGTTGTCACGGCGCTTGGAGTGATACAACGATGGGAATAAGGCTGTGTATCATCGTTACGTATTCGTGTTAAAATTATATTCGAATGTTTCCGATGCTGCAGAGAATACTGTACATTTGACCACTTTCAAAGTACGAAAATATGTTTAAATAAAGTTATGGGATCAATTTTGACCGGAAAATAACTCACGAGTTAAAAATAACTAGAAGATATTAGTATTTGTAAATGTAAGTGTAAGCGAATCTACGTCATTACCCTTCCACGATACCCCAGATCGGTGTATTGTTTATTACATAAAAATTTTAAAACATGTCAGTTATTCTAATATAAAATAATATTTTTATCAGTTTTATAGATAATTATCTACTTCTAAACAAATGATGCACCAAATTATTGAAAAAATAAAACCATTTGTCAGCGACGCGGACAATCCATTAAGAAAACCACTTCATTTAGATGGGCCTTGCACTTTAAATTTCTATGAAAGTGGCAGCCATCAGCGTAGTGTTGGCTTAGATTCTTTTGCCGTTTTGAGCCAGAGCATGGTGTCCGGCAATTGACTTTAGAGGCAGCTAATCTTAAGTACAGGAATTCCTTATGAAATTTGATGCACCCCATATTGACAAAAAAAACCGGATATGCTTACGATAATAGCAAAGGATTCCATTCATTAAACGTTCAAGTCATCAGATAGATTTTATTCTTGTTTGCATGAAGCTATAATTTATAAAATTTGTTATTTACAGATTTGTGATTTAAATTCAAAACCCCTTAAAAAGCCAGTATTGCATTGGATCAATGGAGAAGACCAGAAGTCATGGCTTTTTGGTAATATAATAGTAATAATGTAATATATTTAAAATAAATATGTACATAACATATAATAAAAATAAATAAAATAACATAAATTTTGAAATTAGCATCTTTCAATTTGTTTTAATAAATTTGCTGGCTCCTCTTGTAAATAACTGATGCTTCAGACACAGTTCCGAGCACTAGCGGCGGTTCATTTGTTCTGGAAGATCCAGGGTGCGGTGGTAGCGTTATTGAGATGAAGGCGAAGGTATTTGAGATGATGTGCGAGTTGGTGAATATATAGGAGAAGAGGGATGTAGTAATGATGCAACAAGATTGTGGTGATAAAATAAAGATGATAGAGGAGTTTGGATTTGGGTGGATGTGGAGGATGTGGATGATATAAATGTAGAAAACGCAGGATAGGCTGGTGTGAAGTTTTAGGATTCAGGCTATATTAAATGAAAATAGAAATAATCTGTATATGCTTAAATAATAATTATTTCCATTCCATATTTCATTATTTTTGGTTCTAACCAACATAAAATGTCACACTAACATAACAAAGTTAAGTGACGCGTTGTATGTACACGAATGTTTCATGTCGTATTAAAATATTTTGAACCAAAATTGGCCCCCTATGGGACTATTCTGGGTTTCCCTAGGAATAGGGAATTTGGAAAAATATTTTCATAGCATTTTTGACTAAATTATATTTTTCTGACCTACTGTTGAAATTAGTTGGGTGTATAGATTTTTGAAACAAAGACATATTGGGAATTTTTTTCCATATATAAAAATTTTGTGGAACAAAAATTTCCCAACCAACTTTGTTTCGAAAATATTTACACCAAACTAATTCTAAGGAATGTTCTCTTAAATAGATATTAGGTTGAGGAAATATAAATCGATCATTCTTTCGTTTATTTCGAGAATTTATTTAACATGGTTACAATCATTCGTTTTGGCTCAAATATGCGCCTTTTTCGATAACTCGTTGCCATTTAGAAGGCAATTTCATTATGCCGCTTTTTCAAAACGTCTTGCCCCTATTAACAAAAAAAAATAGCTAGTTTTCACAAGCATCTCTTGATGGCTTGACACCACCAAGAGCGTTTGCCAAGGACAAAAAGAGATAAAAATCGTTTGGTACCAGATCCGTACTCAAGGATTTTTCAATAAGAGCGAATCGATGCTGAAATGGAATAAAACGTGTTAACTAAACTCTTTTTTTATTTGTAAGGTTCATGTATGCCATTATTTATGGAATATAACATCGCTCAACTGTCCGCCGCGGCTTCTTACGGTGGCACGGATCCGAGTGATCCAATTTTCAATAACTCTGCCGCATAGATCCGGCTGAATTTAGGCGATGGTATCGGTTATGTTGGCTTTAAGGGCATCATTCGATTGTGGCTTATTGGCATAGACCTGCGACTTGTGGAAAACTCACAAGATAAAGTCTTACGGGGTCAAATCGCACGATCTTGGTGGTCAATTCTGTCACCTCTGCGAGAAATAACCCTATCCTCATGTCGTTCATGCAGAATGTCCGTCGTTGCATCTGCTGTGTGGCACGTAGCCCCGTCTTACTGGAAACACAAGTCGTCTACCTACATATCGTTCAATTTGGGCCAAAAGAAATCGGTTAGCATCGTTCTGTAGCGCTCACCGTTGTTGGTGATGGCCTCACCAATGACGTTTTCAAAAGAGTAAATCTGACCACGACGCCTCTTCTGGCTGCTTCTAGTCGATTGCTACTTTCAGTCAGTCCCATATAATTTTTATTATATGAATCTTCTTTCCAACTAGTATAAGTATGGTCCACTGCGACAAATACAACATAGAAATTGTCAATGATTCATGTATTTTTAAGCCTATTTGTCATGCCCATGTACCGATGGTATTGTACCATTGTGTCATGTCCAGTCTTCGAGGCAGTTAGGTTCTGGTTTATTGAACATAGATTTTAGGATGTTGGTCAGTTGTGTTCATTACCTTGCCTCTAGATCCTACAGCTCTCCAGAGCAGGACACTACAGTTGCGATTTAAGATGGAATCCCCAGTTTGCACTTAGCCAATTTAGATGAAATATCCAGGTACATTTGGTATAGGAATCACAATTCATCGATCAGCTAACACCAATTTGTTTATCTTAGTGAGACTAGTAACAAGAGGATCTAAAAACAATTATGACTTCACACAGCTATTGGAAATTTCTTGTTAACGGTAATTGCAAATAAGCTCTACAGATTATAGATCCTTTCTGAAATATAAATGCGTCCATAATTCAAAAATAATACGGGAGGACTACCTGTATGAGAACCGTGGTACCCCGACACATTGCGGGTGGTGGAATATGGTTAGGAAGAAAACTTCTCGGGGCTTCTTCAAGCTGCTACTTTGAAAGCCAAATCGGGATGTTATCAGGGCCTTATTCTAACCTATTTAACTGTTGGCCTTTCTGTGTCTTTGAATGTTACTATTACTAAACATACCTAATTTTAGTCGTATTGCGTTGCGGTACACTCAGTAATAATGATACTACATGAAGTTACGTAACATTTCTAGTAAAACAGGGGAGTTCAATGATGGCCTTTCATTTTTTTCATTATTGTTTGACAAGTTCGTTCCAACGGCTTTGTTTACTTAATTTAATATCCGTGGAGTTTGTGGCGACCAAAAACTACATACTTTTAGCTCCACACAAATTCGGCACAACTTTAAATTGCCACCAGGCTCTTTTACCACGTGTAACTAACTGGTAAAAACATAAAACATTGCTCGTTTTCAAATCACCACCATGTTGTTTATCGCAATCTACAACATATTTACAAAAATGAGCAATCAAGAAGCCAACGGAGAGCGGTCTAGAATGTCAAAATGGAAACAAAAAAGCGACACGACGAATCCAAGCAAAGCAAATCGAACAAATTTATTTTTAACGAAAATAAATATTACATTCTTTCAGTACGTCGTCCTTTATCCGCCTTGTATAATGGGCGGGCATCGTGCGTTCAGCGTGGTGTGGTCGAGCAGAAGTGTTGTAGCGACTTACTTTGTTGGATGAAAATTAAAAAATAAAAAATAAACAGTATTAAAGCGTTGTCAATCTTCGTGTCCCTTGCCCTGAATCATTTTCGGCGTAAAATTGCACATTTTCCATTCACAGCTTTATGACGATTAGGTTTTAGTCTCTTAGACATAGTCTTCCATTTATAATATCACCGTCATTTACAACTGCCTAGAGGTTTGTGTTTTAGGAACAAGATATTTCAGCATGTACTAGAACATAATATGCTCAAAAACATTTCGACCTCCAATCAGTATATCTACTGTATTTCGGTGGCCTTCTACGTTGATCTACGTGTATATTGATATGCTTGAAGAAGAGTGGTGTAGTGAAGCGCCAACAAATTTGTTTGGTCATAAGATCAAAAAGGTTCCCAAATTATTGTTGGAAATTGTTTGGTCATAAGATCAAAAAGGTTCCCAAATTATTGATATTTTATAATAATGAAAATTTTGGTGTTCCGCTAATATGCTGAGGTATAATAATTATTTGTAGTTTAAAATTATATAAGCAAACAATTTCCAGAAACCTTAAATTTTAAGAATTAAATGTTTTTCTTTAGAAGGAGAAGGAATATAAATAATCAAAGTTCCATTCTGTTAATAGTTTTGAATAGCTTGCAGTGTTTTTGAACTCAGGACTAATAGAGTTTGGACTAGTTAGAAACGATATCACAAACATTTGATAATCAAAAGCCGAACAATAAAATAATCTACAACACAAACCTAATTTCTACTTTATCTGACAGACTCATTGGATGCTTCTTATCGATTTCGGATTCTATTTATTTTCAAAGTCAAAATTATCAATTCTGGTCTTGATGTAAATTTGGTTTGCTCTCGAGGCATAGCAACGCTGCTATATATTTAGCTAATATTTGTGATGGCTGGTAGCCAATTTAAAAAAAAAATGTTTTTGTTGCGGAATATGACGGCGAAACGCATGGGCTACAATAAATATCTATATAAGAGATTAGAGCGTTACACAGTAACGTTGTATGCTGGCAACCAAAAATAGTGTCAAACCATTGTGCTTAAAACATATATTGTGCTTAATATATAAATAACAACTTTTATTTTATGTATATTCATATAGAAAAGGCGCTGGTAAAATAAAATATTAAAATCGATGGCGACAGGCAAATGCTGATTTTCTGAGAATGTATGACGAGATAAAAATAGGATAAAAACCATAATTATTATTGTATAATGCTGTAAAGATTTGGCACAGTTAATTGTTTTTGTTTTTTTTTTATAAATATTTGGCACAACCATACCAATTATAATATCCTTGCGTTGGCGTTTTGTAGGACTATCTGAGATGTAATAGCCTCGAATTAATTTACAACCCACCTAATAAAATTTATACATATTTTGCGATGAGAATAAAAGGAGCTCGTAGGTCTCACATTCACAAATATCCTTAACACGTTACAAAGATAAATTTTTATACCAGGTCAAGTGTCGAAGCGAATTATAATACTTATTCTTCATTCTCACCTTAACGTATCCATTTATAACCATTGAATCCTGCAAAGCATATCCTTTATTTTTTCTTTAAATTTATCAGGATAAGGTCAGCATAATCGGAAATAGGAAATGCATATTGAATTTTACTTTATTGTCGTGAAAATAAAATATAGTAAAATGATGTGCAGTGCATCTAACACCAAGCAAAAAGTTAAACATGAAAAACTTGCCAGACAACTTTTATCCATCGATTTTATGTGACGTACATAAATTCCATAAAACTCATTAAAAGTCTGCCAAAAAAGCTTACATCATATATAAAGCAAATAAAAAAAGTGATCTACTATCGCAAAGGTCGTTAAATATAAAAAATAATAATTTTTCAACTAAATGAAATGTAAACAATGAATTTTTGACTTCTGACTTTTCATTCCCTACCTATGATAAGGCAGAATTTATATTTTCGTTTGTAGGTTTCCGTTTAAATTGGAAAATAGAAAAACTTAAAGCAAACTATTAACTATTAATTTAGGAAAAATATTTCGAATGAAATTTAAGAAGAAATTTGTTTCTTTTAGCTGTTTCACGTTATAAACTGATAAGCGAGCTAAAACTGGTCTTTTTGTATATTTCAAAATAAATCTGTTACAAGATGCATGTTTCTTAAAATTATTTTTTTCCAACTAATAACCGCACCTATTGGTTAAGAAAGAAAAGATAAATATTTGGTGTATAATTCAGTTTTTTGGATATTCTAAGAGATGGCGTGACTTTAGTACTAAAAATTTTTCTAAACATTGACATCTACGTCGTTTTAAAGTGTTGGCATTTCACATTAAAATTTAGTTTGTCATGTGAATTTCGTACCAACAAAACAGAATTTGCGGGAAGCATTACTTTTTGCTTTAATCAAAAGAAAAAAGCTGCTGAAAGTTTTCGTTTACTTCAAGATACTTATGGTGAACATGCATCAACATTTTGATGTCAGTGACAAAGAACGTTCTGTGGTCAACCAAAAAAAATCGAAGATGAAGAATCGGAAGCATTATTGAAGGAAAACTCAGCTCAAACAGAAAAAGAACTTCCAGAACAGTTAAATGTCACTCAAGGCAGCCGTTTCACTCAACGTTTACATGCCATGAAAATGATTCAAAAAGAAGCAAAATGATTACCACATGAACTGACTGAAGCCAACGTTGAAAATCGTAAAATGGTGTGCAATTCTTTGCTTACAATACACCGAAGACGCAAAAAATCATCGGTTCATCCAGGCAAACCATCCACATCAACAGCAAAACGAAACATTCATGGTGTAAGGTTATGTTGTGCATTTGCTGGGATTAGAAAGGAGTGGTGTACTTTATGAGCTGCTAAAACCGAACGGAAACTATTACTGGTGAACGTTACCAACAATAATTGATAGATTTGAACCATGTATTGAAGGAAACCCGTCAGATTCCAGCCAACAAACAGCGTAAAGTAATTTTGCTGCACGACAATGCTGGACTACATGTCGCAAAACAAGTAAAAAATAGGCTGGAAGTACTTAAATGGGAAATTTTACAGCATGCCCCATCAGATTACTATTTGTTCCGATAAATACAAAGCGATCTTGAAGAATAGCACTTCAGAAACCACGAAGAAATCAAAAATGGCTCAACTAATGGATCGTAACAATTTTTTCTCGATGGAATCCATAAATTTGCCAGAAAGATGGCCGAAAGTCATAGATAACGATGGAAAATATTTTGATTAAAATAAAGTTTACCATTTGTTAGAAATAAACATGTTTTTGCTACAAAAAACCAAAAACTAAGTTATATACTCTATATTAAAAAATTTTTCTTTTTCTATATAAAAAAATTTCAAGAAAAACTCAGTGGTCAGTTCTCGTTCACCGCCGAGATAAATGCTCAGAAGTAAAGACTAACTTACCATTCAGACGATATGCGAGAAGCAAGCACTAGGGCGGTAGTTTTGTTAATAATTATTAACAAACCTAATTTGTTAAATTTAGAATAGACGAATAATTGTCCGCCATTAACAAAACGGTGGTTTGTGAACGAAAGTGTTGATTACAAAATTGGTCCGAGACCTTTCAAAGACTATAGCCCTAATTGTATAGATTTAAGAAAAGCATTGTCTGCAGTAGCAGAATGGTGTTTGAGTACTAAGGTTCTGCATAAATCTTTGAAGCTTTTTTCAAGACTTTTTCACGATAAAAGACAAGTATACATTCTATACTTAAGGAACAAATAATTGTCCAGCAGTTGCCAAATGATATACTACGCGAGTATATGGGGGTGCTGAGTGAAATCCTTTGGCAGGTAGTGGCGCTCGTTGACGTTCATGTTCCGAAAGCTATTCAATTCTCCGAATTAAAAATAGAACAAGATTGACGAAAAGACTTCAAAGCACAAAAGTTAATCTTGAGATATCATCGATACTTACATTTTGGCTCAAAAATCTTCAAACCTCGAGAAAAGTGGATTTAGACCTAGGAATTATTTTGTGATTTTGTCACAATTTCAAGAAGTTGGTACTAGGGACCTAATTTAATTGAAATATTTATTTGAATTTTGATTTATAGATGGAAAATGTGTAAGAATCCCAACAATCAGTTTCGAACGGATGAGATTATTGATTAGAAAAAATTCGAGAATACTGAAAATAGACCAATATACGGAACAATCACAAACACCATTACTATCGAAAAAACAAAAAGTAAAATGAAATATTTAGTTTATAATTATTATTTATCAAAATACAAGTTGTTTGCAAGACAAATCAAATCCAAACCGACCGCTTATTTCCTTGCATTACCCAGTAAAGCGTTAATTATGAATAGACGAAATTAGAACAAAATATATTAGAAAATAATATACAAAACAGATCAACTACGCGAGAGTCAACAAGGTGACAGATAATATTATCGACAAGTTGATTCAAATTCGTTTAGGAAGTATACGCTAGACTTCCATTCCACGATTACGATGAATACTCATTTCGGAAATACTTGTGTGATTGTGAAACACTTGCCAAACATAAAACGAAAAATATACTCTTCTAAATTTGAAAAGTTTGGATTTGTCTTGTTCCAAGATTATTTTTAACTACGACATTAGAGAAGTTTCCGGGTTCGTATTAGTTTCGTTATAAAGATCAAAAATGTCCGAACGGTTTGAGACGAACACTAGAAAATTATGATACCAATTACTACAGATATTTTATAAAAAAAAATAATATTTTAGACAATGTTTCTACTTTTACATCTCTGATATTAGAGATGTTCACGGAGTTTCTTCATCTATATAGGGTTTTCCAATAAGAGTGATATAATTTCTCTAAAAAAACACACTAATTGTTAAGGAAATTGAAATGTTTTAATGTGAAGTACAATCGATACAATTAAGTTCTGAATAAAAAGTCATTCAAATGGCCTCCACGACTTCTTCTGCAGGAACGAACTCGATGAACCACATTTTCGAGCACTTTTCCACTAAATCAAGTCGTATGTCATGCATAGCACGTTCAATATTGACTTGTAAAGCTTCAAGAGAGCTTGGTTTATAGCTAAAGACCAATAACTTCAAATAACCCCACAAGAAAAAGTCTAATGGTGTTTAATTACAACTTCTTGGAGGCCATTCAATACCCCAATTTCTTGAAATAATCGAATCTCCAAACTTTTCTCGCAATAATTTAATTGTTACACTTGCTTACCACATATTTACCACACCACTTAGATGAAAGTGAGCCTCAACGGAGAACATGATTTTCTTAAAAAATCGTTATCGTTTTCAAGTTGTTCCAACGCAAAATCAGCAAATTCACGACATTTACGGTGGTCCAATGGTTTCAGTTCTTGAGTGAGAACAATTTTATAAGGATGCGAACCCAAATCCTTTCTCAAAATCCATCAGGTTGTGGTTTGAGACAGTCCCAATTCTTGAAAACGTCTTGGAATCGACAAATTGCTGTCTTCAGCAACACTTGCCTGAACGGCAGCAATATTTGCATTACTTGGAGCGTTTTTTTGTCTTATTGGCACTTGAACATTATGTAAAGAAAATGTACGCTCAAATTTTCGACAATTCGACGAATAGCGAGCACACTTGAACGATTTTGATAATAAAACTGAATAATTTGTAAACGTTGAAATTGTAAACATTACTGAATTAATGAAACAAAAAATGACAGATCATGACATATTACAAATGGCCAAAACGTCACTTAAAAATCATACCATTCCTATTAGAAAACCCTATATATGGCCGGCTAGTTTAGTCAAAACCTTATGTGTGTTGTGAATAGGATTTTATTATGGTAACAACTTCAAAGAACGTATATGCAAATTTTACTGTTAAGGTTCTGTTAAGAATTTAACAGATTTTTGGATGTATTTTGGGACAGCCTAGTACAAAGTTCTAATGGTGATATGAACGGGACTCCATTAATAATATTGATATGTATACCGCGTGATAAACAACGTAGAACTTCTATCGATTTGAATGAACTTTCAAATTTTGTTCCATCAATCCTAAAGATATTCGATTATAGGGCTTGACTTAACTCGCGGATATTCCCGCTCTCCCGCCGGACAATACCCTCCAACCAATTACCCCCACCCCGAATGAACGGGCAGGCAATGGCCGGGGTGATAGCCATTGCCTGCCCGGTCATTTACTTCCCGGTTCCCCTCCCACCCTCTTAGATCTGATCCCATGATTATGGCACAATATTCCATTTCGTCAGGAGTAAATTTAGATTTTTAATTTGTTATTGTAAATTCCAGGTAATTCAACAGTCATACAATTTCCCCTCCACTATCTAGAAAAGTAAGCTGTGTCCAGATATTTAATTAGGCAACTTATTTTTCCATAGGTAACTTATTTTTCCAAATGATCATTTTCCAAAATGCTCCAATCGTCACGAAAATGTCGAACATGATTTTTGTCTAAAGTCATGGGAAACTAGCCAAATTTGGGCAATCAGCTGGAGCATTTTTTAAGAAAATGATAATTTCTATGAGGAGAAATATATTGTTCAAGAGTATTGTTCGATTTTGGTGCATCATGTGACGAGAAATACCCAATATCATCTCCTAAATACCATGAAATGGCTTACTTTTCTAAATAGAGAAAGGACCATATCGTGACTTTGTTAAATAACAAATTTATGTAAATTACCAAGAATTTACATTGATATTTAAAAAATGGGCTGTTGAATCGAGGCAGATAATTTGAACTTATTGATAATTGGATGTAACACAGGTTTACAATTTTTTTGCGACATATTGTGTGTTATAGTTTTAGCTTCAGTTTTCCAAGCTGAACAGGAATCCGATTTTAATGTTAATTATCATGCTTCTAGTGGGATTTGATATCAAGTCACGCAATCACGAAAATACATTTATTTAATATTTGTTCCCGAAGGAGTGGTATCAGAAGATCCCATAATTATTTAATTGTTCCCAATAATATTCATGTTTTTACATAACTTGATACTTGGGACCAAATGCTTGGTGGTGGGGTGACCAGTAATAATCGGGGAGAAATGACGGAGGGAAAATGACGGGGAGGTAATGGTCGGGAAGGAGGTAATTGATGAGGAGAGGATAATGGAGGGGAGGGGTAATGGCGGGACGGCGGTAATAATGGGGATGGGGTAATAACCAGGGATAATAATGACGGGGGCGCCGAGTATTAAGTTACGGATTGGAACGCAGTCTATAATAGTTGCATTTTTGGTTTGCTCACTTTTATATAAATGGATTTTTTCGTATGAAAAACACGAAAAACAAATTGGAATAAACAAAGGCATTTAAAAGAGAGGCATCTGCCGTGTTTTTGTAAAAAAAAACAATCGGGTCGAGTTCGCGGCAGCTTATTTTCAATTTATCCACGCCAAAATTAAAAATTCAATTTGTTTTTTTTTAATTAAGGGTCATATCGACAGACGTGACTACGATTTTTACCCGCAGTCGCGATTTTTTCGAAAATGATGTTCAGAAACTGTATTTTTAAACGCGGCTAAATTCGCGAATTAATTCGCGAATTTATTGTTATTTTTGAAAGCAACTAAAAGTACAACTTTTCGAAAACAAGAAACCAACATAATAAAAAAAATCAATTATCTGTCAAAACAAAACCAATTATTGATTCAATTAAGTTTTCTATAGAAATACAAGTACCATTTTTGGGGAAATACCATTTTTTATTAAGAAATTAGTTAAAAATAAAAATGAGCCGTTTAAGCGAGGAAGACATGCAGTAGCCTGTGTTACTCCTATTAGGTCACCAGAAACAATTTGAATACAACTTGTAGCATAATAACGTAATGCTACCCCATTATTTTCTGCCTCACTGTTAGTGGAAGCCCTCGGTTGTCAACGTGTGTTAAATCGCGTTCGACCAGTTTTTCGATAAAGTTTAGGTTTTGTTTGAAAAAACGTTAACGTTTACTAAACTCGCGCTATGTTTTATGTTTTCTAAAAAATCTGAGTCATCAGACGACGATGATGATGAAAACCATATTAATTTTTTATTATCCATATTAACTTTTAGAAAATAGAATACAATATCTACTTTCCAGCCCGCAATCACAATTGTGTCCGTAAAAATCGTGTGCGAAAGAGAATCATGAAAAAAACGGGATATACGAGTAGATATTGAAAAGCACAAATTTCGCACTAAAATAGAAATGCTATAAATTTCTTTATTTTTAATTATAATAACACTAGTATTGTTATGTGAACGAAATAATAGCTTTTTAAATAAAACACAACAGATAAATTACGTGGTTCCCCGAAAATTATGCAACAAAGAATTATGCAAAAAACAATTCATCGAAAAATAAATATGAAAACAAAATTGATTTTAATTGCTCAGCATAGTCTAGAGATTACCTATATGAATTTTCATGATGATTGGACCATTTTCAGAAAATGGTCCCTTGTATGGGGAAATATATTGTTCAAGAGTATTCGTCGAATTTGGAGTATTAGTTGACGAGAATATTCAAATATCTCAGCTCCTACTCAAGAAATCGTCAAGTGGCTTTTTGTAGTGGTAAGTTTATAGCATGTCTATGTTAAATAATATATTTATGTGAATTACCTGGAATTTATACTGATTTTTAAAATATAGGCGATCGAACCAACGCGTGACAGAAAAGATGAATTTATGGAAATTTAACACAGGTTTATACTTTTTTTGCGACATTGAGTGCTCGAATTGTGCTTAATATCGATACAATTTTTGCTTTCCGTATCCAAAATTGAACAATTAAGAGAAAATTGATCAATATTTTTTAATATTCATTACGAGTCTTTTCGATGAATTGTGTCTTTCGCATAATTGATTTTTCGATTTATAATTTTTTTTCTGAATTAATTTCTAACAATTGTCGCACTTTTGTGATTGTGTTAAATTGTGTTGCGCATAATTATAATCATAGTACATAATCATAGTACAGTTGGCTACATCATTAGTGCAGTTACGGCTATTTTCGTTTGAATACCTTAAAACATTTGTTTTCTTTGTATATCGCAGACAAATCATTTGCTTCGACTGTATACGTGTATGTATTTCATTATCAACATTGAGGCCTATTTAATCAAGAAATTTAAGAAAAAAGAATAAAATGTATTCTTTTTGTACTCTTCAACCTCAAAAACTACAAATGGTACCAGCTTAAACTTTTGTTAGTATAGCGATACTATCGATAACATTATATATATGCGAAAACTCGGAAATTTTAAGAATTTTCTTCACAAATTTAGGTTTTATTTTCAAAATTAATGCTAAGGATTCGATTTGGTGTTTGTCTATATGTCGGTCTGTGTCCTCTCTGCAGTCCAAGTGATTTGTCTAATTTTAATGAAGCCAAGCGGGGTTTTGGCGGAGGTCGGCCCACCGGATGTGGCAGCTTATATAATCTTATCTTGGATTAAGCTTTATCATTTTTTGATGCTTTTTCAATTATTTTGGAAGATAACATCTTCTAGGGAATCGTTTGAGAGCGTAAGGATTTTAATTGGATGTGTAATATGGCTGGCTGGTCAGGATCATTTTCCAAAATTTAGGCTGAAGTGATGATTTTGGCAGTAAGCTGTTGTTTCGCTCTGCGTCCCAGGTGGTTTGACTGATCAAGATAGAACTTTGAACTTGGTTTTCGTAACAGATTTTTGGGTTAGGGATGGCGGCAACTTCCATTGAAGCTTTTTCGTTTTTGGCAATTTTTTGGTATAACATTTGTGTGGGACCTGGTTAGGAATGGGTCGATTCTAGGTAGAAGTTGTAGCAAGGCTGGTCCTAGAGTTTGTGTTTGTTTCAAAATGATTTGGGGGATGCAAGGTTTGCAAAAAGCCTGGCAGGTTCGGGAATATTCGGGCGAAGAATTTTCTGTTAGTTGGGCGGGTGTGACGTTTTTTGTTGTGAAAGATTTTCGTAGACTTTGTGGTCTTTTGCTAGTGTTTTGTATACTGTGGGATTTACGAAGGGACCATGCGGATTCTAAATTGACTTGGCATCTTGGTTCAGGATATTTTTCCTGAGGTTTTTCATAAAAAATGTTTTTACCAAATTTCGTCTAAGTTCTCGTTTTATTTTTGGAGGGATTAGTTTCCGAAACCAACTTTTTATTATTTGTTATTTTGGAGACGAGTCGACGATTACTGTTTGAGATTGTGATAATGTGCAGCATACACAAAACAACACAACACTTGACGTTTTCTCTTTAGCTGGATGAACAGGGAAAGCGATGCGATATCAGGGGTATGGAGGTCGATATGAAAATGAGGTACAGAGTTTTGGCATGTATAAGCTTATATTCATGGTAGGGAAGGATCGAATGTTGGCCACAACATCAATCAACAATTGCTTTTACTAAGCGATAAAAGGTACGTTTTGTCTTGTAGAATACTTTATACTGCTGTTCATTAGCTAGAAGCAAGGTCAATCTTAAGTCATAACATGACGTAATATATCTTTGTACTGCGGATAACAAAATTGTAGATTTCAAAAAATTTATTTAATGTTGCAAATAATTGGGAGTGGCCGAGAGCATTGAACATTTTTAAACGCTTCGTAAATTTAAATGTACAAAAGGTAGTAGTTTTGGGGTATTTTTCCGTACCTCATTCAATATTTTTGAATTAAGTAATTTTGCAAATTGCTTGTGAGAAAAGGGGTATAATAACCCAGAAAGAGGTACGACTTGCAACCCTATGTGCAAAGTTAGTTATACAACAACCATTAGACTCGCCTACAAGGTACTGTCCAACAATGTTGTCTCTTCAGTCAAATTATTAAGTTGGTAAATACAAATAACTACATATTTCTAAATTTAGGAATTGTTGGATCACTTTGTCGTGTATTGAAATTATTCAAATTTTTATTCCGAAAAAACTACGAAGCCGATTTATTGTAAAACCAATCGAATAACTATACTATCATACTTTTGAATTATTCGACTTTTGACTATGCTGCAGGCTCCCTAGTTCGGGGTCTATTATGATTATCATTTAATATTTTTAACTATTGTGTATTTTCGCTAATTAGAATTTAGGCAATTTGTACACATTCCAAAATAAGCTACGAAACCGATTGACAACATTGACAGGATCATATTTATACTTTTGGCTAAATCAGAATTCCGACTATCGTGCTGGGTAGAGCCGGGATCAATTTTAATGTTTATTACTAATATTTGGGAATACCAACTTGGAAAATTCCAATTGACGAAAGAACAAAATTTCAAATAGAAAAAAAAATTAATTCATTAATAATTTTTAAATTTTTGAATCATGGTGAAATAAACCATATGAAATGATAGACGACTTTTTAACCTGCTTCGAACGTATGTAGGAGAAACCGTGGACATTTTTGGGATAGTAGGTGAGACCCCTTGATAATCTGTAAGATTAAATTAAATTTAAATTGAAAATTTATTCAAATGGATGGGAGTTCTAACGCGGGAAAAGTCAGTAAATAATCATTATAACAAATAGCCGTCTTTTGAATAAAATGTACTGTAGAAAATTTATCACAATTTTCTTATGTTTATTTCAAACCGTTACGAAATTTTGTGGTCTTTACAATGACACCAATCAATAGTGTTCAATCTAAAATCAAATTACGAGTTCCTGAAATACATTTGTTGCCACCTGAAATACATTTGTTGTCACCTGGAATACATAAATCATCACCTGAAAGAAAACCATCACCAATTTATCGTCGAACCCAACACTACAGCTGAGTTATTAATATCACCAGCCGAGAATCGTCCCTCATTTAATATATGTAGTTATCTGAAATGTAATTAGATTAATTTAATTAAGTTCATACGTATATTATAATAATTACTTACCTTGTCATTATATTCATCTTGATTACCTAGAAATTAGTATAAATATTATTTAGATAACAAACCAAAAACATATGTAAACAATATACATAACATAATTTGCCCTTGAACTTGATCTTCAAAACACAACAAATTATGTCATGCATATTGTAACACAAATAAACATACACTAGAATTTCTCTATATATTTATTAACACATATAGATACTTACCTTTAAAACAATAAGGATAATTGGTTACCTAAAATAGTAATTAAGTTAAGATAAAGATAAATTCTAATTAAGATAAATTCAGTTTATTATGTATATTAAATATTTCTTACCAGTTTGTTATGACATTTCTGCATCACACAATTACTAATGTAATTATCTTATACTACCACCAATGTAATTCCTATTTTATAGAAAGTGCGTTTAATACTTAATATATAATTTGTAATGCCATCTAGTGGCAATTAAATTACGAGGCGATTGATCACCCTCTATGGTAAATATACCAACATTTTTGTAATTAATATTTTATAAAACAAAATAAAATTCTCTTTGTCATTAACCACCATAGCGACAAGTCGTGCTTAAAGTTAAGAAATAAATTATTATAAATTTAACCAGTATTGAATAACATCGTCTTTTAACTTAAATTAAAATAAATTATTAAACTTAAAAGTAAATAGTTACTAGTTACAGTACCACCGGTTTAAGAAATTATTCTAGTAAGAGTTAAAAACAATTTCAGAGTCATAATGTTTGTTTAAATATTTCGGTCCAGCTGCAGATCCCGGATTTGCATGAAGATAGATATAGTTTTTAGTGGCAGTATATAATATAAGCTGTAATAAGCAATTTTCTACTTGAGATTTGATTATGAGTTTCGGTTGATGTTTTGAAGAATGAGCAATTTCACTAATTAATCAACAATCGAATTTTCTAAAGTTTAATACAAATGCGATTTTCACATAACCATCACCGCGAACTATAACTGATGGTTTGGTCACCTGCCCCAAATATACAATGCACGTTAAATAACCAATCCCATAAAATGTTATAACATTTTTGGTTATTGCTCTTTCTTGTCTTACGAGTATTTCCCAATAAAATTCTATATCCAGGAAACATAACGGAAGTCTTTAATTTTCTTATTTTTTGTATTATTTTTATTTTATTAAATTACACAAAAAAGCTTTACTTATACAATATTTGATAAGGTTGTGTAGTTTTTCTTTGTATAAGGATATACAGATAATTTTAACAACAAGTAAAAAACGAAAAAGGATTTTCCATTTTCTTCGTACTATAACCTACTATTAAATTAATATATTTTTATTTCAAATTCGAGATATTCACTTCTCATCCTCGGTCTTTTATTGTTGTTCTTATTGTTGTTTTGAATTAAAATTTAATTATTATTTTCGATGAAAAAAGGAGATTGGCATTTTTTATTCCGCGTTCCGTCGAAACAAAAAATTTTTATTATTAGCTATTGTCAATTCACACACGAACACGCGAATGACGGGAAAAATCCGAAAATATACATAAGGAAAATATAGACTGATCCAAAAAAAATTACAACCCGAATCGTCTTTTTTCTAATCCTTTTGTTGTTTATTACTTATTCTTCGATTTTTTAACCATCATCACTGTCATCAAAGAATGCATAGGTTGAATAATTTGTGCTTTATATTGATTTGAAGTTATATATTACTTTCCACTTTCTTATAGAAATTGGGTTTCCGAAAAGCTTTGGTTTTGTGCGGTTTTGTGTAGAAGCAACCGTTCTACAATCCATATGGATCAACTTGATACGAGACGATTTTGATTTTTCTTCGAATATTTGAATTGAACATGATTTATGAAAAAGTTACGAACACAAAAATTTTAAATTTGGCAACAAAGTTGATGCTAAACATTTTTCCTAAGTTTTAGTGAAAATGCTTGTGGCATAGTGAGACATATAAAAATTATTGTTATTATTTTTTTATTATATTTATTTATTACAACTGATTTACAAATCATCTAGTAATTTATCTTGCATAATATTTAAATTCTCGTTTGGATTGTTTAGCTATAGTAAAAAAACTTTTTATAAAATTTCTGCCACTTCCGGTACACCGATTTCCGTCTAATTGCCCTGGGATTTCCCAATTTATGAAAACACCTTAAATACGAAGTTTTCTCTACATCAGTCAACCTGTTGGGACTGTTTCGCTTAAATTTTGAAAAAATTATCTGGGCCAGTCTTATTGGAAATTTAATTTAGAATTCTTTTGTTCTTAATAGAATTGTCGAAGATGCTATATTTTTTAAATATTTGCAAAAAACGTCAAAACACATAAAACTCCAATGAAGCTTTCACTACCTAAGAACCGATTTCCGCCAAACTTTACTGGGACCTTGAAATTTATGCAAAAAGCTTAGATAGGTACTTTCACCCAAATCAGTCAATACGTCTGGGGATAAGTCTGGGTTGTAGAGACGTCCTTCTCTGTCAGGCCGGAGGTGATCCAATTGCAAATTAGGGTCTCGCTCTACCTCTCTGTATGAGGATGAAGACGAAAGCTGGCTTGTTTAGTGTACTTAAATTTAACTTGCAGCTGATAAGGTGGCCAAATCAACTACAGTCTTCAGCAACCTGATGAACACAATACCAGCAGATACAGAAAAAATAAATGAAGCCTATGGCACACAGAATGGCGTATACTTGTCGAATTCCTCGATACCTTGAACTGTTTATTTTAGAAATTAATTTCGATTGGTCTTTTAGACTAAGAGCGAAGTTAAGCATGATAGTAAGGGTCCCCAACCTTGTTGTCTGTGGGAAGGCAGATTACTCCATGACATAGTTGCCGATCAGACAGGTTACTTCGCGGATTACCTGTGAATAATTTGAAAATGGAGACCCATGCAAGAACGATACCCTTGCACTAATTTTTAATTGTGCCCGAAGTAAGAATAACATAGGAAAAAGCATATAGGAATTATAAGTAAATCATAACACAATTTGCAATAGATGAATTTTATTCAATTTATCCAATCCTTTTTTGATTTGATTTTATTTAATAAAATTTACTCTATTTTTAACACGCTTATATTAGCTCACTCTGTGTGCCTGTTTGTATCGTCAAATTTTGTAATCAATTTTTCAACCACTTGCGATAGTCCAATTGAACTGAAATTTTGCAAGCAGGCGTAACTCCGATGACTAAAAAATAGAAAATAAAATATATTTAAAAAAAACTTTTTAAAAACCCACGCTTATATTTAAAGGCTCTAAAAATTATTTTATTATTATTTTTTGGCTTTGAAAAGTAGAAAATAAAATTTTTCTTCCTTACTCCTATCAAGGTATATTTATAGCAAGTAGAAATTTAAAATTAATATATACTATCTCTCACTATATCATTTTTACGTTAATACTGAAATGCTCCAGCAAAAAATCTATTCTTAGGATACATCAGAATAGACTGTTCCATTAGTGTTACTAAAAGACTTTACTAAGACTTTACTTCATGTATCTAGTAGTCTTGAATTACTAATGTCGTAAAGGAGCGCCCCACGCTTATATTTTTAGTCATATTAATTTTAAATTTCTACTTGTTATAAATATACCTTGATAGGAGTAAGGAAGAAAAATTGTATTTTCTACTTTTCAAAGCCTTTTATTATTAATTTTTAGAGCCTTTAAATATAAGCGTGGTTTTTTAAAAAGTTTTTTTTTGTTCAAATTAAATTAAATTTACGAGGATAATCAAAAAGTAATAGTTTTCCTTTTTCACATCTTATAAATACAAGTTAGTATCATAATAATTTGAATTAACAAATTGTTGTTTTTGAAATTTTATTTTACACCCCTATCGGAATATACTGGATATTATCTATCGATAATTTTCTAATATTTACCAAACTAACTCCCGAAAACCAGAAATATGCTCACAATAATTTTCCTATTGCCCATTAATCACTAAAACACAACAGCCACATTTCCACAATTATTTAATAATCGACTTTTCACCAATTACCATAAATCACATAATTTATTTCACTACACTAATAGTTTTCCTGCTATTCACTTTAGCTCGTACCGCGTTTTAACTAAGATTCTTCTGCGTTCATCGCACTCGTGGTTAAATACTGCTCTGAATATTTTAGAATGCCACACGAATTTACGCAACGGTTCTGTTACGCTTAACGCTTAACTGACCAACAAACACTAAATCTGCGTCCGGCTCAAGAGAGCATTCCACAATTGGCGAGATCGTAACAATATATAAAAGGAAAAATGATACAATGCAATTTATACATCCGGTTCAAAAATGAATATGCAGGTAACCTTGAAAACTTCTGATAAAAAATTAAATTTCAAGAAATATTCTGCTGTGACTTCATAAAAACATTAATTTTCTTCTTAAGTGGCTGATATTAAGAACAATACAAGACAACCTAATCCTAAACTACTAAATTATCCAATCACTATTCTTGATTTTGTTGTCTTGTTGTGCATCTTGCCGTTTGATCGCCAGATATCTAAAGCCGTGCGGTAGAAACTTATTCCGAAATTTAACAGATTTCAAAGAAAATCAAAGTAATAAATCAGTTATCACTTGTTGGAGTTCTACTCATCCCATTTTCCAATTTCAAATAGAACGGCTTTATAGTGCAAACGAATATTTTAGTTAAACCAATCTTTTAATTGCTATATGCAACCACTACAGGATTAACAATCTCAAGGTATTAAATTACCGTTGTCAAATGCAAGTCATGTAATGAAAAGAAAAATTGCTTGAACATCGTTATCTCAATTATTTGCATTATATTTCAAAATTCACAACTAATTTTCATTTTCATCAAACATTAAAAGCTTATTTCCATTTCCTTATACGAGAAGTACTCATATAATATGCACACAGAACCATAAACCCATACTAATCAAAATGAAAAATAATAAAGATTTTCCAAGTTTTTATTTTATTTACCCGTAATATTATGGAATATATAATAAATTTTCCATTCATTAGGACGAAAGAAAAGTTTCTTTTACATTACGTAAGTAAAAGAAATCAAAATAAATTTTCCTACCGAAGAAAATACAACAAAAACCACTGAAGGAAAAATTGATGAATAGAAACCTCTTATCATTTTGATTTTCATACAAAAATCTACTCCATTTTCAAAGTTTTATATTTTTATGTTTATGTTAATTTAAACAAATGTGGTAAACTAAATATATAAAAATCTTTAAAATTGCATATGTATGGTTTTTCATATTAGTACCATAAATAGGCAAATAAAACAATCGGATGTAATAATGTTCCTTTTCCTCTATACCGTCTTCATGCATCGAACGATTTCCATTGTCACTTCCTTTGCACAATTTCTTACTCGTTCAATATACTCATACGTAGTGACATACTTAAGTTTTTCTCTTAGCAAAAGAAAATCAGTCTCACAATCTTTTCAAATCAGTTAGTAAAAAAAAATAAAAATAAATTGAGGTTAATTTTCCTAGAAATCAACAAAATAAAAAATGTGTAACGACGAGAAAAAAAGAGTAAAAACTCGAAAATTGGATTTATAATTTTCAAATTCCTTTTTGGAACGTTGTGAAATGAAATCCAAAATAAAAATTGTTTTTCCAAGAATATTATTTTACTTGAAAATTAATTAAAAAGAAATCGCACGAGGAAGAGAAAAATGTGGAAAACATAAAATAGAAAATTAAAATCAGGTATGACAGTACAGATTTTTTATTTTCATTTGAGATTATTTAGAATTTCAATAAAATGCCATTTGTTATTATGGTGCATGGGAATTTTTATCTGGGTTCCTGTTTGTCTCATCTTATCTATATCTAATATACAGAGAAATTTGCATTCAAATTCCCGATCAATATTAAATTACAAATATAATAATATTTAATAGTACGTATTGGAATGTAGGGCAGACAAGCAATAACATAAAGTTTACAGGCCAAAGTGAAATACGATTTTCTTTAATTAAAAACGGGTTAGGAGAGCAAATACATTATACTCAATATTTCATGCATGCTCAGGTCTTGTTAGTATGTATGTAATTAAAAGAACTATAGCTGGAATCTATTTCCGATTTCTTTAACGTGCCATAGTTTCACGTTACGGACTTGGTTGCAGTTTCATGTAGCAAACAGCATGCTCCAGTACAATGTACACATCTAAGGGGACATAGCACCTTCAAATTTTCAAAAAATCGAAATTTTTTTTATGATAGAATATGTTAGAATGAACGTTTAAAAACATGATTTTAATGATATAAACATGAAAATCTCAAAAAAAAAATTTTATTTATATTTTTATTTTATTTATTGCGTAGCGTGCCTAATGTAAAGCGCGATAATTTAAACGCGATTATCTCGAAATGACGTTTTTCAATTTGGCGTGCAAGATTGAGAAGAAACTACTTATCCAATCGTTCTAAAATTTTAACTCGTTGATCTACATATGTTTTTGCTCAGAATGAACTACGGAAGGAATAGTCGGCTTTCAATTTTTTGAGTTACTAACAACAACTAATTGGGGGGGAACAAAAAAGCTGCATTTTCGAAAAAATGCCGCCATTTTTTTTATTTTCCAACCAATTTTTTGCCTTTTAGTTCATTCCAAGGGCGATTTAATGCTGAATAAAATCCCGTTTTTTTAGACATTTCTGAGAGAAGTTATGATGCACGCCTCGACTTTTCAGTGTTTTTGGAAAACCCTTGTAGCAGACGACAGTGGGCTAAAAAAATTGTTTTTGAATACTTTCAGTTAAATAAAATGTCAATGGAAAGTTTCATTAAGATATCTCTTTTTATTCCAAAACAAAATTCTTTGAAAAACTTTTTTTTTCAATTTTGAAGGTGGTCCCCTTAAATTATTATATGTGTTTCCAATTAAAGTATTGTAACCAAAGATGGGCGTTTTCGCGTCATTTAGTAATTTTTACGCGATCGCGTCGACAACTCGTCGATAACGTTGGCTACTCGTGGACAATGTCTATTACTCGTAGACAATGTCTACAACTACTTGTACGGGTGGCGCATCTAGCGTTTGCAATTTCAACTATCGGTTATTTCGAGTGTGGCAACACTTACGTCAATCGTGTTATGACAGAAAGTTAGTTTAATGTTTGACATTTACGAAATGGGTCGCTTTACGCTTGAACGAAATTGGATGTGTCTGCCGCCTATAAAGGCGTACAAAGTTCTATTAGTAGAGGAGCTGAAGCAAAACGACCATCCGCAACGTTTTCGGTTCGCTAATTGAGCTGTGGAACGCTTGGAAGAAAATTAACATTTTCACCTCGGAGGTTACGTCAACAAGCAAAATTGTCGCATTTGGTCGCAAATGACTGGTCTACACAATTGTTTCATTTTTACGAAAATGAGCCACAAGCCACCCTTACAGTCAATGGGGAGCGTTACCGAGCCATGATAAACGAGTTTTTGTTATCCAAAATTCATGAGGAGGATACTCACGACATTATTTACTTTCGATAGGACGGTGCAACTTGCCACACAGCAAACGCAACAATCGGTCTTTTGCACATTGTCTTCGGGGATCGAATAATCAGCTTAACTGAGATGTTAATTGGCCACCACGCAGCTGCTATTTAAATCTGCTGGGACCTTTTTTTGGTGGAGAGCCGTTAAGGATAAGAGTTACGCTAACCATCCAGAGACTATACAAGACTTGAAAGATCATATTAAAGAAGCCATTGATGAGGTACAGAATTGATTGACAATCGAAAATGTTCTGAAAAATTGGGTTGACAGAATGGGGCCAGCTGTAAGGCCAGCGGTGGAAGTCATTTGTATGAAATTGTGTTCCATTCTTAATGTTGTTAAAAGATGGACAGGTGAATTTAAGGATATTCAAACCTTATGTTCACTATATTTCGCTTATGTTCCATCTCAACTGGAATGTACTGTAACGGTCTGGAATCCATACTATGCTGTGCACATAAAAAGAATTGAAAGCATTCAAAAGAAGTCCTGATTTTTTTGTTAAAGAAAAGTGACTGGGATTACGACCACAACTTACCATTCCATGAAAATGTGGCTCGCTTACCTCCATACCCAACAAAATGCACGGAATACAAAATATGCACGCTGGAAAATAGACGACTTCTCTTGGGTGCGGCTTTTATTGGTAACGTTTTGCTTGCGTTGAATCAACGTAAATTCAGCTTACATCTTGGAAAACATATCAATTCACGTGCCATGCAGAAAATTTCGAAACCATGGATTTTTAGCACTTGAACACCATTCCACTAACTATGGAGAAAACAACCCCATTAATAGGATGTTAAATCGTTCAACTTAATTGACGACCTATTTGACTTTAATTTGTCAAAGAATAATTTTAAAAATATCTTGAAGAACTATTTTTTAAATTTTTAATTGTCAAACTAAAATTTGGTTTATATTTTCATTTTTTAAATTTTTTCTTTGAAATTGCTGTTTTAACTATTGTAAAAAATGTGAAATCATACATGTAAATTACAAAATAGAATTCTTTAAATGAATAAATAAATAAATAAATAAAATTAATCGCAATGTATACTCTTTCTAATAAAACAAACCGCTCTGAAAAATATTCATTCGTCTTTGAATTCGAGCCAAGTTAAATTGCAAACGTTAGATGGGCAACCCTTTAGTAGAGTTTTTCTTTCGTTTAAACCATAATTCAGAGTAAAAATTCTCAACTATTTGAGAATATTTGTACCGTCTCTTTAAAAATGGAAAAAAAATTCAAACCAAATAAATTTTGATGACATCTACTGAGATTTGGCCAAACTAAATAAATTATAAAGTGGAATTGAACTGTAATTATTTTGCTCATTGGTCTGACAAATATTTCTTTCGTGCATAAATAAATTTAACAGTGCAGTTCAATGCAGAAAAAATTGATTTTGTCAAATTTTTTCTATGGCAGCTGATGTATTTATTTCTTCCTTAAATATGGCGAGCTAATTTTAAGTGTGTACCTCAATACTACCTCTATACAGGCCCCGCACAATGTTTAACGGCGTTTAACGCTTAACGGCGACTGTTGTAATCACCTTCTTTTATACCCATAAATTTTGGTGCTCGGAACAATTAATGGCCACCGATTGGCAATACACGACATAATAAAACTGAACTACCACTCTTTGGTATACGCGGAGTGCCCGTGCCTCGAAAATAATTGGCAAAGGATAAGTACACAAAATCCGTCGGTATTTCTATGGCAGTTGAAGAATTTCTTCTCTAATGTTGAGCTAATTAATCGCGACAATACTAATATTCTTACATTATGACATCTGGGTCAAGTGTGGCATTGGCAGAAATTTTAAACGGCGTAATTGGAAACTGAAGTGGTAGTTGACAGATGTATGAAAAATAAAATTTACACAATAATGGTCGATTGAAATCCTTCATCGCGACAAATAAATTTATTCGATAAAAGATGGCGCGCAATTAGTAGCTATTTTATATTTTTAGATAGATCAGTTTACTACGTACTTTAATAGTAAACAAACTTTATAATATTGAAGAGAATCGATTGAAAAACAATTTCGGCGGTCCACTAAGTTATGCTAGCTTAAAAGTCGTTCCTTATACTAACTAATAATTTGTGTGATTTATCAGAATGAAAACTTATTTGGTCTTTGAATAATTAGACAATTACCTAATAGCTAGACAACTATCTAATCAAACTGACTAACTTTAAAATAAAAATAAAGAGTCAATTGATTTATACGTAATAGTTTACGCGTCGACAACGAGTTACCATTACTTGCATATGAGGTTTATTTAAGTCCTTGAAAATCTAAAATTGAATTGTTCTTATCGTTTATATAAAATCATTTTAATAAAAGCTGATGCGAACTCGATTGACCGCAAAACACCCTTTGCAATTGGCTTTGTACAGGGCCTTATATATTGGTCTTGCTTCGATTAATATTGAAGCTGCACCAAACGTGCTAGATTAGATCGTCCCTGTAACAAAAAATAAATAACAGTTTTAAAATAATTTTACATACAGTAAGAAAATGTTCAAAACATTAAAATACATGCAACGTTTTTACTGTTTTCACCGGTAAAAAGTCCGTATTCGGACGAACGGTGGTGCCCTAGTTGAAATGTCGTTTTATTGGGAAAGAAAAAACTTCCTCGTAGCAATTTTCAAAAACTGCTGAAATATTTTTAGAAAAAAATCGTGTATCTGCCGGATGTGAAACATTTCCTATTGCTAAATAGTTGAAAATGAATTAGTATAAAAAACGCAAAATCCATGTTAAACAGGAATATTATTTTTAACATCGAAGATGTTTTTGGCGTCGCATTATATAGAAAAATGCAACGAAATTTTGTCCCAAGAAAATGCAACGAAATAAAACAAATAAAAAAAGAAAGTACATAAATACGAGAGAACCGAAACACGCCGGTGAGTGGTGCGTCAATTTTGTTTTGTGCTCTCTCTATGCACCTATTTCTCATCTACGATATCAATTAGTGAGCGTAATATAACGGGTGTTTTGTTAAGTCTGATACAGCTATGCTACACACAATTTTGGTTTCTGGATTCAAACTATTGCGCAATAGATTTTAATTTTTAATTTTAAACCCTTATTTTAAATTAATTCATTAAATTTTTTTGTCTTGTTTTATTCTTTCCTCTCGAAAATAAAATTTAAACAAAAATCTACATCTCAAAAATGTCCGTAAATTTTTTTATTTTCATTTCAATTTTTTTCATTTCGGATTCACGGTCAAAATTTTTAACGTCGCAGCTACGTAATAAAATTTTTGTCCGTGAATCCGAAATGAAAAAAATTGAAATGAAAATAAAAAATTTAAGGACATTTTTGAGATGTAGATTTTTGTTTAAAATTTATTTTCGAGAGAAAAGAATAAAACAAGACAAAAAAATTTAATGAATTAATTTAAAATAAGGGTTTAGAATTAAAAATTAAAATCTATTGCGCAATAGTTTGAATCCAGAAACCAAAATTGTGTGTAGCATAGCTGATAGAACTTGAAATTGTAAAAAATAAAACAAAAAATTAAATTTTTATGAAAAATATACTCTGGCAAATCATCATGAATAGACTGACGCTTGAACAACACTACGAAATTATTAAAATTTACTTTGAAAATCAGTCGTCGATTCGCGCAACTTATAGACGACGTCAATGAAGATCATTACCTCACCATGACCAATGATTTATTGTTTGAAAATATGTATGACATTGATCCAGACGAGATGTGGTTTCACCAGGATGGCGCTACGTACCATACGGCGACGGCAACCATCGACTTATTAAAGTCAAAATCTGGCGATAAGTTGATTTCGAGAAATGGACCTGTCAATTGGCCAAGGTCGTGCGATTTGTAACCTCTCGATTATTTAATGTGAGGCTACGTGAAGTCACTTGTTTATGCTGATAAACCAGCAACAATTGACGCCTTGGAGGCCAGCATTGTTCGTGTTATTCGTGATATACGGCCAGCAGTGCCCAAAATAATTTTCAAATAGTAATGCCATGTATTGATCTTTCAAACAAAAACCAAAAAATAAAGTAAATATGAGAGAACCAAACACGCTGGTGGGTGCGTCGAAAATTAATTTTTGGGCTCAAACTTTTTTATTATTTTATTTTTACTATATAAACACAAGTACTCTAGCCCAAAATAAATCAGTAGGCTTATGCTGGAAACACATGTGCAGAATTCTGCACGCATCAAAATTAGAATACACTAGTGTATATGGGTTAAAATACATGTACGACACATGCCATGCAGAATTCTGCACGTTGTCTCTATTTCTAATTTGACTGCGCCGCATCTGTCGGTGTTGACAACATGAAAAAAAAAAAAACGAAAAATCGTCGGCAACTTCATGCGACATTGTTTGATATTTCCCCTTTTCACACTAAATTTTGTCAAGATGGAGGAGAAAATTACAGAATTTATAAAAAAAAAACAATTTTTATACGATACAAGACATTTCAATTGAAAAAATATTTATCTGTGTGACAAAAAGTTGATAGCTTGCTTTAACTCTAAATAAAAAATGTCGCACACAAGTGTCAAATAAATATGCTCATGTGTTTTACGTGCAGATCTGCATGCGGTGCTGCATGCAGAAAATCTGCACATCTGTTTTCAGCATTAAACTTTTTTATTTAGGCATTAAGTAAAATTTCAAGCCTCATCTTCGATGTTTAAATTTTTAGCCTTAGGCTCAAACTTGGGATTTTTTAATCTTGATTTTATGGTATTATTACGTATAGGACGCTTAAAATAAAAATGCATGGGGTTGAGGAGGCGAACGATATTTCTAAACGGGGCTTATCTTAGCAAAATTTGTTTTTGAGTAGGTCTTAGTCTGACTAATGGGAAAATCATACACAATTTTCAAAAAGTAGGTTTATTGGTAGTTATGATCAAGGATATTTTAACATTGACCACGTTACATGACAACAATTGTTTTTCCAAGTTTTCCTATATTTCGGATCAGATTTTTCATTGGTCCTTCTAACCGGATCACAAGCTGATTGGCCCTCATCCATTGTAAGCGGACGAACTGCCTGCACTGGCACAGCAACTCTGCCACAAACAGAAGCTGCTAAAGTGCTAACATATCTACAACAACCGTTCGATCTGCATGCAATCCATTTGAATATTAAAGCCAGCGACGCCACGAAACGCAAGGCCTGCTGTGCGTGAGAGTGTTCGGGAAACCCAAGACAGTCAATTTCTCGTCGTTCACAAGCACTTGGCCTTTTTGCGACTTCAACTTGTCGAGTTTTGCGTCGGACCTATCCTTAGTATGCCAAAAAACAATACGCAATACAACGATCCATAACTATTTTAACAAAATAAAAGGAATATCGCAAAACATAAAAGCGTTGTCGAAATAAAATCTAATATTTAATGCATCTTGGCAAGCAATAAATACGTTTATTGAAGAAGACTCATTACTCGCATTCTGTCCGGACACCAAAAATCAAAATAAGTTCTGGTAATTCCAGAAAACTTTCGCTTGATAACCAAATAAATAACAAGAAATCAAATACTTTTGATACGTCGGCTAAACCTTAATAGCCTATCAGATCTAAAACATCACGATATATCTTCTTTAGTGGAGATTTATTGGACATTAAAATTTTTAAATAACCATGATGTTTGTAAGCAAGAAAACACTAACCATACTGAGTCCGAAACTGAAAAAGTAAATTTTCAGATTGATCAAAACTCAGAAACCGTGGGATAAATTTCTTGCCGTCTCCGATTCTTAGTCTACCAAACACAAATTAATCAGTCGACCTATACTGATAGACACCGGAGTGAGAACTTATTAAGTGAGAAATTACCCTCAAACATAGTACGAGTAAGAGTTCCATACAGTTTTTGATGGAATTCTGGGGTCAGAATATATCGAGAAAAAAAAACAAATGCTAAAATCGATTATAAGATGGAAACAATTTTAAAACACTAAAATTTTGAAATTCTACCGTTGCTACCAAACCGAAAAGTTTATTACAACCACACAGTAATTTTTAAAACAAATCAAACAGTTGATTGGGTTGTACCAAAATATAGTAAATTAGATCAAAATATTATTGGTGATTTTCGACAAAGTAGCTGACATCTAACGAACAAAACGTCAATCGTAAATTGCTATGAAGCAAGGGGGATCAAAACTGTCAAAACAATGGGTTTGACAATTCTCGCCCCCTTTGTAGACGTAGATACGCTATCTACATGAGGTGGAAATCCCGAATACTCGGTCAACCTGGTTTATACAGGGTGACTGCGTGACTCTTAAGTAATTACGATATATTAGGGATGTGATGGAGGACGCTAGTATGAACATTATATGACTGCACTTATCTAATCTATAACCATTATAGAAATAATCAAGAGTCTACTTTAAAATTAGTTAGGTACTTCGAGTTCCAGGGCCAATAATAAGGTAAATTGATAATAATAAGTATACGAGTCAATTTAACTGGAATAGTAAAGTTTCAATGGTTTTTCTTACAAACGTTGTTCCTATCAACTAGTTTTTTTTACACAACAAAGCGCTTAATAATAAAATAATAATAGTTAAATTAATCACACTATCGCACGCCTGACATTCTGCTATTTAACTCGTTTGGCACATGCCCACATTTGAATTAACATTAAAACTGTCTTTTTTGATACCGATTGGCTAGAAGTTGTTTGTTAAGCAGTACATAGGATTTTATTAATTTTCTTTCGGGAATCGGGATACACACTAATCAACTGAAAGTTGCAGACAAATTAAAATTTAAATTCCAAAGAACTTATAATTCTATCTGGAGAAGCAATAACGATCAGTACATATTTCAAACAAAAGATGTCTCTGTAAAAACTCAATATTGTTCACCGGTTTCAAATTATTAATTACAATTAATTTTAGAATGGGAGCATTTTGCAAATCATCTTTTTCAACACTACTTTTAACATACTTAAATTAACAAGAAAAGGAATAATGAAAGTTCAATTAAACTACATAATTGTATTCACCACTTTAGTAAAGACAATATTTTCAACTAGTACCAGTACCTAACTGTAGATGAGGCCATTTACATTTAAAAGATAATTAAACGTCAATCTGTCAAATTATAATAAAATGTTCCGAATAATTCGCCGCTGTAATTCCTTTAATTATCAAATAAAACAGGTAAATAAAACAATTTTATTAATAAAATATAAATAATTAACCCTACACTAACAGTTTTCTGAACATAAATCAACAATCCCCAAAGGGTTTTTAACAAAACCAGACATCAATGAAATTGAACATGATTACATCGGCCCACCAGATAAAGAATCGAATTTACGTCCAATCGTACGGCACATACCGAAAAATGAATCCGGAATCGAGAACAGATTACGATTAAGACGTTTAGAAGTGGAAGGTTGGAATCAACAATTTTGGAGTAATCACAATAAGAGGTTTTACGAGGTGAGTGCATAAAGTTAGGTTATAGAATTTAGGCCTCATAAATTTTATATAATTTCTAGGAAAAAGAGCAGTTTATCGCCCAAAACAAGGAGAATGATAGTGATACACTTTCTGCCGATAAAATGAGCGTATTCTACAAAGCATTTTTAGATAAAAATTGGAAACTTCATTTTTATTACAACATCTCATGGTATATTAAGAATATAGGTCTAATGATGTTGGCTACCCGCGTGACTGTCCAGAAGCGGTTTAAACGAAAGAAGCAAACCAATTAATTAGTAGTGTATATTATCTTAAGTTACACATTGTAAATAAATTTGTAAACTGTATTAAGCATTAAGTAGTTCAAGGCGGTACCGACATAGCCCACTTTTAGCAAAATAAAGTGGGTGAACTGATTTCGAAGGCTAAACACGTCGCCGAAAATTCCTTTGCATCGCATTAATCAAAAAATAATTTGCACCCAAGGTTAACAGCACTATACACGAAACTTTTTGAACAACAATCGTATTGTGAAGCTCTTAATCGCCGATGAATGTACAATTTGTATTTTCGCTAGTTTTTTGGCTGTTTAAATTGCTACAAGTCAAGATTTATATAAACAACAACGGACGGTTACATAATTTTTACCCAACAAAAAAAAAATTAATTGAACAAAACGAAAAATAAATACACAAAAAGAAAATGTTAAGGCAGGGCAGTAATATCATCGTGAATTTAACGACGTCATAAATTTTGCAATTAATTTATGCGTTGTGTGGAAATGTATATAAGTTGGACATTGTATTTGACACTTTCATGTGTAGGCCTAAGGTAAGTTATCTACAAATATCAAATCCACTATCAAAGGTTCTAGGCACACAGGTGAACCATGTCTGATATTTGATTTTGTGGTCAATAACTTTTGGTTTAATTAAATTTCAACTTTCGCTTATGAACACAATCAAAACGACACGTTTGTTTAACAGACGATTATTGTACAGTCATTTACATAATTTTCAGGTTTTATAAATTACGAGTTCTTTTTTTCGGGCATTCACATCTTTCGTTGTTGAACACAAAACAATTTTTTGTTTGTTTGAATCACAGTCACAGCATAGTTCTGCGATTTGAAATGTTTCCCATTTGAGAAAATCTCCACGTGAAATGATTTTTTTTTACTTAATTACCAAAAATACTTAAATTTCGACTTGGTGTCGCTTAGAAATTGTAGGTGAGAAGATGTGAGATTCTAACTCACAGTGAGAATCATAATACAAAAATTGAATTATTGTGACGTCTCTTCACTCGGTAACGAGTAAGTGAGTTTCATAATAGGGGTAATCCAAATTTCCAATCACTATTGGAGGAATTACTTGATCAGGGTAACATCGATGCATGTTAAGAACTAAAATTCTCGGGTTAGGTCGAACCAGTCACCTTTGGGTTGATAAAACTTAGTTATATACACCTTAACCCACTCAAACACCCAGTGTTATACCTGTGTAGAGTAGAATTCGTAAACTTACCCTCATCTTTAACTGTTCGAACAGACGCGTCCAATGTCTTATTGCTTCAGTCCATCACATTTATTGCTTCAGTCCATCACATCCGTGAACCTCTGAGATATTCATTTTCGCTTTGTGTGCAACCACACCAATTCACCTCGTCGAAGATTACTTCATCTTCCACGGTGGTCGTGTAGTACCTCCTGGTCCTTCTGATATTGTTCTCTGTGGATCGATCGTTATACATTCTTAGTCGTAAGTCTTCTACGTTACATTTATGGCCTCTTCATACCTGACCAATTCGTTGATTCGACTCGTGGACGCATCTGAAGCAACTCCTTTGAGTTTTGATGTCACTTAAATGTCACCACCAACTCCTCTCTTATTATATCCTTTATCTCCGTAATCTAATATACTAGGAATCTATCTTGCTCAACTTTACTGAAACGCTAAACTTGCACTGGCTGCCTCATATTCTAAAGTCAACGCCAATACTTCATTCATGGTTTTGCCTCTGCTGTTGGACCTTTAATGATGTTTCAAATGATCATTCTTTACGGCACTGAGATGCGTTCACTGTTAGTTCGTTTAACAGATCTGCATAAGTATTACCGAAAACTTGACGCGTTAATTTCTTAACCTCTGTTTCAGAGAGCCCATTTCTTGGTTTCAACTTAGACATGATCCGCTCATATCTCCTTTCTGTTGCGGATACAGTTTGCAAAACGTATGTAGCTATTGCAAGAACTTTTGCTTTTAAAAACGTTTTATTTAATTTGCCTTTTCCAATAGTTTGCAAGGTATTTGTTTCACAGCGGGCCTCTACTTTCTTAATTTTATTTTCAGCTGGCTATCGACTTTTTCCTCAAAGCACTTTATAATTTAAAGATATTGTGTATGCTGAATTTGGTCGAGTTTTTCATTCTGCACGTTCTGCTGCTCACGCAGGTCAGTCTTTCTTGTCTCTTTGTGGAGCTAGTTGGTCTAATATGGCGCCTTACTCTGTGCAGAGTTGATGTTATTTATGTCTTTGTTCGATGCAGAGTTGTTCAAATTTAGCGTCCATTCACTTCAGTTGAAGCAAGAGCGCTTGCATCATATCTGCCACACGCCCAAGGATGTTTTTTGTTGTTTGGGTCTGTACTGAAATGATTGTTTTTGTTTGATCCACCGCTCCGGTTCTCTCATTTTTTACTTCTTCGCAAGGCTCGACTTTCTGCTCATCGTTTGGGGTAACTGACGTCATCCCTGATTGTCCTGACGTTTGTGATAATTGTCGCGATCTAAAATAGCTTTATCCAGAGAAGTATTTAGGAAGCTAGTACTATTAGGTCTAAATATTGACCAACATCTTTGCATTATCTCGTCGGAGGACATAACTACATCAAGGTCACCATTACAGGTCTACTACACCATCAAGGTCAAGCAAATATTGCGTGGGTTAGTTTAAATTTGGATGGTCGCATGGGAACGTCATGAAAGTAATTGTAAAGTGGAAGAAAATCAGGAGATAACTCGTGTAGAGTACAGAGTGTATATTTTTTTAAATGTGGTCACTCAAACGAAGCTCGGAGTTTCATGGCTCTTATTCACTTTTTCATTTATTTCAAATTGCCCATTTTCTGACAAAACTCAATAAGCTACATTACGCATTTCGCCACCATACTAATCGCAATTGCTTACGGCTGAGCCTGATCCTAACGATTCAGGCATGAAATTACTCAACTGCAACAGCTGATATCTTTAAATAAACGGCTATATTTCAAAGAAACCCGTTAAAAACCAACTCTTAACCCCATCATTGTATATAAAAAAAATTTACACAACCAAAACGTGTTCCAAACCAACAAATACAATACAACTGAAAAAAATTCCCCAGATTAAAAAACTTCAATTATCTATTTACTCCGTTCGTACGTCCATTCATAAATTTTCATTCAAGTTTAAGTAGCTTACCAGCATTGCATAACACACACGACGAAGGCACAGGCGCACACTACAATTTGTACATATTCATTTATGCGAATTTATCTATGTAAATGTATACTATACACGTTCATTCCCGCGGGGAATTCCAAAATATCAACCAAACCAAATTGATACAAAACTATCCGTGCGGTAAATTTAGTAACAACGCCTACACCACAAAGTGTGATTTTTAAAGTTTGTTTTGTGTTCTATTTATTCGTAGTATGCGCTACCTAGGAGTTCAATACACTATTACCTAACATTTACGTATTTTACTTAAAATAAAATAAAATAAAATAGGTAGGTCGATAATGCAGTTGTGTGTTTGGCGGTATTAAGGCACATTATCAATTCGATTTTTTTTTTCGTTCGTAAGCAAATTGTTAGTTTATGTGGCGGATAGAAAGTTTTTGCTAAAATAATATGAAATTTAAGTTTGATAATTGTTGTATTAAAGGGTGTGGAAGTGTATAAAAATTATTTAATTTAAATATTAATTAAGAATGGAATTCCGGGGTTGAAAGCATTATTCAATAAATGTAACAAAAGGAAACAAAAAAAAGTCGCTTGGGGCTAGGTCTGGTCAGTAAGGAGGGTGGTCAAGCAGTTCAAATCTTATTTCGTGGATTTTCGTCATGTCAACCGCTGCCGTGTGACACAGCGCATTGTCTTGGTTGGCCGCAAGATTATTTTTTCTTTGCCGTTTTTACGCAATTTCTGCCTTCAACTTGTCAAGTAATGATGCGTAGTATTAGATCCCACCAACAGATAGATGTTGCTGCCATCTTCACGTTGAGGTAGAAAACTTTCCAGAAACCCTCAAGTAACTTCATTAAATTCAGACGAGCCTTTTTTATATCTGATTAAGCTTGGTTTTTAGAAGGCGGTTAATAATTCCAGAATTTTTTTTTTTGCGAAGTTTGATGCCGTATACCTTGAACCCATAAGTAATTGTGTCAGATGTAAGTGCTCATTTAGTGGTTTAACACTTATTATTACAGAAATTTGTTTTGAATATATACAGTTAGGAGCCAATGAAGTGCTTTGACATTAAAATTCCAAAAGATTTAAAAAAAATGGAGTTAATCGGTTTGGCTTGTGAACTAACCAATTATTACAAAATTTCAATTATTCGTTCGGTTGTTGTTATATATATTAGGTTGTTTAAAAGTGATACTAATTGTTTTACATTGAAAATTTTGTTTTTGAGATTTTGTTTTTTGTTACTATTTTATTATAAATTGAAATTTTTTATTTGTTTTGTTTTATGTAATTAACAATTAATACTGTAGCTTATAATAAAAGTAAATTAAATAAATTTTTGTTTTTTGAATATTTACTTAAAAAAAAAAATTGCTTGCATCATTTTGGATGTGACCCACTGTACCTAGTAAGTATTACAATTTAGCATATTTATATCAAATACATAATCATAAAATATTTATTGTGAATAAAATTGTTTTATTTTGTAGTGAAAAAACTAAAATGCAAATGGAAGAATTTGAGTGATAAAATCCAAAAGGAACCATAATAAATTAAATAAAAATGCCTACCTGGAGATAGCACATCCAGCCCTAAGAAGAAATGGAAGTAGTATGATAGTATGCTATTTTTGATTGATATGGATACGTCAAATAAAAGGTAAACGTAAGAATTTCTCAAACGCAATGACCTTCGCTCGCCAATAATTTTTCATGTCAAGAATAAAATTGACGAATACTCTCAATTAACGTTGGTGATTGATTCCAGTAATGCGTGAACTTCTGTATACGAAGTAGAGTGGAGTAAAAGCAGTTGCGAAGACTGGACCACGATTTACGTATGCCATTGCCAACTTAATTGACACCAGAACCATTTGTTTTGAGTTTTGAGAGCCATCTAGGTTCTGATACTCTATCGCCAATGCCGAGTTCACTTAAAAATAAAAAAACAAAATCGGATGGAATGGTTGATTCTACAAAAAACGGAATACAGAAGAAATCGCGAAGAAACCGTTCACATTATTTTTTGATACAAGGTCGGCAGGTCGACAGGTAAATGAGGTCAAAATTTCAACTGCTGATTTTGGGAGAATGCAAGTGGGAATCTTACAAATTTTGAATGATATTTTTTACAACAAAAAATAAAACATATATTTTTTTTAAATAAATTATTCAAGTTTTCGAATTGGGTTATTCCTACCCTAGTGGCTTTCCTAAATTGATCCAGATCTTGTTCTTTAATTTTAAGAAACAGTTTAGAGAAGAAGCCATGTATCTCGCGTTCTTTCTCCGTAAATATAAAACGGGTTCATACTCGTCTTGTTTTCGATCTGTTTTAGATCGCACAACCGAGCTATTTTGATGTACTGTAGATAACATAAATAAACCAGGGGCGGTATGTTGTACCATCACTTCGAATCGAAAAAAGTCGAATTCGAAAAAAGTCGAACCGAAAAAGTGAAAGTTGTATCATTTTTGCTTTTCGAAAATGATACAACATACCGCCATTCGACTTTTTTTGAATTTCGATTCGAAGTGATGGTACAACATACCGCCCCAGAATCAGTCTATTGAAATTATCATACTTAGTAATTTTTATAACGCTCAAAAAAATGGGAATCAATCTGATACACACAAAAGTTTATTTGATTGAAACTGACATGTCGTAAAAAAAAATTACTAATAGTAATAACCAAACGAAATGAAATTAAAGACGCCATGTCAAAAAACGCGCAACTGTTTGACTTGCGTTTCCGCCTGCGTATCCGCAAGCGCTTTTCAGCACGTCTGAAATATACATCAAAGTAGCCAAGAAAATTTGTATTGCTTTCCATACAAATCGCTTTTTATTATTCCCCGTACACACCGCAAATAGTTGAGGATCTAAAACAAATTTTACTTTACGAATTTCTGTGATACTATGATTTAAAAGCGTTTAAAATTTTGTTTTATATTATTTTTATATGCAGTTTTCGCAATCGATTCACTCCCGCGGATTCTATAATCGACGTGACTAAAAATTAAAAAATCCTGAACAAAAATTAGTTTTTTTTTGTTTTCACTGCTATTGGGCTAGATACTCGATCGGCTAGCAAGCAAGCAATTTGTTAGACATAATCCTGGCTACTCAATCAATTTTACCAAGAAAATTTGATTTTCAAATTATGTTTTTCAAAATTTTTCTGTTTTTTTAGTAAATTTTGCGGCTTCAAAAAGTGAACAGCACATTTTTGTGTTGTTTTACTGTGCAGTCGTAAAAATAAACAAAAATTTTTTGAAAAACATAATTTGAAAATCAAACATCCTTGGTAAAATTGATTGGGTAGCCAGGATTATGGCTAACAAATTGCTTGCTTGCTAGTAAATCGAGTATATTGTGTTTTTAGAAAGAGACTATATTGTAATGTGAAACAGTGACGTAATACAACAATAGCTGTATTGCATTAGTAAAAACGGATTAAGATTTAGTTTTGGATTTATAATTTTCCAAATCAACAGCCATTTTCGGATTTAGTTTTTGGTTTCAGAGTTTGTAAGTAAATTTTTTTTTCCTATGCATTTTTGCATATTTCGTGATTTTATTAATATTTTAGTTTTATTTTAAAAACATAGTAATATTTATGTCAATTTTGTAGTTTGAAATATTAGTTTTAATATTTTAGTACAAAAATCTAGTACTAAAAATTGGATTGAATTTATGTAAATCCAAAATCATTTTGGATTTAGATGAATCCATTTGGGTTAAGTTTTAATGCGATTGTTGTTGTAAATGACCAGTGCAATACGCTAACTAACATTTATAAAAGCTTATTACTTATTCATTTTCCATGACAATTTTCACACAGTTTTAAGGGGTTTGTTGAATCCTATTTTGAGTTAATCAAAGTTTGGCCTTTTCTCTACGTTTCCTTAGAAAAATATTACAAAAGCTAATGGCGCGATTAGAGTTAAATTAACAAATAAAATTGGCCGTTTTTCATTATTTTCAATGGGAAATAAAAAATCTTTATGCCCAATATTTTAAGTGTAGGGGTAAAAGCTCGAGCAGGAAGGCTCTTATAAATCTATATGGCTCTGGTTTATATACGAAAAAAATCGAACAAACTAAAATAAATAGGAGAGTCCTGCAGGAGCCCTGGTTTACTAAGATAATCTAAGATAATCGAATTTTTCGGCTATGTCCTGAAATGCGTCTGCCAGGCCTATGGTTTGTGAAAAATTTTGTAGCATTATTCTGAATTACCCTAAAAAATATCGCTACGAACCAAATTTAAAAATTTTTACTTCATCTAACGTCCAAGACCGTTGACATGTTCAAATTCCCGGTCCAAATACCAACCATGCTAATTATCCTAAAACTCTTACCTACAATGACACGTTGATGCCGAATTTGTTCCAAATTTTGTAAATTAGTCATAAAATTTTGCCTATTTACAAAATATAAAATAAAACATTAATAACATAAATTATAATTAAAAACTGTGTTATGTAATATAACATAAAATGAATGAGTCGAGTAAGCATATACATATTTTATAAATAACCAATGAATTTTGCTTAGTTTTTGCACGTATACGAGTAATGTATAGTTTTTTTTTAGGTAAAGTAACGACTTACTAGTTTTGGTCACCATCAATTCGAGGACTTTATGCAGATTGGTGTTTATGCTCACTTTTATGCGATATTTCCAAATATCCTAAATTATGTAAAATATTCAAGATCAAAATAATTGGGCACTAAATGATGAACACTTTTTAATAAGCTTTATTCCATTGTATAGTCCAGTTTATCGTCATTGTATATACATATTATGATTGAATTTGCAATTATTCGAGTACAAATTGTTTGCGGTTCGTAAAAGTCAATATTTTCAATTATCTGGCGGATTTGAATTTGGGTTATCTGCGCTCATAATTAGTCCACTTAAATATGAACGGGTTCAATAATTTTTGCTAAATGTATGTCTATATTCGGAAAATACGGTAATCGCTGAATTAATAAATACAATATTTATGTAAATATGATTTCTACATAACATGTAGAATTCTGCAGTATATGTTGGTCTATTTTAAACCGTGTATTGTAAACAAATTCGCACAAATTAAGCTAAATATAAATTTATTTTACAAATATCAAAAAAAAACATAACAACAATCATAAAAAATTACATAAGTTTTGTTTTATTGACAAAGTTTGAGTCTCACACTATATTGATAATGCTGTGTCAACGAGAAAGCATGACACTACTATAAAGGCACGTGAATTGCTTTTTCATTCGATGGTATACATTTTAAAACCTTTTAATAAATACAATTAAATCGGTTATGTAATTAACGTGTTGTAATTAAAGTTCGTTCATTATGTTCCTACATACATATGTATACCTTTTTATACAGGTTGAATGATCTCTTAAGAATTTGATGTTTATTACATTGTACAATGTACAGTGCTTTCTCTCGTAAACGATCGAACTTATAAATTGCTGAACAACTTTATCATTAATTACCTACAGAAATTGTTATAAAACTGTGCTAAATAAATTTTGCGACATGAATGTGTTAAGCAAATAAATCACAACTGTGCATAGGGGCATATACCATAGTGTATCCGGATTATGTGTGAAAAACGCTTTATGTAAATTTTTAAATTTCAAGGCCGATTACTCAAAGTAAACGTTTTATTTCGACAAGCCTGTCGCGCGAATCGCACGCATTTTCACAACGTTTACTAAAGCGCGATATCCACTTAATCATTTTTCGTGTAGCCATTATTTTTGAAGGCGACCATACCAACTCTATTTTTAGCAGAAACGCTTAAATTTATTCGACACAATCACTTTCATATATATTATTGTAAGACGTACATACTTGCACAGATAATTTTTGATTCATAAAATTTAATATTTATTGCAAGAAATTTCATAATCATCTTTAAATAAAAAAAAAAAATTATGCATTTTCAATGCCAAAAGGTTCTTTGTTGATATCAACAAAATGTGTGTATTAAAAATTCATTCAGACAAAAAATAAAAATAAAAATTGTAATTGATAGTCGAAATATTCAACAAAATACACAAGAGATACGAATAAATTAACAACCCAATTAGGCGAAAATGTACGTTCGTCTCCATATACTTATGGAGGTATGTGCACAAAATTCATAGATTTTGATTTTCGTAATTATATGGGGTCACTAAGGTCAGTGAGGTCCCGATATTTGTAATTATATAATCAACATTTGGCGTCATATCTGCCTTTGGTGAGGACACAATAACATGTTTTGTATGTTTTTACTAATTTTTATATTCTATGGTATGGCGCCTGGGCCATATCAAGATCTAACGGATCACCGAGTCAATTTCATCATCAATCTACTAAAATATTAGTTACGATTTTTGTGGATCCAACCCAACCTTAATTAATTAACACCTAACTATCACGAAATTCGCAATTTATTGTATTACACTACTACTTTACATCAGGCATATCTAGACATTATCAGTCCGAGAACTATTTTATATTTTCAAAATAGCTGGTCTATTTTGGTACATTGTTGCTCTCGTATAGGTCTGTCTACTCCTGTTTGAACTTAAATTTAATTTGAAAAATTATATCTCCCATATGCGTGATTATATACTATATCTTTGACTAGCTAAATCGAGCTAAATCTTATTTGATAATTTCTTATATCTTGTGTAAACGCCGGTCTTTTGGTATTATTCTTCTTGCTCGATAATGTTTTACCATATTTTATAAATCTCATTTAAACCAACAATCTTTTCTATAAGCATCTAAAATACTACACATAACTTCACACAGAGAACATCGCGATATCATTTTAACAGAAATACTCGGAACAGAAATACGTCACCATCTGCAGGAATTCGCCGATTATGACCTAGTGGTTTTGGGGGTTTGTTAAGTGATGCCCTCTTAGGACAATATCGACTCAATGTAACACCGTCTAAACGCTCACGAATCTTCCATGCTGATTTATTACTTGTATGATTTCAGATTAAAACCGAACATTCAGTTTAAAACAAAAAAAAAAATTAGTTTCCTTTTCCTAATTCCATAGCTTATGGAATGGTGTTCAACAATTAAAACTCAAAATGTTCCGCAAGGTACATGAATTGATATGTTTTCCAAAATGGAAGTTGAATCATTGTGAGCGAGCAAAACGTTACCGATAAAAGCCACGCCCAAGATAGGTCGTTTTTTTCAAGCTTGTATATTTTGTAATCTGTGCATCTTGATCAAACTATAATGCTGCACCAGCACTTGTAGTACAATCCAATGAAAATGGTACTGGAATTTTTTACTAATTTTTTACTAATTACAAGTTTGTTACATAGCTAGAACATTTTTTAACAGGTCCTGTTATCCTGCAATTCGAGTGTAGGCTGGCGTTAGACAAATCTACATCACATTTTCCGTATTTTTGTTAATATTTATTGTATCGTACTGGGGGTGGTACTGAAATTTTTTTTACAAATTAACTACAATAAGATAACATAATTAAACCCATAGAAAACTAACCCAAATGAGAACAACCGTTTAAAATCCTTGTATCGTAATGGGCGTAATACTACTAGAAGTTTTTACAAAATAAATTACAATATATTGGAATAGTTAAATTGCCGAAATCTGCCCCTAAAAAGTAGTCCTCTTTAAAAAAGTATTCCTCTGTAAAAGTCATACCCCTTCAATAGGTACCCCTGAAATAATTACAACAGCCTACATCTACAAAAATCAACCAAACTGCATCGAAATTCCATCCTGTGTAAGAAATGATTAAACCAGACTTTATTGCACCCACACCCAACTGCAACGAAATTCCCTTCTATCCCTAAATTTATTACAACAGCCCACACTCACAAAAATCGATCATAATGCATCGAACTTCATTCCTATGTAAGAAATATGTGCTCCTAAATAGCTTATCAACAAACACCCTTTAAAATTTTTAAGGTTGAAGTGGTAGGTAACATAATGGAGTTGCTAAAATATCAGCATCCTCCAAAATAACAGGAGGAGTTATTGATACGTTGTTATTGCAAATCAAACGAAAACCTTAGATTTTGTATTGTGCCCACGCTTAGATCAGAAATATATCTTGGGATTGATTTTTCGTTGCCGCCCCGGCGGCAAAGTGGTTAGCATGCTTGCTCCAGCGACCGGAGGTCCCGGGTTCGATTCCCGGTGGTGACAAGGAAAAAATTTCACGGCTGGTTAGGATCAATGAATTAATCACTCATTATCCGAAATGAAAATATGATTATGAAACCTCATTTAAGGCGGCCAAATCCCTTGATGGGATATAATGCCAGAGAGAGAGAATTGATTTTTCGTCTTAATTCAAAATAGCTCCGGATATAGTTTCTGAAATTAATACCAAGATAGATTTTTCTAATGACCAACATCTTCTTAACTCAAATCAAAAAATGCAATTAGATCAAACATATGATAGGATGCTTGAGTTAGGTGTCATGTAGGAGAGTTCTAGTTACTGGAGCCTCCCCAGTCGTGTTAGTGAGTAAACCCAATGGAAAACAAAGGCTATATGTCTGGATTCTCAGAAAATTAATCTAATAACTAAAAAAGACGCTTATACCCTTTCCCAATAATTAATGGTCTTCTGGGAAGGATAAATACGAATTTTATTACTAGTCTCGACCTCAAAGATGCCTTTTGGCAAATTCCACTATGAAAAGAGTCAAAACAGATTACGGCGTTTACTGTTCCAGGCCGTCCTCTCTTTCAGTTCTGCGTCATGTCGTTTGGGTTGTGTAATGCTCCCCAAACCATGTGCAGACTGATGGATCGAGTGATACCCCATCAACTTCGAGAAAAGGTTTTTGTGATAGATGATTTACTTATAGTCTCGGCGAGATTTTATGAGCACCTGGAACTTCTCACGGCGGAATTATTGTCAAAGGCCGAACTACAAATCACATTTAATAATATAATTATGAACTTCTTCAGCCATTTTGGGCCAGTAATACAACCGACGAAGCCGATCTAAGGATTTTGTTATTCCATCATGTGCTCCATCAGGGTTGTTGTGTTCTTCATAATTCTGAATTGGATAAACCATTCATCATTCGAGGTAATGCAAGTAGCCAAAGGGTTGGCAGTATACTTTTTCAATTGGATGTCGATAGTAGTGAGAGACCTATAGCCTTCATATCACAGAAATTAAACGCGACACAAAGAAATTACACGATAACTGAACTAGAATGTCTAGCCACAGTTATTAGTGTAAAGCAATTTCGGCCCTACATAGAAGGTTAAAATTATCACCGATCATGCCAGTCTTAAGTGGTTAATGACTCAAAAGGATTTAAGTGGTGCAGGCTTACTAGTGTGTCAGAACTTAATATGAAAACTAATTTTCTAAACTTCGACGAATTTGATAATGTTATTGTAGACGAGGCATACCAACAATTGCGAACTCGAATCGAAGCCTGTCCTGAAAATTATCCGAACCTTTGTGTAAAACAAAGTAAAATATTAATCAGGATTGAGCCTAAGCGAGATAATTCACTAACGGACTTACCCGTTTGGAAATTGTGAATACCTGTTTCATGTCGGTGTGTTTACTAATTCATCGAGAACACACAACCCTGATGAAGCACATGGCGGAATAAAAAAAAGCCTTAGATCGGCCTCGTCGGTTGTGGCCTAAAATGGCTGAAGAAGTTCATAGTTATATTATTAAATGTGACATTTGTAAACAAAGTAAAGCGACAAATATTAATTCTAGGCCCCCACATAGGGAAACTAATGCTGTCGGATAGGCCATTCCAAAAGATTTATATTGTTCTATTGGGGCCGTATTCGCGTACCTCGACGGGAAAAACTACTATTTTGCTTTACTTGATAATTTAACTAAATTTGTTTATATAAAAACTCTGTCAAAAGCGACGGCCACAAATATTGTAAATTGCCTAAAGATATTTTCTTTGTTTTGTGTTCCCTAAATTATTCATAGTGACAACGGCGTGCAATTCGTTGGAATCGAATTTCAGTGGCTCATGCAAGAATATGGAATTACTCATAAAAACGGCATACTATTCACCTCAGGGCAACGCTTCAGAGCGTGTGAATAGATCAATCGTTGCTGCAATCAGGACCTATGTACACAATAAACATTCGATTTGGGACAAGCATCTTCCCCAAATTGCGAGCACTCTTAGGAACTCTATACATGAGTAAACTGGATATTCACCACATTTTCTTATGTATGGTTATCATAAAATATTGCATGTAAATGAGTACAAGCTTTTAAACGAATTAAACCTTACGAGTGAATGTGGTTTAGACTGGGTTGAAATATCAGATAGACTGAGTATAATCCACGCAGAAGTAAAGACAAATTTAGTCGCCACTTACAATACGTATTCTCATTGATGTAATTTACGAACCCGCGAGAGAACTTTAAATATAGGATAAACTGTATATGTGAAACAGCACCCCGTAAGTGATGCTATATAAAAAAGTTCGTGGGTAAGTTTGCTTTTCCTTTCATAAAAGCAGAAGTAACTGGCATACGCGGGAATATTAATTATATATTAGCTGATCAAAATAATAAAACATTAGGTCATTTAAAGGATATCAAGATTTAAACAAGTCAGTTCTTCTAAGCATTTATATGTGCGTCTTCAGCTTCAAAATTGCCACGGGCGAAGTGTAATTTTGAACCTGCCTTGTAATGAATCGCACAATATCTCGTCTAGTTACCGTCAGTGTGATCACAGCTTTAGCGTGCTGTATAAAATATTAATTTTAATAAATCTTTAATAAAAAATATATATTGGCAGTATGTATTACATATATTACCGACATCCAATTCAAACAAACTTTATATTTTTTGACGTTTAGTGTGAAAATATAATCTAAAAATATTTTCGCCTTCTCACTATGCAATATACATGGTCAGAAATAAAAGCGAGAGCGAGTGTCTACTCGCATAGTGCATAATCGCTTTTCCCCGCTTTAAAAAAGTAGCTCAAAAACGGCGACTCGCTGTGTGCAAAATCCCAGTCCAGCGAGTGTCGATTTTGTACCTAAAATGACAGCGAGAACTGACGAGGTGAACAATAATTTTGTGTACATACACAGTGTATAATACACAATTTTATATTTGAATTGTATTTTTTCTCTTATGTGTCTGTGCATTCTGTTCGTCTATTTTACAGTTTTGGCAATTAGACCAAAACAAAAAGTTCCGGTTGAACCGGTTGAATACTTATGTTGCTGACGTCTCCCTCACCTCTTCTATTCGCTTGCTTTTGGGCAGTGGAACCGATTGTTTGCGGTGTGATTTTGCTTTTTCATTTTCAAATATTTGAACAACACGAAACAGCATTTGACACATCAATTAAAAAAAATATATAAACAAAATGGCGCAAATGCGCCCAAGCAAACCAATATTAATAAAATAACCACTACTATGTTTTTTCGGTTTGCTCACCTCGAGCTGTTATTTTTACACTCAGGTTCCAGTGATGACATGTCAAAATTGATCGTTTATAGGAGAAATTGATGGTAGATAACACAACCAAAACATAAAAATATTGAATGGAGGGCAATCAGCTGGCTATAAAAAGATTTGAGATTTTGGTGTAGAGGCTGATTTTTGTTTGGTTTTGGACAAGAAACGAAAATCGAGATACAATAGTACGGTGCAGTTAACATAATAAATTATACTGTCATACAGAAAATATATAAACTAAAATAATTTGCTAATGTAATAAAAATTATAAATTAAATTATTAAATGTGTAATTGTAAATTACCTACATATGTAACAACCAAAAATAATAAAAGAAAAAACAAACCCCTAACTTTTGTTAATATCAAATTCTTTCGAAACAAAATTTTGATCTTAGATCAAAAAAATGATTGGCAATACAACAAATTTGATCGAAATGTCATTGAAATACATCGCATTGCCAGTCATTTTTTTGATCTAAGATCAAAATTTTGTTTCGAAAGAATTTGCTATAAGAGAAACAAATGGTGGCAAAAAGAAAAATTAGTTAGCATGTACTCGTGTAAATAATAAATAAAATTGTGCCATTTTTGGTGTGACGTAAATTTCTCAATCTATGTGCATATACTTATTGTATGAAAATTAAAAGTTATAGAATTATAAATCAATACAAATTGTAATAAAACTAAATCAAATAACAAAAATCCTAAGAAAAGACATTGTTTTTTGTGGTACCACTGGTACAAGTTAGTATGTATTCTATGTGAGCAATATTTGAGGTGAAACACTGTATCTAGTTACAATTATAAGTGAACGTTTCCTGAAATGGCGAAGTGGTCGATGTAGTAGTATATAGTCACATGGTGAACATAGTGTCAATTGCACTTTTTCGGATTAATAATATATTAACCACGCTTTAATGATCTTAGATTTATGTAGCACACTAGCTTCGATCGAAAATTTTTGTAATTGCTGTAGGTACTACATATGTTGTAGGTCGAACCTCCCTAACCACTGAAGGCTATCCAATTTTACAGTGTGCCATGTGGTATTCTACCAACCCAAGCCAAGGTTACAAAATGGTGGCATTCTACATATTGTCTTCCGACAGAATGAAAATTAATATCCGATGTATAAATCTCATCTACTTCATTTGGACGATGTGGATATTCCTTTGTTAATAAATTGTGAAGCGCACAAGAAGCTTTCACATTTAAATCGGTAGTGTTTAGTGTAGTTTCAATCGATCATTGCTAATCTGTCAAACTCACACTCGACAATCATCCTTGCAGGGGATATTCTATAATTAAAGACAATTTTAGGGACGGTTTCAACATATGTCGGGGTAAAGAAAATGCATCATCTGCAATAAAAAAATAAGAAGTTTCAATTTCTTGGCCTGGTAATTTTGCCAGTAGAGGAATATCTAAACCTCCATTTATCAATGCCTCATAAAAAGTACTATTTTTGTAGATTGTGCTATCGTTTATTCTCCCATTTGATCCAACATCAATAAATATAAATTTTCCATTCGCATCCACAAACGCAAACATAATAATGCTAAAATAGCCCTTGTAGCAATAAAAATTTGACCCTGAACTAGCGGGGGCTTTTATTCTAATATTTTTCCCATCAGCGGCACCCAATGTGTGTGGAAACTGCCATATTTGATTAGATTACTCCGCTATTTTTTTTTACCAATCTTCCCTTTTTTGTAACCTAAAAGAATTATTATTACTTGGTTCAATATTTTTGTACCGACATAAATATATTTTAATTTTGTTTACTTTTGGTTCCAGCGCTTTCTATATGGTTTGAAGAACTTCGGGAAATAAATTTTAAAATGCTTTTAAAAGAAACCCGAGAAATATACTTTAAAGATCTGTTGAGGAGATGACTTTCCGCATAACGGTATCCTGCTTTTTAATTCCCGGTTCCATCTATAAAAAATTGGCAAAATAAAATATTAGTTATAAAAAAATTAAAAAAAAAAATTATATATTTAGTTTAATGCACACAGTACTCACCAAAGCCAAAATTTATTCAAATTGACTTACATAGATTGTAGTAAAATTCTGTAAATTGTTTCTGTTCCATGTCGTGATCTCCCCGTTTAAGTAAAAAAGGATTAACCCAAAACACTGGTTGCTTTCGTTGCTTTTATGCTTCTTCATTTTTTAATTAAATTTCTTGAAATTTCCTTAACTCACATAAAACTTTCAACCCAAGCGCAATTTTAATTATTTTTTTAGAAAGCATTTTCACAATAGATTTTTAACACATTCGCGCACACCCCTTTTACAAGGCGATTACTCAGAATGTCACATGCCATAACTCCGGCTTAATTGATGATATTTTAAATCTGATTGAAGTCTTGTATCTTAAATATTTTTAGGAATTATCTGCTAACTTTTTTTTGCAAACGGTACTGTTAATGCAGTAGTGACCCCACCCTCCTAATTATTTTCATCTATAGGGCACTAGTGCTTTAGAAGTAGAACTGCAAATGCAGTAATTGATCCATCGGGAGAACTGTAATGTATAATAAAGCAATACTGCATTTGAAGTGCAATAAAAAACACAATTCGTTCAGTCGTTTATTGAAAATTAATATCTTTTAATAAAAATTCTAATCAAAGGTAACAAAGAAACATTTCAATTTAAATAACCAATTCACATATTACATAATATAAATAATTTTTAATTAGTTTGGTCTTGAATGTTTAAAGATTTATGCCACGTTTCGAAACACTCTAATCATAAAGATATGCGATTTGGCTTCGCTTTTTAGCCCGTGTGTAACATTTGCAATTGCGAAAATAAGGTTTTCTTTGGGATACCATCGTATTCCCGAATATTTTATTATCAGAATTACTAGATCAAAAACTTACTAGTAGGCAGTTTCTCAAATTTCAAATTGCCAAAAATAATTATTCCGAAAAATATCCCAAATCACCTTTTGTAAATTTTTGATTATTTGGGCGAAAAAATTAATCTCAAAAAAAATTCCAAAACTTGCATTTAATCTGATATTTATTTAAGTCTAAATGAAAATATGAAAATGAAATATAAATCTACATAATAATAGTATATATTTTATATTTTAAAAAAATATCTTAAGAAAAATTATCTAAATTTCATTTTTCCGAATCTTCCGAAAATAGAACCAAATGAGTCGGAATCTGCGCGCGCATTATCGTGTGCGCAACTATGCCTAAAGGAAAGTTTTTGAATATAGAAAAAAGCCATAAATTCGGGCTTTCTGTTGATTAGCAAAATAAGGGCTAAAACCAGTGTTATGGCCAGCAAAGCAACTGTCCACGTTCCCCTCATTCAGCATTTCAATAAATTAAAACAAAACCGCCGTTAAATGAAGCACGTAGGAACCAGCGTCTTTGCTTTGTAAGGCAACACATTAGATGAAAAAAAAAATTAATTTGGACAGGCCAGATGGATACAATTATTATTTTCATGACCTAAGAAAAAAGGAAATTATTTTTAAGAAAAGGCACAGAAAAGAGGCTGGTGTAATGGTGTGGGGATCAGGTCTTTTTTTGGAATAATTCATTTAGATTTTCAGAGAATAAAAATGACAGCAAATACCTATAAAACCGTTCTGGAACGAGCTTTTCTAAAATTTGCCAAATATTTTAATGGACAGTGTTGGACTTTCCAGCAGGATAATGCCCCGATTCATACTGCCAGGATAATCAAAGCTCGGATTTAAAAGCAAAATGTAGAACTATTGCCTTGGCCGCCCTATTCACCCGACTTAAACATAATAGAAAACGTTTGGGAATGGCCCCGGTTTATTAAAAAAAAGTAGCGGTTCTCTAACATACCTCCAAATTGCTGTATGGGATATCTTCTTAATAGAGCCCTCTTCAGATATAACAATTAAAATTTGTTTAATTATACATAGTGTTGGAAAAACAATCTGATGTTTAAAAAAAATAAGTGTTCTTAAACAAGTAAAACGGAGTAAAACGGATCTTTAGTATTAGGGGTTTTGAGATTTTTGTTGTTTGGATTTTTATTTTCGGGATGGCATTTTGGGACATTTTTTTCGCTAATAAAATCGTTGGCCTTTCGATGGAAATGTATTTTTTGACATTATTGGACTATACACAAATAGGTTTGCTAGTAAACGGTGTCCGCTGTTCGTATTTTCAATGTTGAGGAACGTTATTTTTGGATTTTTTTTGTAGTCTTACTGTAACCATCTAACGGTTTTCCGAGGACCAGAGTAATATGACACTAATTGACTATCGATTCCAGACATATTTTGATTATATTTCTCAATTTTGATGGGCTTGTTCCACGCTTTACCATAACTAATTGTTGTAGTATCCATTTCTGGGTGATATGCGGTATTTATACATAGGACTTCCCTTTTATCATTCCATTTTGAGATATAAACAAGCCCTTTTCTGACCCAAATGTGTTCAAATGTGTTTTAAGCTTCTTTTGGATTAGCTCTTTAGGATTCCCCTTTCGGTTTCTACGTAGAGTGCCACAAGTATGTGTTCTATGAGACAGCAAACTGTTGGGCAATGTTATACTGTTATAATAGTTGTCCATGAACAACATGTGTCCTTTTCCTAAATATGGAGCTATCAAACGTAAAACTAACGAATTAAGTTTTGAAACGAAAGCATTTAAGTTTGGTTTTCCGCTATATATTTCCAATACTTAATAAACACATTTTGTTAAACACTTGTTTTTTATTTCGCAAAATTAGATTTTTTGAATATTTTAATTAAAAAATTTGTTCAAAAAGTTTAAAAAATCACTCGATCGATTTCGACTTGTTAGGTCATCATCAGAGATACTCCTAATGATGACCTAACAAGTCGAAATCGATCGCGTGATTTTTTAAACTTTTGAACAAATTTTTTAATTAAAATATTCAAAAAATCTAATTTTGCGAAACAAAAAACAAGTGTTTAATAAAATGTGTTTATAAAGTATTAGTGTGTTTCGCCAAATGCCTACGGCAAATAGCGTAAAAAGTATATATTTCCAAATTGAAAACATAGCCAGTTGGATCACAAAGCTCATAAAACTTGATTCCATACTTTGCTTTATTATTTTTAATTAACTACTTAAAATGTAATCTGCTCGAAATAGTAACAACGACCCATCCAATGGGGATCCACTTTTGATTAAATAAATGAATTTAATTTATTTAAGTCAGTTTCACCTAATTGTGGATTAACGTTCAAGCATTTCAAAATCTGCTCAAATCGGTGTCCTGATATGTTGTTTAGAAAAACCGGGTAATGGTTTAATGGACGTCTCGAAAAAACATTTCGAATTTTCTGTGACTTCAATTACTCCTGCAAAATAAAAAGGCCAATAAATTTTGACATTTGAGATATAGCAACTGGCTTGAATTTTGCAGTTTTCGAAAATCAAGTATTGCGCTCTTTACTGCACAGTCTTTCGCAATACACATTAGTTGAATCTAATAATAATTTGAACAACTCACCACTAAAAAAAAAAATTGGCGGATTCCCACTTATTTGGCAACCTACCGTATTTTCGTGAATTCAAAATTTTGTACATCCGCCACTGTTGATGTCCAAAGTTCTTCGATATTTTCCTCTTCCCTATGATCGCTTGATTCTTGCGGAACAGTACCACCATCTATTTCGTTTTCACACCCAGCAAACTTAGTGTCACTCAGTGTTACTATTTTCTTTGCCACTGTTACCGCCACTGCTACTGCCATTGCTACTGCCTTTATCGATATAATCGGGATGATCAAGACTATCTTCCGTAGAGAAGTCAATTTTTTCTTAGGAACCACCACTATCCAATTCTTCAAATAAAGCCAATAGTCGCCGTTGCTTCTCTTCGTAGCTGTACATTTTACAATATTTATAAAAAAAAACACCAATAAAACAGGTCTGCTCAAACCGACACTTTTTTGTATGCTGACGTGTTTTATATGGAAATCACTACTGCATTTGCAGTTGTGTCGTTAATTTGCCAGAGTAAGACAGAAATATAGGTACTACAATGTACTTCATTTCATGGTACTAAAACAACAAGCGAGACAGTACAGATGGTATATTTTGAAAATGTAAAGAGAAAAAACAATTCAAATGGGAAGAACTAATTATCATAAAATAAATCAAGGAAAATAAAATTGTACTGTCATAGCAGTTGGACAGCTATGGATATACTGCAATTGCAGTGGGTGTCCGCAAATGTGTTAATATAACAAAACAAACGACGTTTTTGAATACCAAAACATAAATGATATTTAAACGTCAAACTTATGGTACGTTTACCACACACGGCGCCATTTTTATTATTTTGTATACCAGGCTACCATAACGACAGACAATTCTATATAATACACGTGATATTACATCACTTGGCATAACCCCCAGCTCGTTTAATTCACCAATATATTCCACTGCGCAACCACCAGAAGCAAGCTGCGTGTGTACCCATAAAGAACGCAATTGTAGCAGCGTGGCCCAGGAATATGTTTGAATACGAACAGAGTTGTTAAATTAACAGCCTATCCTATTATAAGTCAAAAGACTGGAAACATCAAATTTAAGAAACCGAGCTAAACATCCCGTGCCAATTACGATAAAGTAGTGCATATTGTATATTCATTACAACACCACGCGGCATATAACTCGTTTATATGCGTCAGCAGCAGTCTCGATATCAAAATATTAAGATCGATTTACGATTTATAAAATAATTATAAAAGCTGCAATTTTTTAAACCAACGTCTTATACAAAAATTGTTATTACGTTTAAGAATCAAACCAATAATAAACGCAATAACATAAAATTCGAGGACTTTGTATTCCGTATCATCGCACGTATCTTTTTTATATTTATGAACTGAAATTATAAAATTTATATCAATCTTGACCAATTTTATAATTTTGAATATTATGTACAAGTACCAAATAAACAAAAACATTTAGTTGACGTCATTTAAATTACATGCAGTATCGAAATAATTTCTCGCGATTTCTTTCAAGGTCATTACTGAAATAACGCCATCGAATTAAAACTTCACGATAAAAAATTTAAACTTTTCTTAGAAACAATAACGATACGCCGGTAAGTGAGTCGGTGAATTATTTTGCCGGTACTTTTTGTTTATAAACAGACTTTACTGTGTTATATAAAGCCAAAATCGTAAATTCCGTTTATAAAAAAGATTATGTAACGATTTTGTTATAAATAAGTTTACATAAGAACAGATCAATATAACTTTATTTATAGACAAGTTTTTTTCGGTAATGTAGCAAACAAAAAAAAATTAATTTCACTTTGGTTTACGCAGTACAGCTCGCGGGGTCAATAATCTAATAGAAAGATAAACGTTTCGAAACAAATAAAGTTTTTTTTAATCAAGTCAGATATAAAAATGCCATGAAGGCACGTTAATTTCCACCCAGTAATTAAATTTTGTGCTAAATTTCACGATACACGACTGGCCACTATACGTGATATTTTATAAAACATTTTAGCACAATTTACTTGTCTGCGGTGCTGTGGTTTATAACACAAACGGTTAATTTAGGATGAAAGTTTGTATATAAAGCAGTATTTTAATTATTGTTAAAGGTAACTGATATTTTTTAATAATTGGTTAACAATGTAGACACTAAATACATTTTACATGTGTCGTGATTTTTTTCTGGCTGATCGCTAGATGTATGTGAAGATGCAATGGCAAAACTAAATATTGCTTGCCTGACATTTTTTAGTCTCAGCCCAAAAAATCCCAACATTTTTGCTTTCAGCCCCGAAAATATTTGCTGTCATGATATTTAGAAACTGTCATTACAGTCGATATTTTCGGGGCTGAGAACGGAAATAATACTGCCCAATTTTAATATGTATATATACATGGCCCAAATTCTGTCTCAGAAAAATGCGATGTCAACAATAATTATTGCTATCACGACATTTTTTACTCTGAGCCCCAAAAATGTTTGCTACCACGATAGTTAAAATCTGTTTGGCAATCGAAATTCAGATAAGCATAAAAATTATGATCAAATATACCCCGACTTATATATCATATGGTCACGAAATCCGGGCGTTCTATTCGCACTGGATTTTGTAAATAAAGACTCTCAGCAATTTAAGTTACAAACTTTATTATCCAACACCTTCAATTTCTATATAAAATCATTTATTTTACTCGTTTACTGCTCGCTAATTTACTTTACTTGTTCACTTTAACTGTTCACTACTTTAAGCATTGGCCACTTTTTAATTTTTGACTCTTTACTGGTGGACTCTTTACTGGTTTAATTAAGTTTAGTGTAGAGGTATATTCGTAACACTACTCCCACCATAAACCTGTTCGTCCCGAAGGGACACTCTAATCAATGTCTTATCGCTTTAGTCTATCGTTCTCCGCGACTTGTCGCCCACTTCCAAAACTTTCTTGTATCCGATACCCATAGTCGCCTTCCCAACCTCATTATGCAAATAGTCAAATCTCCCACTCTGTTCGTATTGCGCTTTTTTATTTATGAGGTACGTGCTATTGCTCTCTGCTACGAATCGATCTTTATCTATTCGTGGTCGTTGTTCAGTTACGTCATTTTTGCGGCCGCTTACTGCTTTCTCGGCTTTCTGGATGCTTTCGTCGTATTTCAGCACACCTCCTTTTCAACGCTAATCGTGCTACCTCTGCACGATTCGCTGTCGCAGCCTTTTTGAACGCTCTCTCTTTACCAATTAACTCCACTGCAGGAATCACCCTCAACAATCGTACAGGAATTTTCCGCTGGGCCGGCCTCTCAAGGATCTTGGCTATATTTGATAAGCCAATTTGTCCCTCCTTTTCACCGGCCCTAAATTTTCTTTAAGCAGATTTGCACTCTCCGAGCTGGAACCAAACATTTACCTCTTGTCTTGGTTGGTTCTTCAACCCTCTATGGGTTTCTTTATTCCCGGTGTCTGTTCCTTTCACCAGTTTTTATGTTGCACATCTCGGGAATCAGGTTGCTTCGCTAAACGATCATTCCATCGTTGCGTACACTCTCGTATGTAGTGATCTAATGTCCCGCATCTGAAGCATCTTCTTTGATTTTGATGTCACCTGGCTCAGCACTTGACTGTTGTAATTTTCTGTGTCTAAAATAGTTCAGTGTCAGTTGTCTTAACTCCTCTCTTGTTATAGCCTTTATCCGCGCCATTGCCGCGTAATCCAGCTTGTACAACTTTACTGTGTCGATTACTTGCTCGAGCCGCCTCATATTCTAAAGCCAACGCCAATACCATATGTTTTCTTAAATAAAGTTTTTGGTGATTGCCCTTAACAGCACTGATAAACGTGTCCACTTAGTCCATTCACCACATCGGCAGACGTATTGCCACACGCTCGACGTGCCACTTTCGTTACTTCTCTCTCTCTGTGACACTATTTCGGACTTCCGGCCGGCCTTTGAAAATATTTTTCCCCTTTTTCTATTCCCAGGAAAAAGGGGAAAATATTTTCATAGAATTTTTGTTTAAACTGTGTTTTGCTGGCCTACTGCGGGAATAAGTTTGGTGTAAATATTTTCGAAACAAAGTTAAATGGGAAAATATTTTTCGATTCAATGTGAAATCTCTTGTTTTTGCTTTTTACTATGCTGCTATTTTTACTAAGAAAACTCGATGCATGCTATAAATTTAAATAAAGTTTTTGAAATAAATATCGGGTGGCTTTTCAAATAATAGAAGAAAAGATAAATAAAAGATGTACTAGGAATCGACACCATTGTGGAACAAAAGTTTCCCAATTAATTTTGTTTTGAAAATTTATGCACTAAACTTATTTCATCAGTGGCCAGAAAAATACAATTTGGGCAAAAATGCTATGAAAATACTTTCCTTAATTCTGTATTCCCAGGGAAAGCTGGAATAGTGCCACAGAGCCCCTATTCTTGAAATCGGTGAAAATTTCCGCTTTCGGAATATAATTTGCTTTAATTTTGTTTTATATTATTCGAATTTTTCGCCGGCTACTTTAATCGTTTTTTCGAATTTGTTTGCAAGTGTCTATTTTTTATTTCTCTACTAAATAGGTAAATCGGTTCGGAATTATTCACTTAGTAGGGAAATAAATAATAGAAAACTTAAAAACAAATTTTAAAAAGCGATTAAAGTAGCCGGCGAAAAATTCGAATAATATAAAAAAATTAACATTGGTTCCCATCTAACATCATTGCAAATATTTGCAAAGGGAAAGTTTTGTATCATATGCAGTTGTATTTGTGTGTTATTTTCATTTGTATATGAATAATTTTGACGTTTTCCAAAACAAATCTCTTATTAACAACATAAACAAAACTAATGTACAATAGATTTTTGGGTAATGGCCGCAATAAAATTTCCAAATGACGGCATCAAAAAATAAGAATTAGAAAGGAAAAAAACGACGAGCTTTGCCATTAAAAATATTCATTGAATTCTGAGAGCACCAGATAATACACACAATTAATTTCCTATATTAAAATTCAAACAATATTTCAAAAATAAGGATGTTCACAAAACATCACAAAATATCCTACGGCCATTTGTTATCCAAACATTTTGACATGACACAATTATATTCGTTTTCAAACCACCAACAAGTTGCTGTGATTATTGCAGGGTTGAAAATTTCCCTTTATAAATTTGGTTAATTTTGGATATCGTTTTGTAAATGCATATACAACTTTTATGCCCGACTACCTTTGATTGCAAATCGTTTTGTAATTTTGTTATGTTTTGTTATTCCAGCCAAACAAAATTTTTGTTTACTTATTTTAAAGCCCACCGTACACAAATGTGTACGCAAAAAATAACAGGTTGTAATGTCTTCCAGATTTTAACGGATCTAGCTAAATCGAAATTCTTTTTGAAAAAAGCATTATAATTTGGTAACATATATAAATTAAATAACATTTTAATTATTTCTTTTTGATAACATATTATTATAGTTGTTTTACTATTATTACTATTACTATTATTACTATTATTTTTTTTATTTACTATTATACTGTTATTTTTCGGGCGAAAACGATTTAAGTACCATTTTTTTTTATATGATGCTTTTTTGGTACACGCACAATTGTGATCGTGGACCGAAAACGAATATACCGATACAGAATTAATTTGTATGTGTGCTATCGAAGAAATCGATTGCTTATAATTGCAAAGCAACATCGGGGTGGAATGTTGTAGCATCACTTTTTTCGATATTTATCGAATATTATATCTCTTTTTCCTTAAATAAAATTGCTTGCCATTTCGCTTTTCAATTTTGCTTCCAATATTGCGATCGCACGCTACTAGAATACTTTTTTTATTTATCTCTTTTTTGTTTTTCGATAAAGTATCACTTATACGTAGTGATACTTATAAGTGATACTTATAGTATCACTTATACGTAGTGATAGAATAAGAGTAGAACGACATAATGTTTTCTTCGATTAGGTAGAGATCGCATTAGAAACAACGTAATTGATAAATGGAAAAAACGTTAAGAAGAAAGAGATGTAAATTTCGATAGTATCGAAAAAAGTGATGTTACAACATCCCACCCCAGATGGAAACGCACAGTAAAGTAAATTATATTTCGAACGCGGAAATTTCTACCGATTTCAAGAATAGATGCCTATATCTAGCAGGCTTTCCCCATGTAGTTGTCGCTTGCTTTGGAGTTGAATCTTGCATAGGTCCCTGACGAGTAGCTGCCCATATCTTAGCTCCAACCCATGACCGGCTCATAGCTCCTTTCTGTTGCGCAGACAGGTTGCAAGACATCTACTGCTTTACCACAAAGAGCCAAAATGAGTGTATTCAGCCGCTTGACTCGGCCCTTTAATGGGATTTCTCCGTTGAATGTTGGAGGCTTTAAAATCCTCCTTAAACTTCCAGCAATTGGTTGTATTGGGAACGTTCTATCTCACCGTTAGTTTGTTATGTATGTGTTTCGAGATGGGTCTCTACTTGCTTGATTTTATTTTATTTCCGAACTCCTGCCTCATTTGTCCTTAAAATTCCTTGAGCTGCCCGTCGACGTTTCTCTTAAGGAACTTTATTTCTCCTCTTAGCTCTTTAATTTGAAGATCTTGGGTGCGGTGGATTTCCTCGAGTTTTTCTTCCAATTCTAAACTTTAAACTCGCCTTCCTGGTCGATTTTAGCACTTTGCTTGACTAATTTGGGCCTTGTTCTGTGCGGAGTTGATCGAGTTTTGTACATTGCTGTTCTTATTTGGCGTCCATTCCCTTCAGTTGAAGAAAAAATGTCTGCATCATATTACCCATGTTCAAGAAGGTTTTCTGTTGTTCAGAAGAAGGGGCTTGTACTGATGTGGTTATTTTGTTCACCCCACCACTACGGTTATCTCACTATTATCATCTTAACACGGCTGTGATATCTGCTCATTGTTTGGAGAGAATTGGCGGAATCCCTGATGGTCCTGGCGTCGGTGGTGATTGCCGCGATCTTTGCCCTCCTGTTTCAGCATCGTTCTCCATGGCGTAGTGCAGTCTCTGAAGCAGCTCGCTCTTATTGCCATCGGTTGAAAGCCTGAGGCTTTGCAGCTTTTCTCTCAATTTCTGTGATGTGTAGTTGCTTATGTTTTTAACCATTTCTGGTATTTGCAACTAAAATCGCTCAGCAATTTCAGGTTACAAACTTTATTCTCCAACACCTTTAAGTTGAACAGAAACTCACTATAAGTTTCACTTGTTCACTGTTCACTAATTTACTTTTACTGTTCACTACTTTTTAGTTCGCTAGTACACAAGCGTGTGTAGAGTACAATTCGTAACAATACTAATCCATCAATTACCGCCGTTGTCAATACCGCGCTAATATTTATATAAAATTCTGTTGTGCGTGTTTTCGTAATTCTTCTCCTCCTAAACGGCTTGATAGGTTTTAATGATTTTTTTTTCTACTTATGTGGTCACCTGGATGGTTCTTGGCTATAGTCGGACCCGATAGGTCGCGCTGTTGCCGAGATCCAGATTTTATTTTTATGTTTCCGATCACATTTTTTTTATGTATTTTTTGCAATTCTCACACAAAAAAAACATATAATCCAAAATTCGTTTTTCAGCCCCGGCACATCTCAATTATTTTAATTCAAAAATGTATTCTATAATACACATGAACGTTTCATTCATAAAACTGACTGAAAACAGTTACAAACCAAAGAAACTTAAATGATTTGTTTATTGAGTCTGGACAAGATGATTTCAAAAGTTAGTTGGTAAGAAATCGAAATGGAAATGGTCCAAATAAAGGTCAACTTAAGCTCTTACGGATTGACTGGTTGAGCCTTAACGCATCAATACATGCGCAAGTTCATTGCGTCGTAGCATTGTTTTGAAATTTTCGCTTTCTGATGTCATGTATTGTAATTGCGTGCATATACTGAGTGAATTATTTATCGATTAATTCGACATTGATGTACACTCGGCACACAATACAGATGCACGAGACCGAATGGTAAATTTGCGTGCAACCGAAAGTCAAGAGCAAGGCGTGTCAACGCGCCACTGATGCACAAATCGTGCATTAACGCTTTCTACGTTCGTTCGTTTTGCGTTTAATATGAACCGGACACTGAATATTCGATGCAAACGAAAACTGTTATCCCCACTGAGGCCCCACCCAACAATTACACTCAGTTGATGACACTCACGCACCCATTATTAAAGCCGACAAAGTGTTAACTGGAGAACACGCTGACCGATTCAACGCACCGATCTTGTAAACGTTCTACGTATATATTTCACAGAATGAGAGAAAGAGCATTCAGTCCACAAAAAACCACACTGTCTGAATTCTTCGAATTAAGCAAACGAACAGATATTTTTGGTCGATTCGGAAGAATCTTGTTTTATTCCGATGTACCACGCTATTTCACATGGAATAAACCGTCAAACAACTGGAAGCTGCGCAAGCGGCTGGGTGACTCTGTTCCGATGTTTCCTGTAATATTTAAAATACATACATTGTGATGATTGTACACTGTTCACCCAAATCAACGTGAGTGCTTCTTTTGCGTTTGTTATTGGAAAATTTTCAAGGACCAACGTCCTTCGAATATGTACAAACTGTCAATGGTCAATTGCACGATACATATCACGACGCATGCCGCGAACTGCAATTGCTAGAAGACGACAATCATTGTCATTCGCTTCTTCAACACATCAAATTCGTCATTTGCTCGCCATTTTGTTGACGACATGCTTTTCAGCACAATCATCTGTGGGATAAATATAAAAATCACATGAGCGAAGATATACTACACAGAATCCGGGAAACAAATGAAGATCCAGCGATAGACTACACACCGGAAATATACAACCAGGCATTGATGTGGATCGGGGATATTTGCATTCTCGTTCACTTCTATTCTCGCCAATGATCAATTTGGGTATGCCGTCACCTACTCGGCCGGCAGCAGATTTAATTGATAATGATACACAGCGAGAACAGTAATTCGATACAGTTGTTGCAACTACCTCGTCCCTTGAGTTGAACGTGGACAAATGCCAGAGCCAATTTAGTTCGATATGTGGGTGTCGTTTGAGACAGCGAATTTAATTTCAAACATCACATCGATCGTATTATCAATCAAGCAAACTCTGTGCTCTGTTTCATCAAGAATTGGTTGAAAGATTTCGACGATCCTTATGTTACGAAAGATTTTTATTCAACTTTTATTCGTCTCCTGCTCGAGTATGCTGGCCAGGGGCGGTTGCCATATCATGAGGTTCACATAAAGAGGGTTTATTCGCTTTGCCTTACGTGGGCTAACGTGGATGTACATGTTCAGCCTGCCTCCATACCAAGATCATCTCAAACTAATTGACTTACCAACCACTTGTAGGCGTGGAGTTGTTGCAGACATAGTTTTCATTCATCAGTTACTAACCGGCGGTATATGATTCACCTTTTCTACTAGAAAAGATAAACCTAAATGTAAATTCACGAAATTTAAGAACGGCACCTATCTTTCGAATCACACACATCGAACAAAAAATTGCAATTGCTTAAGACACTTTCTCCGAACATTTGCTGGATATAGGTGATAGTAAAATTCGTTTGCATGAAGATACGCATTTAATTATATTGCTAGACAATTTCTGCAACATTGTTGCTTCGAAAAATGGATTTCGTATACACTCCGTAATTTAATCGATTAATACATCAACCTCACATGGCTCAGTGAACGAGCGATTTTGGCAGCTAAGAATGTCGATGTTGATCAAATTAATTTTCAAATATAACAAATATGGCCCGGTGAATTTATGTTATTCAAATCGGTCGATGCTGTGCCTGATTTAAACGAAGCTGTTAATTACTCCCCTGAATTTTTAAATTCACTCGATTTGCCTGGATTACAACATAATTTGCGCTTGAAAATTGGTTCACCAATCATTTTTCTTGAAACGATAAATTCAGAGAATAGAATGTATTGCTACCACGCCTATGAATCTGCCCTATTTTATAAAAAAAAACCCCTTTGCTTAAATATACAAAAACAAACAAATTTTAATACTTTTATAAACAAATTTTTACTGAATTTTGACTGTGGATGTAAAAAAGAGAAATGACAGATCTGCTAGATGATTTTCGAAGCTCAATTTCTACCGGTAGAAATAGAATGGCCTAAAGTTGCCCAATTAGGAAATAGTTATTTTTTATTTATTTATTTATGATTTATAAAAATATAATGCCGAAATATAATGCGAACTTTATGCCGAAAAACAACAGAAGCAAATTCGCAAGATATGTACAAAATTTAAAAAATATAATTCTGATATTTACAAAATTTATTGTTTAGAAAGAATCATAAATATGATAAACAGACTACAATAATGTGACTCAGAGATTAAAACTATTACTACCGGAGAGGTTCGGAGCCAAACTCTATAAGCATTTTTGTTGATATCTCATCCACCAAATCCCAAATTCCCACACCAAACCCAAAATACATCCCATCCCCTCTCCACCTCCTATGACACCACTCCTACCACTCCCATAACCACACCATCCACACAAAGCAAAATAGAATAGGAAATAACAAGAATTCTTCATATCTCGGAACATCCTAAACATGGAAATGTCCAAATCAATAGGGCTCTATTCCATGACTTGTTTGAATTTTTAACGAAGAAATTAAATTGATATCTTCATCCGCTCTCAAGTTATCGTAGACACAGACTGCCAGACGGGCAGACGGCAAACCGAAACCGTATATCATTTTTTTTAACAAAAATGCTTAAAAATATCAACAATATAATATTTCAATTTCAACTTCAAAACATTTGACTAAAGTTCAACACTTTTAAGTAATGACCCTGAATAAAACGGAGATATCACCAGTTTCAAGTAGCTAGTTAACTTTAGGTAATAATGAATTCAAATGAATTTCCTGCCTAATTTAAAATTGCAGTGCATTAAGAAAGGTAGAGCAGCATCAAGACTAGAGCGACAGAAGTGGTCGTTGTAAAATCTTGGAATGTTACAGAGAAATTGATGATTGCTGTGAACATTGTATCGAAAATCGCTTCTCATTATATGTTGACCACTTCGATTAAAAAAAAAAAACTCTCAATACTTTATAGACATAAAAGTGTTTTAACGGCAAGATGTTGGTTGTAATGTATAAATTCCAAGATGGTTCAGTTCGTAGAAAATTGTAGCAGTTGATGACTGATACTGGTTGATTGAATTAACATGCACTTTCCAATTTAGAAAAGTGTCTAAGTGGACACCAAGTTATTTAAACGAGTCAACTAGTTCAATGTCATAACACTCAGAGTGGCAACCAATAGATGCACATTCAGGCCTCCTGTGATTAGCCACCCACGGCAAAATAGTCTAACTAATGTTACCAGACAATTTAAACAACATGAATAAAGTTTTCCGGCTTAAAATCAGGCAATGCTTGTCAAAACATGAAAGTAAAACTTTTAGATCAGAACTGATCATCGCAATAACGTTACTGAGAATTCCCACAATAAGCCAAAGCTATGTCATCGGCAAATCCGGTAGAGTAACCATGATTCGGTACTCATACCTCGGCGAAAGCCATGATTACCCGTTTGATCTAAAAAAACTAGAAACCCTTTAATCGTTCGGATAGTTGTCGAACAAATTTTTACTGTTAAACTTTCATTAATTTGTGTTTTAATACAAAATATCTCAGCCAACTCTGACCATTTTTCAAACTTTTTTGTGTTTATTCATTGAAATATGTTGGAACGATTGATTTCACCGATCGGATTTCATGATCTCCCCCAAAACACCCATATAAAATCAAACAAAGGTATCTCTGATAATTGTCAAAACCAAAATGTTCAGTAAATGCTGATATTTAGTTGTGCTAATCAAGCCCATCTGTGCTTTAATAATTTTCCATATACACTTCAAGGCATACTTAGGGAACGATTTAAAATTTATTCTATAAGTTGTGTTAGGATATCGGCTTTTAGACTTCGTTCTTCAGGAAATTGCAATTTTTAGAATGCCTATAGTTGCTCTGTTAAAATTTTGGATAGAGCTGATTTATACATAAAACCGTCCGTTCTAACTCTTTCATTTTAAATGATCATGAAAAGTGTTTGTCAAAGAAAATTGTTTGACATCAAAACGCCTTCAACATTTTACATTTCTCAACTTTCGCGCACCCTTCATGGTGTAATTATAAGTGCTTGCTGATTAAGTAAAATAAAAACTTGATGAACTAAAACCTTGACATCGCTCACAACTTTATACTTGATTTAATTTAATTTTCAGCACCAAAACTAGCTATAATTTAGTATGAGTAGTAAATAGTTAATTTTTTGTTGTTCGCAAAATATTAAACAGTTTTCGACGGCGACGACGATCGTATTGTTGTGCTTAAAATAAATATTTATGCTTAAATATTATCAAAAAAATTTGGATCATGGTCAAAAGCAAAATATAAATTTCGTAATTGTACATAATAAATCGGGCAATGGACAAATTTGCAATAAAATTTATTTTATCTGCGAATTGATTTGTATGCGTAGTTGTATAGGGTGCCCCAAAAATATTATGTTGGTGTGCAGTTAAAGTTTTGATTTAATATTATTTTTATTAATTTTACCGTATCACCCTGTTATATAAATCATCAAACTTTTATTATTAAGTTTTTTTTCTTTATTAAAGCATATTTCATTTTTAATTTATTGATTATAATTAACAATCGGTGTGATCTTTTAAGTTCGCGCTTTTTCGAAAACGAAGCAGTATTAAATCATCTTCCTCGATAAAATGTGTTTATGTTGGTATGATATTTAAGCAGAAGTTCATGATGTTGTATAAACCAAGATGTCGAAATTTTTGTGTTCATGTGCTTTGTCTCTCCACTTCGTTTTAGCATAATTCAGCAGCAGTTTTATATTATATTTGGCTATTGGTGTGAGATAACAAAAAATCTCAAAAAAAAAAGTTAATTTATGTAACCTTGTGACAGCATTTGTCGTTTATTGATCTTATGGTTAACATAAAGATTAAGCACAACTTAGAGTGAGGTTAAAGTTAACATAATGTACTAAGTTGTGCTTTTTTTAATTACTAAAAGTGTTAAATAAAGAAAACGTGAGCAAACCCAGCATTGTAAATTGAGATAATATGCCACTGCAACGCAGACCGGATAAGATGTCCGTCTAGCCAGTGATGACATTAAATTATCGCTAGTTATTTCCCACAATCTAAACTATATACATAAAAAGGTAAATAATCCATTCTCTAATTTCGTCTTATCAACTGAGAAAATTTAGTTCTAATTATAGGCCTATAATGAAAATTTCCATGTACAAAGTAGGAAAGCATACACGCAATATTGTTAGATGGTGTTAAATGAAAAGAAAGATCTGGACTACAATGTATATATGCAAATATGATTCAGTTTACGAAATGTGAATACGTTCTTTGCGGAAATAAGGCTTACACTAAAGTCTGCCACGATGATTACACTCTAGATACTAGTTTATTTATTCAGCTTAGACGTCTACGAAGAATAAGAGGAATAAGAAGAAAAGTTCTAGTGACAGTGGGTTTAAATATTTTATGTGACAATGATTAGAATACGATTTCATTTTTCTAGACTTAATATTTTTATTATTAAAGTTTGCTGAAATCTAATAAGGTTCCACACTCAATGCCACACTTGCTCACTTGGTTTGGGACAGGAAGATAAATTACCTACGTTTAAAGGTGTATGGTTAAGAAACCGTCACCTGCGAGTAACCTAGACGTGATCTCGTTGCAACCTGATGCGGAATGTTGTATGCCATCAAAATTTTCGACTTTGTTTATTACAATCTAGATTTGTTTGTTTATACGTCACTTCATATTTCTTTTGATGATACGTTTGTCGAAGTGTGGTAAAGGAACATAAAACAAATTTATACCGAAAGTTAAAATAGCGAATTTTTTGGGGGTAAAAGAATATCTAATTTTACTTTTGAAAGATGAATCATAATCTAAGTCGAGAACTTTGATGATACCACATCGCGCCCCTAGAATCATAACAGCTACCTGGTCTTTCTTCAAACCTAAATTTTCTTTTGTTAAAATTATACTATGCTTAGACTAGGGATTAATAATCAAGATTTGTGGGTTAATCTACAGGATTTATTTTAGTCTGAACAAGTTAGATTACTCTAACCCATATTAATTGGGAACTTAGCCTAATCCTAGCCTAGCTTTAAATTTGTGCGGTTGGATTACGAGTTCGGCTCTAAATAAAAATTTATTTCACGTATAGTTTGTCATAGTCGGCTTTGTGATTTCAAATTGACTTAAATGAAAAGATATAAATTTAAAAGGTGGCATAATTCAATTTTTAATCGGGTTTTGCAATTTTAGTCTGAACGCAAAAAATTAATCTGGATTACAAGTAAACTGAATTAAGCAAAACTCGATTACTAATCCTTTCCTAGTCTGAATAGACTAATAGGTTAGGTTGACAAATAAATTATTTTTTAATAGCTTACTTATCATTATTAAAGGTCAAATGTGTTGAGGCTTGGCTGAAACGTCGCCTGTCATATTTCCCTCAATATCACAATAAGCTGGAGCCCATATCACGCTATTGTTGAGACAAAGAAGGCTAATGAAGAGTTCATATGATTTCATAGGAATGAAGAGAAGAGCTTTACTATCTGTACATGGAATAATATGAATGCTTTAATTAATTGCACAAAATGTGAACGGTATCAGCTCGGCTTAGTAAGCCGTTCAGTTTAACCCAAGACTGCTGTATGAAGTGCCATACAGATCAAGTGAAAAGTAGTACCTAAAAATCCCATACTATAGATTCAAAGTGAAAGATGCCAGCGAAAAAAAACACACGATACTCAGGTATCCGGTTATTTCTGGTTTAGCTTAACTAAATAAATTGTAAATTTCTCTATATGCGCCGGGAGAGTTCAAAACACCAACCACAAAAGTGAACTTGTTGAAATAATTTTTCAGTATCTAGAAAAATGAGTACTACGCAAATGTTATTGTTGGAAATGAAACAACAAATGAATCAGATGAATCCAAAAATGTAATCTACTAAGTAAAAAGGACACAACAAAAAATAGAAACAATACCAGATTGGAATCAAGTATCAAAAATTAGAGCAAAACGTGGAGGAACTACAGGTAACCAACTCAAAACATCGTCTGGAAAGTGAACCACTCAAGAGGCAAAATATTTGGCAAAAGAGATGTTGGCCTAGTCGATTCGGTGAAGAGATGATAAAGATCATGGATTAAGTGCCACTGGTCGGGAGGAACCATTGGGCCAATGACAAATCAGCTGAGTCGTTGAGCTGATGATGAAAAATTCAACCGGAATATTGCCTCAGTACAAGAAGAACAAGGAAAGAAGGGTGCAGAATTGACTTCTCATATTGAGTTATTTGTTGGTCAGCAGGAGCAAGGAGGAGCGGTGTTCATGGTAAATGAGGATTATAACAGATATGCTGGCAAAGATGGTTTCGTTGAGAATAATAGTAAACAAGTGTTGCGCAGTAAACTTGAGGAGAGTGTTAATGTTAATAATAGAGGTGGTGAGGTAACGAAAAAAAAAATCAAGCTCGCATTACAACGGATGGATGCTATCGGTTGTAGGTCGTTGCAGGTATAGCAACGATGGTGGTTAATTCAGACTAGTGCAGTGGTCCACTTAGGATCTGATGAGAGTCCTTTGGCTAGGACATTGAAATGAATCTGGAGGATATCCTGGCCAAGACGAGTGAGAATTGCAAAGGCAATTCCTGAACTTCCTGAAGTTATGTGAGATGTCAAACGCCCAGGAATTTAGAGGAGTAACAGCGAAATTAAGTGAATGAAAAGTACGGACGCTATGCCACTAAAATTGGAGAGGGTCAAAAGAATTCGGAAAAGGTCACCGATGAGGTTCTGCGCAGTTGGTGCAGAATATGAAGGAGATGCCTAGTATGCTAGCAGTTGTGGAGTGGATTGTCATCGAGGGTGAGGCTGAGGTGAAATGGACAATGGTAATGGACATAGGCATAATTCAGCGTGGATTGGTCTCTTGGGCTGGTCGATTCAGTGTAAAATGATTTATTAACTTTTTTGTGTGATTAGTGACATCTTGGTTTAAGTAGCAGCATTAGAAGTAGTTTTGTAGCAGTTACTGGTATTTCAGATTTGGAGATGGGATTATCTGGAATATTTAACACGGGACACGCGATAGAATAAAAGCGATAGTGATTAGCGTGAAAATTATAAGTGGTGTTAAGTTGAAAATAGGGGTGTGATTAAAAAAAATAGTAAATGGTGTTAAGGATGAATTTATAAATAATTGGAAAGTCGTTAATTATTAATAATTGTGGAAATTATTTGTCTCGGTTTAGTGATTAGTTGATTTTGGGAAAATTAGTCTGATAATATTTCTGGAATTTTCAGGAATATTGCAGTGGTTATCCAGAAGTGGTCAAGTTCTATAACTTTATCCACAATCCAGTGATACAAACCGGATTTGACACACAAAATAGAAAGTCTAAACTGTCGTATGCATTCGAAAAATTAAATAATATTAAAATACTAGAAAAATATTCGTTAAGCCATGTCACTAAGTCATGGGTTTTGTGACATTTCTGATAATCGGATTGATACTCATACTATTCGTTTTTTTTAAACCTGATAAAATACAGCGAACATTAAGAAAATTGACTTCCACAAGAAATTGCAGCACAATCAGTTGCTTTTCCATTAACATTATTATGTGAACAGATTCTTGTTAAATAATACTGATAACGGAAAAGCAACTAACTGTGCGCATTTACGTAATATAATGGCAGGAACTAAGTCACGACCTGGGTTGCGGTTTGGCTTTAATCTAAAAATGTTTTTAAAAATTTCTTCTGTATCAAAATTTATTGAATCCCAATTCCCGATTTTTTGATTACTACGAACAGGATTTTCATCAGACACAATCACATCGGTTGAATTGGAAAATTGAATGAAAAAATGTTGAAAATATTTCGGCAATAACAACGAGTACCATCAGATTTTATTTAACCTAAATTCATAGCCGAGGGTTCCTCTTTTAAAGTTGACAAATGCCCAAAAACTTTTCGAAGAACTGTACTTTGTTGTTTTTTGAAATGGCGACGGGCTTGATTAAAAGATACATACACGGAGAAATTGTTAATCGAACAAGTTTTGTATTTGTAACGAAGACGATCCATTTTATTTTTGGTACGACGCGGGTCGAAACGGGACGAATTTATCAATTTCACTAGAGACATTTTTGTAAATTGCGTCCACTGCACCGTCCAAATCATAATTATTAAAACATGCCATCGAATCAATATTAAGGAAAAACGAGTTTAAAGTATTCAAGAAATCATCGAAAACAAAGACTTATTTACTATATCATCAAAACCTTCAGTAATTGAAGTAATCGCATTGCAAAATGCTCCATATAGCGATGCAAGTTAGAATTAGGAGTAATAAAATGCACTACCACAGCAAAATTTTGTGAAAAACTTCTAAACTGCACAAATCATCTAATTCATCGTGATCTGAACACCTCTGCCACGAGAATGCTCGCGATTCATTCTATAAACTACAAAATCGGGACCATTCCGTATATGCCCGAAGAAAGCCATACCTCGGTTAAAACAATAACATCAAATTGAGTCGCAATACTTCTAGAAGAAAATTTTTGGAAATTGATTTTGGTACAAAATGGGTTTCGTAAAAATTTAAGGATGTGTTCTTACTACTTCTCTTTGGTGGAGAGTCACAAATGTTATTTATTGAAATATGTACATTGTTTGGTGTTAGATTTAATGTATCGACACAGTTTTGGCCTATCGATGAACTTTCTAACCAATACATCTAACGGTCAAAAATCAGGTTTCAGGTGCTTCTCAAATAAGGCAAGTCGGACCCAATTTAAAAAAAAGATAAATCGGAGTTTGCTGACATTCCGGTTTGGTCCGCAGCAGCATCAGCAGTTGTCAAATTTCGAAACCTTCGAAGCGTAGATATATTTCTTTACCGAGCCAGCCTCGCATGATCCAATGATGATTTTGACATCAGACTCAACAGCCAATACAGCCCCGTGACATAGGTGTTGGTTGCAGTAGCATCAGAATCAGATGGAACATGCTTATTTTTAGATTATTTTATTTTTTATAATTATAAATAGTAAATATTTGTCTCGTAGATTAAATTAAAATGACATTTAATTTGCGAGCAGATTCTTATGTGGTTCCGGTGTGCAACTATTATCCTCAATGGTTTCATATGAGTGATTCAACTGATGGCTCTGGAATATTATTTTATTAGCAGCTGGGACCTCTATAATTTGATCGACGCAAAGCAGCTGTAGATGAATGGGGGTAAGGAACTGATTGGTGGTTTGTCTCAGTCGTTTCTGTTGAAGATTGCACCTTATCGGTTTCATTTGGTGTTGCAGCTAAATGATCAGTAATTTATTCCTTAAAATTTTCGACTGATTTTAGGAAAACTTTTAGTGGTTGTTTTTTAGTCGAAACGTAATTTTATCCTTTTTATAAATGGTTACTTTTAAATAATAATTAACAATTATTGAATTCGTTTCGTTAGTTCACCATCGCAATAAATTGTAGTAGTTGAGTTTAAGCCAATGTATGACAAGCTAAAATTATTAAACTTAAGGCAATTATTAAAGAAAGACAATTTCGCTTCCATGTTGAACAATTTTACAATTATAGGCGGCATGTTCGAAAACGCTGGTTCCAGTACGTGGACCGGAAAACGCGACAAATCGAAGATATTTTATATCCAAAACCCAGCACATTATATAAATCAACCACATCGTGTATGTGTCCATCCATATTAAGTAAAACTGGTATGCCCGTGGTGACCAAATTTTTCCACGTTCAAGGTTCAACAAAATCAATTCGACCTTCTAAGTTTGACAGGTTGGCTTTTGCTTTGTTTATTTCAGCAAAACTATTTTACATTTCTTGACAGACCTATCTTTTAGCAGAAATTTTTAAATTTTTAACTTCTTCTTGATTATTTTATACAACTTATCATATTTTGCCATCACCGTTGACATTGTTTCATTTACAGAATGTATGAAATGTTATTTTTGAGGAACATAGTACTGAATTCAACTTGAAAGTGCAGATAGTATGTATGAACTTTCAAGCAAATTTCAAGGCTAATTGAATTAATCCTGATTGAACTCACATCAAAATAGTATATTTAGTAGCCAATTCGCAATTTCAAAAAAAAAATTTCTTCACATATCGCAAACATAACATCTCGCAAACTCATCGCTAACTAATCAGTAATCATTTATCACTCTGTACGTGCAAACAGTTAAATATGTACATCAACACAACGGATGAAATAACACGTTACACGACGAGCATTCCAAAAACAAAGCGTCTCGACAAATACGAACACAGCAAAACGAACAAATTTATTTAACAAAAATTTAAATAACTCACTTTCAGTTTCAATCAGTTCCTTCCACACAGCGGCGATTGCAAGACGATTGCAAGACGCTGCTCGTCAGCACTGCAGCACACCACGAGCACGCAAAGCTCTCCATTATTGCTCATGGCGGATACAAATAAAAATTTAATTAAATTAAATAATTTTATTTAATTAATAACAATAAAATTAATAATAATAAAAATCATTATAATTACAATAATAAATTAAATTAGCCATAATAAAAAATTAAAAATATTTACATTAAATAAAAATTAAATTGATAATTTAGATTAATAACATATAATTTATTAATATAAAATAATAATATTTTGTAACATAATTCAATAATTATTAATAAAAATTTTAACGTTAAAACTTTTATCGTGCGGGACGAAAATTTATATAAAAATCAATGTAATTCCTAGCGCAGAGTTCATTTTGGTGAACTTGCTACAGAACGATTTTGTAGTGTATGCATTTTTAGTTTTTGGCGAAATCATTTTAGTTTTATCGAGCAGGTCGAAAATTTAACAGAGAGAGAAAGAGAGAGAGAGTTCATTTTCAGGAACTTGCCATGGAACGATTTTCTTCTAATTTACTTGTTGTTTAAAATTAGGTACCAGTGTATATGTTACGGTTAAAGTCCGAAATCGGTAAATGTGGACCATTTTATTTTAATTCGAATTAATATCATGAAAATTACCAATGCCATGTTAGGCTAAATTCCACAACTCGTTAAAGTTTCGGTTAGAACTAAATAATTTTTAAAACTGGTATGTAGAATGCGATAAAAATCTCAAGATCACGTAGACTAAATTCGCAAAATTTAAAAAAAACTGAATATTCGAATTTAGTTATAATTGGAAGGTGTGTTATTAAGAAATGGCATCCTTAAACGGATACGTAAACTAAGTTTTATCATATATTAAATAACTTATATATACGACATTCGTGTTCTTTTTTTCTCTTAGCTTATCGCCGTAATTAGATTTTTTGTCACGTTGTCGCTTTTGTCGTTTTTTCGAACTTCGAAAAAATATTCGAAGTAAAATCAAATTGTCAAAAAGTTACGATTTTTGGTTATCAAAGTGTCAACTACCAACTTCCAAGTAAGTACATAAACATATTTTTTTACTTTATTGTAATAAATATAATAAATTTTTAACTTAATTAAATTCATTTTAGTCTTAAATTATTTATAAGTTTATATGTACAATACGTAATTGGTTTAGGTACAACAATGAAGCTATTACACAATTTTTTTGTGGTGTATCGCTACAAATTTTTTTGGTTCAAGAATAAAATTATGGTGTGATTGTGCATGTAATATAATATGATTACGGTGATTGTTTAGTGTTCAAAAAGTAATCGAATTATACGATACGGTTTAAGATAGAAATGACAACCGGTGGCGCTTGATGGATAATTACAGATCGGGTATAAAACAAATTTCTGGCTTTCGCAGAAAAAAATCACAAATTTTCATGCTTGATGTCATACAATCACCTATTTATGTTGTTTTACACGTACAAACCAAAAGTTAGTTAGTGTTGTGTATCTATATATAATTTTGTGTTGTCATATAAATGTATTATATAATTTTGGTGCGGCATATGAATTGATCATTAGATGTTAACGATTGATTTCAACCTGATTCTAAGAGTGGGACATAAATAACAGCCTCAAGTGGTTTATTACATACAACGATAACATATTTTGTGTCGATCACCCAATTTGATTTAGTAGCATTGAATTTGAAGGCAGCCGCATGAAATTTGCTCGACTCGAGCCGATCCAACAAAGAAAAAAATGTGTGACATACAATGTAAATTGTTGTACCGCCGTTTTGAGATCACTCATTTCTAAATTTGTGGCTCGGCTCGAGAGTCGAGCAAATTTCATACGGCCGCCTTGAGGGCTGATTGAGACATGCCAACTAGTCGCTGATATCGGGTTCGGTAAGATACATATTTTTTCAAGATTTGTATTGTAGGATTGTGAAATCATGGTTTATAGAATGTGCAAGTCAATTTCGGGAAAATTACCAATCTAATAATTACCAATTCACACACATTTTCACAAAACGAAATTGGCTGAATTTCAGTTTAGAGGAACCTAAAAATCAGGTAAGCAACACGATTTTCAAAAATTATATTATTTTAAATTTAAATATTTTAGGAGGTTCATTTCAAAAAATATTCGAAAAATTCTCACATTTTTACAAATTTTAACATAAATTTTAACATTTTTCTATTTTCAATTTATTATGATTCAAATATATAAAATTAAACAATTTTTTGCCAAATTTTAATGTTGGGTTTGTGAATGGATGTTTTTCTAAGGTGTAAGTTAAAGTTTTTTGAAAATTTTTTGGAAAGTGTAGGATTTTTTTTTCGATTTTTGAATTTAACCTCCTACTAAACCAACATACAATTTAAATTTAGTATCGTATTGAAAAATAATATTGAAAATCATGTTGCTTACCTGCTTTTACGATGAGCCCTATACTGGAATTATACCAAAATGTTTTTGGATTTATTTTTTGGTAAAAAATCGGGTTAATACATTTATGTATATTAATTATTATGTCAAGACAATATTTGAATATTTAAAAATTAGAATTTAAAATTCTAGATAGATCTTCTAATTAGATTTTTTACAATAACTTAAAAAATAATTTTCTTTGTAGTTTTCCTGTGGGTATGCTACGCTAAAAAAATTAATTTTCAAAAATTTTCGTTAAAATCTTTACTAATATATGCCACGGCGAAGCAATTACCAACCATTAAGAATAACTCGCAAAGGTATTTCAGTATTTTCCTGAAGGTTGCCTAGCTAGAGACTGGCGGCAAGTTTCATAACATATTTGAAATGGCCTTCCTTTTTGGCTCGCACTTTTAAACAAAATCGATAAACAATCCAAACGTACTTGCCTTGAAATTGTTACAGATATTTTTAAGTTAATATGAATTTGATGAATTCTCCTAAAGGATTTAAAAAATGGGGAGCGTTAGAATTGGTGTCTATAAACATGTCATGACTTTAGGAAATGGTGGAGGGGTGGAATGGGTGTGTTCAGAAATATTTCGGGATTTATAAATGGAGGAATATAAAAATAGTGCTGGAATGTTCTAACTCAACACTTTTTAGCTGCGCTACATTTTCGTTTGTTACTAAATTGTAATATTTTTTGGATTTCGTCGCACGAATACTGGGTTATGGCTGAAATGTGTGCTTTCAAGAAATTGATTTTTTATCCTGAATTGGTCCTTTTCGAGCATGTGACACGTAAAGAACCAATCCAGCCCCGAGAAATGAATTGGAAAAAGCTCGATTAAACCAGCTCATTCAAACGAAACGAAAAAAAGTTATGTTGTGAGTTGAACGTTCCAGTACAACATCGCGATGAATTAAGGTACGTGTGTTTTACTTAGCAATACTCATATACTCATATTACGTAAATTTGAATTGCAAATTTTCGTTTTGTTCTAAATTTTTTCTTTGATTTTTGGAAAATAAAATAAATGTGAAATCTGTCCTTGAACAGAAAAATGATATATCTTCCTCGTTTGAATCCTCTTTGTTTGTGAAGAAAAATTTAAAAGCAAAAACTGAAAAATTTATCAAAATACAACATACATAGCATTCTATTATGAAGGAATAAATATATGAGAGGAACCATGTAGTGAAAATTTTATAAGCCAATTTCTCTTCCAAATCTTATCTTTAACTATAAATATTGGCATAGTTATTTTATAGTTCATTGTTCTTGTTAAGCTTATACAGATTGCCAATAGTAAAATAGAGTAACTACGGAACAGAAAAAAAATTACACTCCATGAGTCCTCTTATGTATACATATTTAGCTCTATGATTCTATAATAAAGAGGCAAAGTGTACGCAGTTCATGCTGTATTTTCTTCGTACATTCGCTTGATGTTTAAACCATTTCAGAGTGATTTTTTTAATGAAGAGAGGAACAAAATCAAATCAAGGAGGATACATTATGACCCTACTACATATAATACATAATTATACATAACTAATATTTTTCCGGTATTATATTAATTTCACTAATCGTTTCAATATTATAGAATGAATGGTCCAATATATTGTGCCGCATTAAACTGCCGAACCAATTCACGTGATGCTCCAGATACTCCTTTCTTTAAATTTCCTAAAAATTTAGACAGGTATAATCATAACAAATATATTCTTATTCTTTAAAATATGTAAGTCAAACCTATTTTTCAGAGCCAAACTTTGGATGTTCAGAGTTGGGAGAGAAGATTTGGAAAGGAAAAATTATAAAGCACGCTGTCTATGTGCTTTACATTTTGAAGAAAATGACATCAGGAAAAAAAATACTCGATATCGACTTTCTTTAAATGCTCTACCAAATTTATTAAATGATTCTTCTTTTTCAGGTGACCAAGCATCAATAACTACACCTGACGTCTCAAAACACCTCACCATATTTTATGCAGGGGACAATAATTGGGTGCTTCAAGACAACGACCTTATGGAAATTGAGGTACTAGAAGAAGATAGACATTTATTTAATTTTATTTCTCTTAAATCTCTTTCGGATATGTCAGTAGCTTATTCAATTAGTTCTAGTGTTCAGACACCTCCCGCGTTATCTCATAGTACACCGCGAAAAATTAGGCTACGCAAGCGTTTGAAAAAATTGGGTCGTACTCTTAAAGCTAGGGGAAGGTTTCACAAAAAACTTCCTCTAAACGTACAAATATTTATTGATGCGCAGACTAAAGGAGGTAGATATAGCATTGATTTTAAAAATTATTGCTTAGCGCTATATTTCTGTGGTCCTAAGGCGTATAGAAACTTGAGTATTGATTTTAATTTACCAAGCATTCGAACCCTTACACGGATCACAGAAAATTTCCAGCATTCGCCTGGTTTTCAAGATTTCATTTTTGATGCTATAAAATTGAAAGTTAATAAATATAGCGTATTAGAAAGACAGTGTATGGTTTGCTTTGATGAAATGTCAATTAAGTCATTTCTAACATTTTGGCGAAAGCAAGATAAAATCATAGGCTTAGTAGACTTTGGTCAGACGGCATGCAACGGAATACCCGCCACGTCAGTATTAGTAGTTATGGTTCGTGGTATTTTCAGTAAGTGGAAACAGGCTATAGCTTATTTTTTTGTAAGCAATAGTTGTCTGGCAGGAGATCTAGTTTGGGTTGTTCATAAAACAGTGGAAAAGCTAGATAATATTGGGCTAAATGTTAGAGGTTTAGTGAGTGATATGGGCTCGAATTTTGTGAAATTAGCCAATTCTCTAAATGTAGATCCGAACAACCCATTTTTTATTCACAATAATAAGAAATATTTCTATATTTTCGATCCACCTCATCTAATTAAAAGTATTCGAAATAATTTAATTCAAAACCATTTTCAGTGGCAAGATGATTGCCAAGATTTCTCAACATCTTGGAAATATATCCAAGAATCCTATCACAGTGACAAATCTAATCATTTGAGATTAATGCCCCGTTTAACTGATGCGCATATATATCCCACCACTTTTCAGAAAATGAAGGTAAAATACGCCACCCAAATTTTAAGTCATTCTGTTTATTCATGCCTTCAATCTTCCATTTCAAATAATATTCTTCCACAGTCCGCCGTTGGAACTGCCAAATTAATAAAAATATTCGATGAATTATTTGATATGATGAATTCATCAACAATCTACGGCAAAACGGCATTTAGACATGCTTATGTCGGGTCACAATTTCAGAAACAAGTTCTAGAGGACGCCCTTTCTTTTATTCAAAAATTAAGAGTTTTTAATAAAAATGGACAAGATATTTCTAAAAAAATTAAGTGTCTTCGGGGTTGGCAAATCTCTATTCGCGCAATAATGGACCTTTTTGTTGATTTACAGCCAATAGGTTGTAAATTCCTTTTAACTCGGCATCTTAATCAAGATTGCTTGGAAAACTTTTTTGGAAAAATTCGCCAGCAAGGTGGTAATTCTTTCAATCCCACTCCAATACAATTCTTCAGAGCTTTTAAAAAAATTTTTTGTTCTCAATTTCTGAATGTATCAAATTTTGGGAATTGTGAAACAGAACCTCAAGATTTTGTCGATCTGTTAGCTAATATGACCTCTTCTAACAATCGAGACGCCACTGCAAATTCTCGAGGAGTTTCAAGTCTTACATGGCCTTTGGTTGATTCAAACCACAAACGCTTATCCGTTTCCGATTCCAGTGCATTAGCATATTTTTCAGGCTTCATTTTCAGTAAGTGCATGGAAATCCACGATTGTGTCCTTTGTAAATCCCAAATTACTTTGGATATAAACGACCAGAATAGGTTTGTCCATTTTAAGGCATATTCGACCGAAAGTGGTCCTTTTGGGAGTTTATTAGTTCCTCAAAATAACTTTATAAACTTAATAGGCCAATTTGAAGAAATATTTTTAGATAATGTAGGATCGGTTTCTAATAATGATATTTCTTGTAACATTTATAGTTGTCTGCAAGAGCTTGATATTTCGTTCGATTGTCCAACTTTTCCAATAGATTTTTTATTGAAATATTTTATTCGGACACGTTTATATTATTACGTAAAGTTTTTTAATTCGGATTTAAGCAATAAGAGTAAGCTCAGATATAAAAATTACAAATTATTTAATTTAACTCACAAATAGATACTTTTTATCTGTTGTGTTTTTCTGTGATATTTTATTTTATTTGTTATTTATTTTAATTTTAACAATAAGAATTTTGCTGGTCAAAATTATGTTTAGTGTTTATGTATTTTTACAAATTTAAATCAAAACAAAATTTGCTGGTCAAATTTTAAAAATTCGACAGATTTGCTGGTCAAACCTCGAACAACTTTGCTGGTCTATCGTTTGTTTAATAATTAAATTAGTATATTGTTTAGTATTAAGAGTGGGCTACCGACATATCCGAATTAGTAAAATAGTAATTTGTAGAGCATTTAACCAATGATATCAAAATATTGTGATATTATATTTAAAATTAATTTTAAGCTCCAAAATTTTGAATTTTTTAACATGATTGTTTTTTTTCGTTTTTAAAGTTTAATTTATTATAATTATTAATTTTTCTAATTGAAATTGTATTGTATTTTTTTTCAAAATTATTGCTTCATTTTTCTAATTGAATTGTTTTGTATAAAATTTTATTTTTTAATATTAGTGTTTAGCTTTATTTTTTTTTCAAACAATTCCAACAATATTTTTAAATTGTTGTAGTTGTTTGTTTTTTTTTAGAAACGTTATGCATATGATGATTACCACATTACTTACATGTTTTGTTGATCGAAACATGTAATTACATAGTGGAAAGCTGCAAAGATTTATCTTAATTTGGCTTAACATTCTGATGCAATAAGAGTGGTTAATTCGAGTAATAAATAAAATAATGTTGGTTAAAAAAGTGTTTTAATTATCATTTATTCATGAAATTACATAATGGTGTTCCTTATCATGTAAGAATCGTCGAGGTTAATCTCATCACATGTAATTTGGATCAAAATCTTTCAAATCCACTGCGTTTAACGACAACGTACTGGCTATTGGTTTTTTAACAAAAAAAAACTTGATTTTTTTGCAATCGTAGAGTTGTTACCAGCTAAAGGGATGGTTTACAGATGTATCTCATCCGCAGATTTAATTTCGTTACAAATATTCAACTGGCAGTCATCGGCATCAACTTTTATTAGCACATTCCTGTTCATCTTATATTGATGCCATTTCAGCTGAGTAATCCAAATTTAAAAGTTCGGTGGTTGACTTTTGTACATCTTTACTCAATGTTCCTTTCGTTTTAATATTTCTTAAGATTTTTTCGCTAATCTGCAGTTTGGATTTCAGGTCTAAACGAGTATTTTTTAATTTTTGGAATGTCTCAACTTGAAAACGTTTCAACTTTCTTAATAAACATAACGGAATTTGTTCAAAAATATTTACGTATTGTTCTAGGATTTTTATATAATTCGAGCGGCCAGCTGATTGGGTACTTTCCATATTCACTGAACAGGACAGATTATCATTAGATGCAATAGTGTCAGCGCTACAGCTGAACAATTTAACGGGAGAATAAGCATCCATTTCTTTGGCTAACTTTTCAAGATTTTTCTCTAATTCATCCTGGACTGACTTCAACAAGCTATTTCCTGTGAGTAGCTTAAGCTTCTCATCTATATTAAGCGGCGTTTCAGGATCCTCTCCTTCGGAAACATTAAACATTGATTTTTCATAGAGAATTTTGATGTCGTAGATGATTGAATTCGGTAACTTTTCCAACTTTCCCCCGACTGAAATAGCATATTAAGAACAATAATTAATACTTAAATGTATCTGTAAAATTGACGATATACTCACATTGCATTCGTCTGTATCACCATTTATTATTTATGTATTCTAGCATCTTTCTAGCATTTTCACAGACTATGAGGCCACTAAAATTTAATTGAGAACGTTTTTGACATGACAATGACAGTACTTGTTTACTTTTTTTTTTTACCTACACACAGTTTTTTGCCCTAGCTGTGTTGATTTTCGAATTTTTTTCGAACTTATACTAAAACACCTAACTTCACTCTTAGCTTATAGAAAAATATTTTGGAACACGATTTTACAAGGCAGTGTCTTATATTGATACTATTTAATATTTGGTTTTATTTAATCCATTTATTCCTCAGAGTTACCCATAACGTTAGAACAAGTGACTTGTAGTCATATCCTTATCGCACTTTGAATACTTCATTAATCCATTCAAAGTTAAATAAACTTTGGGGGGAACTTGGAGAAAGAACTTTTATAAGAATGTTGAAGATTAAAACTTTAGGTGACGCAAGTGATACGAAACCACAAGAACGCAATAATCCCACTTCCAATTAATTTGTATATTTTCAGAATTCGCTGATCGATGACGCAGACAAAATTGTTTTGTCTTTCCTGAAATTTTTCGATCATCCATTACTTTCTTCCTCTTCCTTTTATTATGTTATGGTAAACGCAAGCAATAAAATTAGCAATTTGTGAAGAACAGAATCAAAATAAAAATGTGATTCTTGATTTTTATGATTCATCTTAACGAGAATTTTATTTTGTTTTGTATCTTTTGAAATTCTATTGAAAGTGAATATTCTGTTTTAGAAGTTTTACTTTTAGTTTTTAAAACTTTGGTGTTGGTTCTGTATTCATTAAAGTTGTTGGTGTTATGATATATTAGCGCCATGAATCATGTGTAAAGATCTAAGAATTCTCAGTCTTGTTTTTGTTTGGTATTCCTTTACGGTTTAAATTTTACAGTGCATTGACTTTGGCTGCTAAGTATATACATATAATGAAATATAATAAAAAAATTGATGATTTCATTGAAAAAAATGTAAATCATATAAACGAATTGTAATACAATATGGGGTAGACATACACGTATATAACTGGATGAGTCGTATTTACAAAGGGTTAATTTCCGGTATTGTACTCGTATGTATTAACATAGTTAAAAGAACTGGTTGATCTTTTTTTTTTTTGCTTGCGCTGAAATTCAACACGCCGATGTGTAATATGCGTGTTTTGAACTCTCATGATCTCTCATTCATGTCTGCTGTCATATGATTTTTTTTACGTACATATCTTGAAATTAATGCATAGCTATTTGTTCGCGATAGACTGTTTGAGGTTTTTGGTTTGTTATAATTTTTTTGTGTTATGGAATGCATGAGGTTGGTAACCGACCTTCTAAACTTTTTTCTATTCATATTTTGTATGGAAATAATTAAACGTTTTTTTTAAACCATCGGACACATTTTTTTTTACTTTTTAAAAAATTATGCATAAGTTTGAAATACCAATAACTTTTCGGGAGGTGACTAAACTATTAGAGTTGAATGAAATCTGTCCGTGGCCGAGAATAAATCTATGGTGGTTGGTTCACTTTATACGATTTTTTGATCGTTTTATTGACCAATAATAGCCTTATCTCCATATCTCCATTACTCGTAACTCACCCTTCCTTAATACCAGTAATAACGTATTAGGGGTTCTCAACCTATTACTACGCATACGTGTTTTTTTTATTGGCCGTATTATATTCTGAATAACCTTGAAATCGCAAATAAATAAAAAATACGCAAAACCATCATTCGTTTTTTTATTATAGATGCTAAAATTACAAAAACGATTTTGTAAAAAATTTTGTTGCTATAAAATACAACTGAAAAAAATCCAGTTTTTGTATCTTTTAGCCACATCCCAAAAAATAATTATATAATGCACATAAATTTTATAAATTTTTTGCGGTGAAAAATTCTTTTTTCTAAGAAATTCATTTCTATAACTTTCTGTTTCTTTGAATTCATTCAAAAACGTTTTTATTAAATTCTTAATAAGAACACAACACCATCAAACAACAAGTGGGTTTTAGCGAAATATATACACACGAAATTTACATAATTATCTCATTAAGTATATTTTATTATATCTTCAGAGTAGGTATTTCATTGATATTTCAAAAAATTTTAACAATTTTTTAATACCTAGCAAATTATTTGTTTAGATGAATATTTGGTGTGAAATGATAATTTTTTTGTTATTGTAGTAATTAGCAGTTTAACTTAATATTTTGAAAGATCGGGCGTATGCTGTAGATAGAGTGTGATTCAATGAGATTATTTTTGATGTAATACTCCAACACTACTTCGATAACCGTAAACCTCATGGGCATAACTAGATCCACAATTCCAGTGAACGCATGCTTCTCTTGAAAATTCAAAAGTGTTAGTCAAAATTTATTGCAACTATATTACTGGTACCATCAAACAGAGTAGTGAAACTACTGAGCCGCATCTGGGTCAGCACAAAATTAGATTAGGAAATGGACAACTTAGCAGGCGATTTCCGTTAAACAACTCTCCAATCCATTGCCAGAGAAGTTCAAACTGGTGAACAAATTGTTTACATTGCTGATGCAATTAACACTAAAATATTTTCAATTCGTTAACTTCAGTCTTCGGGTCGCTTTAGCTATTGAACTAAATAATTTTTATCAGTTTTGACGGACACGAATGATTCAATACCAATACCGTTTTTCGTTTGTTAAATTAAAACGTTGATGAAATTTGTCCTTATTCTGTTCTAAAATGCAACAATAACAAAAAATGTGTAGATGTGTTTGTAAAATTTCTCGGTATAACGCATTATCGCAAAATGCCTCGATATAACGAAATTATACGACGAGCATATTTGCTCTGATCTTCAATAAATCACATCTACGGTTTTCTAAAATTTTCTGGGAAAACACTATTGTAAAATCTGCGAGAACTATACATGTGATTTATAGTAGTACATCTATGCAAATTTGGCTGTCAAAAGCACCCTAAACCAAAAATTTGATCGAAATAAACGAGTTTTTTTTATTAGATGGGGCCAAGTAGCATCTCAAAATATACATAACTTAGTACTCTGGTTTATAGGAGTTTCTCGGGAATATTCTTTAGAAATTAAACTTTAGAATTATAGCACTTCAAGGCAAATTTGGCCGTCCTAAACATTCTAAACCTCCAATTTAGTCAAAATAAACTAGTTTTTCTATTAGATGTGGTCCAGTGAATTCTCAAAATTTGCGTCATAGCATGCTGAATTATAAAAGTTTCTAGGAAAAAATCAGGAAATTGTACATCCGATTTATTCTAAAATTTACCTGTCATAAAATCTGTAAACTCCTAATTTGATAAAAAAATGAATTTTTTTATTAGATGGGGTCTAGTAGCATCTCAGAATATACACGTTACTTAGCAAACTGGTTTATGGGAAAAATGTTTTTTGGCATACTGAGGTAAAAAGTTAGTGTTAATTTTTTTGAAAACAAAATTAAATGGGGAATAACTTTCCGTGCAAATTTCGATATGGAAAAATTATTCCTAATTTATAAATATTTTTCATATTTTTCAAACTTTTCTCCTCAGTAGGTCGGAAAAAATATTTTAACATAATTACATAGACATTTTTTCCCCAGTTCCTTATTCCCGGGGAATTACGACACAAAAACTCCAATTTTTTCTTAATAGAATTGGTTATAAATATTTTTGAGCATAACTTTACACCAACATTTATTTAATTTTTGTGGCTGTTTCAAATAGGACAAATTTCACTATTTTTAGCAGAATAGAAAAAATTTCCTTTTTTTTAGAACAGTTAAAAAAAACTGTTAATAACAGATAAAACCACAACCAAATGGATTGGTTTCATTGGTAATAGAACTTGTGCTATTGTTGAGATCTTCTCGCGAAGTAAGCGGCAACACGTTGACTAGAAGAGCTATCCGGTGATATCATATCCAGGGGACTAAATCCATTAACGGGCAGTACAACACAATGATTATGTGACTCGGAACATAATTGGCCTACAACGAGAACAATAAAATTAAGCTATGATTACGAAAAACTCAAGAAAGTTAACTTCAACAAAATAGGCGAACTCCAACCTACTGACAAAGTTTTCATCGTTGTACAAGCTACCGAACCAAGAAAATGCTGGAGTAACAATAATGCAGTCGTAATGTTCAAAATAAAGCATTTTCCAACAAATTGCGTATTATCACAACGAACTCTTGGAATATGTATTCGATACAGAAGTCATGAAACCAATTATAAAATGGCAGAGTTGTCAGTAGTTCGGTGCAATCCAGGGACGGACGTTCTCCAAAGCTGGTGTAGATTGCGCTGGTTCACTGTATCTTAAAATATTCAAAGGAAAGACGGCTCATGTAGAAAAGCCGTATGCATTTATTGATCATAAACAGTGATAACGGTTCCAATTTCATTGGTGCTAATAGAGAATTCCAACGAATAAAACACCAAATTATAAAGCAAACAAACAATCCACTAATCTCTGTGTTCCTATTGCAGAAGTCCAGTTTATTTAATTTTATTTCATTACAAGGTCCCCTTTTAGGAGGATTATGGGAGGCAGCAGTAAAGTCTTGCAAGTACCATTTTAAGAGACTAACATACATGAATATTATACCATCGAAGAAGCGATAACGTCAGTGATTTAGGTTGAAGGCCTACTTAATTCAAGGCCATTAAATAAAATAAACGATGGAGACGCAAATAATTAGTTCCTGAACCAAGTTTAGCCGAAATCAAAATAAAAAAATTGTTAGAATTGCAAAATGTACAGCAGCGCGCTCATGGGTTCTAGAACCAATGGAATCAGGACTAACATATTTTGCCATAAATCATGTAGCTGCACAAACCTCATTTGGCTGCTCATCCTACATCAACCAGAATTTTTTGCAAGTCGTTCACAATTGCAACGTAACAGATTCAACACATCCAATTGGTAATCATCTGTACATAGATAGCCCTACAGGGCTATTGATTATAATCAAAGAACGCAATGAAAACTCCAATTGGATTTGTGTTATCCTATAGATATTTTGGTAAACCTTGCTTGAAAATAAATTGAAATGTTTTTGCTTGAAAATAAATTTAGAATACAAAAAGAATAAAAAAAATATAAGAAAATAGCTCTTCCACAAAAAACACAAACCACCACACCTAAACATTATTAACACCCTCACCCACTATCCAATTCAAACCCACAAAAGTTCCCACACCAAACCCAAACTCCTCATCCCACTCTCTTTACCGTCCGGACCAACATTCCTACCACCCCCATAACCATACCACCCACATCCACACGAGTTATATTTTTATTCCACATTCACATGCTCTATATGAAACTAAAATAGATAGAAAAAAAAATGTACCAAATTTAAGGGAGGGGGAGGGGGGGGGGGGTGGTTAACAAAACCCTACATATCTCGCCCTAAACACAGAAATGTCCAAATCAATACGGCTAAACCCATGAGTTGCTTGAACTTTCAATGAAGAAATTAAGTTGATATATTCATCCGTTCTCAAGTTATTGTCGACATAGACGGACAGACGGCAAACCGAATCCATATAGCATTTTTTTAAACGAAAATGCTTAAAAATTGAAATATCGAAGATGGGGCTTCAAATTTTGCTCAATGCCTAAATAAAATAGCTTAAGCCTATAATGACTTGTTTTGGACTAGAGTACTTGTATGTTATTTATAGAGACCTAAAAATAAAAAATAAAAAAGTTAGAGCACAAAATATGATTTTCGGCTATGAAATTTTGTTAATGGTTCATTCCACACTAGGGTAACTGGTATCCGGTAACTTCTTTGTTTGCTTCCCTTTACCAATAAAATCAAAAAATTGCGGCGTAGATAAAACCGATTTTATTGGTAAAGGGGAAAGAAACGAAAAAGTTACCAGATAAAAGTTACCCTAGTGTGGATATGCACAATGCTGAAATAAAAAATTTAAAATAATATACATACTCACTAATTGATATCGTATGATGAGAAATAGGTACATAGAGAGAGCACAAAACAAAATTGGCACACCAGCGTGTTTTGGCCCTCTCGTATTTACTATATTTTTTGTTTTTTTATTTCGTTGCATTTCTTGAGACAAAATTTCGTCGCATTTTTCTATATAATGCGACCCCAAAAACATCTTCGTCGTTAAAACGCTTTGTTTGTCCATACCTGACCAAATTAGGCTTCTGATCAGTTTATCAGTTTATTACGCTACAAAACTACTAAAACATAACTAAAATTATTAGATGATAAGTTAAAGTGGCGAAGGACTTCAAAAATTTTCTATTGTATGCGGGTATTAAAGCGCTCATCATGCCGCTTAGCCCTCTGAGATCACGGGGATAAGGAGGAGTGATTAAAGCTGTTAGGAAGTTCTGCTGTTAGAAACGCCTTTCCTACCACTTTTTAATCGAGTAAACGATTTTAAAAAGGCGTCCATTCTTCGGTTTCGCCCGTTAACCGTATATGCTATTTTATTTTCTTACCTCTTATTGGAATTCTTATCGAAAAATAAAGATAACATCCCCAATATATGTTGGATTAGGTTTGTGTAAGTAAAAAATCTTTGAATATACTTTCTCGGAAATGTCGGAAGTTTCATATCATTTTAATTCCCAATTACTACCTCCCAATGAACTGATCTCCGAAATTTTGGAAAATGACCTATTCTAATTTTCTTGCACATTTAATTTAGAATTCATTTGTTTTTAATCGATTTTTTCCCAAATGCTTGCATTTTAAAACATTTGTGTAAAACGTCAAAAAAGTTTAAAGCTCCTATAGAATTTGTCACTTTTAATGGGCCAATTTCCGCCAAATTTCACTTGGCCTGTTTCATCCAAATAAGTCAGTAAGCCTATAATACGGACAGATAGACAAAAAAGTGTTTTTGATATTCGCCGCTAGAGACAGCACCATTACAAAAAAACAAATTTTTCCTGCAGTGATTTTTAGAAACCAGTAGAAAATTTGAGGAATTTTCAGCAGAAAGATGGCTGGAAATCGAAGGGTGTATGAAACTCAATCGAAAATATACATTATATTTAAACGGGGTGAAACGAAAAATGTATGTTTTTTCTTTACAAATCTTTACAAATGCGATTGGCATAATATACATATAAGGGCGCTGATTATGTAAGCATTATGAGTACGACTCACAACTTTCGACTAAAACTAAATTTAACAAATTTCCTATCACAGCAAAAAATTCATTACGACAACCAGTCGCATGGCATAATTCATGTTAAAATGCCTTAAATAAATAACCTTTTGATGGTCAGCCCGGGGCCACTCAAAATAAGCTAAAATCACGATAATCAACATAAAAATGAAAGAAGTGATGTTTCGAACTTTTTACAAAAAATATTAGAAAGGCTGTTTATTTAATTTCATTTTATAACAAGCTCCTCATTTAGGAGGGTTATGGGAGGCAGCAGTAAAGTCTTTCAAGTACCATTTTAAGAGACTGACATACATCAATATTACAGAGCCATTACAACTACCCTTGGTTTATGTTTTTTTAAGCTGCGATCACAATTTTTCTATGTGACTGACATAAGAATGGTCGTCTCCAGATATTTTTATAATAATTTTAATGTGAAATGAGTCAGTTTAATGTGAAATGAGTTAGTCAAATCCAAAGTGTTAGAAATACTCCTCTGTAACTGTCCAGCGGAGAGATGTTCTACCATCACATTTTCAATACTTTATCGAAGTTTGTCTCGTATCTTTAGAATAAAATTTGACTGTGTTTAAAATAGTGATATTTCTACTTTATTTCTATCATATTTATTTCCGGTACTTTAACGAAATTAGGGAAAGAGAGGGTTGCTTACATTTATCAATTATTTCTTTTTATTACTATCACATACATTCAAGGTAGATGTGATGGTAAAACATATTACCACAGCGTTTATGTTTTTATGATACCTGGGACCAACATGCGAATCATCGCCTGCGACGATTCAGTAGCAATACTATAATCCCTTCATTTTTCTGGATGTTTTTTCCACAGAGTACCCAGGTAAGATGGGCATTTATAGCTTTGCCACAATTTCTGGAATGAAGTTTTCCTACACAATTGAGTACTTACTATACTATTTTTGTATATGTCAATGATGCAATGACACATATATTGTTATGTTCGCTTAGATATCCTAAGGCCTAATAAAATCACTCTATACTATCTAGGAAGTTCTCGATTTTATATAACTTTCAACAAGTTGATCTGAACTGAAGAGCAATATAAACAATATGTTAACAGGTTTCTTACTTCGTCTGGTTATATTAGGTCTGGTGTGTTTGTTTGTTAATTGGACAGCAGGTTTCACTATTATCCAGGTTTAGGTTGTTATTGTTTATATTTTTACCTCATTTATTGCTATTAGAAGTGGCGGAAGTTTTTTCTTAACTGAGTTTTGATCGAGTTTAGTGAGCCGGAACTTCAAATTTATGGAAAAAGTTTTATTCCGAATAGTCAATCCTCCTGGTCTGTAGGTATGCAGAATCTAGATGAAATATTTTTTTTATCATAACTCGTCATTTCCATTAAAATTTGAAATATGATCTGAACTTATGTTATTTGAAATTCAATTTACAATCTTGTTATTTTATCGTTTTTGTAAGTCCTACATATACTTTTCAAAATATTTGAAAATAAACGAAAAAAAAAATTTTTTTTGACAGCAAAAGGGATATGTGTGTATTGTTACAGTGGCGCTTAACAGTATTTTGGCAAGTGTAATTTATTAGTTAATAAATACAAACAGTATTAAAATTAATCAAATAATTTATTCATATTAATGATATGTTTTACAAATTAGAACACAAAAATGTTATGAATTGCTAAACGAAAAGAAAAGTTTGGAAAAAGTTTTAATAATTACGAATCAAGAGTATTTGTCTAACTCAAGCCAAGTGTAAATGGAAACAAGATACCATGCACTTCTCAAAAAATGGGGTTTTCCATGTTATTACTTACGACGTGTCTGCAACTATAGCTAGGAACAAGTTGGAACTTGTTTGTTTACCTTACGTTTGTAGTAACAAAAACTAAAAATATTTTCTGGCAGCATTAAAAAAACCTTTGTGTTCCAAATATGTTACAATTTAACAAAAATAAAAAATAAAACAACAATCAAATAAAAATGGAAAATAAAATAAGTAACATCTCTAAATAAAATGGAAAAACGTCATGGAACAAGGAAAAAAGGTCGTTTATGGCCTTAAGATCCAAATTATATGATTAAATTATTTTTTTACTAAATTACTTTTGACAATTATTCAGTTCCAAATTGTCAACGAGATCAGTCGCACAGCAGCAAGAGTTTTTTTTCTATAAATAAGTAGTCGGATATTATATTAACATGGCCAAGTCTAAAGAATATTCAAATAATTTTAAAAACGCCCTGATAACTGCCATAAAAAGAGGAACGACGCAATCGAAAGTTGCTCGATGTTTTAAATTGTTAAAGTGTCTCGCCAGCTTGTTAGTGAGTGGAGTAAGGTTTATGTTAAACCTAAGACTGTGGAAAATAAGCCCCGAAATGGCCGTCCGAAAAACCTACTTCGAGGGAAGATAGCTTAATAAAAAAGTTATCGACGAGTGATGTCTGAAAATCGGCCGTGCAAGCAAAAAACGAGTTACAAAAAAATTATGACATCAATATACATGTTTCAACTATAAAACGTCGACTAAAAGAGTTTGGATTACATGGACGACGTCCAACCACAAACCTCTGATTTCTGCAAAGAACAAGAAGTTGCGTTTTGCGTTCGCTAAACGGCACAGATGATGGACGAGTTCAGAATCGTCCAATGTGTTGTGGAGTGATGAAATCAAATTTAATTTAGTATCATCCGATGGAATACGGTATGTGAGACGACCTGTAAACAAAAGATTTGATGTTCGATACCAAATACCCATAGTAAAACATGAAGGTGGCAATATTATGGTTTCGGGGTGTTTTTCCCGCCAACAAATTGGACCTTTAGTTAGAATAGAAGGGACTATGGACCGTTTTATGTATGCTGAGATATTAAAGAGGCAAATGCTACCGTGTGCTAAAGAAAATATACCACCTAGCTCGTTATGTTATCAAAATACTTTTGAGCGCTACTGTAACAATAAACACATTATATCTACTTTTTGCGGAAGTTACTTCTTGAGCGAAAGTTAATAGAACCTTTACTTCAAGTCACGTTAAAATTTGGTGTATATACCGCCCTCAAAACGTGTTAAGATGGCTCTCATGATAATTTTGTTAGGCTTCGAGAATTGAGCCATATTTTATAAAAAGCTGACATTTTTTATGAAAGCAGCTCACACCAATTGGACCAAGCATTTGTTATTCGTATATACCAGTTGTGTTTTTGTTTTAAAATAAGTACTGCATTTAAAGTTTACGAGGTTGCAAAAATGAAAAATATGCATACTGTATTCCATGTATATGAAAACTTAAACAATCGTATAGTGCACCTTACTATAAGTACTATAAAACCTGTCTTGTTATACGTGTCTAAAAAATGAAATATAAATACAAAAATAATGTGCCGAAATTTAACATTCTTTCTCACATTCAAGGCTAACAATAAATTATTATTTTTAAATGCCTTTTGTAAATAAACTATTTAATTTAAAATTATGTGCGTTGTACATAATTAAATATCGCAAAATAGATTATTTATAAAGCGCGAACTGTTAAACACGTCTGTGTTATTCTCAAAATTAAGCGTGCCAGTGGTCTTATTATGTCCTATACCACGCCAAAATTTACAAAATATATACTACGTTATTATCTCGTTGCGAGTAGCCGGCAAAGATAAATTTTTTGTATTAATTCTCATTCAGGTCAATAGCACAATCAATACCATAATATTCTAATGCCACAGTGGAATGTAATAAATTTGGATTTGATTATAGAATTTGTAAATTAATTCCTGGAATTTTATTTAGTTGTTTTGATCTTTCCAACACACACACACACACACACTAACAACTAATATAAAACTGATTAGTTTTTGTAGACATTGACGTATCAATTTTAGTTATTTTTAGTTCGAACGGAATTCATCTAACCACTATATCGAATCCACAAATTTATAGATCAAACCGCATCGATATACAAAATTTCCCACACTTTGGTATTACAAATATTTTTTACACATAACAATAGACCCAAAAATATTTCTAGACCCAAAAAATTTGACCCTATTTTGAAGAAATCTTAAAATTGATTTCATTCGTCTTCACACAATGAGGTCAATACCCCGATTCTCAAAATATAAATTCCTAGAAGGACAATCAATTAGCTATTTAACAATGGAATTTTTTCTCGCGTTGTTAGAAAATACTCATCATAGCTGTGTATACGATATCTGTAATCGTAAATAGCATAATACAAGAACCCAAAAGTAAATTAAATATTGTTATCGTAAGGGTGTGTATGCAGACATGCTGCATGTTATGGCGGGTAAATATCAAAATAATGGAAAATTTTAACGGAAATTTTTCATTATACCATTTTCGTATGATGGAATTATACCTAGAGTTGTATGTCTATCTCTAATCGACGTAATATATTTCCTAGGTAGAATGTATAGTTTTGAAATGGAATCATTAAATGGTTAAGTTTGGTGTGAAGGTCACTCAAATAAATTTTGTATATTATGTTTACGAATAAAACATTTCCGACTCAACAAAAAAAAAATTAAAATGTTGTTGTGGTATTTTATTGGTTTCGTATAATCAAAACAAGAATTCTTCAGGTTCCGACTTAATTGACTTTTATCTAATTTTGTTATCTCACGAGAGTAAATCGCGCAGTAACAAACCAAAACGATTTTTTTTGTTTTGGTCTTTTACGCGGAAAGGGTTTATTGGCCTCAAAATATGTTTAGCCTTAATCCTTGATTTACTGAGCTTACTAAATTTGTCCAAATATTGCATGATAAATTCAACAAAAGAAAATTAAACAAAAGACTGCGTCAAAAAATTCGTTTTCAGTGTATGAAGTCATTAACATTTTTCGTATAGTTTATTGATAACAAATAGTTTTTATTTGATTTTGTGATATGTCCGCTTGTATTTAATTTATTGAAACGAGTTATAATATAAATTAAAACAATAGCGGCAATATTAGACAAATCATTGAGCAAATTGATTTAAATGATTTTGAATTTATAGTAATTTTTATTTATATAGTAAATATTTTGATTGTGTCTGCGATTAGAAAGAGGTAAATGACTGATCTGAATATATGTATATGGGTGGGTTGCCCCGCAATTATCAAATATCACATGTATAAATATATGGTCTCGTACGGGAGTTATTATATAATAAGCGGTTTTTTAAAGTTGAATTAGGTACACTTGCACCAAAAGATAAAGGCCCGTAATTTGGCCTGTATACTTATTATTTTTTTTTTTTAATTATGCCAACCGTTCCAACTACATATGCTCAAATGTCAAAACATTAGCTAAATAAATAATTTAGATTTTTTTATGCAAACAGTCATATACTCTTGTATCGACCTCATCTGAAATTTGATTCCAGAAATTTACGTTCCAACGGTACATGCGCTTTGTGCATCTACATAGCTCTTTCTTAGCCGAAGTTGTGAGTAGTCTAATTACTCTTTACTAGACCAAAATTTATTGATTGATGTTACTGTAGGACTAAGTACTGGGCAAGAGTTCCACATAACGCCGGACCTTTTTCTATACAGCCTTTTTATACATATACAAAAAAGGAAGGATATAGGGAAGACGTTTTTTAGGATGGAACAACCCGGTTTTAGATATCTAGCGATCGTACGGTCAAGACAACGTATAGTTCTGATGTACTAGAAGAAATGATAAGGTTTTTTGAAAGTTACGAATTATCATGATTTTTATTAATTTATTCTTGAAATTAGAAACCTATACGTAGGAGAAAAAAAACCATTATTAGTAAAGTTTTACTTCTATGAAGCTAGCTTATATTTTCAGCCCGAAATTTAAATTTTTTAATTATGGCAATACCACTTCTGTCATTCATTGATTGATTGATTGGACTTTAAGACCAAGTACATGACAAATGTGCCGGATAATGCCGGGCCTAATCATACAGCCTATTTGCACATAACAATAGGAAGGATAGGAAAGGTTTTTTTGGGACGGAACGACCCGGTTTCTGACACCTAGCGATCGTACGACACAACACAATAATTCTAATCTACTTATAATCTACTAGAGGAAGGATCAGGCTTAATAGATTTAATGGATAACGATGGTATTGGTCTTCAACAATTGCTTCTCAAAATCAGCAACGTGAGGAAAAAATTTACTATTTCACGTACATCTGGAAATTTACTGAAATTTAATTCTAAATTGATGCTTTCAGGTTTTCTAACGAAATTGATTGATTGAATCAGCCGGTTATAGATAAAGGTGATAGTTAATAACACAATGACAACACAAATCTAATATACACAATCAACACTTAGATTCTTCGTTTGCCAAAACGATTAACTCCATAAAACAAGAAGTTGAGAAAAATGAGAAAATACAAAAATTATTTTTTAAATTTCTTGTGAATTGCAAGTTTAGTTACTTTTAACTTTGTCATTTAGTGGTGTTAACACTTATTATTACAGAAATTTGTTTTGCATATGTATTTACAGTTAGAAGTCAATCAAGTGCTATGATATTAAAATTAAAAAAAAAAAAAAAAAAAAATGGAGTTAATCGGTGTGGCTTGGGAACCATCCAATTATTATTTCAAATTTTCCGGCTTCCTAAATATAAACATTTATTAATTTAATCCTCCTGCAATTTCACACCTACCTTACAATATAATTTCCTGAAACCATAATTATTCAAATTATATTAAAAATTACTCGAAAATCCATTAGTATTTGAATTAGCAACCACGAGATAGCCAACAAAAATTCAAAAAGTTGTAAAAAATATGTGAGGCATCTCAAAGGCAATGGTTCCCGGAAAACTATCAATATTATTTAATACCAGATTAACTAGCGGATTTATATATTTCAAATATATTTAGCTTATTTCGCAAACATTTCATATGATTTATTAATTTTGGTCACCAACGTATATTCGATTAATTACCAAGTAAATTATACTGCACAGAACATATTATGCCATGCACAATGGAGCTTTACCACTCCTCAACCAATTACTGTCAAATATGGTATGCAGAATTGAATTGACACTCTAAAATAATGCTCAATGAAACTAAGCCATCTCTCAACAAATGATGGTCAAATTCGGTGCGCAAAGCTGAAGTCGACGAAATTTTGAGATTCGGATATAATGAATGAAACCAGGTCGTTTCCTTATCGGTTTCCATTTTAGTTTGTAGAGCTGGGCTAAGGTTTTAATAAACTAAAGCCCCCTTCCACTTTGAAGTATAAGGGTCATTCTTCTAATGATCCTATAGTCATATCAAACCATTTTGCTAACTTCTTCAGTCTGGCTTTCACAAACAGCGATTTTAAACCCGATGAAGGCTACTTTACATACATGAATAATTGTTTTCAAACAACCTTAACTTCCATTGAAATCGATTATGAATCCGTGGTACAAAAGATTTCCGAACTTAAAGATGATTTTTCTTCCGGTCCTGACGGTCTACCATCCATCGTCCTAAAAAACTGCAGTGATTTTCTTGCTCAGCCACTGACGACACTTTTCCAAAAGTCGCTTTCGCTTGGAATTTTTCCATCCATTTGGAAAAGTTCTTTTATAGTTCCGATTCATAAGAATGGCTGCAAGTCAGACATCTCTGTAATTACCGACCGATTGCAAAATTATGTAGTATTCCTAAGCTGTTTGAAAGTATTGTGTATGAATCACTATACTTTCATTGTAAACCGTTGTTTTCTGACAATCAGCATGGTTTTCTCAAAGCACGGTCCACGACCACAAACCTTATTGTATTCACTTCACAAACACTAAATACCATGGAAGGAGGGAAAGAGGCTGACGTTATCTTCACTGATTTTAGCAACGCGTTTGACAGGATTTCTCATGAAGATATTTTGTTTAAGCTTAGGGCCCTTGGCTTTCATCCCCAAATTCTCCGATGGGTGGGCTCTTATCTCAAAGGCCGTTTATACCATGTTCTGTTCAGGTCATCAGTATCAACTCGTATATCAGCAACATCTGGAGTGCCCCATCGGTTAAAAATGAGAGAATAAAAATTAGTTTTAGCCTAAGTATAAAATTTTTTTGAATACATTTTATTCAATTTGGAACATAAAATACATTCTTTTCGTAAACCTAAATATTATACTCGCTTTTTAAATGGTTTTTATTCTTATTTTGTTTATTGTTTATCCTTTTATTTAAAATAAATTTTATTCTTTCGTGTTATTCTTTACATAAACAAATATTTATCCTTTTAATCATAATGTTTATCTATATTTAAACCTAAAATATTCTAATATTGGAAAAATTAATAGATTTTATCAAAATTTTGTAATTTAAGCTTAAAAGTATAAATAATTAATTTATATTCAATTTTTAGTAAATAAAGAATGATATGCTAATTTTAATCTAACTCTTAAACTGAAAGGGCAACCCAATTAAGTTGAATGTCAAAATTATATCAATTTATCGGAATTTAATCGCGATATATTGTGTTTGATTCTGTCCAGGTCATTTCTCTCAACTTCAATTTTTTGTGTCCTCAACAAAAATATTTAATATTAATTTTTTTCATCCATAAACTTTCTACAGATCGTTAAAGTAATCTCAATAAATTTAGCGGATGGTTTTCATAAAATTTGTTGATATTGGGTCTATTTTTAAATTCAACCCGAGCAAACAGGCATACCTGGGTAGTGTACACCGAGCAAACTTTGTACTAGGTAAAATTATCCGGTGTGCATAGAGTGAAAAATTGTTTTTTATTTTGCACACTCTTCGTACAGTGACATTAATTTAAGAGCAAAATTTGAAGAACTAAGTATGCACTGTGTAAGCACAGTTCACAAATAAAAACGCAGTGTGCAGAGTAAAATTACCCAGGGGTGACATGTTCTACCATCACATATTCGATACTTTATCGAAGTTTATTTCTCATTTTTCTAAACTAAAATGGACAACTGTTTCATTTATGAATTATTTCTTTTCTATTGCTATCACAACCTACTAGTGCAAATGCGAACAAATTGTCTTTCTCTAATTTCGTTCAAGTATTGAAAACAAGTTATTTATTGATAGAAATTGAGTAGAATATCACAATTTTTCAATCTAGCAACCTGGTAAATGATATAAAATGTGAAATAGTGTCACATTTTATTCTAAAGAAGCGAGACATAATCTACGATAAAGTATCGAAAATGTGATGGTAGAACATGTCACCACAGGTTGAATAAAAAAATAAGAAGTATTTTTTGACAGCGCATTGCCTGCTCGGGATGAATTAAAAATTTGACCCATTGTACGAGTATAACACGTATGCTGTAACTCTTGTCATCCAGTTTAAAACTAGCCCATTTCAAGTTCAATTTTCTAGATAATCAAAGTAACAAAACGGCTAGGAGAATACAATTATGAGGTGAGAACATAATATCGTAGACTCCAACATACAACAGGTTCAGCCTATTTTCAACAACTTACTGTATCCGCTCAAATTGATATCATTGTTTATGATTTTGTAGCGCCTTTTTGTATAGATAAACAAATTTCTCCACATATCGTATACAATATTAAGAAATTTAAACTTATCAACCAAACTCAAAAATTAAAGATATGTATGTTACGACTGTTTAGTAGACAGCAGGTTCAATCGCATGTTCTTATACAGTTCTTGTTACGTTTGAAGGATAATGGTAGGCTAATCGGTGGTTGAAAACTTATGACAAAACGGCTGATAACAACTGATACTCATACTTATTTAACTAAAAATTGAATAAAAAATCATATTTTGTCCTTTTTTGTATAAACATTTTGTTCTCATTTTTATTCTGTTTTGCATAAAAATCTGCAGAAATTATTTAGCATTTAAAAACATAAATTAATATGTTTTGCAGTACTGAAAACTTTTAAAATTTAAAATTTTATGTCTTTATCTTTTCTATTATTATTGTGGGGAAATAAGGGATAGCAATTTTTTTGGTAGAAGTATTTTGATTTAGTTTCAGTAACTTCGACTTAAAAATTTAGTTATCAGTTGTCGACAATTTGAAAAGGTTTTGCTGTGAATTAAGAGGTAAGTTTTTGTTTCTACACAATTTATGTAGTAGTTTTTGATTATAATTAGTGCCACTTATTTTTAAACATTTATTTACTCTAAACAAAAACACATTTAGATACATCATCGCACTACAGGAAACACGGAATTAAATCCCCATTTGTTTGAGAATTTACGGGTAAATAAATAATACAAATTTGTATTTGATAATTTTTCTTACAAACATTTAATTTATTTAGACAAAAAAAAGTTAAAAGGAACTTAACCACGAGCTACTAACATGGAATGTAATCGGCTTGATAATTCATCCAACATTTAGGAACACGCTAGAATTTTCATGAATCCGAAGATTATTACATGCGGGCGGATAGATTTTCATAAACTATTGTATATTTTATATATTGCGAATATTTTAAATAAAAAACTACGTTTTATTATCAAAATTTCTACTTTTTTTTACTCAAATTTCACTTTGTAAAAAGAATATAATGTTTCCTTGAATTGTATAAAATATGGTAATGATTAGTGTTTATTTTAATCTTTTAATTAGATACATATTATTCTTGGTGACTTATTTTTTATACACCAAAAAGAGCAAATTTAGTCATTTTTAAAGTGCAAAGTTTAATTTATATTTGATTGCTTTTGAAACTTGGCCAAAGAATAAAAATTATGATTGTCCGATAGATGAATTTTAATCTTTTGGACAAGAATAAAATTTGTTAAAATTAGGACAAAATTATTTTATTTTTGAAAGTATAAATTTTATTTATTTGGGAAGTATAATTGTAGTCCTTAGAAACGATGGACGTATAGTTATTCCGCAGAAGTAAAGGAAAAGAATGGATTTCATACTTTTATTTTTAACCGTGATAAAAATCAAATGTGATTATAAATGAATAGCTAAGTGAATAATTAAGCAAAACGATACCCGTCGCAGACGGAAGGAAAACGGAAGTCGAGTCTGCTTAGTACAAGCAGATTTGATAGATTTAAATAAATTTAAAATAGATAAAACAAGATAAAGTAAAGCAAAATAAAATGAAACAAAAAAAAAACAAATAAAAACAAATAAGTTAAATAAAACATCAAACTATAGTCAAGAAAAATTAAAAAGTTTTTTCAACATGCGTTTCGTCATATTAAAATCGATTAAATGGCAGTGCTGATTAGCTTCGAACACCATTCTAGAGACGGGCTCATTCTTTCCGTAATCAGCTCGACGAGGGTTGATTCTAGACATAGGTACCGTTCTTAAATCTCGCGAATTTATATTTAGATTAATTTTACCTAGCAGAACTGAAGAATCGATATCGCCGGTTAGTAATTGATGAATGAAAACCACATCTGCAACAACTCGGCGCTTACTAAGTGGTTGTAAATTAATTAGCTTTAAACGATCTTGATATGGAGGCAGATTGAACATGTCCACCCACGGTAGCCCCCGTAAAGCAAAGCGAAGAAATCTTCGCTGGACTGCTTCAATCCTCTTAATGTGAACCTCATGATAAGGCGACCACACCTGGCTAGCATACTCGAGCAGGGGACGAACGAATGTTGAGTACAGAGCCTTCGTAACATAAGGATCATCGAATTCTTTCGACCAACGCTTGATAAAACCGAGCGCAGAGTTGGCTTGATTGATAATACGATCGATGTGTTATCTGAAATTCAATTCACTGTCGCAAATGACTCCCAAATCACGAACAAAACTGGCTCTGGTAATGGCATCGCTGTTAATGTAATAGTCGCGAGAAATGGACTGTGCACGTTTTCAAGAGTAGGTGATTGTTTGACATTTACCCACGTTCAAATCAAGGATGTTCTTTGCACACCAAGTTGAGAAGTTATCGAGGTCAGATTGTAATAGGCTCTTATCGGTAGTGTTTGAAATCCGTTTGTAAATCTTCATGTCATCGGCGTATATAGAAATTGATGAATTTTTTATTAAACATTCAGCGTCGTTGATTGATAGAATGAAAAAAATTGGCCCCAGATGGCTGCCTTACTATACATATTTTGCCGTTTTAACATCCAATTTTTCAATTTCACTGGTTAAACAACTCGATATCCTTGTTTATAACTCACTTGAATTATACTCAAAAAAATAATAATAATACAGACGGGGACTCCCCGCGCGCGGTTGGGGGGGAGTAATAGGTCGTTGGGATAATTATTATTATTATTATTATCAACTTTTATTGGGGTTTTAACCTTGTGTTATTGGGGTTGTCGCCCTCGATAGCATAGTAAGTAGAGCGCTTGTTACGTAATTCGGGGGTCCCGATTCCGATTCCTGGGGGTGACAAAATTGTTACGACTGTGCGTTTTTAATGTCTTATGTGTTACATTGTGCATTGTCTTATATATCTCAAGCTTATCGGTTACCGGCTTTTCTCCATAATATTTTTAATATTTTTTTTATTTTTTTTATTTTAACGTGTCTTTTTGGTGGTGAAATAGTTCGACCATTCTGAATAAAACTTGACCATACCCCAAAAAATTATTGTCAAATCAGGTATGAAGAATTGGGTGGGGATTTCAAAATGGATTTTAGAGTAGTTCTGGAATTTGGTCACGCTCAGCAATTTCTTAACTAATTATATTCAAATCTGGTATATTGAGCTGAATCGAGATTCCAACATAAATCCTGGATGAAGTTCTCAATTTTTTTTCAAAATAAATTTGAAAATAATCAGCCAAATAAATATCCAGTTCCTACATTCACCATAGCTGAACCAAACTTGACCTTAACCCGCTAAGAGATGACTCAGTCAAATTGAGCTTTCCCAAAACTAAAGTTTGCTAGAATCTCAATTCAGCCCAATTCGTACCCAAAAATAATTTTATGCATCTACCGCAGTATACCGTCTATAGAAACAGATTACTGAGGCAATTCCACACATCTCAATCAGTCAAAAAATAACAAGATTTACGTGAGGTGATGTCACGAACGGACCACGCGGAAGGCTTCTTACAGAATTGGTGCGTGAGCAAGTCGTTGAATAGGATTTAGAACTCAAATCAATCGACATTCGTGTCTGACGCCCCAAGTAATTGCGAACCTGTTTCGAGAAATATTATTTAGCCAGATAGATTATTTTACACAAAATAGCGCCAGCAGTAAGGAATCTATAAAATAATCAACATAAAAAGGCCGAGGGATATCACATGAAACATTTACTTGTCATTAAAAACGAAAAGAAAAATTAAAACCCATTTTCCCTTAGCCATGCCGTAATACAAATGAGGTCTCACCCTTTTAAACCAGTCTACAAAAAAATATGTTATTTATATTATTTGAAATTTGAAATTTTCATCAGGCATTATTAATAGTTAGAGAGAAAATTAATTTAAGTAAACAAATTATAAACCAATTAAATAAACATAAACATCAGCTAATAACAAAAAATAATAACGCTAACGTTATATAATTACAATACATACATGAATTTAAATTACATTGGGCGAATCCACACGAGGACTCCTTTGTGGCCGGTTTTTGGCCTCAAAATAGCATTCGCAATTATGGCAATACCACTTCTGCCATGACACAAAAATAGACGCAAATTATAACTATAACAAATTAATCGTGGCTTCTAAATTTTTGCTAAAACAGAATTCTTTTTCGAAAAAATACCCAGGTTTGAACGCTTGTATATATTGGTGAAATAACACTTTTCAAAATAATAATTTTGCTTCTAATTGAAGTAAATTTTATTTCTTTTCGATACTGGCATCCATTTTATTTTATTTTGTTTTTTATCACGTTTTTGAGTAAAATAATAATTGTCTAATGGCTGGTTCCACAGAATAGTGACTAGCGGCCGGTTAATTCTGCGCCAGTTAAATGTTTTATATGAAATCTGTTTTCGCAATCAGAAAAAAGCGGAGACGCGGAGCGTTTTCTACTACTACTAGTCGCACACCAACCATTAAGGTTTTTTGTTGATAAAAAAAAATTAATTTGTTAAGGGAAACACTTACTCTTTAATAATATTAACTATATCGAAGTAGCCTGCATTGTTAGCTGAATTGTAGTAAGCGTAAATTTAAGATGACATTTTGTTCTGTTATTTTGAACCTGCTTTATATGGGGAATAATCATAATCTCCCTATCCATTTAATCGCATTAAAATCTAGTGTTCATTTTTCATTATTAACTAGTGGTCAATAATAAAATATTATTAACCACTAGCCGAGAAATTTTGTTTCTCAGGCTACTAAAACACATAATAATATATTTTTCCACTACTAGTCGTAGCATTATTATTATGTGTTTTAGTAGCCTGAGAAAAAAAATGTCTGGGGTAGTGGTTAATAATATTTTATTATTGACCACTAGTTAATAATGAAAACTGAACAATAGATGTAATGCGATTAAATGGATATGATGATTATTCCCGATATTAATAAAGTAGATTTTGATAAAAATAAAAATAAAATAAAATATGCCAAGAGTATATTTTTCGTATTTGTATTAACACTTTTATTATTACATCAATTTTTAAATTTTTCATATGTTTTTCTCTCGATTTTTGGGGCAGTTATATTTTCGACTATCTCACATATTTCAGATGGCGTGCCGATTAAATCATCATTCTCAAATTTTAAATTTGAATGCCAATTTGACTCAACAAAATTAAAACTTCAAATAACAAAACAAAATGCAGGGTCTTTTTAAATTTACGCTTACTACAATTCAGTAAAAAATACAGGCTACTTCGACATAGTTAATATTATTAAAGAGCAAGTGTTTCCCTTATCAAATTAATTTTCTTATCAACAAAAAACCATAATGGTTGGTGGTGCGTTCTGCGACTAGTAGTGGAAACAATAGTATATACACCACGCGTGGTGATATTATACCCTTCGCTTACTATAAACTCGATTGGGCTAAACCCCCAAAAAAATTATGCGCAACACAATTTAACACAATCACATCAAAAGTGACAAACAATTGTTGGAAATAAATTCAGAGAAGAATAGTTGTAATACAAACAAATTTGTGCGACAACAATTCTACGCTAAACAGTTCTTCGAAAAATCAAATATGCGAGAGAAAAAAAAATATCGAAAAGAATTGTAATGCATATAAAAAAATATTGATCAATTGGTTCAATTTTGTGATACGGAAAGCAAAGAAGGACATCAAGGGTGCTTTTATTTAAATAAAGCTGAATTTTTATAATGATTTGAACATTTCGGGAAAATAGGATGATGAATGCGAGTTTAGTTTAAAAATCTGAATCTAAAATTATGACACTTGAATTTCTATAAATTCAACTTTTTTGTCACGCATTGGTTCGATCACCAATTTTTAAAAAATCAGTGTAAACTTCAGGCAATTCACGTAAATATGTTATTTAGCATAAGCCGTGTTTTATTATTCGAGCACTAACCGGCGCCGAATGGGAAATTTCTACAGAAACTGCAGCTATTATTAACTGGTGTCGCTATACCATAAAAAAGAAAACTAAATGCATCCATAAAACAAACATTTATCACCTGAAATATACTAATTGTGATTTATTTTACCATGACGTTATAAACAAGAATTCATCTTGCTGCGTTTTAAATTACAATAAATAGGTACTACAAAATATTTTTATGTTGATTTGTAACTAAAAAGTTGAACGAAAAATTGAAAAATATCAATTTGGAGTTAAATAAATTAATTATATGCAAAAATAGCGCACTAAATATAAGTTTTGACATAGAAAATTGGGTGCTCCGGATATCTATCGGGGGCTAATAAAAAAATACGGCTATATAGATATGCTATAGTTCTTCCTCTATGTAGAACAGTAAGCAACTTGACGATTTCTTTCAAATGACCATGTTCTAAAAATGCTTCAAATGCTCAGGAAAATTCACAAGAGAAATTTTTAGACTATGCTGGACAATTACGCAGAACTTTTGCAGCTTCCCATGATTTTAGCAAAAACGAAGTTCTGCGTAATTGCTCAGCATAGTCTAAAGATTTTCCTTGTGAATTTTCATGAGGTCATTTGTATGGGGAAATATATTGTTCAAGAGTATTCGTCGATTTTGGAGCATTACTTGACGAGAATATTCATATCTCAACACTTACTCAAGAAATCGTCAAGCAGCTTACTGTTTTAGATAGAAGAAAAACTATAGCCTATCTCTGTTAAATAACACATTTACGTGAATTACGTGGAAGTTACAGTGATTTTTTAAAAACAAACGATCGAACCAACGCGTGACAGAAAAGTTGAATTTGTAGAGGCAAGGGCACCTGCCTTGCTTTTAAATTAGTATGAAAACTAAGAACAAATTCAATACAATTTCCAAAGTAAATAGAAAACCGCTCATAAATCTGGTGAAAAAAGTTTGAACTTCTTGGGTATATTTTTGCATGATAATTTTGATTTTTATAAAATGTGCCACGCTAAAATTTCATGTCAAAAAATACTCACTATGCTTTTACTTAATGTATTGTAAAAATGTCGTACTATTTGTAAATTGGAATTACATTTTCGGATAAAATCAAGATGTCCAAATTAATTTTGTTTTTGCTTTAATTTTTCATTACGAGATATACAGGGTATCCTGCGAAAAAGCATCAGAATGCTGTAAAACGCAAAAACTGTTATCAAATCATTACAAAATACTAAAGATCAGTTATTGTCGGTTGGTGAACAGAAAAATATTCATTGGCATATGAATTTGAAACACGATACTTGGATATATCCGAGATACTTTAAATAGTCAATCCCGATGTAATACTTACGGAAATGCATCTAAAAAACTCATCTCTCATGCATGTAAATTTACAATCGTTTTTTGGCTCTGAATGATCCAATTAAGGTAGCAAAATCTGTTGAAATTGCATCTATATGTAGTTGCTGTTATCTTAGAATGCCAGTCAAGCATATATCTATGCATTTGTAGAATAAAATAAATTGTGCCAGTTTGCTTAATATAACAGATTTGAAGAGATTGCAGAAATGTAATTAAAAAAGTAAAATAAGTTTTCAACAAAGGAACTGTCAGAATTAAAAATTAAGATGAAATTCAAACCAGTAACATCTGTAACATCTACGCCAAGAGCACTTCTACCTGTGGCATCTCTTGACAATGTCGACAATGTAGACAACGTCGACAACCTAGGAAAATATATTAAGAACTTCATTTTCTTATTAGTTTCTTCTTATTCTAATTTAACCGATATAATAAAGTTGCTATTTAGCTATTACGTAATTGTCTAGTTGCCTTAGGGGCCAAATAAGTTAAAACTTGGATTCTGAATCACATAATTTATTCGTTAGTATAAAGACCGACTCGTGGATTTTTTTATACTTATCCTTGGGATGCTAATTATTCTCGAATGATCATGAGAAACGATACAAGATCAGTTCAATGTTAATGTGGAGGCCTCGACTAAAACATGACGCGCGTAAAAATTGACGCGCCTCAAATATCATTTCCTATTATAGATTCATCATAGTGAAATGAACCAGTTATGGTTCAGTTTAACGTGTTGTGTATGAATCTTAATTTGTTCGGTATGCTATACTACGGCCTTGAATTACAAGAAACTGTACTATATGGCGAGAAAACTTCCATCTCTGGTGAACGAAACATTTTACCATGGCGTCGGTCAGTATACTTTAGTGAAACTACCATTTTTGAAGCCCCGCTTCCTTTATCTATTATATCCCATGAAGGGCTTTTTCCACCTGCTGCCGTGCACAATTCTTCTTGATCCATCGCTCACGCCCTGCAATCCCTACATTCAACATCCCGCCAAATCATCTTATGGTCCAACCATCTATCTGTTGGATTTACTGAATGCAATAACATCGCTGTCTCTGAGAAGTCAAAGCGACTTCTCGCTTTGAATCTCATGATTCATAGCGCATATCCAATATTCGTTCTCCGCAACTTTAATTAGATCAAACATGGAACGGATGATCATCCTTTCAAAAGTAGAAAATAGTCTTCATTCGGTCAGAATTTAGGTCAGAATTTAGCTCTCGCTTCTGAAACACAGCACACGTCTAATGAGTGTTTTGTAAACAATGATTGGGCGTGAAAACCACAATACATTTAATTTGATGGTGTTATTACTGACTCAAGATATTTGAAGTAGGCTACGCTATCAAAATTAAGGCCCTCGTTATTTATGACAGCGTTACGATTTTGTTCTCTCTTGCTACGTACTCGAGTGCAAAATTGAATACCACAGGAACAAATGCATCACATTGTCGAACACCAGATGTTATTTCAATGTGATGGACTACAATTTTACAGGTACAAATGTTGTTAATTTACACAAAAAAAAAGTTTTTTTGGTATACCTAGACATATGAGCGTTGACAGTTAATGTATACTTATAAAGTACTCTCAACCACAGGTCTGTCTTATAGTCGCTGATAATATTCTAGGCGAGAAGAATAGGTTTGGCAAGTAAAACATTAACCATCAATTTGTTGGCAGTGTTCGATAAAGCTATATGTTCACATTTAAGACGGTCGTTTTTTTGTGCAGGGCAAATAGAGACGTTGTCTCCATGTTTAATTAATTCTGTGGGAATTCCTTCTCCATCTCCGTCTTTGATGCGTGTAGCTTTTGGGTGGAAGTCTTTAGTTAGATTTCTTTCGTTAGCAAAACAGTCTCTTGAGTTTTCTTTTGGAAGCTGTTGTTTTCGATGCATTTTCTCATATGTTGTAAGAATCTTTTGATCACTATTATAAAAATTGGAAGGTGGTCACCATTATAAAAATTGTGTGCTCACGTTTTTGACATTTTACTTCTCAGGCTATAAAACTGACAATGGTCAATCAGAAAGAATTATTTTATACGTGTTAGTACAGGCAATTTATTCATAGAGGCGCAGATCTGGCAATATCTACTACCTTGATAAATTAACCAAAAAATGAACTTGGTTTGGCCCCATGTTAACTAGATACAATCGAACTCTTTATTCAATGCGATGCGTTTCTAAAAGCTCAATGTAACTCATTACCAATATGTTACCTATTTACCGTAATCATCGACGACGCCAATTTCGAATGGTGTATAGAGCAATGGAAGAGACCTTTCTGGGCTGGAAAGCTTGTTGCTGATGCTTCGAAAACCAGAAGTTGTTTCAAGTTTGAGTGATATTGCTCTGTATATATTAACATGAGTTCAAAAGACTTGATGCTCTCTCGAGTATTTCTAAAGACATGGCAATCTAAAAGTGAATGATGGCAATATTTTAAAAGTTATTTGTGCTGTTTTTGACCGTAAAGTCATTGTGATCATCTACATTGTCATCTACATTGTAATACCGGTACACGATGGTCCAGGTTATTCAAAATTTCATTAAGCATATGCAGTATAAGCAAGTATGAAAAAGCTAGTAAATCGCCGAATGTCATTACGCTACCAACCAAGGGAAACTTTTCAGTACGTTGTCCTTGGTGAAAAATATAATATTGATTTTATGTCTCGTTTACCCGAACAAAGTCTAAATTTTGCACATTTTTGTGGTTTTGGTTGCCTTAACGAAAAAAGTTTTAGTAGAACAAATGAGCGGCTTAGTAAGAATGTTCTAAAGTTTCTCGAAAGTATCGGGGTTTCCATTTGAGACTTGACAACTATCACTGTGAACGCGCACCCTTTAACAAATAACCAAACTGTTAGTGTCAAAACTTTCAGTAAAGACAACATTTTCATCAAGGTTGAAGTATACGGACGAAAAACGTTTACAAATAATTAAAATTTACTACAAAAATTCTGAGTCTATGGCTGCAACTTCAAAAGCGTTAGTTCCAATTTGTCATCTTCAGTGATGAACCGCATTTTTGGCTAAACCCTCATGTGCTTCAAGAAGGTGAAAACCCTCATGTGATTCAAGAAACACCACTTCATCCACAAAAAATAACTGTATGGTGTGCGGTTTTCATGCTGGTAGTGTCATAGGACTGTTTTTTTCGTTGATGAAAATGACCGTCACGTTACTCAATGGAAATCAATTGGTCAATTGCATGAAAAGAAGGTGTGACATGCCACAAAGCGGATCTAACAATCGACTTATTGAAATCTAAATTCGATGAACGTGTTATATTCAGAAATGCTCGTGTCGATTGGTTGCCTAAATCGTGTGATTTAACACCTCTAGACTTTTTTTTATGGTGATACGTTAAATCGTTGTTTAGAGGAACTCAGAGCCAATATTGAACGAGAGAAAGCGACTGTTTCCGTCGGAGTGAATTGGGTTCAACGAATCGACATCTGCAAACGTCGAATTCCATACATAAATGTTTTGATTGTACTTCAAGCCAATAATAAAATTTTCGAGATATCTCAAATGGTTTGCGTTTTATTTAAAAATAAAAGTTGTCAAGTTCTTATTGGAAAACCCTTTATAATGACTCAGGGTTGTCTGCGAATGAATTTACATTGATGGATTTTTTTTCTCCAAAAACTGTAATTTAGCCTATAACAGAATTAATATATTTTAGTTCTAAATCTAAAATGTTATATATACTGTCAAATGCATATTTCGCGAAGAAACTCAAGTACTCAACAATGTACCAACTTTAAAAAATTTCAATTCGACTTAAAACGAAAAAAGAAAAAGTTCGGTAGCCCTTCGGTAGGTCCAATATCTTGAGTTCAGTTTTACAACATATCGAACAGCACGTGCTTCTGTTATTTGAATTAATTAAAAAAGTCGAAATCATCCGGTTCACCTCTACTAAAGGGCGATTACCAAATTCGATCGTAATATACATATAAACGTATTATTCCCTTGCTTTAAAATCAATGCCAATGTCCCGCGCACCATGTTTTGCGTACCGGCTTTATATTACATAATACAATTTTATTAAATGTAAATTTAAATCAATTGGATTTACGAAACGTATTAATATTTTCTGATTGTGGTGTGGGGCGGCGCGCATAGCTACATTTTTATTCAACAAAATTACTTAAAATTTCAAAATTTTTGACCTTAACATAAATTTTTTCGTTGGCGCGTGTTCCTAAAATTTATTCGACATGTGCCACCACCAAATCATATAGGCATAAGGGCGAATTCTTTACGGAACTTACAAGTACAAACTGAAAAACCTTGCTCTTGGTTTTACATATTAATTATTTTTTTTTACTATTGTAAGGGGCTAGGGTTGTAATTGTAAATTATTTCATAATATTATGTGAAAATTGTACTTAAGGTTATCGGTATAATACGCTCGCTGTTTGTATAAATATGATTAATTGATAAAATGTGAAGAATGTGAATTATGTATAGTGGAGGCTTCGGAAGCTTGTTGAATCATCGCGCACGCTAATCTGAAAAACCTTGGCGCAAGGTACAATGATCTTTTGTTTATTGTTTTCAAAATTCTATCTCACTAGTCGACCTTTAAAATTTTTTTATTATGCAGAATGTCATCGAAATATTATATACATACGTCTTACTAGAATCTTAATTAATTTTCTAACTTCTGTGTATGAATGTATTCATTCGCGCACACATATCGACACCTTGTTTTTCTTTTTTTGTTAGGTGTTGATAAACTGATAAACTTGATTTTATACATAATATTTTGATGATCTTAGTTCGTCGCAATTTAGTATAGAATTTATATAATCGTAAATTAAAAGATTTTTTTTATTTCTAAACAGAGTTCTGCTCTTATAACTCTGCAATAACTAGTTTTTTCGATTGTAACAAACAAAATCATTTTGTTCCCATTAGCATACATTTCTTCAAGGTTAATTTTCTTATGCTTAATTCCTGTAGCATGCCACAACCATAGCTGATCAATCAATAAAGTCCGAAAATGTTTGTAACAATCTAGAACCGCAAAAAAAAATCGGCGAATGAGATCACTATAGAGATGGGTGGGCACGATAATGTGCATTCTATAAATTTTGATTTTCGGCCAGCAAGTGTAACACCGTCTTTAATTGGAATTGGAAAATCCACTTTACAATAAACACAAAAAAGCTTATCAAATCGAATTATATTGAATAATTAATTTAATGTTTATCTTCATAATATTTCTTCGTTTTTACGCTAAAAAAATTTTTCAAAAAATTTTAGGTCAAAACTTTAATAATTGTATACGCACAATGTTGCGCTTATTTACATATATTTTAACTATTTTTGCGCTACAAAATAGTGTTCGATTGTGTACAGTAAATTCTCGATACGCGAGGCACGGATTTTTATGCAACCTAAATTAAATAACGAAAAAAAAAATGTTTTTCGCCACCGTTTATTGTGAACAATGATATCAGGGCGCCGGTTTAGCAATTTATTAATGATTTGGTTAGCATTGAAATTAACAAACATAAAAAAATGGTAATGTTTTGTTGCAGACGAACAAATTACCAAAAATATGTGTGCGCCCAGCTTAATAATTTTAGTTCGGCCGATTGACCTAAATATACTGAATACCGAAATAGGTTTGCTTATAATTCCGAGAATATTTCTTACTAAAATTGTATTATCATGCAAGTTGGTAACGACTTGCCGAGATTGGCGGTATAGGCTCTTATCCGTATGGCTCGTATGACAGATTTTAATTGGTTCCCATGAACCACAAATTGGAATATCCTTCCAATCCAGAATATTAGAGACTGTTTTTTTTATGAAGAGGAACCAAGAACCATGAGTTCTGGAATCCGAACCAGGTGGTATCAACTTGGTATAATGGATGATGCTCACACTAAAAATCCCAATTTTGAAATTGACGCTATATGTTTTTATCTATGTATATATGACGCAAGTATGATCGGTTTTAATTGGTTTCCAGATGAGTTCCGGAAACCACCATACTTCTTTCCAAACCAAATAGTATTGACTTGTAATGATGACCACTAATCATCATATGTTGAAATAGGCGCTGTAAGCGCCTACATGTGTATGGCTCAGTATATTAGTGACAGTTTTATATTATTAGTTCCCTGGTACCAGAATTCCGGAAACGGAACCAGTTGGTGACGAATTGCCATAATGGTTGTTGTACACCATAAAATCTCCAAGTTGATTCAAATGGAGCTGGAGCTATATAGGCTTTTATCTGTATAGACCAAATATGACAGTTTTTAATTTATGGTTCCTAGGAAATACGAATTCCTAAAATCGTTTCATGCGGTATCGACTATAGTAATGATAATCACTAGGCACCATAAAAGATTAAAGTTCATCCGTATGGTGAGATTTGAGCTATATAGACCTATATTTGTATGGACCAGTGAAGGTTTTGATTATTAGTTTCTTTAACCATGAGTTCCGGAAACCGGACCACTTGGTAACGAATTGCGGTCGAATAATGGTCGTTGCTCACCCAGAAAATCCCAAGTTGATCATTATGTTAAAACTGGCGCTGCATGACCAAAATATAACATATTTTTTTATTTACCATTTGGTATCAACCTTCTATAACAGTTGTTGCTCATCATCAAGAACCCATGTCGATCAGTATAGGATGCGATTTTGGGCTTACCAAGTAAGTGTTAGACCACCAAAAAAATCAATTTTGGGATCGAATCCTATCACAGAAAGTATACGCTAGTGTGAGTACTTTTCATCTGCTGTCGATCGATAATTTTAATAAACACATCTGTGAAGGCTCTGGGAATACTAATCAAAAATATTGGAGAGCTTCTTGGTGAAAAACTTTAATGGTGAATTGTTTTCATAAATAATTCAAACTCAGATCAAAAAATTCAGTGTCATTGTAATGAATTTGAATGACACTTCATCTAAACTTATTGCAATCTGCTCTAGAAACAAATTATATAGTAAGAAAGACTACTGTGCTCCCTATTTTAAATGCAGGGCCATTCCGGATTTACTAGCCGGATTATTTTTTACGTAAGAGGAAGTATATACCGTTTAATCTAAATTATGTATAATTCGTTAGAGGAATTTGGCCATTATTCCATGGACAACACCCCGGCCAATCACCCTTCTAGCCATTACTCATTAGCAATTATCGCGGTCATGAGCCAATTTTGTCAATCAAAAAGGTGTACGTCTCTGTGTGTGTGTGAAATGTTTTCTAGTTTAGCTAGAACTCGGACTCCTGCCTTATGGTGCAGTTTGTCGCCAATACCAGCGAGATCCTATTCAGATTTGTTCTAGTGCACTTGTTTAATAAACGTCAAATCGTCTGTTAAATTATAAATAAATTAAAGCATGTGTTTAAAATTTAATTGAAATATATTTTAATCGTTCATTAATAAATATGTGACGATTATGCTTTCGGAAATATCGTGTAGTACAAATCTCAAATGATAACGTTTTTTCATAACATCTCTAAACTTCAAATAAACAATAAAATCCTGTTTTATATTTCCAATACATAAAACACATCAATTTTGTTTTGTTCTCTTTGATCCATAAATTTCACATTAGAGGGGCTAATTTCCCCAATCAGAATACAATTTGCTTTGAAATTCTCAATGTTATTCGAAATTTTTGCAGGGTCCTTTTGATTTTTACTTTTTTGATACTCGTATAAGCAAGATTTTGACCAGCTTTCGGAGACTAACAGTTTTGAATCTGCGGAGAATAATTTTTATATAAGATGGGATTCAAATCTTTTGCATATTTATACCGACAAATTATTCTATACTATCGATAACCAAATTAAATTGTAATGTGCTTTTTAAAATATTTAGCACAGACACTTATCTTCAGCAAAATTTATCTTATAAATATTCAAAGTATTTGTGACGTCATTCATATGAAAAATGTTTTTCCAAAATTAAGGCCCTAAACGAAATTTTCCAAAGTCGTGACGGTTTTTTCACACCGGAAAATGGTAGTATGCCAATTTTCAGAAAAAATTATAGTGCCGTTTTCGAGAAAATAATTACTGATAAATAAATAAATATACATACAATTATTCACGTCGATTCAATGAATTCTTCTATTCTTCTTGAAAATTTTTTTCACTGAAACAGAAGAAATCTAAAATAGAAGAATGTTCTATTTTGCTATTCAGTGAAGCAGTGCGATTCTAATCTTCTATTTGTAATATCGAAAGTTGGATTTCGAATTTTCTTCTTCTATTTGCTCTTGTGCTGTAATGTCAAAAATGTATTTATTACCCAAAAGCAAAACTGACCACACATAATTTGTGATAAATTTTGATTTTAAATAAAAATTAACATGTAATTTTTTTTAATGGTATTGAGTTGAAGCGCGATTTTGCTGATAAATCGGTTACCAGTGTCACAACATTTCCCTTGGCAATCGAAAGTACTATAGTGGAATACACTATCAGGGAGCTGAAAGAGATCCTGGTTTATTCTTATATACTTCAGTCTCATTTTTAGTTTTTGTCTAAAAAAATTATTTAATTAATTTTTATTAAATAATTAATAAATTTACTTAGGTAGCAATACGTTTTTGGCGGATTGTTTCACTTCGCATTAAACAAAAATCATTTTTAAATTAAGGGCCAAATCGACAAACGATGTTCTAAAGAAGCATCTGCGTCTAAAGCCACTCTTTTGGTATTTTTAAACGAAGCTAAAATAACAAAATGAATTGTTGCTTTAAATTGTAATCATGACTGTAGACGTCGTTATTGGTGGCTAAAGTCGTTGTTACATTTGACGTTTTATACCGAATTCCGTACATAGATTGTTGTTGTATTTTTATTTATAGTGTTTTTGTCAAATAATCTTTTGTTCGTGTGATAACTGTTGCTTTTCTGTAATAATAAATTTTATTTAAGATAAATAAAATAGTTTTGGTTCTATATCTGTATCAATCGGTATGAACCATTTATTAATTTCTTCATCCTTGTCGTCTAATTATTCCGATTACTTTTTGTTAATCGGTAAAAATAATGCAGAACGCAGTTTCCAGGAAAGAACTGACGATAACTATACTATACGCAAAATTGGTAGCAAAGCAGTTGACTAACGTTGATAACAGAGGGTTTTTGTTAACCGTAAAACAAAAAATTATGATTGCTTTGCGGTATTATGCTACAGGCTATTATCAAACAGTGTCGAGAGAGTTGATGGGTGTTACGCAGTCTACCGTTACAAGAATGTTCGCTGGATTGTCAAAGCAGTGTATAAAAATGCCAGCAACTTCGGAAGAACGTTTACAGCCCTATTCTCATACAAGTGATAACTATCACATGATGTGATAATCGCATTTTGGTATTCTCCTAGTCGATTGAAGTGATTTTTATCGTTTGGTGTGATAACTATCACTTGACGCCATATTCTCTTAGTCGTATGAAGTGATAAGTGTCACTTGAAATGATATATTTCATCACCTACTATTTTTAAGTGATACGAATAGCGCAAGCAAGGTAGATGTTACTAAAACCTAAGATTACGAATATGTAATTATATTAATGTTGATACTATATACATATGTATTTAATATTATCTTATTTAAAATGAATTATTTTATTTAAAATTAATTATTTTATTTAAAATTAATATATATTATTTTATTATATAAAATAATAATAATTATAAACATATTTTTAATTTTATCAAATATTTTTTTTTTATTTTTAATTATTAATATTTGTGTTGTTTAAAAATATTAATAATTAAAAATATAAAAAAAAATATTTATTAAAACGTAAAAACATAAAAAAATGAGCATTTTAAATATGTAACACGTATATTGTATGTGTTCGTCGTATCACGTCATATGAATCGACTAAGAGAATAGCAATTTAAATGTCAAATCAACATCAACTGTAAGAAAAAAATCTAGTGTTGCCAGATAAGTACAGGTTATGTCATTCGCCGTATCACGTCACATGAATCGACTAAGAAATAGTAATTTTATAGTCGCATCACTTCATGTGATGTGATAGCTATCACATCACATGAAGTGATGCGACTATGAGAATAGGGGCGTTAAAGTCCCATCGCAGGAATTTTATAAAAACAAAATTCCAAGGTTCATAGGGTGTATAAATGGGTGCCACATTCCCATAAAATCACCAGGAGGTGCATCAGCAGAAATATATAGAAACCGGAAAGGATATTTTTCTGTTAATGTTCAGGCGACTGATTGTAAATTACTCCGACAATTACACCTAATCCTATGGAATATAATTTTAATCCAGATGTGAGAAGACAGATAACACAATCTTTTTAAATCAAAAAAATCAGTTTTTATTTCAATAATAATAGTAATAATAAAAAAATAATATTCTATTCACTATAGTTTACAAGTATTTTAACCACTTTCGCTACTATCGCTCACTGACGGACCTAAATTTGTATAATAACGGGATACATTGCTCTCGCAGCCTTCTGCTTAATTTTTGTTAATTTAATTTTTTCATCGATTCCTTGTAACTGTTTTTTTTTAGTTTGTTTTCAAGGGATGGTTTACGGTTTCTTGTCCTCGGAAAATTTACTGTAGAATTTTCAACATCTGTAGTTGTAGTGGTTGCTATTGCTTGGACTCTGTGGTTGGTTTTTGTGAAGTGGTTGGGTTTTGTAATGTGGCTGGGTTTTGTAATGTGCTTCGGTCTCGTAATGAGGTAGACTTTAGTGATGTGACAGGATTGTGTGAGACGTTGAGTGCAGTGTCAATGGAAAGAGGTGTTATTTTTTCATTGTTTCAATTGTTACATTTTCATCGTCATATAGAGGTATCAGATAATACAGCACTCCGTTGGTTTCATTTAGAGGTGCTGATGCTGGACCACCTCATGTACCTGAGGTATAATGTTTCTTGTGTGCAATCTTTTTTCGTAATTTCCCCTTCATGTTTCAATATGCAGCTTTCAGTTGTTGGGTTGTTTTTTCTCCAGATAGAGTCTGCACATTAAACCCCCCAGTGTCTCAACATTCATTTTTCTCACGATTTGGGACCGAATCAGTTTTTTTTTATTTTCTAACACATTTTTATATTTTGTGATAATCTTTAATTGATTATTTTTATCGTCCTCGTTGAGTCTGCTCATTTTCCAAATAAATAAAATGCCGTACTTTCAAAAAATTAAATGATTGTAATTTTTTATTAACATGAACGATTTTTTAATGAACAAATTATGTTTTTAATTTTCAAATTTGTCAGATTTTTTCGTTTTATGTCTATAGTTTGATTTCTAATTAAACGTCACTTTTATTGTTGTTTAAAAATATCAAAATTAACGTGACTAAAGTTGTAGTTTTAGATACGTCTAAAAATATGGTTTTTGGACTACATCTAAGTTACGTAGTTACGTCTATCGATTTGAGCCTAATTGATTCAATCAGAACACAACCCGCTTTTGATAAAAATCAAACAAATCTATTTCTTCTTGCCATATAAGTCGCATTTTTATGTCTTCTATTTTTAGTAAAAATCTTCTAAGCGAAAAAATCAAAAAATTTGTTTATTTTTAATATGGAATAGCAATTCTTCTATTTTTTCCTTCTATTTCGACATTTAATAATTTTCATACACAAGTATAGAAGAATAGAAGATCTATATTGAATCGACCTGATTGTTTGTTTAATATAATAAATTTGTCTCCCTACTAAAGGAATAATTTCGAATCGATTTACCCGACTGCGCAGTCGGAATTTTTCCCTTATACCTGAAACAGAATAGCGGCGCACATCGCCGATCTTCGGCGCTCAAAGTTCAAACCTTTTTTGTCAAACAGATAGACGCCTTTTTTAGACATTTCTGTTATTTGCAGACAAACTTAACTCTTTGCCAGTCTCATGTATCACATATGATACATAGGCGGTTAACCGAGACGCTTCTGTATCATATATGATACATAATCTTATTTAGATTATGTATCGAATATGCTACAGAAGCGTCTCGGCTAACCAATAAGTGATGCATGAGACTGGCAAAGGGTTGAAATAGTAATAATATATTAAATCTTATTGTTTGTGGATAAATAAACATACCAGCAAAATAAAAGAAATGGATGATAACACAATAATGCTAATGAAAATGGAAATTATGTTATTCACTATGGGTAATTTTTTGAAAAATATGGAGACGGTGGTCAAAAAAAAAGAAATCAAAAAGATGTAAGCGAAGATGGTGGATACGACCAACATTTCGTGATAGATCCAAGCATGTAGATGTGGGTTGTTAGTTATTATTATTTATTTATTTTGTTTATTTTTTATATAGCTTGTTAGCCATTGCTTGTGATTTTGCTCAGATTGCTGTGCTTTTAATTAAATGTCACTCATCGTCCAAAAAAATATAAATTTTTATATTTTGACGTCGATTGTCGACGCTCTATTTGTCCGCTCGTATGGAAATACATGTATTTTAAATTTAGCGCCGATGTTTTCGACGTCAATCTGTTTGAGGTATTATAGAAGCGGGAAAAAATTATGTTTCTAAAAATAAATTTAAAAAAAAAAATGGTTAAAGTAGCCGGCGATAAAGCAAATTATGTTCCGATTGGGAAAAGTTCCACCGATTACAAGAATGCCGTTTTTGGACCCTTTTTGTAATTTTTGGCATACATATATGCGCATCACGAATTTTTGGCATATATTTTGTCGCCCTCGTTAGCTTAGTAAGTAGAGTGCTTGCTATGTTATTCGGGCGTCCCGGGTTCGATTCCTGGTGGTGACCAGTAAAAAAAGTTGCGACTGGGTGTTTTTAACGTGTCATATGTTATTTATATGTGTTCATCCATTTTCAAACTTTCAGATTTACAGCCATAGTAGTTACGGTTTCAATATAGATCTTCTATTCTCAATATCTTCTACTCTTCTATACTTGTGTATGAAAATTATTAAATGTCGAAATAGAATGAAAAGATAGAAGAATTGCTATTCCTTATTAAAAATAAACAATTTTTTTGATTTTTTCGCTTAGAAGATTTTTACTAAAAATAGAAGACATAAAAATGCGACTTATATGGCAAGAAGAAATAGTATTGTTCGATATTTAGCAAAAGCGTGTTGTGTTCTGATTAAATAAATTAATTATAAATTAATTTTTGTTTAATGCGAAGTGAAACAATCCGCCAAAAGCGTATTGCTACGTAAGTAAATTTATTAATTATTTAATAAAAATTAATTAAATAAACTTTTTTAGACAAAAATTAAAAATGAGACTGAAGTATATAAGAATAAACCAGGATCTCTTTCAGCTCCCTGATAGTGTATTCCACTATAGTACTTTCGATTGCCAAGGGAAATGTTGTGACACTGGTAACCGCTTTAGCAATAAAAGCGCGCTTCAACTCAATACCATGAAACAATTTTTACATTTCAATTTTTATTTAAAATAGAAATTTATCACAAATTACATGTGGCCAGTTTTGGTTTTTGGTAATAATACATTTTTGACATTACAGCAAGAGCAAATAGAAGAAAAGTTGCTTTCCAATGGACCTGCAAGTACTTACAAGTACTTATGGTTTTTGTCTTTGCTAAATTAACTACTCACATCTTCTCTACCATTTTATTATGAATAGTTGGAAGCAGTTACGATACATTTGTCCGCTAGGTGATTGTGTGTAGTATTTTTCTGTCAAAAATATAATTGAATGTCGTATGTGAAGCGCTAATAAAATATCGGTATAGATATTTTTTTATTAAATAATACACATTTTTTGCACTTGTAAGTACTTGCGGTGTTCGATTGGAAAGCAACTATTAAAAATAGAACATTAGAATCCCTCTGCTACACAGAATAGCACAATTAAAGATTCTTCTATTTTTGATTTCTTTTGTCTCAGTGAAGAAGATTTTTCAAGAAGAACAGTAGAATTCATTTTGCAAGGAATAAAACGAGATTTCTATTACGAAAAAATATATCTCAGTAAAAAATTCTGAAAAAAACGAACAGAGAAAGGCATTAAATCTACAACAGTACCCCTATTTTGATCCAAAAATAATGACAGGAGAGAAGAATTACCGGAACGCAATAGTGTAGAATATATGTGTTTTTGTATTAGTAACAAACAAATTTGTAAGGACGTCGCGCCACACCATTCGCAATGTTTTTTAATTTTTGTTGTAAACTTGTAAATCTATTTTTAAGATGTCTGAAACTGTCGAGTACACAACACGAAATCACACCATAAGTGAACCATAATCACAAAAGAGGTTTCGTAGTGTGGGTGAATTTTGTTATTGTTTGCAACAATATTTATATAGATGTTTAGGAATGCTGCCATAAATAGTATGGCTCCGTTGAGTATTTTTTCCAATTTTTTATGGCAGTACACTTCGACAAATCGATAAGTTGGTATCGCCTTTTTTTACTGAGAAAAACTTTTTTTGCAGTGGAAATCGCGTTTAAGTTTTGTAAAACAACTGATTTACGATTGAGAAAAAACTTGTATAAAGCGTAGAGTAATGGTCCTTTAGTTAATTTCACCGTTAGAAATTCGTTCCACTGCTATTTAATTTGTTGTGAAACCTAACTGTTGTTATTTTCCCATACGAATCCCACTACTGCTTAAAATTGTTGTGCGGTAAACATGACCCGGGCCCTTCCTGCATTGGGTTATCCCAATAGACTATTGCGAATTCCACCGAACGTAGATAGCGTTGGTTTCTACGTCGACAAAGGGGACAGTAATTGTCAAATCCATATTGGTTTGACAGTTTTGATACCGCTATTGCTTCATAGCAAACTTCGACTTGCATTTTGTTCACCAGATGTCAGGTACTTTGTTGGAAATCGTAAATAGTCTCGAAAACTTTACGTTAATTGGACTCTGGCCAAGCATATGAAGTTGACCCAGTTTTCATCACAGATAAAAAACAATACTACTCAAACAATACTTGGGGCCAGTTGGACAATACCAGTCATATGTTGTGATTTGCGCAATCGGCTAGTTTATGGCCCAAGATAAAAATTAATAATTGACATTCTCCTATAGCTATATGATTTGTCGAAAATGATTGATATTGTTTTTAATTTGGTATAGTAAGGGCTAACAATAACTAAGAGGACAGTTCCAGCCGTATGGTAGGATTGGCGCAAATTTACATGTGCGTGCCATTCTCCTAGAAGTTTGATTTGTCGGAAATTATTGTTTTTTGTTTTAAATAGTCTTTGATAAGGACTAACTGTGATCAGTCCGGCAGAACCCGCCGTATGGTGGACTTTGCGCAATGGACCACAATGGCTCAATATAAAAATTTATAAATGACTACTGTTTTGAGTTGATAATAAGAAGAGCCTACAATACCAAGAAGGCAGTAGCAACTGCATGGTAGGATTGGTGCAAATGGCCGAGACATATATGGCTTCATATAAGTATAAGAGAACATCGTCTTACTATGTTTTTAGAAGGACAAATATAAAAATTAATAATTGCCATTCTCCAAGCAATATGATTTGGCAATTATTAATTTTTATATTGGACCTTATTGGGCCATAGTTAATCCTTACCATATGGTATTCAAAACATAAAGATTCATTTCCAGTAAATTATATTGGTATAGCTTCTCATATTGTTATAAGATGGCATTTGGATCTAGGCCACACGGCTGGTACTGCCCTCTTAGTCATTGTAAGCAAGTGCTATTACCAACTCAAATCAATTAATAATAAGTATCAATAATTTCCGGTATATCATATTGCTAGAAGAACGGCATTTCGTAATATTTATATTGGGCCATATGGAAGCTGGCCAATTGCGCTGGCCAAAATCCCGCACTGCGGCTGTTACTATCTATTTGACTGGCCTCAACTGTCTTCTTAGTTATTGTTAGCCCTTACTATACCAAATTAAAAACAATATCAATCATTTTCGACAAATCATATAGGCAATATTAAAGGCTATTTAAATTATAAACAATCATTTCCTGCAAACCATATTTCTCGTAGAATTTCACGATTTTTCATATTTTTGTATGGGGTTATATGGAACTTGGCCGTTTACTCCAATCCTTCAATCTTCTTAGTCAATGTAAGCCCCCAAACTGCAATAACTCAACAGTGATTTATCGTACATAAATTTCAATAGTCTCATTCTCAAGATCTCTCTACCAAATAGCTTATTTGGATTCAGAAGTCTTAAAGTTTGGAATTTTTTTCTCGCTAAAATCATTTTTGTTTGACTCAGAAAAAAAGTCATAAAAAAACAAAAATAATAAAAAACGGACCCCAGCTTCGGAAAGTAGACTAAACTTCCTTTAGTTTAAAGAAAAAAATTAGATCGACAGTTCATCAAGATATAAGCGTTTGAAAATAGGGTATTTGTAAAAAAATTACTGTTGCGTTTTTAGTTTTGCGCAGTGTAGTTATTTTTGCATACGTATAGTAAAAAAAAACAATTAAATAAACAAATCTTCGATCGGTATTTTGTTCGTTAGTAAAAACTTTAAAATTTTGTTTCGTCTTATACAAGTTTAAATAGAAAAACCTGGCATTAGAAGAATAATAGTAGCGTGGAATTGGATATTTTTTCTAGGACGAAAAATTGGGCTAAATTTATATGCTTCTCTAGTAAATTATTATTTATATTTGTCTGCTTCCAATCTTAGTAACATTGAATTTCATTCTAATGAACTTGCTTTATTTAGATATATTAGATCGAAGAACATCTTCTTTATCTATAAATCTTTGTAAAATTCTGTTGTTTAAAAATTCTGAAAGTTTTGAATTAAAATGTTGCATATTGCAAATGCTGTATATTACACTATGTACAGTAATTTTAAAATGTTTTGAATTACGCCGCGCGATATCATCGTGCAACGTGATCGAATGGAAAAATTATGGAAAATCTCGTTTTGTTTGTCATTTACGGAGTTATTTTATATTACTTAATTAAACAAGAATTTTATCTAAATTGACCTTAGTAATGTGCTAAAAAGTAATAAAATTAAATAAAACTTTTTATATAGTTACGCTTTTTAAAATAAAAGTTTATTGAACTTTTTGTGTATCAGATACTTTTTTTTCTGTTATATTGAATTTTATTCGCGTATTCCAATTTTTTAGGGTGGTCATCATTCGGATCAAATTGATTAAGATCACAGATCTAGGTTAATCTACATGCAGTTTGTTGCGCAACACCAAATCATATTAAAAAAAATGTTCTACGTGATCACAAAAAGCTTTTTTCTTTATACGCGCGTCTATACTACAAAAATTGATGCAGGTTCAAAATGTTTTTTTCCGATATATATATTATCGTTTTAGGTTCAACCGAGTTCATAAAACTCATTTAGACAATTTTTTCAGTTTTTTTTCCGGTGTTATTCTTAATTCTAAAATCTCCGTTAAAAGGTCTTTAATCTTCATCTTCGACTAGACAACAAAAAAAAAATATTTAAACAAAAAATCGTAGACGAATTGTAAATAAAGCCAATAACCTGGACGAGAATTTTGATATTGTTGTTGTATTTGATTAACAATCAAGTTTTAAAAAGTAAAAATATGTTAGGTTAACCATCCCCTATTCGATCTTAATGTTGTTGTTGACACTGTGTCAGTTTGATTTCAAGGTTGGATAATCGGTTATTTTCTTATGTATACTATGGGTTATTTATTTCTACTTTATTTGAATGGACAATAGAGTCATGGTTATTGTTAATCATAAAATTTACCAAAAATACAAAATCCGTTGAAATATTTTTGTACATAATTGGACCCTCCTATATATATCCCACCGTTTGGTTATGTATTGTTTGGCCCTCAAATTTGTTTGCGAAATTTCTATTTTGCAAAACTATTCTAAGAGGAAAACCGGTGTTCTGTTTGTGTTTCAAAAATCTAGATTCTATGCGAATTCAGCTTTTTGTTTGTTTTTATAATACCCTCATCCAAGTGGTGTAGAGCCGAACAGATTCAATGCCACAGAACATAACTATATCTTATATCTATTGTTAAGAGTTCATTGCCATTAGAATTTACAAAAAAAAGGTTCGAGTATTAATAGGCACGGAATTATATTTCATGAGAGATGAGGCAAACCAGATTGCAAAAATAAATAATTCGGTCATTCACCTCTTTATTATGGCAATGTTTTTGTTCTCACAAGGATCTTTTTAAAAAATTATCGTTATATAGAATTTTATTCAGTAAAATTTGAGAACAAATAATTTCGATTATTTTTATTCGATGACCTCGGAAAAATAAATTTTGTGTTTCGAAATTAATGATGATAAAAAATGATGACAACCATTACAATAAATTCTGATTAATCAAAAAAATGCACCTGGACTATAATAATTCTAGAAACATTGAGAAGAAAGATGTTTTCCCGAAACTCGTTCAACTAAAAGAATTTCAATAGCAAATTTCAGAAAATAGAAATAAATAATTGGTAAATTTACCTGCTTTTGTTTAATTATAAGGGCCGCATGTGGGGTCCCTGGGTTTTGTTTTCTAATTTATGAGATGGCGAAATATTATACGTTTATTGAACAGATCAACAATGAAGGAATAAAAAACAATATACATACTCGAACATTATGTTTTAGAAAATTTTGAAAATCAAACGATTCCAAAATATTTTGTAAGACAAGTTCAAATGTAATTTGAGAGCCCGCAACAATAACTACGGGTGGCTCACGAGGATTACACACAAGTCCAATTTCTTGGAATGTATTGATTTATTGACTACTATTCAATTCCTCATTATTTACGACATTTAAACATTTTATCACATAAAAAATAATCACATATGCACTTGTAGTTAAGTAAATCTCGATTTCAAGTTTTTCGTGAGGTTGTGGTACCACGTATGCTCTTAAGTTGCGTATACCAAGCCAAACCGATGGGAGAGATCTTGCCCACTGGAGATTTTCCTTGCACATGATCCAAAAACTGTTTCAGCAACGGTATCATCTCTAATAACCGATCTGGGAATAGCTTCGGGCCATCTTGTGCATAGCGATCGATGAGCGTCACGCCGGTTTCCTTCTGATAGCAGGAGAGGTCCTAATATATTTAAATGTACTTCAGCGAAAAGGTCGCTGCTCATTGGCAAAGTTCCGATTCGCCTTTTTACGTGACTTGTAATTTTTAATTTTTGGCACTTTAAACAACACTGTGACTCCTTCCGACAATCCGGCTTTATTCCAGGCCAAAAATATTTCTGTGAGACAATAGTCACTGCAGCTTTTATACCTGGGTGACAAAGGTTGTGTACGGTGTCAAAAACTACATTGCTCGTTACGGCATTGCTCGTCCAGTAGAAGTCTCGCACAAGATGTATTTGTTTGTACCAAATACTTAAAATTTTTCCATTTTAACTGGATTATCGGTTTCGATGACTGTTTGTAATTCGTCATCTGTTTCGCGTTCTTCCCAGATTTGTTGATAATCTATGTTGTTATCGATCGTTACTGCATTGATTCGAGAAAGCGCATACTCAACGAAATTACGTTTTCCACTTGAAATGATCCGGAAATAAGGTAAATTCGCCTCCTTTCAGATAATGATTGGAATGCTTAATCGAGGAATATGCCGCCAGGAGTTTGCGGTCATACGCGCTGTATCGCTTTTGATCATACGCGCTGTATTGCTTGACAGAAAATAAACTTAACGGTTGCCAGGCATCATCAACATACTGTTGGGCTACGGCACCTATGGAGTTATCTGAGACGTCAACTATTATTATGCTAGCTTAGTGTTGGGCGATGGGTGGCTCAAAAGAGTTGCGTTAACTAACTGTTGTTTGGACAAATCAAATGAATTCGTAATTCTGCTACCGGTTCAGGGGCCCTATTTCTGAATACGATACGAAAATGTATTCGATACGAAAATGATATCCGTTACGAAAATACTTTGGTATTTCTGAATACGATCGTACGTAATTGTTTGGTGTATGTCCTTGCTATAAGGGAAATTTATTTTAAATGGTTTTACCTATAATAAAATTATACAACTTGTGCCATTTTGCCTTGACGTTTCGTTCTTGTTTATATGAAATATGTTAGAAATGGATGATTTATTTATGATTATTGTTATTATTAATATTCTAGTTTTTTTTATCTTAGGCAATATATGTATCTCATTACATAAAATAATAAAATTTTCTTTAAATTCAATGCTGTGTATTTTTTTTGTGCCGTACAAACTTTTTTGTTATAAACGAACACAATCAGTGAATCAACGAATAATTTCTTGTGTAGTGATAGGGGTCCCATTTGAAATGCGATATTTTAAAACGCGAATTATCAAAACGCGATATTTCAAAACACGATATTTCAAAACGCGATATGGTACAAAACGGGATATGGTACAAAACGGGAGTTTAGGATTGGGTTGTATCAGGCGGGTGAAGTGGAAATTTAATTTCCGTTTATAGGAATTTAAAAACGATAGGAACGATAGTATATAGGATCGGTATCAGGTGCCATCGCATTTTGAAATATTGCATTTTGTACCATACCTCGTTTTGTCATATCTCGTTTTGATATACCGCATTTTGAAATATCGCGTTTCGAGCGGATCCGTAGTAATAGTGGCACATCATAAATGTTTGCAACTCCAACCTCCTACATATAAATTGGTATCATAGTGTTTGGTAAATTTGTGTTTAGAAATTTATTCTGTCAATTACGAATATCCCAGAGAAATTTTTATTATGTTCCGTCGGGATTTTAACAGTAATCTTTACCACCCTTCGGAAGGTGGTGGTGTAGAACACAATAAATACCACTTGGTAATTTCATAAATTTTATGGAAAAAGAAAATATTATTAAGAATTTCTATAAAATTATTTTATATCGTCTTAATAAATGTGATTTAAATATATAATATATGTGTAACTTATTTAGAAATAAATTTAAGCTTTGGTTTTTCTATGGAGTCGTTAACTAAACATACATCGAACAAAATTCCGTTCATGAACGAATAAAAATCGTTCGAATTCGTTTTGCCAGATAAGGGAAATTTATGAACGTATCAAGTAGGTACGAATTCGTCTTACAACTGCACGAATTCGTATTTAAAAATACCAATCATACGAATTCGTACAGTTTTTGTTCGTATTCGTGTTCAGAAATAGGGGCCCAGGTTTCGGTAATCGCTTAATAGCGTCAACCTTGTTTTGTAATGGCCCAATACCTGCTGAGAAAATGCCACCACCCAAGAAGGTGATAAATCATCCTGAAATGTGAATAGAGGTGAAAAATCATTCTGAAATGTTGTAAGTGCTCCTCTTCTGTTTTTGATGTAACGAGCATGTCATCGATGTATACAAAGCAGAAATCCAATCCTCTAAAAACTGAATCCATTAACCTTTGGAATGATAGTGCGGCATTTGAGAGCCAAAATTCATCCTTGTAAATTCAGATTAACCGAATGGTGTTCGAATCGCCGTTTTCGGAATGTCACGATCATCGATCGGTACTTGGAAATAGTTTCGAACTAAATCGATCGCAGAAAATTATTTGCATCCATTTGGTGGGTGAAATCGGTTAAGTATGGAATGCTATACATATATGGTCATCAAATTCTTTTTTTGCGCGGTTATGTATTTTGCTGAATCTATAGGCGACGTGCTTGCGCAAATCATGAAGGATCCGTTGTTTCTATTATGTGAGATACACCGTGAGCTGCATCGTTGACACCGTATTTCTCAACTGTTATTTCTATAAAATTGTTCAATAAATGTATTATTCGTGGATGACATACATTTGAGGATACTGTCATAACTCCTGTTGAGTAACCCTTCGAAACGTTGGCCTTTTTCGGTAGCAACGTTAAGGTATCTATGAGTTTACGATTCTTAACGTCAAACAATAGACCGAAATGCCTTAAAAAATTCGTGCCTATATAATTGATGTGGTTGTATCTGCAAGTATAAAATTCCAATCAAAATTCCTTCGCAATCCTAAGCTGACACTGATTTTTTCGCAATCCTAAGCTGACACTGATTTTCGTCTGAGATCGATTTGTTTCGCGTTTTTAGGATCGTTGAATTTAATAATAGAAGCATTGGAACCAGAATCGATAAAAAATTTTTGTGAGGTTGGTCTATCAACATTTTATAAACAGATGGAATCTATGGGTCCGTATGCATTCTTCTATACACGGGTAGTTGTTACGTTTCTGATTTGTCATTGGTTTTCGGTAGCACCGGTGGTTGGGCTATGTTTCCTAAAATTAAACAGTGCTCTACATTTACGAGCTCGATGATGGTAATAACAGTTTCCGTTGGGCTACTTCCGCTTTTATGTGCTTCATAATATCTCCGTCGTGAACCTGAACGGTTCGTTGTTCTGCTTAATTGCATTTCTAAACTTTCAAGTTTATTGATTAGATAATTATAATCGGCTTCGTTATGGTGCTTTTCCGATTTTCCGGAGTCATGTTTTGGTTGAATTGTGTTTACGTGTTTGGTGTTTGATTCGCTAATTATACTTCCCAGATTTGGTCTGCAATTTTACATTGCTTACTAATTTTTTCGCCGAATCATGATTTTTTTACGCCTTCTCAGCCAACTCGAGGGTGTACGCCAGCCTATACTGACATGGAAGATGGGTCGGCCCATGGATATTGCACATCGACAGGGGGTCATATATGTGCTAAATTTCACCACAGATCGTAATCTGTTGATGAAATTTCACTTTGCATTCTGCCCTTATTGTACTTTGAAACCGGTGCCTCCTGATCCAAACGCCAACGCTTTAACCACTGTAACATTTTGTCGGACCTTGATGCTAGGAACGGTTGTAATCCGCCTGGTAAGTTATGAAGCCATATCGATTTCAATAATTCCAAATTAACAGCAGCCAAGGATAAATTTTAGAATTTAATTTGTGATAGAAAACTGATAGTTTGTCACTATTACCAGAAACCAGCTGTGTTTCTTGTTATTATTGCATTTTTAGGGCACTAAACTTTTGTCCGACGTCTGATGGCTCCGTCCGGTACCAGAGATGTTATTATCGATACTGTAGTAATGTTTTCAATACTTTGGCTGTGTGAAATCACCTGGACATCTTCAAGCAATTTTTAGAGTACCTACTTCTGGAGGGCTATTTTTAAATAATCCGATATCGAAAAATCCGAACCGCCGCGAATTTTCCTATTATGTAATTGTTTGGTCGAATTTGCAAAATATAAGCATAAAGTTAGCAATAATGCATTTTGTAATTAACTTGAAGTTGCTAAATATTATTTTGTTGTTGTTTTTTAATTGAACTTGTCAGATAAAATCTATTTATTTTGTATCATATTCTGTGTGTGAAATATATATATATAAATAAAAAACTTATAAATAAATATTTTTTTTCGATTCCCTCATTTCGTTCCATAAACCGACAAGTAACTCAAGTTGTCCTCCAGTTGTTGTTGTCGTCCTAATAAATTCAAAATAAATAATTTAATTATAAATATCATTTAAATCTGAATATTTTTTATTTAAATATATTATACTTACATTTTAAATATTGTTTTATTATTTTTTTTTATATTTCGTAAAAAGGCTGGGTACCAGCAATTGGGTAAAAGTCAATTTTAGGCAATTTTTCAGTAAATTCATTTATTTTTAAAAAACTCAATGGCAAACTGTTTAAAAAATTACCTACTATTGGTGCACATTCATTGGTTGAAAGTCGAAGAAAAACACACATTCAATAGCAATAAATGAAATTCGTCAACTAAATAGCAGTCGGATTTTGACACTCGATTTTCGGAAAATCCGATTTCGTTTTCTCTTTTTAGTTTAGTTTTTTAGCAAAATCCGCTTTCGGATCTAATATCGAATTTTCATAATAGCCCCCCTGAGATAAATTCAAGATATGAAAAGAAGAAGGAAAAAAAACAATACTCGTAATCTATTGGAGTTCATCTATAAATGAAGGTGTTCAACGGCTCTAATTCAAAGACTAGAGTATTGAATTCGTTTTACGATTACTATTAGTGTAGCCTAATATGTATTTTGAGTCAAGAATTTTGAAAACGCCCTCGTACGATATGCAACTAATTCTCATATGTAACTTCATTGTTTAAGGGGACATAGCACCTTCAAATTTTCAAAAAATCGAATTTTTTTATGATAGAATATGTTAGAATGAACGTTTAAAAACATGGTTTTAATGATATAAACATGAAAATCTCAAAAAAAAAAATTTATTTATATTTTTATTTTACTTATTGCGAAGCGCGCCATTTTAAAGCGTGATAATTTAAACGCGATTATCTCGAAATGACGTTTTTCAAGTTGGCGTGCAAGATTGAGAAAAAACTACTTATACATACAATCTTTCTAAAATTTTAACACGTTGATCTACATATATAGCTCAGAATGAACTACGGAAGGAATAATCGGCTTTCAATTTTTTGAGTTACAACTAATTGGGGGTACAAAACAGCTGCATTTTCGAAAAAATCCCGCCATTTTTTTATTTTTCAACCAATTTTTTTCCTTTTAGTTCATTCCAAGGGCGATTTAATGCTGAATAAAACCCCGTTTTTATTTAAACGTTTCTGAGAGCAGTTATGATGCACCGTTGTAGCAGACGACAGTGGGCTAAAAAAAAATCTAAAAAAATTTTTTTTGTATACTTTCAGATAAATCAAATGTCAATGGAAAATTTCATTACGATATCTCTTTTTATTCAAAAACAAAATCTTTGAAAAACTTGTTTTTTTGTCAATGAAGGTGCTATGTCTCCTTAAGTGAGATCTAAAATTGTAATTATTTCGTCTCTGCGACTTTGATTCTTGAATAACTAATTATTCGTAACGCTTATATAAAGCCACGTAAGTGGTATGAGATGTTAGAAAAAAACGAACTTAAGTGATCTCTTTAGGTTAATCCCATTTTGTTAAAATGCCATGGCGATAAAAATGACAGTGAAAATTATTCTAGTATTGAACTGTTTACATTTGAGACAGGGCATACTGTCAAATCAAAATGGCGAGAATCCTCAATATTCGTACATTATAAATATCACAAAACTTGACTTTTCATTAAAATTTTATCCAATTTTGAGGCTTAGTGAAAAATTAAAGTTACTTGGAAAAGTACAAAAAAATGTACGATATATAATATACATACATATATAGGTGACCCGTTTTCGAGTGAATTTTGAGTTGTCATTAAAATAAGTACTCCAATGTAAACCGTTCATATTATTCACACGAGGGTTGGAAGTGATGCATTTGATTTAGAGACTACCATGAGACTTTATAAAAGCTATCGTAATTAAAATTTATAGAGTGTTCAAAGCAGTCCAATGGTTGCTTAACACTTGAGGCCGTACTTTTCAAAAAGTTTCAGGATTAGAAACAAAGTATTGTTGGAATTAAGATAAGCTCCTTTACGTGAAACAATACGAAAGTGTAACACCCACATGAGCAAGTCAGGAAAGTAACCATTTTATCCACAGACACATGTTCGTGCTGAACTACCTGCGCAGGTAAAAATACTGAAAAGTAATTTTGTGGAATGTGACAACTTAATACATTAGACTCTGAAATATAATCAAAAAGAGTCAGTCCTTAGGTACATTCAAGGAGAAGTATAAACAAGGCGATTTTTTCATTTGTTTATTATCGCATAATTGGCCTATTACCCTCTCGGTATAATCGACGCAATTGGCTTATGTTAGCTAAAAAAAGATACATATACTGAAGACTCTAACTTTTCTAATTTTCGTTGACAAACTGCATCAATGGCCGTCCCAAATCTCGTAGTAGATATATTTCGATCTGAGCTCATGTGAAAATCGAATTAGTTTGGCAGGAAGTTTATAAATGGTTCAGCTTGAGGAACAGAAAATTAATATTGAAATCCTCATTCATAATCATCGACAAAAGATGATAGTCTCACAACTACTGAAAGCATCATATTCCCATTGGGAAGTTCATAGCAGTTGTTTGTCCAACTATAATTTCCTTATGCGAGGTGACTGTATGAGTCCTACTTGCATTTCTATATATTGTTACTCCGGCAGCCCGCTCATCATCTCTCTTGAACTGAACGCAGCATTGAAAATTAGGAATATTAACATGCTCGAAATTGCTTAACCAGGTCTCGGAATACAAGAGTATTGAGCATCCCTGCGTGACAGTATCAGTTAGGTCGAAGTGATGTGACCTGAGACTCTGGCAGTACAGTGTTAAAAACGAGACGTTATTATTATCTCGTACAAAATTCGCCATTACATCCTGAGCAGTAGGTACTTAACGGGTTTGTGGTGAGGCGCACTAGATCATTTTGAAGAGGGCCCATTGAGGTTGTATTTTTACGTCCGTGGTAGAAGAAGAAATGATTATCGATAGCCGACGTGATGAACAGCCCTTCAAAACGCGTTACTCGTGATAAATCAACATACACAAGTTGTTGACTGCGTGTTTTTATCGTAAGTGTATACTATCTCATTATATGTTCCACTCTGTGATGCATGAATTGTGGTGGCACACGCAGGTACATGGAAAATGATTACGCTTAACATTAATTGTCCGATTGTTCGATATTCTTTTTCTTCGCCCATCCAGCCTTAAACCGCCTGACCTTCTTGCCAACTTGTGAATTTGTACCGAAATCCATCCAGAGTCGTTTGATAATTTGACTGTTGACGTTTTCATCGTTCTCGTTGTCCTGATTAGGATGAGGCCACGTCAATATTGGTTTTCATCAAGTATAAGGCCGACCTATGACAAGTGGAAGTTCGTACGGAAAACCATTTATGTCCACTATGCTCATTTTTTAGATATTTTGGCGGACAAATGCTAGCTGCTCTACAGTATCGCAGCCAATAAACACATATGTCGCAACAGAGGCGATTTTGTCATGAGTATTGAGCGCAGCTACAGATTATAAATGTTGATTTTGTTGTTGCTCCAAAATAGTCTCAAGCCATGTGATCATTCGTTCTTGAGTAAAGAAACGTGACTCGATAACATGATGTTCAGACTGCTCGAGCTTCTGATTAGAGCCGATTTTTGTGAGCACCCGAGAGAATGCGACATTTGATTGCCGCACGACTTCATTTAATTCATAAAATTAGAGCCCTTGCCACAGTATAGGACCAACAATGGACTGCATAATTTAGAGATAGCTGTCTCAAATCACCGATCCGAATCATGTCCTTTCCGCTGAAGTTCCGCTGACATCATGCTCACTTAATTGATAATAATAGCGCGAACGTACCTAGAGAGAGACCGAAACTGTAGGACGACTTCATTCAGAAAGGTCATGTTTTTAGATATAGCGATTTTAAGAGCGGTGTATACAGTCGTGCCATCGATGGCTACAGCCACTTTACCCGTTAAAGCACATGTAATGAATGAATTACAAAAACAATCATTTTCCGTAAAGCGGTTATAAATGTCCATCAGCAGACAAACTTCTTCAAAGGCTGGTGCTTCTTTTATTTTTTTAAATTTTTAATTTTTTCGATTTCATTTTTTAAATTATTTTTTTCCCTACTATATATTATACACATACATACAAGCGGGCCATGTAAGTACAAAATTGTTTTTATTGTTTTTGTTTCTTTTTTTATCAAACGACGTAATCTGTCACGTTTACAATTGGTAACACAAAAATGTGTGGTAGGCGCGAGTAAAGATGTTTACATATGATCTAAAAGGAGTTTTGCCCAAATTAAAAAGTTTTGCGTCGCTTTTATGCACTTAGCAATACATTTTCTTTTCGAATCTATTAGCACTGCTAACGCCAATCTTTATTATAGTGCAATTTGAAATGAAACAACAAAACGGAAACGAAAACAAGTGAAGTTACACTCCCAATCATATGAATATTTAATTTTTTTAAAAACGGTAAAACTTAACGATTTTTTCAATTGTGAAATCAAAAAGTGCCATGCCACTCTCAAATTGCCTTTTACCTTCATAAACCTTTCTTGTCATCTATGCATACACATTTTCAATAGTATTTAAATCAGGTGAATATGGTGTGGCTATGTCAAAACCTCAATATGCTCCGCTTGGAACCAACTTTTAATTATACGAGCCGTATGGACAGGCACGTTATCCTGTTGAAAAAACCATTACATCAGTCCAAAAATGATATCGATCTTCGGACGAGTACTTTCCAATATGGTTTTGTATGACTCTCTCTTTATTGTACCCTTTATAAATTGTAATTCGACGGCGCCATTATAAGTGATTGCACCCTAGATCATAACACACCCGATTTAGTTGTGTCGCTTCGACAAAACTTGTTGAATCCGTACGGGCCATCAAAATCCGCAAAAATTACTTTTCTCCACTTTTCAGACCAAGTCATCACTTAAAATATTAGAGTGTTTTTTTAATCATTTTTCGCCTACTTAGGTAAGGGCATTGCCTTTGAACCATCGAAATGCTGACGGAAAAACCTACATTACTTGCGATTTTTACAACTGTTATATAGCGGCATTGAAGGCTTCTTTAAGGATCACTTGAGTTTCCCGTTCTGTTGTCGCTCTAACAGTCTTCCCTTTTACACGCCGTCCATAATTATCTTTGCCTTTTATATAAGAATTGACAACGTTGCAACTTCGACCTATTTTGTTTGCAATACTTCGACCGGAATATCCTTCTTCTTGAGATGCTACGATGAATTTTCAGTAAATATAAAATATAAATACATATATAAGTAATAAATGAAAAAATGGAACAATATTAATGGCTTACCACGAACGAAGTCAAAATAAAACTGAACCTAATCTAAATTTTTATTGTAATTTTTTTTAAATCTAAAACAAAAGCCAACGGAAACGGTTGATATTTTTTTCGATTTTTTTTTTTTTTTTTTTTTTTTTTTGCCGTTTTTAAATTTAAATTTTTAAATTTTTATAAATCATAAATTTAAATTGTAATTGTCAATTTTATAATAATAATGCATATTTTTACCTGAATGCAAAAGTGAATATATTGTGTGACGAATGTGTCGTGTGTGTCGTGATTAATATATATATATAAAAAAATCGTGTACCAAGAAATTCGTGTAATTTCAAAAAGGCTCCGTCTCCAGAATTCGGTCAGCCTAAAGCACCTGATAAAACGGATACGACTACAACGGGTACAGCTGCTGGAGGATAAAGTTAGGATAAAACCGATTCTGGAGATAAATATGAGTCAATAAAAGAAACGGATTTTTCATTTACCACTACCACATCAATGACATTGACAAGGCGATATATAGAAAACCGGTGTTACCACGAGGGCCGATCAACACGTGTGGGGGATGGACTGTACCTATCGAATCAACCTGGGGAGATACAGCTAAGTGTTCTGTTATTTTGATTTTTTGTGTATTATATAATTTTATTGTTATTTGTGTGTGGCCGTTGGCCTGTGTGGTGGTGGAGCCCTTTTTTCCATTGTGTTATGGTGTTTTGTTTGAAATTTTCCTTTAGTTGTTTTTGTTTTTCGTTGTGAGCGAATGACATACTGTGTTGAACGAGAGTTATGTGAAATTCTGTTTACCAAAACCCGGCAAAAAAAATTGATGTATATCAAAAATTTTGTTCTATTTGCCAGAAAAAATCAATTTTTTTTGATGTACATCAATTTTAAAAAATGTAAATTTTTTTTTGATGGAGAAATACCAATACAAAATGAAACGTCAAATTTTGTAGAAACGTCAATTGGTGTGTTAAATTATTAACAAATTAAAGCATGTGCTTTAAATTTAATTGAAATATATTTTAATCGTTCATTAATAAAAATGTGACGATTATTCGTTCGGAAATATATACATAAAATTTCGTATAGTGGAGTGCACAATTTATGTCGTTTTGATGTGACATTTCTAAACTTCAAAGCCCTATTTAATATTTCCAATACATACATACAAAACCACATCAATTTTGATTTTTTGTTCTATTTGAACCACAAATTTCACATTGATTTGGAAAAGTAAATAGAATTCCACATTAATTTCATAAGGAGTGGAAATGTTTTGTGTTGCTCTTTATGCTGTATACATACTTGTGGCGTTTGTTGCGGCGTGGGTATGTCGCGCTCGCACCGCACGTATGAATTTATACCTGCGGGAGCGAGTGCTATGTATTTGTGCCGCGATGGTTTCCGCAGGTGTGTATACATTAATTTGAATTTAGTGTTTTGTGTGTGGGTAATAAATAGATACAGAAATGTATATTCATAAAATATATGTTTTCAACGTTCGGACACATGAGGTATTTTGTATTAGGATCATTCATCAGTTTATTCATATCCTTATGATTTCTTTTTTTTTCTTTTTTCAAATCTTCAACTCAATTTAACGAACCATCAAAATACTTCTTGTAACCGAATGTTGTTAGCGACACCATTTTCAATTGGATTTATGTATAATACTAATAGTAATTATATTAATATTATTTTCTTTGATTAAGAATGAGTAAATGTTTATTACTTAATTCGAGATAGTTTCGTTCTAAATTGAAAGAGTGAATGAATTTTTAAAGTAGCTATAGTTAATTAAAGTTTATGATATTGTACTAAAATATAATTTTATAAGGATTCTACAGTCCATAAGTCAGTATGGGATGTAGAATTTTTAGTTCATCATATGTGGAAATATATGATGTCGGCTCTTTATCAACAAACATCCGTCGCATTAAAGGGTGTCGGTTAGATTTTAAAACGATTATAATAAACAGCATGAGATGAGATGACCGCAAGATGCCATTGTAATAATTATTCCAGTCGTAATATGCCTGATGACAATATATAGATACATATGATGAAATTTAGAACATCCTATACCTTATCCTAATTAACACAAACTAACAAATTCTCCTCCAAGGTGTGGTATTTTTAGAATAACTAACATAAAATTAACTAACCTATCAATGTAGTTAGACAATAACTTTGCTGCGGTTATCGCCCTGGTTATTTCTGTGACTAACATCCTATCCTATCCTATCCTATTTTATCCTATCTCATCCTATCCTAATCCATTTATGTCGAGGATGCAGGCAGGGCCTGGGCCCGCATAATTTTGGAATACCTTATACTAGTGCACCTTATACTAGTGCAGAATTTTAATACTGTATCGCGTATATTCCAGGAATGTGCTATACATACCTAGGATCACCATTATGGTTGGCCTGTAAGTCTCTATCATATCATATCATATCATCATATCATATCTAAAACAAAAGCCAACGGGTCTTTCAAAATACCAAATTTTGTTTTAAACTACGTAATCATATCGCACTCTTTGATTTCACAATTGAAAAAAGCGGTAAACGTTTTACCGTTTTTAAAAAAATTGAAAAATATCGGTGAGCCTATTCATATGATTGGGAGTGTAGAAGTGAAACAAACGAATGGCAAATATTAGCTGAATCGAACTGGAATATGTAGATTTATTGGTCGCCTGAAAAACCATTCAATGGACGAACGCATGCTAAATTGTTTGGTGATGTGAAAGTTTATTAGATAGATTATTAGACATAGCCGCTTTTTATTCCGATACGCTAACTGTAAGTAATAACACAAGCCGCCAACAGTATTGAAATAAATGCGTGTAATACCGACAGTCGGTTCCAAATTTAGGGAAGATGAGATAGAAAAGAAGTATGATATATAGTGTGTACACATAGAGATGAAATGATATGGATGACAGGGCCAAAGATAAATCACCAATTGAAAACAAAGAAACAAATAATGGCGAATTATTTCATATAACATATGTATATAAATGAGACTCGTCAGAAACTAGCACAATCACGAAAACTTTAGAATTATCTTTGCATAGGTTTCATTGTTTTTAATTTTTTATAGATCTATGCCTATGGTGGTGTATATGTCGATATAATAATAAAATTTTAGGAAGGTACACGGAGTTTCAAGTTTCTAGCTCAATTAGAAATATATTTAAACTTTCGAAAAAAGCCCAGCTCATTTACCCAGCGGAGGGGTTAATTAAAATTGCGACTTGCTTAATGGAAAATAGAATTTTGATGTGATTCAAATCGGCGTAAATTGTACGGGTCTTGAATTTGCATGATTATCTACTGAAATATTGATGAAGTCGGTAAACGTGCAGAAAGTACTTTCAAGCCACATTTAGTATTCTTTACCTCAAAAATCACTATGAATAAGATTATTTTTATTATTAGTTCACCAATCGACGAATTGCCTATCTGTCCTATTACATGAAACGGTATAATACAAAGTTAAGGTTTTTCCGAATTAATTTATTATTCCTGGTTATTGATACCATAAAAAACCCAAAATTTTGTGTTACTATTTTATTTCGTAAGGCAGACGAGTAACTCGTCGACTATTTTAAATTAATTTTCACCTTGAACATAAAAAAAACCTAAGAACTTACTAGCTTTAATGAATTCGTTGGTAATCGTGTACAGCAAATTGTGCTAAAAATATTATTTTTTACAACAACATAGAGAAAAATAATCTGTTAAATGAAACCCTGTTGGTCTAATGCGACTTCGACAATCTCATTCTGATATTTGAAAAATTTAGAAGTTATAATTTAAAATTTAATCACAAAAAGTAAGTTTGGTTTGAAAATACCAAGGCCTTACGTGACGATATTTAATTTGTTCTATTGATAATGGGTTTGTGTATGTAGTTAGATAAAATCGTTTGCAAGAAATACTGGTCGATGATACGCACGAACCAAAAAATACAACCTTCAATCTAAGGGCCAACCAGTCAAAAAGAAAAAGTAAAATAGGAATTTTGACGATACCAAAGGTCTTTGAAATTATTCAAATACTTTTATATATTAATTTAGTGACAAATTATACAATTAAAATAGTTTCCGCCTTTTTACATGATAAAAATTAGATTTTCGATACAATTTTTTAAGTTTTTCTTATTCTTGGGTGAGAAATTATGTTTTTTTTAGTGTCAACTAAAATTTAACGAAGACTCGTTAAATTTTTTAGGTAACAAATAAGTTTCCATGGATAAAGGGCCAACCATAAAAAATTATAAAACTAAAAAAATTTAAAAATGTTGACGACACTAATTTTTAATGACATTCCAGCTATTTGTTATAATGACAGCTATTTATTGTTTGTTGATTTTTTTAGATAGCACGATATAATGTTTTTTAAAGATGAACGCAAAATTTCACTCCAATAATTTTTATTAAGTGACAATTCATAATTTACCGAGCTTCGTTAAATTTTTTAATTTAAATTTATTTTTGCATGGGCGAAAGCACAGAAACGGCAGTTATCGCAAACATAATTTTTTTAAAGTTACGTTTATATTTTTTTTAAATTTTTGTATGTAACAACACTGAAATACCATTTATCGCATTCTTATTTTTTATTATGTTAAATTCTTATTTTTGACTGGCTCCCACTTAAGTTGTATCACTACTTGCCTTAGAAACAACGCTAAACAATATATTTACTTCCTGTTATTCTGACAATATTGTTTTAAGCGTTATCTTAACAATGTAGGTATTCATTCGATTCAACTCGCATTTGGAATAAGCACCGATTTTCACTCATGAATGAATTATCTCCAGGGAGATAAGCTAGAATGATTGCTTAAAGTGTAGTTATATAGTAAATATCATCTACACTCAGCCCTTCTTACCGTAGAAATTAATTTTTGCACATTCAAATAGATGTTCTTCGAATTAGGTTGATAAGGCTTTGATTTTTTCCCCAAATACAGATCTAAATGGTTGTCTACCAAGATGGTGGCCAATAATATCTTTATCTAAATCTGACCACAGCTGCTTTTTAACTATTAGTGAATTATTCAAACAAGTTAATATTTATAATTAGAATATTATTGTACACAATAGCAATATTAGGCTTATTCAAAAATGTTGTATGAAAAGCATAAATACTAGTTAATAGATACGTACACTGCGGTTCACACCTGCAATTTTACTTTTATAAGGTGTGGAAGTAGAAACTCGGATCTGAAGTTGGTTACATTAAAATATATTTGAGAGCACCCTAATCACACGCCATTTTGGATATATGTAGCTAGTCATTGGTGTTTTTATCACATAAATTCCTGTCATTTAGGAGCTGTCGTTCCGTGTGCATTATATTTAAGAGATGCATTCTATTCTGTTTTCAACTGCAAAAAAATGCTACTCAAGCTATCGAATTGATTAATTCGACTTTAAGTCAACATTCGTTCATTCACAACTCGTCGTAAGTTTCGGACGTAAATTAAAACAAACGAAAAGTGCAGTGTTAGTGCTTTCTGTTTTGTTTTTTTTTAAATTGTGCTATTGGGGGTAAGGGGCATCGGTCTAGAAGGTCAATACACCAGCGCAAATGTCAACCTCACCTGCACGTGGTGCTCCGAGAACCTAGCAAATGATGTTCTCTCCACTGACCCACTGCCAATTTCACTGGTTAGATTGATAGCTGCTTCAATAACCAGTCATTATAATGTAATGAGTTTTCAACAAAAAGGAATTTTTACCCCAGGTGGTACACCAACCCAGTTGGCTAATCCACCCTCTTACGAGGCCGCCTCAAAGGATTCTGGGGTGAGCCAACCATTGCTCTACCCATTCGATCGAAGTTCAAAATTAGCTAGGTCACCACGTAGACAAATAGAGTTCGCAGCTCAGCAGGAAATCGAAAATGCTGATCTACGCAGAAGACTGAGTGAAACAGAAAAAATCGTATCGCAACTTAGCAATGAAATCGCTAAGTTAAAGAAAGAAAACGAGGAGCTAAAGAAGCCCAATCTGACAGAGGTTGTAGAAACTCCTCTTACTTGCTATAACGAAACGAGCACACTTGTCCGTATTGACGCTGAGTTTCACACAGATGAGGAGGAACTTGCAAGAGAAACTGATTGGATACACAAACAGAAGAAAAGACCAAGGAAAAAACGAAGAGCGACAGCGAAAGACTGTTCTTTTAGTCGAACCGAACCTGCAAGGTGTATAAACTGTAAAGGACAACACCCAGCCAACTATAGAGGATGCGAAGTAGCGGTACAACTGCAAAGGTTAAGAAATAAAACACGCCAATCGACTCAAAACAGTAATGTTAGAAGAGAAAGGATTTCAACTACAACTAGAGCGCCGACACAACCAGATCCCATAGGGAGAGAGAGGAGATCCTACTCTCCAGATAACGCAGCAGAATACTTTTAAAGAAAATCCACTAGAAAGGATATTTCGAAGTAAAGAATCGATAAATGCACGCCTAGCAAAACAAGAACGTGGTCTAGAAGCTATATATAAGCGGCTGGATAGACAAGAAGCTACGAATGAGCTTACATCAATGCTATACTAATCAAATGAATAGATCACTTAAAATTGTTATTTGGATTGCGAATGGATTACCACAGCATGTTCCAGAGCTAGAAATTTTTCTAAACTTAGAAAAAATAGATATATGTCTTGTCTCGGAAACTCATTTATCAGAAATTTCATTTATTAAAATACGTGACTATCAATGCTACCATGCTATTCATCCAGAACGAAACGCTAGATTCGGGTCTGCCGTAATTGTTAAAAATAATATTAAACATTACGAAGTGCCCGGCATTGAGGAAGAAATTATGCAAGTTAAAACCATAAAAGTTGAATCACTGAATAATAGGAAACTCAGTATCTCCTCTATTTACTGTTCCCCACGCTATCAATTAAAAAAAGAAGACTACAGTCGACTTTTTAAATCATTAGGACCAAATTTTATCATAGGCGGAGATTTTAATGCAAAGAATACATATTGGGGATCTAGACTTACAACCTCTAAAGGGAAAGAGTTATTTAATGCAGCTCGCGAGAACAACTGTGAATTCCTCTCTGCCGATAAACCAACATATTGGCCTGCTGACATATATAACATTCCAGATCTTCTTGACTTTTTTGTAACAAAAGGAGTTTTAGAGGACTACATATGCATTGAAAATAGTGAAGGAGCATCATCTGACCACTCACCTGTGATCATGACGCTGAGTACAATGATAATAAAAAAAGACAATTCACCTAAGTTAACAAACAATAAAACCAATTGGGATCTATTCAAGAAATTAATAGAAGATCGACCAAATCTCGGCGAACCAATTAAAACGAAGGTGCAGCTGGGAGAAGAACTAGAAATATTTAATAACAATATCCAACAAGCGGCTTGGGAAAGTTCACCGATTTCTCATACCAACGCTAATATGAAACATAACTATCCTCTTGAAGTCAGAGAGCTACTCAAAGAGAAACCGCAACACAATACTATTCTAAATTTTTTGTGCAACAAATGATAAAGAAAATAAAGAACGAAAGCATAACTAAGCGACTACGAGGTCTTTCTGAACTAAAGGATGACGATTACTCGCTTTGGAAAGCAACGAAGGGACTAAAAAGATCCAAAATGCATGTGTCGCCTATCAAATGCGATGACAGATCATGGGCTAAAAGTGACAAACAGAAAGTCTCTCTATTTGCTGCTTATTTAGAAGAGACTTTTCAACCGGTGCCGAGACAAACAGCAAATGAAAATACAACAGTCGTAAACAAAGCAGATGATCTTGTCATAAGGCATTTGACTTTATTGGAGCTTAAAACTGAAATCAATAGTACCAGAAAAGCTCCAGGTTATGATTTAATAACTGGGCAAATTGTGAAAGCCATTCCCGAGAAAGGTTTGCTTAAGATTATGAATGCCCCATGGTACATTAGGAATGACAACCTCCACAGAGACTTGAAGATGGAATACGTCACCGATGAAAGAAAGAACCAAGCAAGGAAACACGGACAGCGCTTATCTCTACAAGAAAATGCAGATATCCGTCGTATGTTGGACAACACTAACGGAGTGAGGAGACTCCAAAGGCAGAAACCGCTGAAGCTGGGCAGTTTGTTTTAGAATAAGAAAGTATTAGAAAATGAGTAACCAATAGATTACCCATCTTAATCCGAGAACTTAATTTAAGAAAGATAAATTACTAGATGATCTCTGAATCAGTTGTAATATTGTATAAATAAATAATAAATTTTAAATCGTGGTTATTAGGCTTTTTTAATACAATTAAAAAACTTCTGCTGGTTGAAGCCTATATATATATTTATATTTACTTTGTTATCATTTATAACAAATCGCCGACGTTTCGGATATCAATCATATCCATTTTCAAGACTGAGAAAAACAAACAAATTCACTAAAAATTAATAAAACACTATAGATTAAAGTTATATAAACCAAAAAATGAAAACTTACCAAAATATGTAGAACAAATAATGTATATACATATATTTTGTATATATTATAAATTTAAAAATGGTAATATAAAAAAATTTAAATAAAAAATTAAAATTTCTTTTGTAAAAGCCCGTAATTATTTTTTCTGACAACGGAAAAACTTTTTATGAAAATAAAATGTATACGTAAAACCAAAAGCAAAACTGATTTCTAGGCTAAAAAACGTAGAAAGCTTTTTTTAAAAAAAAAAAATTGGTAGTACATATACTAATATAATTCCGAATAAAAATATAAACTACAATACCATATTACAACAATGACAAAAATTCAAAAAACAGAAAACAAATTAGAAAATTAACGAGTTGTAAGTATCTTGAAGATACATTCATTCAGATTGTTTGTTTAGACAATCTGAAGTTTGTCGACTTCGTTTTATATGTATCATTTCCATAACTTGTCGTGTTCGGTAATTTGTTTCCTGTTCTACAACTTCTATATTTTCCATAAAAACCAAATGGTTTCATGAAGATGACTAGATAAACTGCTCGGGTTTGTAGTACTTTGGTTAATTCTATTTAGTCGTATTGCGTCCTTTTTGTGTTGGCAAAAACGAGAGCATAAAAGTTGTTTAGTCTGGCCAATATATACTTTGTTACAAGTACAAGTAGCTTTATATACAACTTCTTTCTTATTATTTAAAGGTGTGGGATCTTTCAAAGATGAGAAAACAGTTTTACCTAAGAAATAATTAGCTTTTCCCACAACTTTAAAATTAAATTTTTTCAGACAATAACTAATTTGTTCATGTAAATCTTTTACATATGGAATTCCAATATAATTAAAGTTAACCGCTTCTGGTTGTGGAACATTTACGGCAGATTGATTATCAATATTTAAATTTTTATATAAGGTGGAATTTATAATTGGTCTAATAAATGAATTTGGATAACCATTCTTCAAAAGGGTATTTTTTAGTAACTGAAAATTGTCTTTATAAAAATGGGGTCCGCTAAAAGAATAATCTTGTCACATAATAATTTCACTGTGCTACGTTTATAAGAATTTGGAAGATGGGAATCGAAATTAAGATATCTACCAGACCAAGTAGTTTTGTGAAACCAATCAGTCGAAATTGAACCATCAATACTATGAATTAACAACAAATCCAGAAAGGGTAATTTATTGTTAGATTCCAATTCAATAGTAAATTTAATGTTATTATTAAATGAGTTGAAAACACTAAAAAATAATCAATTTTACGTACCGAAAAAAGAAAATAGGCTTAAAGTCAAGAGAAGACAGAACACTTGATTCAATAAACTCCATAACTAAATTTGCAACCGAGGGACTAATGGGTGAACCCATCGGTGATCCAAAAAGTTGTTTATATACTTTATTATTGAATGAGAATTCACAATTATTAAGAACAAATTTCATAGCATAATTAAATTGAACTTTTGTTAGAATTATTCCCGAATTTCTCTTAATATCCTTCCACTTTTCATTTATTAACTTTAATACCAAAATACTATCTATATTAGTAAACAAAGAAATGACATCTAATGATAATATGGTGTGGTTTGGCGGTAAAATAATTTGTTTAATATTTTCTTTAAAATCAAAAGAATTTTTTATATTAGTAGTTGATTTACCTACAGTTTTATTCAAAATATTAGAGAGAAAAACTGACAGTTGATATAATGGCGTACCAATGGAGCTAGCTATAGGTCTATAAGGTATGCCAGCTTTATGAATTTTTGGCAAACCGTACAACTTTGCTACGACCCCATGATAACTCTTAAGTTTTTTTGATTCATATAAAGTAATTCTATTTTGATTTTTCCATTCACCAACCATAACATTTAATCTTCTTTGTACCGAATTTAAAGTGTCTTTTGGAATTAACTGATATGTGTTCGTATCGTCAAGCATTAATTTTTTTTTATTGTGATAGTCTGATTTATTAATTAAAACTGTAATATTCCCTTTATCAGCTCTAGTCACTAAAATCTCAGGATTCTGTTTAATAAAATTTTTTGTAAAAGAAACATCATTTAAAATTTTAAATTCGGCCTGAGATCAGCGTTTTTTGTGTCTACTTCGGGTTTTGAAATTTGTTAATATGTTGACAAGTTCATTTCTCAAACGAGCTTTATCAATATTTTCATCCGGGATGTCTAAAAGTTTACCTTCTATATTAGCTATAATTTTTGTATAAGGTACAAATTTGTCAGTAATCGGAGAACAAAATTTTTCACCCAGTTTTAAAATATTGATTACTGTTTCGGGAATTTCATTATTCGTTAAATTAACTAGCCATTTTTGGTTGCCAGTGTTATCGTTAACTATCAAACTATTTACGTTTGTTATATTTGATGAATGATTTACATTGTCTACATCAATATTGTTAATAATGTTGTTTTTTATATTTATATGATTATCTAAATTAAAATTTTTTAAAATATTATTTTATATATATTTTCAAATGTAAAACTTTATAAAAATCATACCTTGCTTTAAAACTTTATTCTATTTTGTTTACAAAATTTTTATAAAAATATACCGAAATGGCATCTTTAATACTTTTTAATTTTCGGAAAATCAATTTGTTCAATTTGTTAATTCGGAGAAACGTTTCTGCAATTTCTTGGCTGATCACACCAAAAATAAACCGCGCTTCAAGTCGACGGAAAACGACTTCATTAATATTGTTGGTATTTTTCATTTTTCTGTTCTTTGGAATTTATATTAGTATATGTACTACCAACTTTTTTAAAAAAAAAGCTTTCTACGTTTTTTAGCCTAGAAATCAGTTTTGTTTTTGGTTTTACGTATACATTTTATTTTCATAAAAAGTTTTTCCGTTGTCAGAAAAAATAATTGCGGGCTTTTACAAAAGAAATTTTAATTTTTTATTTAAATTTTTTTATATTAACATTTTTAAATTTATAATATATACAAAATATATGTATATACATTATTTGTTCTATTTTGGTAAGTTTTCATTTTTTGGTTTATATAACTTTTATAGTGTTTTATTAATTTTTAGTGAATTTGTTTGTTTTTCTCAGTCTTGAAAATGGATATGATTGATATCCGAAACGTCGGCGATTTGTTATAAATGATAACAAAGTAAATATAAATATATATATAGGCTTCAACCAGCAGAAATTTTTTAATTGTATAATAAATTTATTAAATAAAAAAAAAAAATGTCCGTATGGTTTTACAATTAAGACTGTGTCCGAATTATGTGATAAATATTTTCTTCTAGCACAAATATTTGTCACTAACCTGAAAAATTTTCTCTTCCGGTAATTTTTATTCAAGTTGCTGCCCGGATTCTGTGATAATTTTTTTGGAAAAAAATACCCCGCCCTCAGTTTTAATTTTAATTTGAAAATATTGAATTTAATCATGATAAGATTAAGATTAAGTTATAAATTATTAAAAACTCTTGAAATCATAAATCAAGTTATATTTATTTAATTATAACTTTGTATTGATAATTATTCTAATCATAATCAATGCCCTAAACAAGTACATTCGATAATTTCAATCCGATTAAATTATCACTTATCTATCAAAAAATACTATGCTCATACACTATGATAATTCGTGTGTCTTCGATATTTTCACAATGTCTGTACTAAAAAATATTTATCATACGATTCGGACACAGTCTCAATACACACGGTGCAAAAAACTAATATAAAATTGTAACTTAATAAGTATAATTATGTAAACATGATGGGGCTTGTTTTCCTCAAAAAAGACTTCTTCGAACATCGAACGCCGAACACAATCTACAACAAACTTCAACCAGTTTCATGTAGAAAATATAAATATTGCAAATGTAAACCAAGTGGGCAAAATTCAACACAGCCCAAAGAAAACACCTATCCCAATGATTAAAAGTGCTTCTTCGACAGAAATAATTATACCGCAGTTTAAAAATCAAAATCAAAACCGCGAAGAAAAAATTAATTTATCAGCAAATTTAACAATGCAAAACGAAAACCATAGTAATGAACTCAGTGCGACGAACTCTAGTGACCGTGGTCAGTGTAAAAATAACCTAGTGCAAACGGAAATGGATAGGTATATCACTGTTCAATCTAAAAGAAAACGTAGCCCGAGATCTGCCCAGTTTGCTGGCAGGAGCAAAGTGACACGGACTGAAGGAGGTGTTAACCAAATGCCTCTTAACAACCGATTCTCTAGTCTAGAAGTCGTTGACCCCAATGCAGCGACAAATTTGAAAACTGAGAAACCGCCTCCAATTTATTTAAGGGATGCATTTAATAATGAATTGGTTAATAACATCGCAACAATAACAGATTCTAAATTTTATATTGTCCCGCTCAATAAGAGGTAATATAAACGAATCAAAGATTCAAACTTTCGAAATCGATGGCTTCAGAGCCTTAGTTAAACATTTTGACGAAGTTGGTAAAAAATATTACACATACCAGCTAAAAAGTCAAAAAGGGCTGACTTTTGTGTTAAAAGGAATTGAAAGCTGTGTAGACGTTAGCTTCATACAAGCTGCACTTGCTGCGGAAGGTTTGCCAAATCAATTGGTAATATAGTAAACCGTGAGAAGGTACATCAACCAATGTTCAATGTCAACCATTGTTCAGTAATTGAAGAACCTAAGAAGTGGTCTGGACCAGTTAAATGCATAAAGTGCCAAGAATACGGACACACGAAAGCATACTGCGCCTTAAATGAAGTTTGTGTATTTTTGGTGAACTCAACGACACCAAACAGTGCGAAAAGTCTCGCAATGACCCATCTGTGAGACGTTGTAATAACTGCTGTGAAAATCATACTGCAAACTACAGCAAACTACTACTGCAAACTTAAAACGCAAAATAAACCTGTAAAATAAAATGAGAGCTGAGCAACGAATGATCAATATGCAATTTAATCAGAGGGCCGTGTTACCAAAAAATACAATAGTCACCAAACCAACGAGTGCAAACACACAAAATGATAACTTGGAGACATTTGCCAGCAGTTTTGCACAGCCAGATGTTTCTTACGCAAATATCCTAAAAGGTAACAAATCGAAACCCAAAGTTCATTCTAATGAGGAGGACCTAATCATTCATACCATGTGACGATGGTATGCTATTAATAAACAAAAAGTCTATTTTGTAATTACAAGGAAGTGGCCGGGGTCGAGATTAGTTCCGCGTCTTGTTTTAATATCTTTGATCCAGGAGAAGTGTCGTTTGATTTCGTTGTATCTTTATGAATGTGTTTCCGTAGGAATGGGCAGTATTGGCAACAAACAAATTATGCTGTCACGCTAATACGACTTTATTTAAAATTTTTTGTGGGGAGTGAGGTGTAATGATTCTATGATATATTTTGCTAGCACAGCATATTTTGTTTGTTCTCGAGTATTCTCAGTGAAAGCGTGATCGTTTATGAACGAAATGTTAAAATAACGCGCGTGAATCTTGATTACACAGATCCGATTATTGCCAGGTATGAAATCAATCACGAAGCTGATGGAGGTTCTCCGTACGATTCAGGCGAAGCACATTCATTGTTTCGAATTTTAATGTATATTCCTTAATTCGTGTCCTAGCCCGAGGTCGTTATTGAAATTTCAAATTTATCCGCGGCTTTTGTTGAAGTTTCGCAACAATTTATTTTTCACAGGTTAGGTGGTTAGTCCAACGCCCTCACACGTTAATCTTACCCATTTTGCACATCACATTCGCATTTCAATACATGAATTTGTTGTAAAAAATCCTCAGACGAGTTCAACCTCTTTTATTGAAATAACCACATAGCAAGTTAGATAGGCCTGAGTGTTAAGAACTTCACACCGGTACTGTTTTATTTATCTTAATCATAAAAAGGTGTTACCTATATTTGAATTTAAACTATAACTCAAATTTGATAAAAGCTATCGCGAACACGAAAAATCGGATAATATAAATCGCAGCTTCAAACGCGTTATTTTTTTCTCAAATAACGAAAATGGTACAGCTGCATGTATTGCTATAGAACAAATACAACCAAATATTAAATACGTTTGATATTTTCTAAATCTCGTCGAATTTAAATACCATAAATCTGTCCCTGAGCTTTACAACTTTTTGTTTTACCTTCAAATATGTGATTGAACTCTAAAGTTGTAAGCAGAGGCAGGCAGCAACCAAAATAGATAGATAATGTTTTGGAAACTGCCACCGTGACTATGGCAATAAGACGCATCTTATTTTTTGACGATTATTTTCGTAAAATTGCATCATGCATGCGCATTCAAAATATTTTATATATGACAAAATCCTAATTCAAGTTGATGAATCTGAATTGCTTTCGCTCTTTAATAAATACACACAGTTTGAACCCACTAATTCAATTTCTATCCCATTGGAATTTAAAAATTGTAAAAACATTATTAAAAGTATTCCATGCGCTCGAGTAGAAGAAGATATTCGGTTGGCGTAAGTTCATTAAACTGACCGATTAAAGTGAATGATCTATAAAACTATAAAAGTTGAATTCCTTTTTTGTTCGGTATAACAAAAAAAAAACAATTGGAGAACGTCAGTCGGTGAATGATAAAAAATGAATGTAATATCAAGCCTTACAAAAACCAGTTTTTAACAAATTTTTGTTGCCCAAAATTCTTAACATTAGAAATATGCCATACATTTTTTGATTTTTAACCGATTATCTCATTGTACCAAGGGCATTGTGCATCGGCATGTTTCTTTTTTTACGTTTTATTTCCGCGTGTGCAAATGTTTTGCATTTCAAAATAGAATCAGTTTTTTATACAAGTTATTGATGTATCATTTGTAGGCTACCTCGTATAGGTCTTTAACTGATAATGCAATTATCAATTTTCTTTAAATTACGTATGAGGGTGAAATAATCAATAATTGTGTGTAAGTTTAATCAACCGCATGGCACACGTATTAGGCGTGCGCTTTTTATTGGTTTGTTTACAAACATCTGTATACCATCGTTAACAACAGATTATAAATTTTAAGATTGAGGAACCAAAAATACGTAAGAAATACAGGAATATTTTACGCGTGTTCATGGAACGATGGTGTTTAAATTAATAAAAATTGTATGACGTTATCATGTGTTGTGGACTGGCTACTCCCATCGATGCTTATTAAAAGTTTGAAGTAAACAAATTCGGTTATTCACGTTTTAATGTTTAACCTTGGCGTTAGCGTAAATAGAAATGTATTCTTAGAGGCGACTAAGGGAATATTGACAATACATTATTTCTTATGTAATGACATGAAGCAATTTAGCGCCGTTCGAGTTTTGTTAGATTAGTTGCTTAGTCATTTTGTTTTTGTTTTGCTTGAAAACATTTCAAGGTTAGAAGTTTTTAAAAACGCATGTTCATTAAATACATTACTACAAACTCGTGCTCTTGCGAACTGGTAAATTAAGTATAACTAATTGTACCCGATACAATCTATATATAGTTAATGAATTGTTTTTTGGTTATTTATAGGTTTATTAGTACTGCCAGCTTATATGATTCTTGGAGCTTTGTAAGTCTTAAGAACTAATCATAAACGTAAGTTGTTTTTAGACGTGTTAAACGTGTTCATAAATAAATTGTGGTATATCTTTTGGGCATAACTAATCACAGTTCACAAAAAATTCGCCAGAACACGACTGCTGTTAGAAATTTGCGGTAGTGCTATTGAATAAAAACACTAGCGAGCTAGGGAAATCCACTTTAAATAATAGTTGCTTGGACACAGTTCTTTCAGTGATCTTTCTCAGCACTTTTGGTTTAAGAATTATATGATGCAATTTCCATTGGCGCGACAATAATTCTGCATAAACTACTTGTTAGTTTAACATGTAAACATCTTTTTCTTTTCATAAAAAATCAAATTCGAAAAGTTCAACCATCCGAAGGCCATTGACAAGGCATCGTAGAGATGTCTGAATAAATCGACGTATACTATCGTGTAGTACTGACCCTATTATATCTTTTGTAGAAGCCAACATAATTATGCGACTGGTGGAAGCATAAATTTTCTATGTTGGAATCATTCCAACTATGTCGGAATCGTAAAAAATCGAAAAAATTAGAAAAATTCAACCATTCAAAGGCCGTTGACAAGGCATCGTAGACATGTCTTAATAAATCAAAGAATGCTATCGTGTAGTGCCAGCCCTATTGCATCTTTTATAGAAGCCAACATAATAATGCGACCAGTCGAAGCATTTGCTATGTTGGAATAATTAAAAATGAAAAAATCGAAAAATTCAACTATTCGAAGGCCTTGTCAATGGCATCGTAGGGATGTCCTAAGTAAATCGAAGTATGCTATCGTGTAGTACTGACACTATTGTATTTTTTGTAGAAGCCGACACAATTATGCAACTCGTCGAAGCATACATTTTCTATGTTGGAATCATAAAAAATCGAAAAATTAGAAAAATTCAACCATTCGAAGGCCATTGACAAGGCATCGTAGAGATGTTTAAGTAAATCGAAGTATGCTATCGTGTAGTGTTAACCCTATTGCATCTTTTGTAGAAGCCAACATAAATATGCGACCGGTCGAAGCATACATTTGCTATGTTGGAATCATTAAAAATGAAAAAATTTATAAAATTTAACAATTCGAAAGCCATTGACAAGGCATCGTAGAATTAGTCTAAGTAAATCGAAGTATGCTATCAAGTAGTACTAACACAATAGGGTCATCATCTTTGATGATAAATTCAAACGATTAGATCATGAATTCGAATGGTTGAATATTCGGCCGTGATTTCGGTTTTTGGTCATTCCAACATAGAAAATGTCTGCTTCGGTAGGTCGTATCATTATGTTTGCTTCTATAAAAGATACTATAGGGTCAGTACTACAGGATAGCATACTTTGATTTACTTAGACAACTCTATACGATGCCTTGTCATTGACGATCGAAGAGCCACTACACTTTCTACCACAGTGAAATTTAAAATTTTTTAAAAAAATCTATGACTGCTCTACCGCATAAATTTGTTGGCTTCTAGAGAACATAAAAAATTTTTATGTTGCCATTGTTAACTTGGTTTTTTAACAATTTATTTCGTTTTGCATAACACGTTTTTTTTAAAGCGTAGATTTACACTTTTTGGGCTGTTGTAAAGTGTTTTGTCATTTTTAGTTTGTCAGAAAGTTCACTATAGTTTGGTTGGATGAACTATCATTTATTACCTATATAGCTATTTATTATTAAATATATTTTTTCACTGTAAACTATTATTTTAAAATTAGTTTATAAAAACTTGTGAACAATTATTCGCGGCACTTCACATTTCTTTTTGCATTGAGCTCTTTCATTTTGCAGACCCGATTGTTATGATCTTGAGTTTTTCTCAATTTCGATCTACTGTTTTAGAATTCTTGGTATTTTTCGATATTCGATAAATATCGAGATTGTAAAATGTAGGTTGCAAAATAGTGATATTAAGCACTCTGGTTTTCGTTTGCGTTTACAACAAGTATTCTGTGTGCTGACAAAAAATTTACAGAATAATGTATACTCAGAAGAACTTTGACTCTATCTATACGCACGAATACGTTTGAAAAGCTTTCCAGATTTTTAGGAATGTACGTTGCCTGTTCGATCGGATGTCTTGTGTCCAAAGAAACTAAGGCAGTACGAAACTCGCGCACGAGATTTCAAAATATCCCCAATGCAAAAAACTTTTCCTTATGACTTTTGCCTTTTACTTTCACCTTATGAAGAGCATACCCAATACGAAAAATTAAGTAACTTATAGAAAGAATAAAATTCGAACTGAACCATACTTCATTATTATTTATTTGTTTATAAAATTTTGACATATTAATTTTTAACCTCTCAAGCTTTCCGAAAATTAATTTTTAAAACACGCAACAAAAATGTGTCGTTAGTCAAAATTATATAGCGTTCCGTTTGAATCATAATAATATACAATTGGCATTACACTCAAAACGCGGTTAACTTCATTGTATTTCTCATTCTCCTACGGCAAAAGTTAAAAGTTTGATAACTTTTTTCATAAGGAAACCACCAACCTAACGACCAAAATTTTTTTTCTCAAAATATTTTTCATACTTTTAAGATGAAGTAAGATTATCATATCGACAGAAAAAATTGCTACAACATGTTGCTACAGCTATACCTTTCGGTGCTCTACTCAATATGAACGCTTCCTATCTTCCATGGGCGAGTAGGGCGGTTGCAAGCGTCCACCAAAACCTCATGCTAGTTTGTGGTTTGGTGGTCAGATTGACAGCAGACGGAGGGATTACTGCAGGACTCACATCCTGTGGCATCTTTTGTATACAATTTCAATAAGTACCACGGTTTAATACTCCGTAATTGAGGTTAGCTAAGTGTGTGAGGATTATGAGGTAGCTCAACGCAAACAAAAAATAAAATTTAAAAAATCTAGAAAGTATTGTGAAACAAAATGAAAAATTCTTCACATTTTCGTGTTGTCACACTGGCAACGTTGCCAGGCTGTAAACGTTGAACAATTACAATTGCGGAGACTAGAATTGAAAAATTTAAGTGAATCATGGAAATAATTTCATAATGTTGAATACCAAATCATAATGAATACTTCTGTCGGATGGAGGTTCTGTGGTGTGAAAAATTCGGAGATAAGTTTTACGAAATTAATGCTACTCTTAAGCGTCTACTAAATGCCAGTTTGCCTATTTATTGACTTATAATTGCAACCATCTTCGGACCTGAAAAGTGCCTTAGAAGTCTGTACATTCATAAAACGTATCAGTTCAAGTCCACCGAAACAACAAAGAGTTCATATACAGACAAAAATATTTTCAGCAACTGTGTAATGTGTAATTTTACTAATCACCCATATTTAAATGTTTTAGTTTCAGAAATTTTAATTTAAGAGACCGAAGATATTTCATAGAAACCGACAATTTTTGTCAAAATTGTCTAAGCTCAAGTCATGATGTCGATAGTGGCCAAAACACCTACTACACCTAATCTATAGGGAACTTATTTTTGCTCAATCACGTTTTTCGGTTGGGTGCTTAGGGGACGAATAATAAACTCTCGCGCAAATTCCGCAGCGTTTCACACGACGGTCACAAGGTGTGACACTGAAATTCGTCAGCCTTCCTCAATTAAAACGTGACTACGTAAAATTTATGAAGGAGTATGAAGCTCTCGATCACATGGAACTATGTCGAACCCGAATTGTCAAAATTTGCCATCGCAGCGGACGTTTAGGAAATGTGCCATCAAGTCACAGTACATCTTCACAGTACAGCCGTGTGGTTAACAAAGTTTTGCAGAACGAAATGCACGAAAGAAAATGTTTGCTTAATAGATTTCCGAAAGAATTTGCGAATGTATCGGGAAAAGACATATCAGCTTATCCAGTTTATCGTAGACGTCCGGGATCTCAAGAACAAATTGGAACGTGAATTGTCAATAGCCGCTGGATGGTTTTTTGTTCACGTATTTGACGTACATATTTACATGTTTAAGTATACTTTTAAAGGATAGATGCACAGTTGTAATAAATTTATCCGATGGAAAGTTGTACACGATGAAAAAAAAATATTTCGTTGGTGCAAGATATGTTTGTGTTCCGGAGGCAATGTGGCATTTACTTGAATTTCCACCACTTTAACGAGAAACATTTGCACCTTTTTGTGTCTTTATTCTTCCAAAAAATCTACTAGAATTTTATGAAAAGTTTAAAGAGTACGATCATTGCATGATTGAAGGTTATGCATGTTTTCATGGTGTTCAAATTGCTGATTTTTTTTTGCAAGATGGTGAATCGTTATTGCCTATGCATGGTATGAAATATGTTGATTTTGGTTTACCAGATCCAGGTAGTGTTTTAAATTGCGAGCAACCTGCAAAAAAATGAAAAGGCAGAGCCCAATTATTGTTCGTTTAATATAATAGATGCAAATTTTTTCTCGAAAACGGCACTATAATTTTTTCTGAAAAATAGCATACTAGCATATGCCGGTGGAAGAAAAACGATCTAAATAGGTCACAACCATTGGAAAATACATTTAAGGCCTTAATTTTGGAAAAACATTTTTCATATGAATGACGTCACAAATACTTGGAAGGTAAATTTTACTGAAGATGAGTGTCTGTGCTAAGTATTTTATAAAACACATTACAGTTTAATTTGATTGTTGATAGAATAATTTGTCGGTATAAATATGCAAAAAGGCTTGAATCCCATCTTATATCAAAATTATTCTCCGCAGATTCAAAATTTTGGGCCTCCGAAAGCTGGTCAAAAGCTTGCGCATACATGAAAATCAAGGTTTGTCATATTAAAATAAAAGTTTTATTATAAAAAAAACATGATGACAAAACCTTTTTTGCACTAAATATGACATTCAGTTTTTCATCGGAAATTATTGTATCAAAATAACGACATCAATTTCCGCCTCGACTAGCGCTTGCGATGGCCGTGCATAAATCTCAAGGGTAAACGTTCGAATTTGTTGGCGTCGACCTTTTACACCTGTCTTTAATCACGATTTGTTATACGTAGCATTTTCCCGTATTAAACGACAAAATAGCTTGAACGTTTTGTTACCACCTGAAAATGAATGCCGCACGTATAATGTTGTGTAAAAAGAAGCATCATTGAACGCTCCTGATGAAACTTCTATTAAGTCTTGATAGTGACAGCGACAATGGTCACCTCGGCAACATCGATTTTTATGTCTCAGCCGAATAAAATAAAATGAAGTTAAGTTCGAAACACAACAAGAGCGAAGGCGACGATATCATAATACAAAACACCGAAAACATGCAATACAAATACAACCATCGACGCAGGCGACGACGATTTTTTCGTTGTAATAAATTTAAATTCTATTTCTATTTTTATCGCTGACGAAACAATGTTGCCAACTGTTTTTTTATATATGTATATAAGTTGGTAACGCCCCAACGTCATATGCCAAAAACATAAAACAAACAATTTTTATAATTTTAAAATTTGTATTATCCGAGTATGCTTTTAGGCCCGATTTTATGAACGAGGATAAACTACAAAAAATCCAAGAGTAATGATTAATCTTTACTCGAGAGTTTTATTTTTTGCCGATTTTATAAACGACGATAAAAAAATATTTACTCTCTCTTTTATCGCAGTTTTATAGCAGTTTTTTGTATTACTGGCAATACTTTTTTACGTTTCTCATCAATTGTGTCAATTTTGATAAATATCAAAGTGTTAAAGTTTTAAATGCAATATTAATAAATTTTTAATATAGACCTACATTTCCTACATTTGCGCAAGGATGGAACATTATGTGACATGTTTGTGTTTTTAAGATGGAAGGATCAATGTGATCATCATCTTTAAAACAATCTAATTTATAATACTTAAGTAAATACTTCAAATATTGGATCCGACGAATCAATATTTTTAAGTGGACGAACGGATTGTTCTATAAACGAATATATGCAATTTGTCCTCCGCCTGTTTTAAACCTCTGCATTTTCATCTGCGACAACTTTTCTAAATTCTCATAATTTATTTTTCAAAAAAAAAAAACAATTAAAAAATAGTATTCATTTTTTTGGAAACATTTTTATTTAATATAATTTAGCTCAATAAAATCGATTGTAATATTTAACATATGTAAATTTAATAAAATAATATGTATATTTTTTAAATATTAATATGTCACGTTCCTATATTCAAACAATTTTTATTGTGCATGTCGAAAAATCGAACAACAACAAAAACTATTTTTATCCTCTGATTTAAGCACCAAAAAGAGAAGATAAATCAGCGGATAAATTAAAACTCTCGGATTTTATTTTTTGTTTATCGTCGTTCATAAAATGCAAACAGTGGATTAATCCTGGATTAATCGTTTATCCGCGTTCATAAAATCGGGCTTAATAGTGCGTTCATGACATAGTGAGTTAGTTCGGAAAAAAACTATGGTAACACACAAAATGTATTAAAACAACAACAAAGTTAAAACAATTTCAACTCGAGTTCGGAACTAGTATGCGTGGTATAAAGCATTTCAAATAATTTGATTGGTTTTGAGTTTGTTAGCGAGTATGGAAATATTTATTTCGTATGTCATGTACGCGACATTAGAATCCATTTTGACATAGATAAAATATGTCGTTGTTAAGTCATTTGCGGTCGTTTTATTGTCATACGCTGACGCTCTTTTGTTTGTTCTGTTAGCTATAGCGATATCGCGGCGATACTTTTGTATTTATTCGTCGACCCTCGTCGTTGTCGCTCTTGTTCTGTCTCGAGCTTTAAAGTTGTTTTGCGAGAATATAAAAATGTTTTTCTTTTCGCCTAGCAAGCTCGGTCCCGTGGTACGTGCATATATTTGTATAATGGGAGGTTGGAGAAAATCTCATGGCGGTTTTGTAATACCATTGTCAGCTACTAAAGATTCAGTTGCTTTAGTGAAAATTCTATTAATTGACAGTCAAAAATTAAAATATGCATATCTTAAAATCATTGAGCAAGCACCAATGCTTTGAACACACTCATTTAGAGTCAATGATCATTTATTAAAAGAAATTCAAATTGATTTAAGGCTTACTATTGATCTTAGGAGGTGACTTGATACAGACATCAAACGTAGCTCCGGGAGGATCAGTGGCAGATATTGTTGAGCTTTGCGTCAAAAATTCATCGTTATGACACCATAGAAATAAAAAAACGTAAAAATTGGCTTAGGTGATGGTGAATTAACAAATTAATTTTGATCCTAATTTAATTAGATTTTTGACACAATCATTAAAAGTGATGATGTCATCACTTTAGCTAATGCAATATTTGGTTATACAATGTCAACGGCAACAGAACAACAACAAATCGTTAAATTAACAAACAAAACTTGTTCACCAAGAAATGTTGATTTTACTGTTCTACAATCAGCAGTCAGCACAGCTGATCATGGTTTAATAAACCAACAACTGATACAGAATATTTTAACCTTCTCTTATGTTTCCAAACTAATATATACACCTGTTGATGAAAACCAATATTCAACGGAGTTTCTAAAATCATTAGAAGCTTCAGGATTGTCTTTTCAGCAACTGGTGCCTAAAATAGGTGTCCATGTTATGCTTCTACGAAATGTAGATCAACCTAAACTTTTTAACGGTACCAGATTGGTTATAACGGAATTACATCCTCATAATATTACACCTATTTAAAGTTCATAGATATCAAATCAGTTCAAACACCTATACATTTCCAGTAAGGTTAAGTTTTGCGATTGCTGTCAATAAGGTACAAGGACCGACCAAACGGCACAGTGATTAAAGCTGTGACTTTTGGATTGCCTCGCGTATTCGAATCCCAATAGGAGCAGGATTCTTAAAGTCAAGTTTTGGACAGAAAAATAATAAAAAAACCTTTTTTTAAATCTCAAAATTCTTTCTCTAAATTCTAGAGACATCCATAAACCTATCGAAGGGTGTACCACCGAGAATGATTTAAACAAATTGAACTCAGGCAATTATCGCGTATTAATTTCTGGAATTAGCTAGATATAATTATTTCCACGCCCCCATGCATTTCATTCGATAGGCAGCAGGGCTAGCTATGCATAAAATGGCAATGAGTCAATTAGAGGAAGAAGCATCAGTAATATACGCAATATTTTGCAGGTCATTGTTGTCCTTTACCTAAAAGTCACTAGTTCTATTCATGGTAATGAGTTATTAGATAAAACACAATATTTTCGGATACAATCCCCTGAAAATGCTGAAAGCTCTACGACATTACGAATACGTAGAAGTCGCTTTTTGAAGCCTATGTTCAAGATGGGAATTTCAAGATAATCTAGAATCCAAAATGACACCGAGAGCTCGTATTCTTCAAATCAGTGGAAATTTAATTTGCCGTATAATTTTTTATATTATTCGAATTTTTCGCCGGCTACTTTGATAGTTTTTTTCAAATTTGTTTGCAGTTTTCTATTATTTATTTCCCTACTAAGGCTTAATACTCAGTTCAAAATGAAATGAAATTTTACCGCAGTCTCCAAAAATCTATTTATTTTCGCGTCAAATAGGAATTAAATCTTCGCAGGGTTCGCTTCTTAGAATTTTCAATTTCGAACTTAATCATTTTATTTGAGATTATTTTGGGTTTTCGGAAAAAATATCATTTTTAATGGCACCCATACAATGGTTACGACTTTTCTAACCGTAAAAACAAAAAAGCCATTTTTTAACCCGAGAGCTCTGGTATAAAAATACACAAACCCTTTCAAAAATGAGATTTTCCTTTGGTCTTCTCTTGGCAGCTTGGTTTCTTACTGAAAAAAGTTGGTCTACTCATCAGGTTGCAATGGCCAAACGCAATCGATAGGTCCTTGTTTTTGTAAGGGTTTGGTAATTTTTGCAACAGTACCCTGAGGTTAAAAATGGGAGAGGGGTGGGAGAGTGCACTTTTATACCTTTTGTAGAAATATTGTGAGTAAATGGCCTCTTTGTTTTTCTACGACTAGAAAAGTTGTAAACATTGTATGGGCGCCATTAAAAATGATATTTTGTCCGAAAAGCCGAAAAAAACTCAAATACATTAATATTACGGACGATTTCAAATAACTTGTAAATCATTTTAATTACGATAAAATGAATGGACCAAGGTGTCGATTCATTTTTTTGAGTAATCGGACATCAATTATTTATTTTATAAGTGTCCTAATGTCCAGGATTCGCCCCTTAGTATTTCCATTTATGGTCGGTTGACATAAATGGGAATACTAAGAGGCTGCGACATGTGACGTTATTTCTTCGAAATTGAACAGCTTTCATCGAATGCATTATTATAGGTTGTGGCTACGTTCCAAATTGTTCAAGAGTCGCTCCACAAAATTTATATTTTCAGTCATTTCCTTTCTAATTATGATAAAATGAACCTGCCAATGTGGAACACCTTTGCTATCCACATATAGATGTGGCGTATTTTAAAACAAATTGAACAACTTTTATCTATTGCGCTATGTAGGTGGCCAAAATCTTAAGAAATTTCTCCACAGGGTTTTCATGTTTGAGACATTTTGGGTATAACTAATTATCGTGGTATTTTTTCGAAATTGCACAACTTTCATCTATTGCCTCACAAGGTGGCTATGTGATATATTTCGTTTCACAGAATATCCATTTTCGGGAATGGACTAAGATGAGTCAACAAGTCGGCTCGTATTAACATTGAGGTATATCTTCTTGTAGGTTGCAACTGGCTAAAATGAGGCTCCAATTTGTGGATTTTTTTTATAGATTAGTGTAAAAATGTCCATTGCTCGGTTGTTTATGGAATAAACTCTAATATTTGTTATACGCTGTATCATTTCATGGTTATATTGCTGTGGTTTGAGAACAACATTTAATGTTGTAACTAAGTAAAATTTATAATTAAAATCTTGGTTTCGTCTTACACAGGGCTAATTCATTAATCCACTTGAATTCTTCTCATGGCCCATCTGATCCGAGAAACGTTTACGAACAATTGTGGTAAACGACACGTAAAGAAATAAGTTAAGTTTTCTCGGTTATAAGCCGCATTTGCACACCGTTGTGATAAATATGTTTTTTGATACGTTTAATATTTTTAAAGGTAAATGATTTAATTTATAAACAAACTTTTCGATACGGAAATTTTTAGACTAAGTTCTTCTATTTCACCTTTATTTGTTCTCGTTTTGACAATTTTGTCGAGTTTTCAATTATTCAAAAGTCAAATTTTCGTACAAACCCTTTTATCTAAATTATGAAAATTAACACTCCGCAATTTTAAGTATTTTGGTCTTCATACTTTTATACTTACGTAAATCATTTAAATACAAACCTTATTTTGTTTGGCCGAATTTCTCACAACACCATCAATACCTACCGTATATTCTATTTTCGCTCATATGCACAAAAAATTACACTAATGATAAATATTATAATAAATAAACAATTTAAGGCAAAACTAGATAAAATAATAAAGTTAATTGACCCCTTCTTCTATATCTGAATACAAATGATTGCTACTTGTGAACGAACTATACATACAAACAACCACCTTACAAAGACACACCATTGAACTTGATCGACATTTTAGTAGATCATTTCATTTATTAGCCGCATAAAAAATAATAAAAATCATTTCTGTGTGAATATTATTGATGGGAAATTCACACGCGATCACTTCCTCGTACGTGTATATGTATATTTATGTAAACGCACACATCGAAACGAAATTCCGAAAAACTTTTTGTTTATTGATCGCACATAAAATCAAAACAACAAGAAACCGGTAAACTTAGAGAAGAGTTCACACTTGACAAAAAGAAATAAAAAGCTCTATTTTTGCAATTAAGTTGTATTTAAAAAAAACTTTATTTTTTGTTAACTACAATTATTGTTTAACTCCTGAAATACAATCAACCAGGAAATTATTTGAATTTGTAACAATCTGCATATTTTTAGAATAAACAACGAATAAAAAAAAATTTCGGCAAGCACTGCAATTTCTTTGATCACACAATACACCACAATTAGTTAGCTTGGCGGCTTAATAGTAGTTGTAAAACTATTGTTTATCTATTTCCAAATAGTAATAATATTTATAGTATTCAAAGAAACGTGATCAACCTTGAATGGATTTTTTTTAAATCGAATAGTAAATAAACACAGTTCGTATATTACTATAAAAGAACTTAAATAAATAATATATACAAAAACAACAACAAGAATATATGATAAAAAATTCCCAAAGGAATATGAATGAAATTTTTTCTTGTTACAAATAATAAGAAAACCACGATCGTCACTCGTACCACACAATTCACAAATTAAACAAAAAAAAAAAAAAAACTATAAGACGATCATGTTCACTCGACTTAAGTAAAAACGTAACTATTTCTGTAATATTTTATCAATATTGTCAAACCTAACGAGCGAGCGAGCAGATACCCCCACCCAAGAGTGCACAATAAAAACTAAAATAAAATAAAGTTTCTTTAAGAGAACTTAAAGAAACATATACATACGCACGATCGCTTTTATAAAAAGAAATTCAAATAAAATGAAGAAAACATAAAATCAAATAACTAAGTGTTGATCGTGTATATTTCTTTACTTTTCTTATTTCCAAGTTTCTTATAATTCTCCCTTCTTTTATTTTGTTTTTTTTTTTTTTTTTATTGTATTGTGTGTTGAGCTTATACCACTTCTACAATTCTTATCGAGCACCAGCTATAAAAGTCGCAAGGACATATAATATTCGAATAGTTGAAACTTTTCAAATCGTTAATGGAGTCGCAACACTTGGTTTTAAAAAATAATATAAATTTTTGAAAATATCAGTTAATTCTATAAATTTAAACAGATAGAAATAATTATAAAAAATAATTAATCAAATATTAATAATTTTAATTAAAAATATATAAAAAAAAAGTTTAAAGTGTTTCTTATAAAATAAATTTTAAAATGATTGTGTCTTATGTGTATAGATTTTTGGCAAATACTTTGGAATTTGCCAGTCTACGAAATACGCTCTATGTTTTTATTGCACTGTTCACAGTATTGTTATTTGCACAGTGGATTTATGAAAAATTAAAATTAAATAATTCTTTGCCGCCGGGCCCTTGGGGCCTACCCATCATTGGATATTTAACATTTATTGGCCACGAAAAACATATTAGTTTTATGGAACTCTCTAAAAAATATGGTTCAATATTTAGTGCCCGTCTCGGGAGACAATTAACCGTTGTGCTAAGTGATTATAAAATAATACGTGAAGTTTTCCGTAAGGAGGAATTTACCGGGCGCCCCGATACACCATTTATGCAAATTTTAAATGGTTTTGGTATGTATTTTTTTTCAATAAAAACGTGCTTAAATTTTTTCGATCAAGTGATTTAAATATTTTATATACGATCAAATAATACACGATCAGATTAATTTTTTTTTGTTTTAAATTAATATCCACGTGCGCCACTTGATCGCGCGACCGATAAAAAAAACTATAAAAAATTCTTATCGTATAATATATAAAAAAATTTTCAGGTGTGATCAATAGTGAAGGAAAATTGTGGAAAGATCAGCGACGATTTTTACACGCCAAACTACGACAATTCGGTATCACATGCTTTGGTCGCGGTAAAGAGCAAATCGAAAACCGTATCATGGTCGAAGTAAATGAATTTTTAACGGCCGTAAATAATTTAAATGGTGAAGCGGTTGATTTGAGTCCAATGCTCGCACTTTCCGTCAGCAACGTGATATGCAATATAATGATGTCGGTACGGTTTTCATTGGACGATCCAAAATTTCGCCGATTTAATTTTTTGATCGAGGAGGGTATGCGACTTTTTGGTGAAATTGTTACAGTTGATTATATACCGACGGTACAATATATCCCGACTAAGTTTAATGCAAAAAAGAAGATCGCTAAAAATCGCGAGGAAATGTTTGAATTTTATCGTGAAGTGATCGATGATCATAAGGCAACGTTTGATCCAGATAATATTCGCGATCTAGTTGATACGTATATTGCTGAAATTGAGACGGCAAAACAAGAAGGACGATCAGAATTATTGTTCGAGGGTAAAGATCATGGTGAGTTTAACGATATTTACAATATTTATATAACTTAGTACTAAATCGTTTTTATTTTTATTTCTATATTAGATCAACAAATTATGCAAGTTATGGGTGATCTATTCTCGGCCGGTATGGATACTATCAAAACAGCATTACTCTGGATGAATGTATTCATGTTACGCAATCCAGAGGCTATGTATCGCGTACAGGAGGAGCTCGATCAAGTAGTTGGTCGTCATCGACTACCAAAAATCGATGATCTACCCTATTTACCATACACCGAGGCAACAATTTTTGAAGCTCTCCGCCGCGCTACAATCGTCCCACTTGGAACAACCCATTCCCCTACATGGTAAGTGCATTCGCCCTTCATTATTATTATTATTATTTATACATTTGATAAAAAAAAAATTGAAAGACCTAATTTTTATATTTCAATGTGATAAGATTAAGAAAACAAAATTCTTAATTACGTAACAGATTAATTGAACGTCGTAAATTATAGTATTTATGTGCATAGTAAATGTTCTCAATTATAAATCGCGCGCGTTTATTTATTAAATAATACGAAACAATAATAAAAATATAAGTTGCTTGACCGTCCTTGACCTTAGTATTACTAACTTACATACATCATAATTTATCGTAAAAATATTGAAAATTTGTATACGCAGGGGGGAAATATCAGCTGTTTGCAGTGCAACATTATTTTCTTACCACGATCAATTCTCAATTTCTTAGCCGAGCTTCTTATAACACGTATACATATACGCATGCACTTCATAAACCAATTTTCTCCTCTTCGTTATGTACCTCATATATATGTACGTCTTCGTCGCGTATATAATAAGACATTATATTCTGTTTGTTATGATCATATAATGATGATCGGCATTATGTTTTTTTTTGTCATTTTATATGTGAGAAAAATAACTGGTCAGATGAAAGTGAAATTAACTCTTTTGATTATATATATACGCCGAGTAGTTTTTTTTTTAAATTTACTTTGCATTCCACGTGCTATATAGACGAAGAAAACGACAAAGAAGTAGTAAAAAATACGATACTTCCTGACAGCTCAACTTGTGTTTGTATAACGAGTAAAATGTATAGTTGTAGTTGTAACATTTTCTCACGATCTTGAAGTTCAATAATCTTGCGTTACATAATGCAAATAGTTTACTGTGCAAGGTGAATGACCTTTATTTTTTTTTATATTTACTTACAGTGATGTGTCGTTAAATGGATATGATATACCAGCAGGAGCATGTGTTGTACCATTGATCAATAGTATACATATGGATCCAGAATTGTGGGACAAACCGGAAGAATTTAATCCAAGTCGGTTCATCGATGCCGAGGGAAAAGTACAAAAACCGGAATATTTTATGCCATTCGGAGTTGGGCGTCGAATGTGTTTAGGCGATGCACTCGCTAAAATGGAACTTTATCTATTTTTTGCCTCCATGCTGCACACGAATCATATTATACTACCCGAAGGTGAACCAATGCCAAGCTTAAAGGGTACCGTTGGTGTAACAATTAGTCCACAAAAGTTCCGAGTGAAATTTATACCACGACCATTGTTGAGTGAACCGGCGCCGCTCCGTAATTTTGGATCATACTGATCTGTGTGCCTTTAAATCAGAAATTGATTAATTTTGTTATCATTTGAAACCTGAATCAGATTTCAAGGGCACGGTAATGCTTCCTATCACCTGATTCCGGATTTATATTTCCTGGTGCCAATTTATTAATTTATAAGTATTACTATTGCATACAAACCGCATTTAATTTAATTCCATAGTCCCAAAAGTTTTATTATCGACAATCCACTAGTCAAATCAATACAAAAACAACATTTATAATTTAAATTAATTTATATATTAATAGTCAAGTACAATTAAACAAATTACATACAAAAAATCATTACAAATCAAATTATTTATATAATTTAATATTATACAGGTGACATTTTAATTTAAATTAAACTAAACAAAAAATTTTAAAAATTCACATAAATCCATATATGTAATTCACCTTTGCATATTGAAATTTATTTAATTTTTTCTATGAAAAGATAATTAAGTTTGTTAAATAATTATGATAAACAATTTTTAATTAAAATCGCATTCCACTCGTAAAATGTGTTCATTTAATATAATATATTATGTATAATAAAAAATAATTAATTAACCAATTATAATCAATATTGTAATTTAGAGTGTGTTCAAAATGTATTTGTAAAATTTTTCGTGTTAAACTATATATTATATTACCAAACCTATATTTTTAAAAAATTAAATATTGTAAAGTCGGTTTTACGACTAAAAATTTTTTATAAAGCCCCCCGCTGAACCAATTTTGTGACGAAAAATTTTAATAAATACGCATTTTAATTAATAAAATTACAAATTTTTATAAAAACTACAAAAAAAAAAATAATTGTGCCAATTAATTATTATATTATAGTTATTATTACTTATATAATCTATTTTTATTTAAATTATTTTTGATGAATGAGAAATAAAATAAAATTATTAATTTTAATTATGTTTTGTTTTTTTAATTAATTCGATTTTTCTTCTTGAACACCAGTTCATAGTACGGTGGCGTTAAAGTTATGCCACTGATTCCGTTCATATTTAATTTGGATTGATCCGTATGCATGCTGATGTAGTATGTGTAAAGCATGCGACCGGCGAACAGGAATAACATCATTTTGGCCAGCTCATCACCGAGGCACATTCTTTTGCCTGTGTACATAAAATGAAATAATAATAATAAAAAATAAATTGTTTTGTTAAAATATTTTTTTTCCAGTTAATGGTCTCTATTTGGGTCAGCTGTGGCATGCTTGATGATATAATCATTTGGCCTTACTAGCGTTAAATCGTTAAGATGTAAATCATTTTAATGTCTGGATCCCTTTATGTTTGGGTTTTATTATGCAAATGTAATTTTTATCGAGAGTAACATAAAATTTTATTGTTGTGGAGGGTTAATGTACTTTATTTGGGTCAGTGGCCCAGACAATATGCAGAAATTTGCTTAAATTTAAAAAATAGTGGTTACCATTATATTTTGTTGATACGAAGGAGTCTTACAGTTTCTGCAGTAAAAGCCTTTAAATTTTACGTTCATGCCAAAGTATGCAATTATTAGAAACTGAATTATTAATAATCAAGTTTTATACGTAGTATGGCCGCGTAGAATATTACTGCGAACAGTACTTACTAAGTAAAAATAAAACTACAATTTTTTTTTGTCTTTATTATGAACGTTTATTGTATTTTCTTGGGCACTGTCAACTAATACATAGTAAAGTCACCATTACTGTTAATAATTGTCTGGTTCCATATCTTCCGAACAACTCGCGCTAGACCGCCCAAATTTTTTATGTAGTGCATTATCAGATTAATCTTGATGAGTGCCAATAAATTTCGATCGGATTGGAATCAGGTGAGTGCGATGGCTAATCCAACACCCTTTTGATGTGTAAACATCTTTACGCGCGCCTACCAAAATTTTTTGTATTAGAGTAAACTTGTAAATGAAACGAACGGAAATGACGTATACCTACTTCGTTTGAAAAAAAGCAAGAAACTCAACAAAAACAATTTTTACTATACATGGCATGCTTTTATGTATGTATATGTATAATAGTAGGGAAAATGAAAAAATTAAATTAATGAATGAAATAGAAACCATCGACATTTCCATCGATCAGAAAAATCAAAAAAAAAAATTACGATACGAAATACGAATTACGATTACGAAATTGTATACTCATACGATTAAAAACACAGTCAACAACTGCTGTATATTGCTTTATCACGAGTGACGAGTCTCTAGGCGCTGTTCATCACGTCGGCTATCAATGATCATGTCTTCTACTGAATGGGGTTATAATGACATCTCGTTTTTAACATTGAACTGCCACAGTCTCAGGTCACAGTCACGCAGGTATGCTCAATTCATTTGGTTTTCGAGACCTGGCTGCGCAATGATGAACTTGTTAATATTCCTACGTTTGAATGCTGTTTTCAGTTCAATAGAGATGGTCAGTGGGCTGCCGGAGTAGCAATTTTGTCAAAAGATCCATAAAATGAGCATAGTGGACACAAATAATTTGCCGTACTTTTTCAAAACCAATATTGACGTAACAAATGGACTGGCGAATGGAACTATGGGCTGTCTAAAGTATATCGAATGCATAGGCATCCTAACCAGGACAACGAGAACGATGAAAAAGTCGACAGTAAAAAATGTCAAACGACTCTGGATGGGTTTCGGTTCAAATTCACAAGTTGGCAAGAAGGTCGGTCAGGTGGCTTGAAGCTGGATGGGCGCAGAAAACGAATATCGACCGATGTTTGGTGCCCATTTCTAGAAAAAGCTCAACTATTAATCGATACAACAATTAATGTTAAGCATAAACAACAATTAATGTAAAGCGTCGTACCTTCATGTGCCACCACAATTCATGCATCACACGGTGGTACCTACAACGAGATAGTCAGTATATACTCTTACGATAAAAGACACAGTTAACAAATTGTGTATATTGCTTTAGCACGAGTAACGAGTCTCGAAGGACTGTTCATCACGTCGGCTATCGATGATCATGTCGTCTACCATGGACGTAAAAATGGGACCTCAATGGGTCTTCTTCAAAATTAGCTATTGCGCCTCACCACAAATCCGCTTTATCCGTTGTAATGGCGAATTTTGTACGAGATAATAATGACGTCTGGTTTTTAACATTGAACTGTCAGAGTCTTAGGTCATACACATCACCTCGACCTAACTAAGACAGTCACGCAAGGATGCTCAATTTTCTTGCTTTTCAAGATCTGCGTTCAGTTCAAGAGAGACGGTGAGTGAGCTGCCGGAGTAACAATATATAAAAATTCAAATAGAATACTCATACCATACAGTCACCTCGCATAAAGAAATCATCGTTGGACAAACAATTGGTATGAGTGTAACAACACAACTCATTGATGATATATATACGGCTGAACTTCAGCTTTCTGTAGTTGTATTAACCTCGCCGAATAAATCTTTCGAAGACATAATGAAGTTCATACATTTCGTCCTTGCCCCATATCCTAAAGAATTTCAAAAATTCTCCAAGGAGACTATCATCTTTTGCCGGTGATTATGAGCGGGGATTTCAATATTAATGTTGCTGTTCCTCAAGCTGAACCACTTATAAACTTCCTGTGAGACGAATTCGATTTGCACATGAATTCAGATCGAAATATATTTACTACTAGATATGGGACGACCATATTGTGCAGTTTTTCAATGAAAATTTTTAAAGTTAGAGTCGACAGTATATAATATATCTTATTTTAGCTACCAAAATCCAATTGCGTCGATTATACCGAAAGAGTAATAGACCAATTTAACGATAATAAACCAATGAAAAACTCTGGTTAGTAAAATTGCATTCCTTCTTCCTTCAAAGTAAACTGTACCCACGCACTATACACACGCCATGTTTACACATCTCCTTGAGAGTACTAATGGACTCACTCATTTTTTTGAGTTTAAATTCCGAACAGAGTATGCTATGGCGTTTTGGATCGTTGTTTTCTTGCAAGATCTAATTAGAGTTTCCCGCTCCAAACAATTTAAGGAACAGATGGCAACAAACCTCGTGAATAAATTTTATTCATGAAAAGTGCGTTTTGGTTCCGTGTGGAAATTACCAAAACCTTGCGATTAAATTACCAAAACCTTGCTTAGCAAAGCATCACCATACATGGAGCTAGGGCGGGTACTTCACAGTTCGGACAATCCTTTTTTTGCTTAGTTAGCCAAACACGCTTTTTACCATTAAACATAAAGCGAACTTTGTTTTGATGTTCATTCGCCCACTGTAGTCGCTTTTCAATGTATTTTTGTGTATATGCAGTGGTTTGACCAAAGTATTTTTGTTTTAGAGCGTCCAAGAGGAATCAATTGAAAACCGATTTAAGCTCCGCCCATATTTGTTCCTATAGTTTTAAGTATAGTTATGCTGTACACGCTCTTGTTGAACCTACTGTATTATGAATGTCCGAGAAAATTTTACTAATTTCTTTACGCACCGTTTAGAAAAAGTTTTCGTAAAAATCTCTAGAATCATGAGAAAAATTCACGAAGCCACATTTTCTTTTATTAGTGAGTTAACCTAATATCTAATACAGAGACGAAACAAACAAGGTTTTGACTATAAATTTAATTTAATTTCAAAAAACCGTTACATTTGATGGAAAAAAAATTCTATAATTCTTGATTCAGTTTGAAAAACCATAGTAATAAAACCCATAAAAAATACAGTGTAACAAATCTTAGAATACATGCCAACAAACCATCAGTGGAAATATTTACACTACTGAATAATAGAAATTCACAACTTTGAGCCTTTTTTGCCCGTTTTGCCATATGTGGAGCGAATCCCGAACATTTTGCCACATAGCAGCTTACGTAGTGCAACAGATGAACGCTTTCTAATACGGATCGAGAAGATGAGGCGTCCGTTTCATTAATTTATTCATAATTATAACGAAAATTTCCGAAAATGGAAACTCAGTCAAATAGATAAAAGCTGTCCAATATCGAAAAAAATAAGCCACATGTCTAAAACATTTGTCAATTAATGGAAATTGTGTGTTGCGAATACAGGACACAGTATATGACGATGGACATAGCCATCTACGTATTGTAATAGATGAAAGCTATCTAGTTTTGAGGAAATTAGCCCCATGTCTATGTGGAACGTCAAGGGCTCCACCTCTAAAACGACCGAAATTTTAAATTCTGTGGTGTGAATCCGGGATATTTTGGTACAAGCCAGTAGTCACCTACATAGTGCAATAGAAAAAGTTATTAAATTTTGAGAGAAGACATCTATGCTTATCGTCCGAGTTCCCCATTGTGAGTAGAGTTCATAAATTTAAATTATGTGGGGGAATCTTAGAGCATTTACCACATAGCCACCTAAATAGCGCAATAGATAAAATCTCCATCTAATTTCGAAAAAATATGTCACATATCTATCCGGATCGTTGGGTGGCCCAAACTACGTGGAAATAAAAAATGGGGTTGCTCCACAACAATTTTTAAATCGGTAAATTTAATAGATATTCTAATATTCATCAAAATACTTAATACACTATGGTCGATTCTAAAAAAGTCAGAGATGCTACGACGTGTGGAAATATATTTTCTAAATGTGGACAAACTGCATTTTTAACAAAAGGAATACACGATAAGTACAGCACAATGATTCTCAAAGAACTATAACAATATGAACTGTTTTGAACAGAACGATTCATCAACTTTTAGAAAATAGGCCCACACTTGATAACAGTTTTCTGGAATCGATTCTATGTAGCAGGTATTTTGAATGCTCTATATTAAGATAGCGGGAATTTGACAGCGGAAAATAAGAGATTAGGCTATTCGCCGCAAGTGACAGCACTATCACTAAAGAGAACTTATTTTGATATGTAATTAAAAGCGCAAATTTTTTATTCATTATGTATCACTATTTTGAATAAAATATTAAAAGTGTCCTTAAAATTACAAATTGATTGATGCCCAATGGAATTCGGTATATGGAATCTTGAAATTTAACAATATTCCGTCTTTCCGACAAAATTCTAGGATCTGTTCGCTCTGGACTAAACTGGTCATTTCATAAACCGTCTTTATGAAAAATGGTATCTGTAAATTTTACACTATATAAATAAATTTTAAACTGGAGGGAACTCGGCTATGATATATTGTAATATTTGCATCGCATACAGGGACAATTCGGAAAAAATTTATGGATTACAATTTTCACTACAATTTCTTGATTTTCTGCCACCGTATAAGCTATTTTCAATTTGTGGCCAATACCTCAAAAACTTCCACTAGTTACCAATACTTTCGGTCATTTTTCTAATAGCTTAGGTCATACTGAGACAATATAGAAATTTTGGGGAAAATTTATGGACAATTTTCATTAGACATTTTTTACTTTTCTGCTGCCATTAGCTATTTTCAGTTTTTGACCAATATCTGAAAAACGTCCACTAGTAACCAATAGTTTTGGATGTTTCTCTAACAGTTTAGGTCTGAGACTGTGTAGGAAATTTGGAGAAAATTTATGGACTAGAATTTTTACTAGAATTTTTTGATTTTCTGCGACCATATAAGTTATTTTCAGTTTTGGACCAATTACTGAAAAACTTCCACTAGTAACCAATACTTTCGGTTGTTTTTCTAATAGCTTAGGTTATGCTGAGACTATATGAAACATTTGGGGAGAATTTATATACTAGAATTTTCTTAGAATTTTTTGATTTTGTGCGGGCATATAAGTTATTTTTAGTTTATGGTCAATATCTCAAAAACTTCCACTAGTTACAAATACTTTCGATTGTTTCTAATAGCTTAGGTCATACTGAGACTACATGGAAAATTTGAGGAAAATTTATGTTCCAGAATTTTCACTAGAACTTTTTGATTTAGTGCGGCCATAGAAGTTATTTTCAGATTTTGGCCAATTACTACAAAACTTTCACTAGTAACCAATACTTGTGGTTGTTTTTCTAATTTTAGCTCATACTGAGACTATATGGAAAATTTGGGGCGAATTTATATACTAGAATTTTCTTAGAATTTTTTAATTTTCTGCGGCCATATAAGTTATTTTCAGTTTTTCGCCAATATCCCAAAAACTTCCTCAAGTTACCAATACTTTCGGTCATTTTTCTAATAGTTTAGGTCATACTGAGACTATATTGGAAAATTTGTGGATTTACAATTTTCACTAGAATTTTTTGATTTTGTGTGATATATAAGTATATAAGTTATTTTCAGATTTTGGCCAATATAACTAACTTTATATGGCCGCAGAAAATCACAAAATTATAGTGAAAATTTTAGTCCATAAATTTTCCCCATATTTTTCATGTATTCTCAGTATGACCTTAGCTATTAGAAAACGACCGAGAGTATTGGTAACTAGTAAAAGATTTTGAGATATTGTCCAAAAACTGAAAGTAACTTATACGGCCGCAGAAAATAAAAAAATTATAGTGAAAAATTGTAATCCATAAATTTTTTCCGAGTTGTCCCTGTATGCGATGCAAATTTTACAAAATTTAATTAAGTAATATCCGAGTTCCCTCCAGTTTAATGTTTATTTATATCGTGTAAAATTTACAGATACCATTTTTCATCAGGACTGGTTCTGAAATAACCAGTTTAGTCTAGCGCAGACTACAGATCCTAGAATTTTTTCCCATACTTACTTTAAAATCCCTGATCATTACGACCAAGCAAGTTTCATTGTAATTCGTTAAGAAATGGTGGAAAGACGGAATATTGTTAAATTTCAAGATTTCATATACCGAGTTCCTTTAATTCAGGGATCAATGAATTTTTTTCATTCTAAGGATCACTTTTAATATTTTATTCCTCTGAGATGTTTTATTTAAAGAAAAAAGTGATACATAATGAATAAAACATTTCCGTTGGTAATTACATATCAAAATTAATTATCTTTAGTGATAGTGCTGCCACTTGCGGCGAGTAGCCTAATCTCTTATTTTCCGCTATCTTATACAGCATGTATTTTGACGAATATTAGACGTCATTTAATTTACCGATTTAAAAATTGTTGTGAAGCAACCCCAAATCTTTTCAATTTTACGTGGGTAACTGTTTTGAACAGCACCAGTTCGTCCTCTATTAGAAGATATCTGCCCATACTTTTGGGTATCACTTCTCAGGTTCCTGGAATCGCAGCGATAGTGTTGACGTATTTTTAAATTTTAGCAAATTAAAACTTTTGTAGACACCCCAAATTTTTTTTATTTTAAAGTGGTTAACTGTTTTGATCAACTGATTCTACCCACTATTACCGATATATGTCGGGACTTGGTAACATCTCTAAAATTCCTGGAATTGGCCATAGTGTAGCAAGTATTTTGAAGAATATTTGAATTTTTATGAAATTTTTCGTGCTAAAACTTGTGTGAGACCACCCCGAAACTATTTAATTCAAATTAGTTAACTGTTTTGAACAAGACCATTTGTCCAATCCAATATTATGGCTTTTGTCCACTATTCGACTTGGTAACATCTCTGAGATTTTTTTAATTTTATAATTAATTTGTTTAATAAGCCCAACCTTTAAACTAGAAATATTATGATAAAATTTGATCCCGATATTTGCGTTAAATATAAATTTTCGACGATCTTTTTTATGTCGCTACAGTTTTCATTAATTTGTGTAGCTACACTTTTCGCTAAAAAGTTCGCTCCGGTTTGTGTCTGATCTGTGCAGATTAAAAGTTTGTGGCCTGTCTACAACCTAGACTGATTGATTGATCAGGATGAAACTCCTTACTTAAGAGTTTCCATAAATTTAATGTTTCATGTGATAACTGGTGGAAATCGGTTCATTAGAACTAGCAGCTCCAAAAGGAAAGCTTTCTCGTTTTTTATAGTTTTTCCCAAAATTTTGAAAAAACCATTATAAACAAAAATATTCTAAATAAAATTTGTTACGAAATTGGTCCATAATTTAAACAGAAATAAATTTCAAACGAGTTTACTGATTAAGCTTTAAACGTAAGTTTTTTGAATAATTTGGGAACTCCTAGTAAAATTAAATTGTTTAATGAGCTTATAAGTTTAAAAAATTAAAATAGTGGTTATTTAGCTCTTTTAATATTTTATTTATTAATACTTAAGCTTTAAACAAAATTCAAAAACTAAATTGACTAAAGTTCAATTTATTTCGGCATTGCAAATAGTTTTGAATAATTAGTTTTGAATAAAAATTTATAAACAAACTTCTGGTTCTCCAATGGGTTCTCCTATTAGTCCCATAATAGCAAATTTAATGATGGATATTTTGGAAAAAATGGGATTAAACTCTTTGGATTTTCAACCGTTATTTTACTTTCGTTATGTAGATGACATTATAACGGCAATCCCTGAAGACAAAATTGAAATTTTTCTGGATGTATTTAACTCTTTGGATAATAGAATAAAATTTACTGTTGAAAAAGAAATTGACCATAAAATTTCATTTTTAGATTTACTTTTAATTCATGAACCGAATGATAAAATTCTTTTGATTGGTTATCTAAATTTTAATTCTTGGCTTCCTATTTCTTACAAAATTAATACAATCAAAATTTTAACTCAAAAAATTCTAAAATTGTCCGATACTAAATTTCATTACAATAATTTCAAACTTTTGGAAAACACTTTGGTAAATAATCAGTATCCTAAAAAATTATTAAATAAAGTGATTTGGAAACAAAGAAGTTATCAAAATTGTACATTAAATCCTGAAATTGAAAGTACAAATTATTTATCTTTTTTACCTTACATAAAAAATCCTTTCGAAAAATTAAAACATTTATTTAAAAATTATAATTTCAAAATTATTGGTCGTTCAGCTATCAGTTTAAATGATATTTTGTTTTCAAAATTAAAAGACCCGATACCATTAAAGAACGAATCTAATCTTGTCTATAAGATTAAATGTAATGATTGTAACCTAATTTACACGGGACAAACTAAACAGTTTTTGCGGGAGCGGTTCTTTCAACATTTACGTGGTGCTTCGGGAAATTCAAATTCAAATCAAATAAGTGCACTTTTGGAACATATTAGAGATACCAACCATAATATTATTTTTTAAGATGTAGACATTTTGGAAAAACAATCTAATTACAGAAAACGATCTATTTTGGAAATGTTACATATAAAATCTAGTTCAAATTCTCTTAACAAAATTAACGATTTCGCGTACATTGGCAATTCATATGATCTATTTTTATAATTTGATTTTTTGCTTTTACACAATTCAAATATTATTTAAGATGGATAAAATTGTTTTCAATTTATGTTTTTAGTCAAATTTTATTTTGTAAAGTGTTTTTTCTGTAGATATCAATTTTTGTTGCTTTGCTAAAATAAAGAATATATTTTTTCTAGTAGCGAGCGATATCTACAGGAAAATAGCTACGTTTTAGTTAGCCTTGATTTCGATTTTATTTTATATAGAAAATATTTTTTTGTAAAATTGATTTACTTACTTTTGAGAATGGAACCGAAATGGTTCCGAAAGCTTAAGTATTAATAAATAAAATATTAAAAGAGCTAAATAACCATTATTTTAATTTTTTCCTAGTAAAATTATTAGACAATCAGTGTATAATATTGTTGAAAAGTGTAGCATGTACAAAAACCAAACAAGAATTATAAGAAGTACATATTTCATAATCGTCCGTGATATTAATTTGTTTAAGATTTTTGTTTGGCTTTTCGGACAAAATATTATTTTTGCCGCAAAGCAGAATTGTCGTTGCAGGTTTCCAGAAAATAAAACAGAAATGAAAATACACAAGACCGTTATTAACACAATTCTGGTAAGTTGCATTTTCCGCCTTAGAAATCAAGAGTGTGGTGTTCGAGAGTTATGTACAATCGTGGTAAAAAAGACATAAACAGCAACCTACATTGTGCAATAGATGAAAGTATTTCAATTCCGAAAAATTACGATTACGAAATTTTTTAAGTTGATCAACTTCGACCTATTGTAATATGCAACGTGACTTTCAGCCGCAGAATCTCCAGGATTCGCTCAATAGAAATTCCATTTCTGGACTTCTTCGTTATAATTATGAAAGGTGTTCGGGCCCAAGACGGGAAACTTGACAATCCGCATAGATATGAGGTGTAATTTTGCAAAATTGGACGGTTTACTTCGATTATAATTTATAGGTGGGGATGTGCTTGAATTTCAGAATCCTCTCTACAGAATTTACATTTGCAGACTTTTTTGTTGTACTCGCGTACCTATGAAATGGACAGCTGCGAAATTGGACAGCTTTTATCTAAAGCACTATGTAAATGAGTATATGCCAAAATCTCGATTCGCCCCACACAATTTTCAAATTTTTTTTATCATAAAGTTAAAGGACTCAAATTATTTTATTCTTTTATCACTATATAGGTAAGCGCTATAGGTGGTTATGTGCCAACATCCCGAAAAATTTAAAAACGTCTTAACACACAAATGGGATTTTGGAGTTGATTGTGAATGGCATTTCCGTGAAACAGCTCTTGGAATAGGTCTATTAACTGTTTCAATTCTGTCTCATTAATACGTGACCCTTAGGTGAAGAAATCAATGTATACGGAACTGCCCGGCAAGACCGAAAAGATATTCCAACTTCAAAAATATTCAAAAGGGCGATTATGACTGAAGAATAAGAAAAGGCGTTATATTAGTAATACAATGGATTGACAAAAGGCGAAATTATTTCTCAGCAATTTCCACAACACGGAAGACGAGAAAATAGTTCAAAGAAAACAAATTTAAGGAAGCAAGGTAAATGTTAAATCCCTAAAATTTGTAAAGGATTGCAATAAGCGCACATGGGCTACATGGACTTATTCGATATGCTAAAGTAGCATCAAATAGTTTTCCATTTTTTACCTCTGGCACTGGTAAATGCATTTATTTTATAGTTTATACACGACTAGAACCGACGGCACATGATTGTCATTGATAGAATTTAAATTAGCGGTTGTGAATGGGTTGTTAAAAGCTGAACCTGCGGAGGCGTAAAAAGGAAAAAAAGCAACGACAAACCAATTAACTGATTTGAAGTACATGTTCTGTTACAAAAACGAACAGACAAGGAGGCGCGGCGCATCTACCTGTAAATGGCATCGATCAAGATATAGGATTATGCTCCACGGAAGAAGGAACAGTTTCTTATTTTTGATGTTTAAAAAAAACTATTTTGATATTTTGAACGGATAGTGGTTCCATAGGTTACCATCAATTTTTGGATTTGACGGTTAAACATAAACGTTTTGAAATATTATTTCCGAAATATCAGCCATCAAACGCGCGTTTGTTGTTCGAGTGAGTCGCTCGTTCGTCAAAGAATCGTTCGAGTGAGTGTTTTTCGATGTGAGTGTTTTCAGTGAAAATCATGTAGCGAGCTGCTCATCAGATTCGGCTGGTGATTGCTCGGTGAACTTTTCCACATGACAATGCAAAAAAACGGGAGTCTGTACCACGTGTACGGATATATGACGTGAATACGTGCAGTGTTTCGGGAAGAAAATGGCCTTGCAAGTTCACTTTTTGTGGCCATATTCCAGAACTTCTTCCAAAAATCATTTTAGAATCTCATTTTCGACCAACATATTCAGTCCCATTATAATCGGTTAGCAAATTACCGAGTCCCGCCCCAGCAGGTCATATTCTAGAACTTCTTCCAAAAATCCTTTAAGAATCCCATTTCAATCCAACATACCCAATTCAATCATAATCGGTTAAGACATTATCGTAACATTATCATAACTTCTTCCATAAATCATTTAAGAATCCCATTTCTATCCAGCGTGCTCACTCCCATCATAATCGGTTAACAAATTACCGAGTTCTTCTCCAGCAGGCCATATTCCAGAACTTCTTCCAAAAATTATTTAAGAATCCTATTTCCATCCAACATATCCAATCCCATCCCAATCGGTTAAGAAATTACCGAGTTCCGCCCCAGATGGCCATATTAGAGAACTTCTTCCAAAAATCATTTAAGAATCCTATTTCCATCCAACATATCCAAACCCATCACAATCGGTTGAGAAATTACGAAGTTCCGCCAAAGGTGGCCATATTAGAGAACTTCTTCCAAAAACGTTTCTTGTCTGTAATCCGTTTTTTATTAGTTTTAACATATTTAAAAATGTGTTGTCCTTAGGCTAAAGCGGGTCTCAATGATCTTGATAAAGATTTTGTGAGAATGGGTGTAGACCTGCGTGAAAAAAAAGTGGTTGTTGAATTGGAACATGTGAGGCGGAGGTGAACACGATTTATTGTTAATTTTTCAATTGTCCGAAAATAAATATTTCTTCAATGGCCCTTTTTTATTCAGCAGATAATATTCGGAACGAGCACGCCCAAGACCGCTCTTGCAATATATTTTGTTTCTTCCGACGCGAATATTTTCGTGTTGATGTTTACTGCAGTTAGAAGGTAAGAAATTTAAATTTAGAGGTATACCAAAAATGCAAACTAGAACTATACCAGCTGCCTTGCCGATGTATTCAGTTCGTTTTCATCATGTTAATCGGCATCTAGACTGGTTTTCGCTGTTGATGGTGCCGTGTCGTCCTTTAGAAAATGTAATGATTCGTAAAATCAAATTGACGGTTCATAACTATCGTCAAGGGCACAACCTGGGGCGGTATGTTGTACCATCACTTCGAATCGAAAAAAGTCGAATTCGAAAAAAGTCGAATCGAAAAAGTGAAAGTTGTATCTTTATTGCTTTTCGAGAATGATACAACATACCGCCATTCGAGTTTCGATTCTAAGTGATGGTACAACATACTGCCCCTGATTTCATACTTTCGTTCACTAATCTTCCCGTCGATATTGCGATTTAATATTATTTATTTTATGTTTTCTAGCGTTGCATTGCACACAGCTTCGTGGTATATATATTATAAACGTCTACGTCACCGACTCACTCGAGAACACACAGGGTGACCAAAAAAAAATGGTAGCAAAGTGCCGCGGGTTACTTAAATTTTTTTATGTTATAATTGAATACAAGTACTGTGCACGTTATTATTATTAAACGTCATTGTGTTTATGTTATTTTTACTTCAAATTTTTTCAAGAACTACTTAAACTGAAATAAAATGGAAATATTATAAACGTCTATGTCACTGACTGACTCACTCGAGAATGCACAGTAGTTGATTTGGAATTTTTTAACATTCAATTAATGTATTTTTAAATTAATAAAAAAACAGAACAAACCCAGATGATGGCGTAATTGCCAAAAGCTCGGAAAATTTGGTTGTTTAATTAGTACACGGGTGCAAAGCACTCGACTTTTAATAAATATTTAATTACACTTTGCTGGGAATAAACGGGCGCGAAGCGCCTCGAACAACATAATTGTAGCAATAATTGATTCCATGCGCTCCATTTTAAGTGTTTGTTTTTATAATTTTCATTAGAGGATTGCCACAAAATCGGAAAACGTTTATACAATTCAAAAAAGTTGCGCCAGTTTTTGCGATCAATACTAAACTTACTTTCAAAATGTTACCTGATTGCACAGACTCGACTCTATGACAGATGGCATAAACTCTGTTTCGTTGTGTCATATTTTTCACAAAAAGCATTGAAGTCTGTCATACTGTTCCACACACGCAGCGACTAGTTTATGGTGACTATAGACTCCACCTCAAAAATCAAAATTTTTTGATTTTTGTCGACTCGATTGTCACACTGTCAAATGAGTGTGCAGACTGGCCCACACAAGCTACGACTTTAGTACGATTCGACTCAGTTGTACAGCTAATCCTAATGTGTATGGACCACATAACAACCACCACCATGATTCGTTGATTTGTTGCGATGATATAAAATAACGCTTTTTGTGTACAGCGTCAGGTTGGCATCTATTTTGTTACCAAGCGAAATTAGAAAATCTTAAGATTTCTTTTGAGAAATGGCAAGCCATTAACATCAATTTTTCAATAAAATCCACATTTCGCTCTCTAGTGATTTCCCACCATAAACGATAATTAGTGTTAATTACAACGAAATTAAAGGGTTAAAAATTTCGCAAATAATTTATTTTTTCAATTAGTTTAGTGGATTATGAAAGTGCAAATATTTCATCAACTGCACACTATAGACATTATATTACACATTACATATTATTATTATTGTTATAGACGTACTCACAACTTATGTATACACGTACTTTTAATTTTAAATATTTACTTTATTCAATTGCGCTTGGTATTTAATATATTGCGATTATACGGTAAATGCAAAAAAAAACATACTTACCCACTTGAAACGGTACAAAATGGTTTGGCGTAACATGGTTACCGTCCACGTCCAAAAAACGGTGTGGATTAAATTTTTCTGGTTTTCTCCAGTACTCAGCGTTCATGTGTATAGCCCACTGTAGCGGCACAATCATTGTGCCTTGTGGTATTGTGTATTGCTCGATTTGTGTCGTTTCAGATGTACCGTGTGGAACGCCCAATGGCAGCACGGATCGAATACGCTGCGTCTCTGATATGCTAGCACGCAAATATGGCATATTATCGTAGTCGTCCAATGTAGGCGGTGCTGATAATTTATCTAGTTCCCTGTGGATATTTTTTTGTGCGGTTTTTTCGATCGATATATAAAGGAAAAACCATCGTAACGTAGTTAGTGTGGTATCAACGCCAGCGCCAAATAAATCAGCCATTACGTGTCTGGCCTGAATGCGACTCATATATTCGTAGGTGGGATCATTCGTTTTCTCACGTCTCATTTTTTCACGCAAATATATTTCTAATATTGTAAGCTTGGTTTCATTTTCTTCATTTTTACAACTTATGGACGCTTGCATTTTATCGATCAGCTCGTCATATATTTCGTGTGTGTTTGCCTTTCCGGTGAGAAGAAAATTTATTATACGTCTATTATGTGGCAAAAATCTATAACGAAAAAATGTACACAGTTAAATATAATAAATAATCATTATTTGTTTGTATTGCTTACCTTAAGAATGGTAAAAAATTAACCACCCCCGAAACGCCAACGTGTTTGACACCCTCCTCCTGCAAATGTTGCAAATATTCCCACGTATCATCTTCATTGTCGTACTTTATACCGAATATTAAATCGTTTAATAGATTCCCGACAACATGATGCAAAATATCAAATGGATCGTATTCCAGCGTCTTAACCGTGTTTTTGTCAATTGTGCGCATGCATTCTTCTACCGAACTGAGGATACGATTTTCTAGAATTTTTCGGGTTACACCAAATTTTATCATGCCAAGCTTCTTCAGCGACCCTATAACATGCTTACGTTGATCCCGCCAAATTGGACCCTCCGAACAAATTAATCCTATAACATAAAAATATTTCATAAAATATGTTTTGTCATTAATTTGTCTAGAGGTCTAGACTATTACAACACAAGGAATGCGCGAGAATGGTCTATGTAAGATATAAATTCTCAGAAAAGAAAAGCAATTTACACAAATACCCGAGAAATGACCAAAGATTCGATTTTAGTTTCACTTTCAACCGTAATCTTTGAGTTTATTAGTCACCAAAAAATGTTTACAGATTTTTTTTTGTTCGTTGAAGAATTAAATTTTTAACAACATCACACAAAATTCTTAGTAAAGTTATTTTATTTTTTCGGATTTTGTTATAATTCATTCTTAAAGATGTGTGAATGGATTTTGTTGGTTTTGTTCTGCTGTTGCAGACGTAATTCACATGCTTTGTTTCTCTTTGGCCAGTTATTTATTAAAATATTAAAATCGTTGATTTCGCTTTTTAAAATTTATATAACAAATTCAAGGTTGACTCTGGTCATTATATTTAATTGTGCTTGTAGTTATTTATATTTTCGGTTTGGACCTTTTGTTGCATTCAAGAAATACTTTGTAACCTGAATGCGTTCTATCTTCTCTTGTATTAACTATAAGAACTTAGTTTGTAACTCTAACGTCTACTGACGAAAATTTTTTACCAAACTAAATTTTATATAAAAATTTAATGGCATTTCATTGCTAAACGTTACAACCGATTTACTGCGGATGAAAATGTAGTACTGCAGATGCTACAAAATTTCCAGCAGAAAGATGTGTTCTCGCTACTCACCGCTAGAGGCAGCACTATCACAAAAAATAAACTACTTATTTTGATATTTTTAGAAACCAGCCGAAAATTTATGAAATCTTTAAGCAAATCAATAATTCTCAGCCAAACATTTATGAAAAATGAAAGGATTTATGAAATACAAGAGAAAATATATGTTATAAAAATATACATATGTTATGTTGCCCTAAAATATATAAAATAAAATTTTATATTTAATTCTGTTAGGCTACCCACCATGTAAAAAGGAGAAAGAACGTCCGTAGTAGTATGGGTAATTCAAGGCTTATAATAGGTTAATAAAGTGCTCTATCAAAAAAATGATGGTTTCTGCTAGCTTTAGAAAAGTTAGTATATAGTTTCCATTTCAAAAAATGGTTTAAAACAATTGGAAAATTAAAGGTTCATTTTTGGCTAACTATAAATGACCTTGTTAAAGTTAGCCGAAAGATTCCAGCCGAAAGATGATTCAGATAGTGTCTTTGCTATCCCAGCCGAAATAAAGCGGTCAATAGATTCTATATAATCCGCTCCTAGGTGCAGCACGCAGTGCGACATGTTTGCTGATCCTGGCTCCTACGTCCCCCGAAGTTCAAATCTAAAGCCCCTCGGAGTTCTAAGCGCGGGGGGGGGGGGGGGGGGGGGGGAGGGAGAGCACAGCGATGTCCCGCGTGCCCGTGAGAGTTGTCGAAGCCGTTAGCCTCTACAATGATTGCATTTGTCTTATTGCATTTGTCTAGTTAGTGTTTCGGCTGGGATAGCAGAGACACTATCTGCATTATCTTTCGGCTGGAAACTTTCGGCTAACTTTAACAGTATCTATAAATGCCCCATTAAATTATTTTTATTTTATTCGTTCTAGAAACAGGATTGGTTTTATCACTTTAAAGCCAGCAGAACCCAAATAAATATCGAACAAACACCTAAATTATAACGCAAAATAAGATCAATCGACATACAAATAAATTTAGACTCATCATGGCCTAATCAAATGCGCACCCCCAACATCAAAATAGGCAAACGATATCTATTTATACAAAAACAGTGTACATACCGCCTCGGTCAAATTGCGACTGCTATGCCAGATCTAGTTCTTATACTGGGTGACTTTAATATTCCGAAAATCAACTGGAAACATTACATGGAGTTTAACTGCATTCTTTCATGTAATATCAATAGCGATGCAATATTCGTCCCTATTCATCAATGCCATGCTTTAGTTGTTGAGGTTAAACCTCAACCAAATTAATATGATTGCTAATAACATCGATAGGTTTCTGGATCTGGTCTTCACCACTGAGGAAAATGCTTTCAAAGTAATTGATTCCATTTGTTATAAATGATATCAACCACAAACCGTTGGACATTGTATTTGATACAACCTACTGTAACCTGAAGAAATCTGATCGCATTCCAAGAATGAAATTCAACTTCAAAAAACACCAAATTGGGATCTATTTTTAAATATTGACAATGTGAACGAAAATGTTGATAAATTTTATAACTTCATTCACCAAAGCACCGAAAACTTGTTCTACGTAGTTCGATGACCAATTTAAAAATCTGAAAATGTAAAGCCTATACTAAACTGTTGAAATCTCGATTGGAACCCGACAAGCTAGCTTTTTTACAGTGCAGTGATGAATTTGACGTCTATTTCAATTTTAAGTACAGGTCTTCCCTTGCAAGTATTGAAACAAAAATTAAATTAAATCCTAAAGAATTTTCTAAATACTTTAGATCCAAACGTGAAAACGATGGATATCCTTCCAATACGATTTATAATAATACCAGCTCCTCGGACGCAAAAGTGGTAGTAGACATGTTTGCAATATTTTTCCAGTTCATAGCCCTTGTGATAATATGGAATACACTGATCAAATAGGCAACAACAATACTTCTATTATTCCTCCTGTCATACATGAAGAGAATGTTATATCAGCCTTAAAGGAATTTGGAGATGGATGTGGGCCGGATGATATATCCGCCTTTATATTAAAAAGTCGAAGGGCCGATTTTTTTTTTATTTTTTTTTTAGTTTTTAGAAAAATATTTTTTCTATTTTTTTATTTAATTTAACTTTTTTTTATTTTTTTACATATCCCTTTTTCAAACAAAGAAAATGGCACTATTAAAGTCCAAACCACACAAATGTGTGGGTCAAACATAGAATTTTAATTTTTGAATTATAGATGGAAGATTTGCAAGAATCACAACAATCAGTTTCGAACTTAATGAGATTATTGATTTTGAAAAAATCAGTCATCTCATCAGGCCGCGGCGATTGCCGTTGATATTTTACATAGGAATATTGTCTATATATAGAACAATACCATGTATATGTAGCACTAGCGAATTACTACCTAATCTACGGAACTCGATTCTTTCATATTCTCCATCTATACTTCATTTTTACCAATTAACTTTTCGTTGTGTACGAATTACTTTTATATTTTACGTTGTTGTTGTTACTTTTATATTTTACGTTGTTGTGTATTTAATTCGAGATATACTGAAATAGACCAATGTACGGAACAATCACAACAAAACCATCACAATAAAACAACAACAACAACGTAAAGTATAAAAAATCATGGTATGTAATGGCGTTTTTGATAAGAAATTTGGGTAAGATGAAATTATATTAAAAAATTTTCTTTGTAGAATTGTGCATCTATCGTTTTTAGGAAGTGCAAGCCAAAAGAAAATTATCACATTTTCCGGGAAAATTTTGACCTTTTCATTTTTTTTTTGGTGACAAATTGCGTATTATTTTATTCAAAATAATACAAATGTGTATTTTTTTTTAAAGTTTGATATTAACATTGTATTTTAACAGTTTTTCGACAGTACAAGTAATTTTTAAGGGAAAATTTTGCAATTTTTCTAGGAATATTTTATCATTTTTTTTTAACTTAGTTTAAAATTATAAATAAAATTTGCCACTTGAAGAATTGTATAAATTTTGGAAAAGCGGGGGTTTGGGGGCCAATTCACGGCAGCTCCCATTCTCTAAGGTGTGCACCGAATTGAAATTACATTAAAAGAAAGTTTTATATTTACAAAAGTTGAATTTTTTAACATTTGTGGCACTATAAGCAGAAGCGATAAGAACGGAAAAAACTCTTTGATCTGTGTCTGCAAGGTTGACGAAGGTTGACGAAACTAAAAAAAATATTGAAAAAATAAAAAAAGGGAAAAATTTTCCGGAAAATCAAAAAGTTTTATTAAAATAACGCAAAAATGTAATTTGTTACTCGTTTCATGGCAGTATAATTCGAATTTCTATCATTAAAATGAAGATTTGATAAATAAAAACTGCAGATTTTTAGTTTTTGGATGAAAAAATTCAAAAAAATTCTTTTTGGAAAAACTGAAAATTTTCTAGGAAAATGTGGTGATTTTTCCGAAAAATTTTTGGCTTGCACCTCCTAAAAATGATAGGTATACAATCCGATAAAGAATTTATTTTTTAAATTTTCATCTTACCCGATTGTATACTAAAAATTTTGCTTGTGTAGAAGTACAATCAACACAATTGTGTATATAGTTATATTGTTTTTTTGGACGAAAATAATTTTAAAAGGAATGCACAAATGCGTAAGTTGGGTCGAAACACATAAAAAAATAAATTTTTGACGTGGTACTTTTACAGCACCCACACAATTGTGTTAACGGGCAGGAAAAGAGATATACCTATTGGTGGCGCATGAAAAAATTTTCCTTCACCAAAATGTACCGCTGACTGGATACGTGATGAAAAATAGTAAAATACATAAATTCATAAAAAATTCATTTAAGTTTAGTAAAAGAAAAATTAACAAAATATTCTATAAAACAACAAATTTAAAAAATTACATTTCTAGAAACAAAAAAAAAGATTGGGCCTTCGACCCATTCGGCTCTTCGACACATTCGGCCCTTCGACACATTCGGCATTTCGACATTCGGCCCTTCGACATTCGGCCCTTCGACCCATTCGGCCCTTCGACACATTCGGCCCTTCGACACATTCGGCCCTTCGACATTCGGCCCTTCGACATTCGGCCCTTCGACATTCGGCCCTTCGACCTTCGGCCCTTTGTACCTATTCTTTTTAAATCTACATTGATACGTCACATCTCTGTCTATCAACACGGGTTCATGCCTGAAAGATCGATATCTAACAGTCTGGTCGAATTTACATATAAAGTGTTAAATGACATAGAAAACCATCATCAAGTAGATGTAACGTATACATGGGCAAGATCATGAAATCCGACCGGAAAAATGAATTGTTAGAAAATATTTCAATGGACAAACACAAAAAAAATCGAAAAATGGGCAAAGTTGGCGTAGATATTTTGTATGAAAACACAAATAAATTAAAGTTTAACTTCAAAATTGTATTCGACAACTATTTCATAATCGAGCAGTTTTAAACGGAAATGTTGTACCGGTAAAAAAAGAATTTCGAAAATCTTGTAGGAGGTTAGCCATTGCTCTTCAAATATTATAGAAGTTGCATTTATACATCAGTCTGCATCCATCATGGTAAATTTGAATACATTTAATCTAATAAGTTTGAAAATATTTTTAAATCCGTTTAAATTTTCCGATCGTATTTCATGATTCCGCCCCTCAGATTTTAGCAATGCGTTTGACTGTATATGACACCTCAAAGCACTCCAAATTCTACGCGAATTCGGGTTTTCAACCGGATTTATTAATTGGTTCAAATCGTATCAGACAAACCGACTGCAATATGTATTAATTGGGAATGAGATATCCAACGTTATCAACGTGACCGCTGGTGTGCCTCAAGGATCTCATATTGAACTATGAATTTTTATTGTGTTCATCGATAGAATAGCCAAGTTAATTTAACATTTAAATGTCATAATGTTTGCTGATGACGTCAAAATTTTTCATACAATTAAACATGAGCATGATGTTGATAAACTGCAAGATGACCCCAACAGACTTAGTGAGTGGTGTTTCCAAAAAATCATTACACCTCAATATTAAGAAATGTATAATTATGTCGTTTCATCGGAAAAAATATCCAATAACTTCGGCATATAAATTAAGTGGCGCGGAAGTTCCAAGAGGACTTGAGATTATTGATCTGGGAGTGACATTTGTTGAACACGAAAGTTTTAACCGTATGACGGTAATTGATAATTGTATTGCTAAAGCTAACTCGATGTTTGGCTTTATCAAGCGGTGGACTGGGGAATCTACTCTACGCACATTATACTACACTTATGTAAGATCTCAAGTGGAGTATGCTGTGATGGTTTGGAGCCCTTCTTACGCTGTTCACATAAACAGAATCGAAAGCATACAAAAAAATTTCCTTATATTCCTGTTGAAAAAAAACAGGCTGGAATTATGATTATAACATACAATTCTATGAAAAGTTGGCTCGCTTACCTCCTTATTCTACAAGGTGCAAAGAATATAATATGTGCACGCTTGAAAACAGGCGTGTACTTCTAGATGGCGCTTTTATCGGAATGTCTTTCTCGGCCACATCGATTCATTCTTCATACTGGAAAACATATCCATATAAATATCCCAAGCATGACTTTGCGTAATTTTCAATTTTTGGCGCTCGAACAGCACCCAACCAACTACGGCGACAACAATCCCATTAATCGATCAGCAAAATCTTTCAATACCGTAGTAACAAATAATGTTAGGCTCATTATGGCCTAATCAAAGGCTTCATTAAACAAATTTGGGCTCCACTTGTTCTTCACCAAAATTTAGGTCAGGCATTTGATTATGCGATTGATCGCGTTTTGCATTCCAATTTCGGCTTTGGTCTGATATTTTTATTTGGCTTCTGCTGCTTTAAATTAAATGCCCTGAAGTTTGAGACAGAACGGGTGGAGCACAATATGTTTAATGGAACATTTGAACAGGCCGATTTCAATTTCGATTCTGCTATAGCTTTAAATTATATGACTTAAAGTTTGGTTAATAACGAGTGGAGCCTAATTTTTTTAATGAATCATTTGTTTAGGCCATAATGAGCCCAAAATTATTTGTATGTCGATTTTCGATTTGGGTTCTGCTACCTTTAAATAACTGACATGAAATTTGGTGAGGAACGAGTGGAGCCCAAAATGATGAATGTATCATTTGTTTAGGCCATAATAAGCCTAAAATTATTTTATAATTTCGGTTTTAGTCCGATTTTCGATTTGGGTTCTGGGAGTCCGAAATTTTCTAATGGTGCATTTGATCAGACCACAATGAGAATACATCTATTATTGGTATGTTAATGGATCTTGGTTTGCTTTATAATTTCGATTTTGATCCGATTTTTGATTTGGGTTATTCTGCTAGTTTTGAAGTGATAAAGCCTAAAGTTTGTTCTAGAACTAGTAAAGTAAAAAAAATTAATAGGGAATTTAATTAGCCTAAAATTAACCTTTAATTTTCCAATTGTTTTTAAATAATTTTTTGATATGAGTTCTGCTAACTTTTTCTAAGCTAGCACAACCCATCATCTTATTTGGGAGAAATGGACCCCAACATTTTTTAATAGAGCATTTAGTTTACCTATTATTATCCAAATTATATTATAACTTTCCGCTGTATGAGCTCTGCTATTTTTAGAAACGTGATAAACATTCAGAGCAGGATTATGAGCTCTCGAAAAACGCAAAAAATAATTTGAACTAACTCATTTTAACAGGAATTTAAATAACTGTAGGGGCGGTTGAGTCACCGCTGACCCACCTAGCACCTCGTGGACAAATGCCGAAGTTTTAACCACTGTATCGCTTGGTCGGTTTAACAGTTAGTACTAAAGTGCTTCAGCTAAATTCTTTTAAATTTTTACGACCTTTGTTTTTATCTGGATCATTTTTTACCAAAAGCTTTTCAACTCTCCGAATACAAAATGGAAGAGGTAAAAGAATTTAATTCAAGCCTATTCTGCGATTTCACCGGAACATGCAAGAAAGTAAGAGACCAAGATGGTGTGGTTGAAAACTTTATTCCTTGTGGAATTTCGCCCATACAGCGACGGTAAGGATAAGTTGTGACGATGGATATGAACTAGATTATAAATGAGTATTAGACTTCTCTTTCCAAGAGTCCTTCGTCACTGAAAAATGTGCGTAAAACTAGATCTCCTAAAAACGAATGGTTGAATTATAATGAAGGGGGGACGAAAGCCTTGCTTATTCCCGAGGAAAGGTACGAGTTTTCTGTGTGTCCAATTCACAAACGCCATTTGCAATTTGAAGGAAAAGTATTCCTGGTGTGTGAAATAGTCTCATTTATCCCAATTAAACATTTTAAAACTTATATATGTGAACAACTAAACGGGTTGCACTTTGCAGATCTGAAGTATAATCGTAGAGGTGCAGTCGAGGTATTATTTGGCACCGAAGTTATCTATGGGGTAACGGGTGGCAATCGGTTGGAAGTAAACAATCGATGGTCGCAGAAGGGGCATCATTCGGTTGGGTATTGACCGATACATTTTTAGACGAGCCACTAATTACCATACTACTTGAAATTGATACATCATTACGAGCGTTTTAGGAAGTTGAGTTAATATCAGAAAAATCGAATTTTTCTGAAGCCGACAAAAGCGTGAAGAACTATTCCTCAAAACAACAGAAGAGACACAGAAGGCAAATTTTTCGTACAGCTACCATTAACAGAACCTCCGATTGAAATTGGATCATCATTGGGAATATCAACTTACAAATTAAAGGCAGTCTGGTAAATCGAAAGCACTGTGAACGTGACGAACAGAATCAAGAGTGGATAAAACTGACGAGGAGAACCCGGAAATCCTGTTTCTGGAGTTTGCAGAGCGCAATAGTCTAAGAAAAATCACTACTTTATGTGATAGGGCTTTTAACATCAGCAGGCAGCAGTGCTACCACAAGCCACTAAATGAAAACACAAGACATGTGCTTTCATTTAGTGGCTTCAAACCGTATTTATCGATTGAGCAGACTAAGAGTGTCTATGATGTGTGTCACCGCTGTAATACAAATATGAAGAACATTACGAAAACTGAAGGTCTTTTAATAGTGTTAAACCGAGAGGTATTCCTGATGCGATAAGCATCCTAACATAAGTAAAACAGCGACTTTTGTCTCGCATGATTCTATTCATCAACGTTCCTCGTACGTGTGGATAACTGCAGTAGGGAATCTTTCGAATTTCAAAATCAAACTTTGCATACCGATTAAGTCCAATTTGGGTTAATTAGTGCTCACGAGGCAGAAATTAGGTCTGGTCCAGGAGCATAAAAACGGATAAAAAAATTTCGCCTTAAAGACGGAACAAATAAAAATCAATTTCTAGAAAAAACAGAAATAATTTAAGCCTAATTTTAAAACTTTTCAAAGGCGACTTCACTGACAACTATGCTTATCATGGAAATGTGATTTTCATAAATTTTCATTCATAAATTGAGGAAAAAACCTAGCCCCTAAAAGATACTATATTAATCAAACAAAATACAGAGAATACCGTTCAATAATATTTTTGTTTAACAATAAATTTAAACATAGAAATAACATATCATAAAATCCAAGAATAAGCAATTCAGATAGCATATTCCTGTCAGGTATGTTGATTGCCATCCGAAAAATATAGTGGCAATAATGACAATCCAGTAATAACCGTTGACGAATCAACCGAAACGATACCTTTTCCGGACGTAACACTTAAAACTTTAAGTTTTTAAAAAATTTCGAAGTTTGTAAGTGTATTTAAATCTCCCTCTCCCCTCATATTATCCAACACCCAATATGAAACTTGACCTGGAAAATTTTCCAGCAATAACCATAGACGAACCAATTCAAATGATGTCTGGTGATTCTTTACCAGACATGACACTTATGTCAGATTTTGTAGGTTAGTTACTTTCGGCTGGGACATTCCAGTTTTATAATACTGCAGAAGTTAGTCCAAAATATCAGCCGGAAAAATCTGCATTATCGACATATTTGTATCAGGTGGATTAATTGGATTAATTGGAGCTGGACACGCGACTTGTAATATATGGCTGGTTTCTTGAATGATTTCCCGAAAAAGACAAATAAAAAAAATATAGTTACCGCAGAAAAGTGAAAACCCAAGACAAAGAAGATAGCAATTATAAAAAAACAGAAGTTATACTTTGAGCATTATAACAGCCCTACCGATAACAATTGGGTTGATGGAATTGGGTTTGTTGAACAGGTTCTGTTTGTTGAACAGGTCTTATCCTGATTTTCAAGTGCAAAATATCAACATGGGTCCAGGTTTTAATTTTCAGGTCTGATAGCACATATTTAATGATGATGGCACACAATAACGAAATTTCAAGAGACCTCTGGACTTTGAAAATATTTGATGAGCACCACTTTTTCTTATATGAGAATTTTGCTTCAGAAATTTTTTCTATTTTGGATTCCATAAAATTAGACAAGCAAACCAAGAAAGTCGCAATCGATCAAAATGGCATAGTAATAATTTTAGACTTTTATGGCCGTCCATGTCCCATTAAAATATTTTGGGCTCTACTCGTTCTTGAACAAGCTGTTTAATCTTAAGCTAGCCCGAATCGAAAATCATACCAACACCGAAATTAGATCGCAAAACAAGATCAATTGGTATACAAATAATTTTAGGTGCAAGGACGATTGGAGTCCAAAATATTGTGGCATTTCATTAAGCCATAATGAACGCAGAATTATTTTTTTGTCAATATAGATCTAGTTTTGTGTTATAATTTCGGTTTTGGACCGATTTTGGATTTGGATTCTAATAGTTTTAAATTAAATGGCCTAAAGTTTTGTCATATGTAGTTTATGAATCTAGTAGCAAATATTCATAAACCACAACGTTTATAAGAATCAACAACAGTTTAGGGAGGTAAACGCATTAGAATTGACGCTCATGAAAACCAGGGCATGCAATTTTGTTGATTTTTTTGAAAAAAAAAACAACAAAACGGATTTTTTTGATTTAAATCAGTTTTTTTTTTATTTAATCAGATTTCCTTGAATAGAAAATTGTAATGTTGAACTTAAATTGTAATAAAATTCCGAGAACAATTAAAAACTTTTTAAGGAAAGGAAGATAATCTAATATACAGAAATAGATACTGTATAAGATAGCAGTAACTTTCCAGCAGAAAAAATGTGTTTTGCTATTCACTAGGCATCAAATGAAAATTTTTCTGTTGATATTTTTCGAAACCAGCAGAAAAATTTTGAAATTTTTATGCAAATTAATAATTCTCAGCAGAAAGTTTTATGAAAAATCAAAGAATTTATGAAAAAGAAGAGAAAGTTTACCTGTATTCCGGAACATGACAAGACTATGTCCAATTTTTTCACAAAATGAACTGTCCACATTGTGTCTCATTATGTTTAATTCTCTTTCTAATATAATATGAAACTATGTAATCCTTAAAGTCCTTACGGTTCACTTGTTTGAAATAACACGATGTGCAGTTTCCGTAGAGGGAAAAGGCAGTATCTGGACCTAAATTCATAAACCTCTGAAAATTTTATTTTCACATAGTGTCGTATGCCTGCGAGCAGAATCTACTTAAATATATATCGTGCTAACTCCACACATATGAAATAAACAATTACTAAGTAAAGAAGTATGGGACATTTTGTTCCATACTAATTTTTTTTTAAATAACTAAGCATAAGTGTGTTGGTGCAGAAACAAAAACATGAACAAAAAAAAATCAAATTTACGTTGCATTGTTAGTGTAAGCAACACACTCTTTGTTAGTTTTTTTTTAAATGGGTATCTGTCAATGAGAAGAGTAGGCAGGACTTATATTAAAGTAGATTCTGCTCCGAGGTTCATATCTGTGTTTAAACGTTTTGAAGCGAAGAAAGTTAATTTTCGTTTAAAAACGATTTGCGTATGTATAGTGTAAGGACTCTCAAAATATACTAAAACTACCATAATCATCTTTATGCAAATACAGGGGAAAATCAAAAAAATCGCAATACTTGATAGCACTCCTTACATTTCTGAAGTCATATTAATACGAAATATTTTAAGATTTTTAACAAAAGTGTTAGAAAAACCCCCTGTATTTACCCTCGGTGTATGTTTTTATCAGGCGTCAGTAGCGTTTCATACATTTGTAACCCCTCTGTAACTATCCTGGGTGTATGTATTTATGGTAGCCTAGATAATATACATAAGCAAAATAAAATTCACACCTAACGTCATACTATAAATTTTTGAAGTCATTTTAATGTGAAATATTTTCAGTGTTTTAAAAAAAGTGTTAGAAAACACCCCTGTGGTTTTTTAACACTTTTGTTAAATAACTGAAAACATTCACATTAAAATGACTTGAAAAATATATGGAAGTCCACTGACGCCAGGTGTGAATCTTATGTTGCTCATGTATATAGATTATGTTCCCAGCTACCATAAAAACATACACCCAGGTTAGTTACAGGGGGGTTTTTCTACACTTTTGTAAAAAAACTGAAAACTTGCCCTGTATTTTCATAATCAAATAAAAAACCTCTTAACGAGGTAAATGTTCGAGTGACGAAAGCCGAATTCAATTCACAAAATTTCTGATATCAAATTTGTGCCGAAAAAAACAATTACATTCGATTTGTCAACGATTTTTCGGAATGTTAGTGCATTCAGCGCGTTGTTATTTAACATTCAAAAAACCGTTGACAAGTTGTTGTTTTTGACAGCTAGAAAGAAAAATGTAAACAAATGTGCCGAATGCACTAACATTCCGAAAAATCGTTGACAAATCGAATGTAATTGTTTTTTTCGGCACAAATTTGATATCAGAAATTTTGTGAATTGAATTCGGCTTTCGTCACTCGAACATTTACCTCGTTAAGAGGTTTTTTATTTGATATCAATGATTTTGGCACGGCAAATTGAAGATGAATTGAATTGCGATTCGTTTTATTGTTGTCAGTCAAAATAGTTCATACACACACTCGATAGCACACAAGTGGCCGCTACGTGTTAGTGTGCCTTAAGTCATATTCATACGACGGATAAAATCCGAGATAATTCAACAATTTTTTTGCATGTTTCTTGCATGGGAGGAGTGGTAAGATCTATTTTTTTAAAGAAACCATCATAAAGATTAAAAAAGTATCGATTTTATGCAAGGAGATTGTTCAATGTTTTTGGTGATTTTTTCGATCACATCAATTTGTCAGTTTTTTCATTTTTTTTGTTATGAAGAAAGAGTCACTGGTAAAAATTCTCTTAGCAATGATAATAATATGATGTATTTATATTTGTTTCATTGTAATACGTTGATTCACTATCATTATGAACCGCAACGGACCCATATTAGGGTGCATTTGAGCCAAAAACTGAAATTTTGCAAAAAATTAAGGTGGCTTTTAAGTTATGGAGGTCAATATCTAAAATATACGAGTTTTGTGGGACAAACGGTTGATGTCATATTCTAGGTGAGATTTGTGGCTAACAATCCTGAAAATATGAACCAAAAGTCTTGGGCTCATTTTTTAGCAATTTGGCCGAATGTGGCCGGCCGATTTTGCATTTTTCAGTTTTTTGGCCAAAATGACCCTCCAACCTAATTTTTTGAATTCTTTTTTTTGCTATTTGATAGCTGGCGTCAATACCTTTCCAACGATATGCATATGTCAAGGATATGTCGAATAGATTCAGCAATGTGGACGTGGCAAAATGGCCAAAAATGGCCGTTCAGAGGCCGGCCGCGGCCAACATGGCGGCCAAATCAAAAAGTTGTAGAACAAAAGTTGCTTAGTTTTTTAAGCACTACAACTCCTGAAAATATGAGATCAAATAAAAGAGGTACGGACAAACAAACATATATACCAAAGCAAGATTATATGGTGACGTCATAGAAAAATTTAAAATTGTCATAACTTTGGTCAAAATCATCCATTTTGGACGTTTGAGGTGTCGTTGAATTGGTATTGACGTGTACAATCATAATTTGCCAGTTACAAAATAATTGGGGCCTTTTTTGGGGCAGTTATACCCGAAAAACTGATTTTTTGGGTCAATTTTCGGAAGGTCATATCTCCGCTCACTGTTGGTAGAAATTCATTTTTTATACATTATTTAGGTTTATTTTTCAAGGCCTTTCCAATGGTATATAACATGATCCTTGCGGCCTTAAAGGGAAAAAGTTCGAAACTTGCTGTATAATATACTTCGTTCGACTTCCAGAGCAGTAGGTGCTTTCGTCACTCGTTTGGACTACCGTCCAAAGTGATAACGGTTATGGTAATTTTAGTATATTTTGATAGTCCTTACACTATACATACGCAAATCGTGTTTTAAAGAAAATTAACTTTGTTCGCTTCAAAACGTTTAGACATATATTTTCTCTTCTTTTTCATAAATTCTTTGATTTTTCATAAAACTTTCTGCTGACAATTAATTTGCACAAAAATTTCAAAAATTTACCGCTGCTTTCGAAAAATATAAGCAGAAAAAAATTCATTTTTGTGATAGTGATGCTTTTAGCATTTTGACATTTTCTGGTATCTTATACAGCATAAGAAACAGATTCATTTAAATATAAATTAAATCAAATAATTTTAATATCGAGGAATTATGATATTTAGAAAATTTTATTGCCTGTTTTATGTTTCAATATTGAGTAAAAAATAAATTACAAAATTGTAAAGTAATTTAATAATTAAAACCAAGTATTTGATAATCATATGACAGAATAAAAGGAAAATCTGTTTTTATTTATTCACCTACTTTTCAAAAATGTTAATTTTCCCGGTTCATCTATCGCTAGGCTATTTCTTAACTTTGAACGAGCTAACTCAAAGGTTGAAAAAACTTGTTCGGCTCCAGTTGTTGAAGCAGTAGCAGTTGTTATTTATTGGATTTTATATTTGTCTAACGTCGCTATTAAATCCTTGGTGTAATGCAAATATCGATTTCCACCATTCAAAGGACATCATATTTGTTATGACTTCTTCTTGCATAACTGCGGTTCCGCAAATGGAGGGGGAGGGGTGTAATTATTTTTCTTCATCTTTGTTTAGCGTTTTAAAATATGTGATTCATCAAATAATATAAAATTTAGTATTTATTTCTATCGAACTTTAGAGGGTGTTTAATGTTACAATATTTACGAAATTAGTTTCTTCGTTAAGTTTTAGAGTGCGTTGATTTTTCAATGAATTCTTATACTTTTTACCAGTATGATTTAAACCAATGATTTAAGAAAAAAAAAATTGATCAATTGAGAGCAACTTCACTTTGGTGCTGCACCGCATAAATTAGTGCAACCACTTGTGCGCCTACCTCTGGTGTGGTATCCATTTCTTTGCTCCTGTTGAAGACGTAATCGTTGAGCCTAAGCGTCGATATGCGAATGATCACAATTCCGAGCAAGATATTTCAAGGCATGCTATTGTATTGATCTTGCTGAATTATTTTTGAATTTAATTCGTTTGACAAAAAGTCATTTTGACGGCATGGTACAAGTAAAAAAAAAGTTACCAATGGATAGGTATTGAAATAGATTTTGAATCTAATTTTTGAACTTTTGTGGAAAATTGAGCAATGTGCGATTTTTTTGCACCCAAGTGTATACTAACAAATCAAAAACTACCCATAATGTTACTAAAATAAAGCAAGGCCAGCGAGCGAATAGCGCAAGACAAAAACACTTGTTCGACAACACTTGACTCAGAAAATGAGTAATCTGTCTGACTCCAGAATAACTCCGCCACAACTATTCAGCAAATTAGGCGTTGATTACACAGGTCCAAGTCTAAAGAAGACGGTGAAAAGATATTAAACCACGTACAAGGGATACATTACGGCATTCGTGTGCGGAAGGATTTATAAACAGCAGATAGAGCAACAGCAAATAGTAGATGTCATTCATAGTGCGTACATTGCAATATTCTGCATCTGAATTGTTTGAGTCCCTCTCAACTTGATGTTATTGTTCCATACAGTAACAAGACCTGGTTAGGAATTATTCGAAAAGGATACAACATATTCGGAATTATGATGGACGCAGATTACCTATAGGGCTATGCGACCATCAAAAAAAAAATTCAGTGCTTTGCACTTAGATTTATCACATTTATTCAAGTAAATGGAAGAAATGCATCTTTAGTAATGATCCACATTGACTGTGAAGAATTTGAAGATCAAACTCTGTTCGAATAGTCACACGACTTCCGTTTAAAATCTCACCTTATCGACTTGAGGATTGAATTCATAAACGACAAATCCGCCGGCCAGAACGGAGCCTTGCTAAATATAAAGAATTTCATTACATATTTCAGGTGTTGATTTACGTTGCAAAAATAATAACTACACTATGGGCATTCTAACCTAAGCCGGGTTTTACTGGAAGTTAAACCCGATACAAAACAAGATTGGTAGCAAAACGTTACATACAATATCAAAAAGTGTCAAAGTCAAATTCAAAATGGATTATCTGATGTTGTCATTACTTTTCTTCATGGAAATCTCTACGAAGACGTGGTTATGAAAGTTCATGACCCCATTAACATTCCCGACGGTAATGTACTGAACTTGAAGTGCTATAGAATGACCATTTTTAAATCCTGATTTCTGTCATTACATTCAATCGAGTAATAGGTCTCTCTCGTCTACGATCTCTATAATAAGCTATGTTGATGACATGATAATTACTGCAACATTTGTTGCTGCTTGTACGGTAGTGCACCAAGCATTGTGGATGAAAAACGTAATTTGTAATATAAAATTATAGATGGCTCTCGCAAATAAAATATTCCAAGACAATTTCCAATCAAGTTCGTCTCTTCGAGAGTTGACTTGAGATGGAATCATCAAATTGGAAGATGTAAGTACGCTGGACCAGTGATATTGCCACAAAAGCATTGAACAAACAGTTAGATCAAGTGCTTAGTGTGAGAGATTCCGCTGTCCGATGATTTGGTACTGCTTACGTACGCAAAAAAATAACAATTTTACCTTAAAATTGTTCTTAGCGCCGCATTTATACTCGTCTCAGAACGACCGATGTGAATTATTTTAAACTATAAATTAACAATGAGAAAGTAAATATTGTTAAATTTAATTGAATCCATATCTAGATCACCCATAAACCTCCCCAAACTATGTATTTTATTTTATGTGTATAGTCGTGCATAAAATTGTTGATATCCCCAAAGGGTTAATATAAGAAGGAAACTTGCAGTTTTGCACGGAACTCTTGTCGTAAGTTTAGATTTACATGTCCAAATTAGTCTCTTTACTGAATATTATAGATATTTTTGTTGGTTTGGCATCAATTTAGCGCGAGTGGAATCACTTTTGAAATTTAGGATAATTACCACGATACGTTTATAATCTGTCATGGATACATCATGGCTTTGTAAAGGATAAAAGTTGTTGATTAGTGGTGTTAGCGGAAGATCGCTTAAAGGTTGATGAGCAATTTAGAGTTATCGAGATTTATCAGCTGTTTATTATTAATATAATTATTCATTGCAGTTCCTGATTAAGCTTATTTATTTTGTCCGAATGAAGATTTTTGATTACAGAAGTTATTTGAAGCCAGAATACTTTCTAATTATAAATAAAATTTTAATTTAAAAGTCGAAGAGTAGACAAGGCAAGAATCATAATGGCTATCGGGTTGCTAATAAATTTGATATTTCAGAGGATATTTGACTTTTTGAAATTACAGATAGCTTGGAAGCACAGAGTAAATTTGAAATGCAGTTAATATTGCTGTATTTAGATAGTTTTTCAGGGATCATGGCATTTTTTTAATTAAATTTTTTTCTAGGTTGTTTCGGGAGACTGTAATTTGGTGAGTGTTTTTATTAGCTTGTTCTAGGTTCGATAAACAAATATTGCTGATTGTTCTTTTTATGATTTTTGATTTATTTAATACAGCTGACGACCATAGATTATTTTCGAATATCTTATTTTAATATTAAATAAGCCATTTATTTCATAATTCAAGCGTTAAATAATCGATTGGGTTATTTGATTGGTTATCAAGGATCCGACCCCACAGTTGTGTTAGCTACTTATTATTAATTATGTCAAATTACAGGTTCCTGATTACTTTAAAAGTTTCATTTAATTCTGGCTTATTTTGTTTATGTATTGAGGTTCTAAAACTGTCCGAACCTCCATTACTGATATATTACCTTACGGATGTCAAATTAGCTGTTTTTGAAACCAGATTTCATTTGGTCATTTTTTATTTTTATAAAAAACATATTTGCATTAGATTAGGGCAAGGACAAGTGACCATCACATTATATATTTTTTATTTAACTATTTTTATAAATAAACCCTTTAAATCAACAGATTCACAAAGATTATACGCGTTGAAGATGAAAAGGTCGTGCCTTCCTTTCCTGCTTTGATACGAGTACTACAATATTTGGTGATTACGATTTATTTTATTTTGATTTGTTTCAAGTGAACCAAACTAATTTAGTTAATACATTTAATTTATTCAAGTATTTAACTATAATAATGACATTTTATTTTGTGAAATTTACTGTAACTTAATTAATTATAAATTTTTTTAGGATGCTGATTGCTGAATATTTATATAAAAAAATCAAAAATAATTGTGTTGTCTTGTGCTAATCATCTTATATTACATTTCAACTAACAATTTACTAACTATTGACTACTTAGGTGTCTGAAACCGGGTCAATTCCCATAATAATTAATAAACCTTTCCTATCCCTCCATCTTGTTATATGTAAAAGAGTGTGCGGATGGGCCCGGCGTCAACCCGGAATCTTACTTAGGTTTGGTCGCACATTCCAATCAATCAATCAATCAATCAAAATATTTCAGGTGTTGATTTACGTGTATAATAAACTGGGGATATAAAAGAAATTTTGCTACCTGATTATTACCTCCCACATCATGGGGTGCTAATATCCTTGAGTACATATTACAATAAAAATAAGTGTTGTGTTTGACGGTTTGAACAAGATCTCATTCGGAAAATCCCTAATGACAATTTGGCTGCACCAAATCTACAATCTAACTAGTACGACGTTATAAATCGGGTTCGAGAATATATAAAATATCTTTAACGAGTAAATCTGATGTTACAAAAATATTTCGGAAAATACGCCAATCAAAGGTATTTACCAAATTGCAAAGAAATATATGGGTAGATAACGTATAGGTTATTCTGGGTCTCTGCTGGAATCCAGAATACGATTGGATTCACTTCCCATCAACTACGGGGAAACCCCTCTTTTCACCAAAAGTAGAATATTATCAAAGGCCAGTCGATTGTTCGATGAGCAATTACAATTACATCACAAAATCACAGAACAATGGCTGGAACTCGGTAGACACAACGTGTATTTATCTATTATAACTGAATAGTTTGGACATCACAACAATCAGTTTCGAACTGATAAGATTATTGATTTGATAAAATCAAAAAAATCAGTCTTCTCATCAGGTCGCGACGATTGATGTTGTATCTTAACATTGGAATATTGTCTATATATATAGAGCAATGCCATGTAGTTGTACTACTAGCGACTAGTAGTACAACTACATGGCATTGCTCTATATATAGATGGAAATAGCTCTATATATAGATGGAAAATGTGAAAGAATCGAAATTCGATTCTTTCACATTTTCCATCTATATTCTATTTTAACAACTAACTTTTCGTATTTACGAACTTGAAAATAGACCATTATTGAAAAACCAAAGTAAAAAATAAAAAAACAACAAACAATTGAAAAATAAAAGTAAAAAAAATAAAAAAAAGATAAATTAAGGATTTCATCAAATATTTATGTCAATACTATTTTATCAAATCACCCAAATTTTTCACTCATATTTCCCGTTACATTTTGAGTGTTCCAGGTGTAGCTGCCCAATTCTCGTTACATAAACGTGACATATTGATTTGATAAATTTAAAATTTCACTTATATTTTTAGAATAGTGTATAGTTTCCTATTTTTGCGGTAACTTCACACCGATGTCTTAAGTTTGGTTGTCTGCTCTTCCAAAGCAATGGAGTATATAGTAAAACGGACAACCGAAATCCTAATTTACATGATTCGAGAGTAATGAAATAAAACATCGAAAAAGAATTCGGGAGATTGTACCTCGAGAAGGTTGGCCTTAGCACAATTCCTAAATTTGAAGTTGTCCACACTTGACTGCTAAAAAGACATAGGGCTAGCACTAACATTGCGAAAGGCAACTACGGTGAAAAAACCACCTAATAGATCAGAGGATTTATTGCAACACATAGCAAGTCAAAAAGATAGTGTCTTGGAATCCAATAAGGACAATATTATCGAGTAATTTTTCGTTCTATTTTCGGTTTTTTTCCGATTTTCGATTTGGGTTATCCAAGATTTAAATTAAATGACCTTAATTTTGTTCAAGAACGAGGTGGAGTCCAACTTTTTTTATCGAGGTTATATGGCATTTAACTATGAACTACGAGAATAAACTATTGGTTTGCGTTTGAATTTCAGTTTGGTTCAGATTTTTGATTTGGGTTTTGCTAGCTTGGAAGTTATAGAACCTAGTGCTTTTTCTAGAACGACCGAATAAAAAAAATTAATAGGGCATTCAGCCTATTTTAGCTTATTAGCCTATTTTATATAGGGGCGTTAATTATATATAAATTTCAAAAGAATTATAAGATAGCATAAACCTACGTCTACCGTTTTACGGTACAAACCGAATCTTCGTCCAAGCGAAGGCAACCCTACAGCTTTTTTGGCTGTTTACTATTTTTAATAAAAACCAAAAATATTTAACTTACCGTATCCTCCCATTATCCCATGTGTTATGAATAGCGGCGCCCGTCCCGAACATGAATCTTTTTTAAATATTTCGCGCAATAACGCGTCATCGCTCACCACTATCGTATATACAGAACCCAGGTATATGCCGTATATGGATCCATATTTTTTCGCTAAATTTGTAAGCGTGATATGCGGTTGGGTCGAATCAAGAAATGGTAAATATCCAAATATTGGTATCCCGAATGGCCCGGGCGGTAAATTACGATGTTTCATATACAGATAACTATAGTAAAATATCACAAGCGTAGTGAAAAATCCAAACATTGTGGTCTGAAAAGAATAAAAAGCCGTTGAAGCTTGATATAATTAAAAATTTCCCAACCCTGCGAGTAATTTTATTTATGTAAAATATAAACACTGTGTGGTGTATGATTTCATCTGTGGATGTAATACAGTTTTTATGTATATATGTACATAATATGTTTTATGTAAGAAAATATATTTTTGCATGCACATTGGAATTTTTCTTCATGTCACAATGCTAAACGCATAAGCATATAAAAAACCTTTATTTATATCGGGTGTACCGTATCTGTATGTACATATTTTTGTATTCAGGATTTTTTGTAAAACCGGCCTATTGATAAAAATAAAATTACGTTTTCCACATTTTTAAATAAAATATCAAAAACCAGTTTTTTTTGTAAATTTTTCGCGATCTCTTCGCCCGACCTTATTGGGTACTTAATATTGAATTTGCCAAAAAACAATTTTTTGTTTCTTACGTCGGCGATTAAAATAACGATCTTAACATAATATTTAAAAGAAAACTGACTCACCGGATCAAGAATCATAATTATGATTAATTGGTTCGCGCGCACAACACTTTACGATCATATACACACAATTTATTTAATGATCACTGATTTTATGTATGTCCAAAATGTTATTATAAGAAATGAGCTAATTAACTTTTTATTATTTTTATTAAGAACAAGATTTTTAGCTGCAATATTTCAACACTGACGAGACACAATAAATACACTGAATATCATACTCAATCATACCCTTTTTATTTATTTTTCACTTCTTATTTTTTTATTTAAATTTCTTTTTTTTCGTTCTTAAATAAATAATATTAAGAAGTGGAGTAAAAAAAATAAAATTCTGTATAATTTTTTAACACTCTGTTAATTTTATTTTTCTGATTTTTTCACTTTTTTTTTCGTTACCTATAAGGATTTGAGATGTTGGTGCATTGCCTTGCGTCTTGTAATTATTCTAAAACTATTGTTGCGCGTTCAAATTGTTAATCGATTTTAATTCAATTTCTTGATAACCAAATAAACAGGTAATCAGAACTCGTAATCTTTCATACATCTAATCGATCCGGATATTATGTAGCGATCGTGGGCTTCATATAAATTTTAGAAGGTCTTATAATTTTAAATTAATCTTAACCATTTTCAATTTGGATTTAGAACTTGTCAGCATTGTATGTAAAACAACTTTAAAAGTTTACAGATAAGACTATGGAGAATTCTAAACACTTATTTTCCAAATTAGTAAACATTTTGGCGTTTTAATCGAAAACGCCTTGATAATTAAAACGATACTGATCATAAAATTTATTTTTGTAGAAGTTTTAAAGTAAATAAATTTTAAATATTATCCTGAGAAAAGTTCAAATATTTATGGCACCCCATCCAAAGGTTTGGCAGGAAACCAAACGATTCCGATCGTTGAATTTGGGCTAATGTTAGAACATGCCATTTTTTCTGCCCGAGCAGGGATTCGTAGAGATGCCCAAACAGACGACCAAATAATTGTTCTTGGCGTTGGCCATTTTTTCGAATCGTGAGACAAAGGTGATTTTTTAACGGGTTTTCATAATAAACATGAATAAAAGAAAACGACTAGAGATTAATTCTTAATAACTAATGACCAAAAGTTTCCGATCTAGGATTTCTAAAATTATTAGTATTGGATAACTTTGGAGGCTCAAATAGTCCGAATCTTGTGGAAATTGTATTTGAAGAATGTTCGCAAACAACCATTTCGTAGGATGACCAAACGAAAATAACTAGTGACTAATCGTCAATGACATATGAAACAAAATAATTGTGAACGTTGCATTTGTAAAGTTGTTAGTGGTCAACTTTTCAGAACCTTTCCAGATAAATCGTTACGTAGTGGTGACGAAACGAAAACAGCTTGTGACCAATCACCAATTTTTAAAGTTTTGCAAATATTTTGAAAGGTATTTCATTTACGAGAAATGATTCTTAAAAATTTTTAATTAAATTTGCAACAATACTGGTCCAGAACATTTTTCCAAAATTTAAGCGGAAATGGCGTGTTTTGACAAAAAAACTGTTCATCAACAAAAATTAGGCCTTGTAAATCCTAAAGTGATCGATAGACTCCGAGGACTTCATACTTAAGCTTTATCCACAAATTGGAAAATCCTAGTGATCTTTGATCGAATTCGATCGACCGGAAGTGACAGGTTTCATAGGAGCTTTTTCGTTTCGCTACATCTGCACTGAAATCACCATGGCTTTTTGAGAGGTCTCCCGTAACTTTAGCATGATTGTGAAGAAAATCAATGAGGCTGGGTCTAATTTTACAAGATATCGAAAGTTCAATTTATTGCAAATTCGTTAACAAGCCACTCGTTTCACATTCCCATGGTCCATCAGCATTTCTTTATAATTATGATAGAGTTGACAGGCACTCAGACCTATCAAATGGCCATAGTGGCATAAATGTGGATTTAGGTAAACATAACTAGAGTAAAAATGAGCTATCGAAGTTTTATCAAACTGTACATCCTCAAATCCCTATTGAAGTTTTTTAACAACTGGAATAAAGTTAACAGACATTAAAGCCTATAACCATTGTGGCATCAATGTGAATTTAGGTTAATCTATAGAGCCCCGGAATAATCAATGAGTTTGCAAAAAGTTTAAATATTAAAATTTTGTAAAATTACACCCCGAACCCCCATAATTTCTTCTACAGGCATTTAGTCCTATATAAATTGGTTGTAAAGTGGCATCAACGCCGGTAAAGTTAACCTTGAGCGCCGAATAATTCTATTAAATTGCAAGAAACTTATCTAGTGAAATCTGGTAAAATCACAATCTCATATTCTCATCAAAATGTCTTCGCAATGAGCCGTTAGTTAACGGGTATAAAGACTTATCCAATAGCTATAGCGGCATCAATGACAATTTAGGTTAATTTGATATGCCCGATCATTCAAACTACACTCCCGTAGCTCTATAAGTTTTACTTATCAACCGATATTAATTTAATAAACGTAAAGGCCTATCAAATCGGAGCATCAATGCGAACTTAGGTTAAACTAGAGCGCCGTTGTAATCTGGCCATATTATAACCATGTAGCCTCATCAGAATTTTTTGACAGATTGGCTAAAATTGACAGGCATTAAGACTTATCAAATGACCATAGCGACATCATTGCGATTTCTGATTAACCTCGAGCGGGAGATCATTCAATGAATTTGTAAGAAGTTCAGCTGTCGAAATCTTGCCAAATTACACCTCTATCACCCCATCATAATTTCTTTAGAGTTTTTGATGTGTAAACATCTTTACGCGCGCCTACCAAAATTTTTTGTATTAGAGTAAACTTGTAAATGAAACGAACGGAAATGACGTATACCTACTTCGTTTGAAAAAAAAGCAAGAAACTCAACAAAAACAATCTTTACTATACATGGCATACTTTTATGTATATGTATAATAGTAGGGAAAATGAAAAAATTAATTTAATAATTGAAATAGAAACCATCGACATTTCCATCGATCAGAAAAATCAAAAAAAAATTACGATACAAAATACGAATTACGATTACGAAATTGCATACTCATACGATTAAAAACACAGTCAACAACTGCTGTATATTGCTTTATCACGAGTGACGAGTCTCTAGGCGCTGTTCATCACGTCGGCTATCAATGATCATGTCTTCTACTGAATGGGGTTATAATGACATCTCGTTTTTAACATTGAACTGCCAGAGTCTCAGGTCACAGTCACGCAGGTATGCTCAATTCATTTGGTTTTCGAGACCTGGCTGCGCAATGATGAACTTGTTAATATTCCTACGTTTGAATGCTGTTTTCAGTTCAATAGAGATGGTCAGTGGGCTGCCGGAGTAGCAATTCCCTCAAAAGATCCATAAAATGAGCATAGTGGACACAAATAATTTACCGTACTTTTTCAAAACCAATATTGACGTAACAAATGGACTGGCTAATGGAACTATGGGCTGTCTAAAGTATATCGAATGCATAGGCATCCTAACCAGGACAACGAGAACGATGAAAACGTCGACAGTAAAAAATGTCAACCGACTCTGGATGGATTTCGGTTCAAATTCACAAGTTGGCAAGAAGGTCAGGTGGCTTGAAGCTGGATGGGCGCAGAAAACGAATATCGACCGATGTTTGGTGCCCATTTCTAGAAAAAGCTCAACTATTAATCGAAACAACAATTAATGTTAAAACAACAATTAATGTAAAGCGTCGTACCTTCATGTGCCACCACAATTCATGCATCACACGGTGGTACCTACAACGAGATAGTCAGTATATACTCTTACGATAAAAGACACAGTTAACAAATTGTGTATATTGCTTTAGCACGAGTAACGAGTCTCGAAGGACTGTTCATCACGTCGGCTATCGATGATCATGTCGTCTACCATGGACGTAAAAATGGGACCTCAATGGGTCTTCTTCAAAATTAGCTATCGCGCCTCACCACAAATCCGCTTTATCCGTTGTAATGGCGAATTTTGTACGAGATAACAATGACGTCTGGTTTTTAACATTGAACTGTCAGAGTCTTAGGTCATACACATCACCTCGACCTAACTGACACAGTCACGCAAGGATGCTCAATTTTCTTGCTTTTCCAGATCTGCGTTCAGTTCAAGAGAGACGGTGAGTGAGCTATATATATATATACGGCTGAACTTCAGCTTCTCAATGGGAATAAGATACTTTCTGCAGTTGGATTAACCTCGCCGAATAAATCTTTCGAAGACATAATGAAGTTCATACATTTCGTCCTTGCCCCATATCCTAAAGAATTTCAAAAATTCTCCAAGGAGACTATCATCTTTTGCTGGTGATTATGAGCGGGAATTTCAATATTAATGTTGCTGTTCCTCAAGCTGAACCACTTATAAACTTCCTGCGAGACGAATTCGATTTGCACATGAACTCAGATCGAAATCTATTTACTACTAGATATGGGACGACCATATTGTGCAGTTTTTCAATGAAAATTTTTAAAGTTAGAGTCGACAGTATATAATATATCTTATTTTAGCTACCAAAATCCAATTGCGTCGATTATACCGAAAGAGTAATAGACCAATTTAACGATAATAAACAAATGAAAAACTCTGGTTAGTAAAATTGCATTCCTTCTTCCTTCAAAGTAAACTGTACCCACGTACTATACACACGCCATGTTTACACATCTCCTTGAGAGTACTAATGGACTCACTTATTTTTTTTTTCTTTATTAAGTTAAATTCAACAGGCATTAAGGCCTATCAAATAGCCATAGTAGTATTAATGCGTATTTAAGTTAACTCGAGCGCCGTATCATTAAATGAATTTGCTAGAAACTAAACTATTAAAATCTGTTCACATTACACCTTCGTAGCTCAATTGGAATCCCTTCAAAGTTAGGCTAGAGTTAACAGACCCCATCAGAATTTCTTCATAATTGGACTAGCTAAAGTTAACAGGCATTTAAGTTTCTCAAATGACTGTTAACTTATTTGAGCTAACGAGTTTTCTGGAGGAAATATTCTGATATTAATATTGAAATACGTTTTATGTTTGGTAAAACATTTAGGGGACTAGTTTTGGGTGTTACTGTTATGTTAAACGTTGCGTTAAATTGTTGCGTTGATTACGTGACATTTTAATGTAAAATGTGATACAGAAAAACTTCGATTTAATGGACTAATTGGGGAGTCCGTTAAATCCAGTTGTCCGATAAATCCGAAAGTTTTTAAATTTAATTATTCGATCGAATTTAATCTGGGACGGAACACAGGCATTTCTTAGCCGATTATGTTGGGATTGGGTAGATTGGATGAAAGTGGGATTCTTAAATGATTTTTGGAAGAAATTCTGGAATATGGCCACGAGGCATGAGACACGATCAATTTTTAACCGATTATGATAAGATTGGGTATGCTGGATGGAAATGGGATTCTTATATGCTTTTAAGAAGAAATTCTGGAATATGGTCACGAGGGATGGAACTCGATCAATTTTTAACCGATTATGATGGGATTGGACATGTTTGATGGAAATGGGATTTTTTGAAAAGTTCTAGAATATGGCTACCTGGGACGGAACTAGAGCAATTCTTAACCGATTATGATAAGATTAGGTATGCTGGATGGAAATGAGATTGTTAAATAATTTTTAGAATATGGCCACCTGGGACGGCGGAACGCGAATTATTCTTAACCGATTGTGATAGAATTGGGTATGCTGGATGGAAAAGAGATTGTTAAACGATTTTGGGAAGAAATTCTGGAATATGGCCACCTGGGATGGAACAATTCTTAACCGATTATGTTAGGATTGAGTATGCTGGATGGAAATGGGATTCCTATTTGATTTTTGGAAAAATTCTGGAATATGCCCACCTTTGACCGAACTAGAGCAATTCTTCACCGATTATGTAGGGATTGGGTATGATGGGTGGAAATGGAATTCTTACATGATTTTGGGAAGGAATTCTGGAATATGGCCACCTGGGACGGAACTCGATTAATTCTTAACCGATTATGATGGGATTGGGTACGCTGGATGGAAAAAAGATTCTGGGAAAGATTTCTGGAATATGACCACCTGGGACGGATCTCGATCAATTCTTAACCGATTATGATGGGATTGGGTATGCTGGATCCATTTTCATCCAACTCGATTAATTCTTAACCGAATTGTTAACGGAACTCGATTAATTCTTAACCGAGTATGATGGGATTGTGTACGCTGGATGGAAAAGGGATTCTTATTTGATTTTGGGAAGAAATTTCTAGAATATGGCCACCTGGGGTTGATCTCGATCAATTCTCAACCGATTATGATTGGATTGAGTATGCTGGATGGAAATGGGGTTCCTAAATGATTACAGAAGGCATTCTGTAATATGAAAAATCATTTAAGAATCTGATCATTTAAGAAAAATTTTCTTCCAAAAATCGTTCAAGAATCCCGTATCCATCCATCATAATCGGTAACCATCATAATCGGTAAATCGAGCTCGATTTAGCTTGTGATTAAATGTTTTATTCTTTTATCGTTTTTTGATAATGGAAGGGCATTATTTTCACAAACGTCGAAATATATCTCACAATAGCGACCAAAGAACAAAATGTTTTGTCGGTACCTCTGCGGCAGGTTAAATGTATAAAATTAGAGAAAACATTTTAAGAGTTGAAATCAAAAATACTTGAACTAGTAAGCAAGAAAATTGTAGTAAAACAATCAATTTTGCATGAAAAGCATCAGTTTACGATTTCGCCAAGTTTAGTTGAAGAAACTATTAATAAATACCAAAGCCGTCAAATTTCACTTTGACCATTTCCCACACAACCCAAATTTTTCTCGTACATTGAAGAACTGGAATATTAAATATTCTCCAAAAGGAAGATTCACATCTCTGCAGCATCTACATCCTTAAATACAAATCCGAACATTTAATAAAACATGACAAAATAAAATTTAAATTATGGAAAATTGGTAACAAAATTTGGCACGGGAATCAGTAAAAAATCATCTAAACATGTTTTGGAGATTGCGATGGAATACTAGAAAAGATTTTGAATACTTTTAACTGTAAAAATTAATTTACTTTTAAAAATTGATCCTTTAAATGTTTGAATATGGCCTCACACACCTCAAGGATTAAAATGGAAAGGAAAGATTTCGATAGCTTATAGTTATAAGTATAGCCTAATTCCATAAAGCTGTTTTCGGTAGATCGGAATCTAAGAGTAATTGCTAATCTTTCCTCTACAGGTATTGCGTATCAAGACTCTAACCTAAGTTTCGATGTCCGATCCTTTTGCCGACAAAATAAAATTAATTTTTCACCCATTTTTAGAAATTTTTTAAAATCACTCTGGCTTAGAGTTAGTTCTTGCAGCAGGCGTGAGTGTTGCCAAATGGTTCTCGTGTTTGTCTTTTCGGCTCAACCCAACACCATTTTTTCTTTGATTTCCCTTCTTCAATGTCAATTGAATCAACTAGCAATAATAATTTTTAGCCACTACTTTTTCACATTTTTCTGGCAGCAATAAAATACCACGTCGGAAGAACGCGCCTCAACCCAATTTTTGGTATCTTCAAATAATATGAAGTGCTGCTCAGACCGGCCATGCGTCGTCGATCGAAACAAAAGGTAATCGAACGGAGAAATGTTTGAAGAGTACGGCAAGTGGGTTCAAACAATCATTCCCATTGAGTGTTTCCACTAATAGGTTTTGGCCGGCGCCGCAACATGTGGACGAGCATTATCATGCAGGAGACTAATTTTGTCGTGATTGTAGTAGTGGGCGCGTTTTTCTTGAGCGCTTGGTTCAATTTTCTCCTTACATTTGGCACGAATCTTAAACTTTGAAACCACGCTCGCACTTAAGGCAACCTCACCATATGCTTTTTTCAAGAAATCGATGCGCGTCAGCCGCCGATTTCTTCAAATTAAAGAAGTAAATCAATAACTGAAATGGCGGCCACTAAGCTATACATTTTCTAGAAAAATCGTACACCTTTTGCTTAATCACGCATATCACATTTCACTTTCACTTATCGAACTATAAATGCACTAAAAATAGTTTTGCTCAATGTATGATAAAATATTCACAAAAAAAAAAAAATAAAAATACAAAGTCAAATATTTTTTCACGTTTTAATGAAATCGGATATTTGAAAATCAAATTTTCCTTTTTTAACATATTCTGTTATCAGTTTTAATTTTTTTCTGTAGTTCTCTCTCACTTTTTATTTATTTATTTGGGTTTAGATTACAGTAAACATTTTTTCGTTAATTTCAATCTGTATTTTATATGTAAACACTTAAACAGGGATGAATTGTGGTGTCTTCTTATTGTTCTTGGCTAATTTGAATATTTATATATTACGTGATTTGTATAAGATTTGACCTGCAAATTGGTGTCTGCCTTACGTCTGAACTCTAAGACATACTAAGTAACATACAATGTGAAATATGGAATATTACAATGGGATCAAGGTAAATGTTTTATGCATTTAGTACCAAAGTTTACGGTAAATGGTTAACATGTTATATGTTTTTAAAGGCCTTAATTATGAATTGGGAGTTTTGTCCGTTAAATTTCTGAACAGTGAGTCACTCTCCCTAACAAGGCGTTTGAATACGCTTTTCGTGTTTATGCTAACGAATCAAGCATTTTTTACTGGCTTGGTAATGATACGATCAAATTCTATGTTGTTACACACATTCTTGATGGAAAGATACGTGTTACACAAAAAAAAATGTAACTTTCGAATATAAGAAAAAGTTCAATTAAGAACACTCTCATATCTCATGTGAGTGAATAATATACAAAATCTTTATAGAGTACATAGTCTGAAGAGGTGTCAGAATTATTATGATTATTTCTTCATTTTAATAAAGAAACCAATATAAAACTTAATTGTTGTGGTTTTATCAAAATCACATACATGTATATCTTGCACTGATTTCATTTTTATATTGCTTGTCAATAAAAAGACAAGATCACGGAAATAAATTTAAATACGTGGCAATAATTGAATACATAGTGTGTATGTGTTACACGAGAGGTTTGTATCAAATACAGTGAGTTATTCGGGGGAAACGAAACGTTATATTATTGACAGAGCACCAAATTAATTTCCGTTAAAATTTAAATTAAAAATTTGCAGTGTCTAATACAGAGCGGCATGGACATCCAACTCTATTCCATAATTATAGCCGTAAGGATAGCTCGAATTTGTATGCTAATAAAATTGACATAAACACATTTAAGAAATTCTGTGAACTACTCCTACTACAGTGTTTTTACTAGATCTAAAACCAAATAGAGAATCATGATTTACTAATAATTGAGTCTAAAGTAATTGACTATACTCACAAAATAATTATATCTATAGAATTAACAATGCCCAAGTTTTTTTTTAGTATCTTTACCATAAATTTCAAATTTTTTAACTGAAATCCGACTTATCCGAAATTATTACAGCAGAATCATCTTTTTAATTATTTTTTTAGATATTTTGCTAAAGCAAACTTGGAGTTTTAAATTTGGTGGCACGGAAAGAAGCGGAGAAGATAAATAAAATGCTCTCACCGAACCAATGACTCGACTAAGTCGAGGAAAAAAGCGTAAAATCAACAAATAAAATAATAATATACACACGTAAAATCCTGATAAATCTAACGGAAATACCGGTGAAAGTAAAAAGATGCCACCCTAAATTAATTGGTATAATGCGAAATAAATATCAGGGACAACTGCAAAAGGCAAAACTATTGGAACGAACAGCCAAGGATTTCAAAAATATCAGACTCAAGTGAAGAGGCAGCTAATAGAAACTTGATCTTTTGTTACAGCTTCGTTGCAGTGACACTTTGAAGGCTATCAGGCTGGCAAACGCAAAATAAAATTTACACCGTCCGGTGAAAGCCTAAACTTTCTTAGGATACTGTCGAGAAAATGTAAAACAAATGATAATTTATAATTAACCATCTATACCTCAACAGATCCGCGGAGGCCCAATTCTTATTACAAAGTAAGGCTTCTCGGGCCGGTTCGGTAATCTCAACATTTAAAACAACATGGGTACTGCACTGAGAAAAAAAACCAGTAAAAATAAAAAATATACATATAAAATCAAGAAAATATACATATATTTTTTAGGCGAAAAGTCTCGTTTTTAAAATCAAAAGGATAATCTTTTTATTTTTAAAATAAACTTTTTGCAAAATTTGTTTATAAAAATAAAAAAATTGTTATTATTTTCAAAAATACTTTCCTTACTTTTATCAAAGATTTTTCCTAAATTTTAAGAGAATGTTTTTTAAAAATAAAAAACTATTGGCTAGTTTTAAAAGACTTTTTTTAATTTTTAAATAATTATTTTTTAACAAAAGCCACACAATTTTATTAAATCAAAGTAATCCGTAATACACTTTACAAATACAATGAAACAAAGTATATTTTCTACAAAGTAGAAAAATAACTTCCCCTCCCCAGGTTTTAACCCACAGGGTTATTGTGTAAAAATACACACAACCCTTAAAAAAATATAATGAGAACTCACTAAGCCTTGGCAGTTTGGTCTCGTACTCTTACTGATAAAAAGTTGATATATTCATCAGGTTGCAACGACCAATCCAAACTGCAAAAATTCAAACCTTCATACCTTTAGTATAACACAGGAACATATAGATTTGGCGAATTATATAAAATATAGACGAATTGAAAAATAAATCAACGGGATTTCTGGCAAACCAATAAATATAAACATTTTCATAAGTTCAAAATAATTGTTTTAAAATTCTATAACTCTTCTTTTGAAATAAATTATTCTGTTTAAATAAATAAACTTTTTAAATTTAAAAAGTATTTTATAAATCATTTTATAAAATATGTTATTAAAATAAAAAAACTATTTATTAGATTCTAAAAATCTCATTTAATTTCAAAAAAATACTTTTTAAATTCAAATAAATTTATAACTTTTAGAAATTAAAAAATTCGTTTTTTAATTTTACAAACCAAAATTTTTCTCAGTGTGTAGAAGCGGCAGTGCCTGTGCAATGAATCTCCAATCACTAATATCGGGCGCAAGTAAAGCCGCTAAGCACCTTCTGCAATGCTCTTCAAAACCAAACTCCTCCGGTCTTATTGATCTAATGACACAAGGCGAAGAAGGGCCAAAATATAGACTGTCTCCATCGAAATCCAAATAGTTTCCATCAAAATGTATAACAGGGTACGGTGGAACCACTAAAGGACCAATCGAACGAGACTCTGTATAGGCTGTGGTGCGTTCAGATTATCCTGCGTAGGTCAAAGGTAGCAATTGCTATCCTTTGCCGCCTATTTACATCGAAGAACTGGGGCGTAGCCAGGGATGGGCGATTACGCGTCGACTACTAGTGTTTACATGATTTCGTCGACAACTCGTCGAAAACGTCGACAACTCATTGACAACGTCGACTACGTCGACAACGTCGAGAACTACTTGAAAAATTAATTTACGCCATCTATCGAAACTTATAATAGCTGCGTTTTTTTACTCGATGTAGAATTCGCGATAGCTATTTTCAAATTTGACCAATTTAAAATTAAAAATTAAATTTTTTTTAATTAAATAATTTAGATTTAATAGAAATCTATGTATAACCAAAAAAATCCATCATAAAAGTTGTATGGTTTTCTTGTAATATCGTTGTTCTGTATAGTTCTGAACTACTCCGTTATTATACAGAAGTATACAGAACAACGATATTACAAGAAAACCATACAACTTTTATGATGGTTTTTTTTGGTTATGCATAGATTTCTATTAAATCTAAATTATTTAATTTAAAAAAAATTAAATTTTTAATTTTAAATTGGACAAATTTGAAAATAGCTATCGCGAACTCTACTCGATTATTTTCAAAAAACGCAGCTAATAAAACTCAGCATAAATTGCCTTTACTATTGATTGATAGCTGGCACTGTATTTATGATTCATTAAAACACACTGTACCTAACATTTGGCGTAATAAATTAATAATTATCCATTATCGAAATAAATTCTTTGACAATCGAAAAAAGTCATATTATGTTTGCGGATTTGAATAAAATTTGAGTCTATCGTGATTTCGCTCGAATGAAATTTTGAAGCTTCTACTATTCATAACTACGCGGCGAATAATTAGTTAATTTATGATTTATGCTGACTTTTTCTTAATTTTGCTTTATTGTAGTATCTTCGAATAAGATAAACTATTCGTTTACATATATCCCTTTTTCAACCAAAAAAAATGGCTCTATTAAAGTCCAAACCACACAAATGTGCGAGAAAAAATAATAATAATTTTTAGACATGGTACTTTTGCCGTACCCACAAAATTGTGTTAGTAAAACACAAAAGGAATATATCTATTTGATAAAAGATGGCGCGCAAAGCATATAATCTATTGAAACATTCAATAGTTTTAGACAGATAGATGCCTCTAGTTCAGAGATTTTAAATTTATTTTTAATTTATAAAATGGTTGTAAAAATGTTAGAATTAAATTTAAGTAATTATTCATCAATTTTAATAGTGCGGTTAACGTAAAATAATTAAAAATTTAGTTTTTAATATCATTTTCTAAGTTGTCGACGTTGTCTACGTTGTCGACGTCTGAAATGCAAAAAATCGGTATGTAATCTACGTGCTAGATTACGTATCGACAACTACGTAGATTACCTTACGTAATCTACCCGCCCATCCCTGGGCGTAGCACTTAAAGCAGAGCCCTGGACTAGAAATGGATGGATTTTTGAAACTAAAACAATAAACGTCAGTTAATCAATAACGGGGGAGGAAATATACAGTTAGTACAAATTTGGTGTACCACCGCATGAGAACACAAAAATAGAAAACACAGTCACCGACGTACCAGTATTGCTCATTCGACACTAGGAGCTGGCTAAGGATTCAATGGAGTAACGAATCATTAATGTGAATATAAAAACTGAAAATATAACATTAGAGATAAGGCGGCCAATCCCTCTATGGAATGTAGCGCAGGCGTAACAAAGAAAAGATAAAAGTAATACCTCATTTCATTTTCCATAAACTATTGAATTTCAAGAGATTTAATCGCGATCTCTTTAGAAACACTTCTACCAAAGGGCGGCAGGAACATCGTAAATTTTGCCGCGGCCTATTATCTTAGAGGTCCTCGCCTCGGTCAACTAAAGAGGTGAGTAACTTTTGTTCTCTTTTTTACTCTCTCTTTTTTGGTTGTTGTTAATAAAAATTGTACGGTGATATTATGGTTGCATTAGGGTTATTATTCCCTCTTCAGTTTTTGAAATAGAATGATTTACCAAATTTTCGGTTCGGTGTGATGGGAGGGGATACTCCATTCTGTGACAGTTCCACGTGTACAGGCTGGGCTTGCCACTCCCCTTCATCCCCTTGGCAGGACATCCACAAGGTCGAAGTGGTGAATCCAGTGAATGTTTTGTCCATTCTGGGGCTATCGTAAAATCCCCGCGTTGTCCTCGTGGCACTTCAACGGTCTCATACTTTCGAAGTGTGAATTGTAGGAGATTTGCTGGAGGTCTCTCCGAGTGAAGAGAGGCTTGGTCTGTTGAGAGGACGTTTCTACCCATTTATGTTGCTTCGTTGTGGCTGGGCATCGGCCTTTCGGGGTTGATAGGCATATCCGGTTGTAATTATTTTATTCCTCAAGTTTCGTCCGACAAATTTCGGCGGAACATCCAGTTTTCTTTTATTTATTTTAATTTGCGATCATTTTCTATTTTTAAATTTTCTATAAACACGGTGTAGGTTATGAGAATCGTGCAAGCCTCCAAATCCCCACGACTCAATACCCTGAGTATTAGCCGGCAAAATCACCGTGCGTAAGGCCTCTGCATTATTAGTTGATAACTGCGGGTTGGCTGCTAGCCCTCCGTAACAACTAGTATAATATGTTGAGGAGCGGGATGATTTAGCCCTCCTTCGATGACGAAACCATCACTATCTTAGCAATTGATGTTGCTTCCAAGGGTGAGTCCTTTCACCCGTATCGTGGCTGCTAATATAATTTTACACTTACTAACCAGATTATAAAATACTCTTCAGAGTACAATATCAAAATGTTTGATGGCGAATTTTGGAAAATTTATATAAAGCCGTCTTTTATTATTCAAGCACTATCCGGCGCCAAATGGGAAACTTCTACTGAAACTGCAGCTATTATACCATAAAAATGAAAAAACAAATGCATCCATAAAACAAACATTTATATCACCTGATAACACCTAATTGGCATTTATTTCGACATGACGTTATAAACAAGAATTCATTTTGCTGCGTTTTAAATTTTTTATTTTAAGATAAAGTTTCTAATAGTTTCAGGGGTTTACAAAATAAAGGCATTTTCAAATTTTCCATTGAAATGGATATCGCTTCCGTTAGCGGCTAAATAGGTAGATAAATAGGTAGAGCAAAATATTTTTATGTCGATTTTTAACTGATAAGTTGAATGAAAAATATTAGTTTGGAGTTAAATAAATTAACTATTTGCAAAAATAACGCGCTAAATATCAGTTTTGACATAGAAAATTTGGTGTTCCGGATACATCTATTGGGAGCTAATAAAAAACATGGCTTAAGTCTCACACTGGTAGAGAAAACCAGCGCAACCTGTTTGCAAACCACAGGAAAACTCTATTTTCAATGCTACAGTTTCAAGGTTAAGTTAAATACTTGGGTGTTATGTTTGATCTAAAATTTGTATTGCTAGATTTAGACAAGCTTTAAGCAGTCGATTTCTGTTAGTTCAGTTAGAGTTCAGATATCACTTTCAATGGCTCCAACCCCAACGTTACCTAATCCAAAGGTCATTTAAATAGAACTATTACGGAATGGATAAATAGCACCACCAGCTGGTTGAGAAACAATGCTCGAGATAAGATAAACTAAAAAGTTTCGTCTCTAAAAAATTGGAAAATCCTCAACGAACGGTTGGAGATTATGCGATACAGTGACAGGAGGACCATTCTAACTTATGGTGTTAACACGTGACACCTCCGTTCTCAAAAGATTTAGATTTCTCAAAACCTATACAATACAATGACCCATTATCAAACCCATTATTTTTCTGAAATAGTACTATGTACCAAGGAACTAAAACCTCACTTAACGTGACGTCACAACGCAAAGTGCCCTCCTCTAATCCATCTTTCCACTTCCAACTGGTTTCAGACAACAATCCTTATATTCTTCTTGAGCCATCCAACAACATCATTTTCCTACTCCGTATTTGTACCACTCAATTGTTTTTGGTACCTCGAATAGGCAACATTATTTATCGATGGGACATACACCACATACTGCAAACAAGTTAAATTAATGGTATAATCACCCAGAATTTTTTCTACACTATTTTCAATAATTGATAGCTGCCATAAAGTCCGTGATTCACTTTTATTGGGTGATTTTAGAGCCAACAAATTAACAAAATGCTAAAGCGTCAACAACAGCCAAAACAGTATCTCACAGTATCAGCAACAAAAATGCAATAGAATATCGTCATGGCTCAGGTAAATATATCCAAAGATAGCCGGAAAATGTCTCTTTTACTTTTTTGTTAGAAGGATATGAAAATCCATCACTGAGAAAACATAGCCTCTCTGCAATAAGGTAATGATATCTCACAAACGACTTCTGATCGCAACTCTTTAATGATTTGTGATGCAAATTTTGAGAGAGCGTTCCATACTTCTGTATGGAAAACATCTTCAACATTATAGTTTCTTTAAACCGCCTCCATACGGGAAACACATGACAGGATCTTCTATAATATCTTTGCACAATATACGATTCGGTGTGTATTCATGTTAAAAACGATTAAGATTATATCGATAGCAACTGGGGTCTGATAAGATCTTCTTCAGGTTTCCTTTATTAGTCGCCTAGTTCAGTGGGCTCCATGTATATATTCACATACTACTATTGTCATTTGTTTGCTTGATTTATTATCAATGTAACACGTTATTGTCATGATGCTGGCTACCTTGTCTAAAAGAACCAATATAAGCACTAACCACACTAAATACAGGCAGTTTTGGTGTATGAAACTAAAATTTCGTCCATATTATTCCACCTTCAACGATTTCCCTAAAACAGCAGGTAACTATTTATTAAACTTAAAACTCAATTTAGTAGTTTACTTTGCCCTTGACTTGGGTCGCAAACGATAGGTCACTAGATAATCGTATATGAGCTCCGGATTTTTGATGGATATTATTTCCAAAACCGTCCTGCTGATAGCTCTCTTCGCTAATAGCTTTCTGCGCTATAAGAGAGAAAAATATCGGAAATATGTTTCTAAAGCATTCGACTACTGAGCACTTGAAGATCCAACAATTAAAATTCTATATACTCCTTGCACATTTCATCCGCGGGGTGCAAAATGTCATTGTTAAAATAGGCCTAAATTACTCTTCTACGAGCAAGCCATGTTTCTGATATTAAGTGTGTTCATAACCATTTAGCTGTACTAAACGCATAAATATTTAGCGTATAACTCGTGAAAATCATATTTGCAGCCATCGAACGAAATGATGATGTTTCTGTCAATTGTATTTTATTTTTCGGTATAGCATTATTATTTTGACCTTTTTCCAAAAATTTAGAAACGTACCACCGAGACGTGGCCTCCAGTATTTAGAGCACTTTACTAAATTGACTATTTCATATAAATACAGCATCTGCCGAAGGACTATATGGATTCTAATAAAATAAACCATTTTTGAAGGTACGACCGTTAGTACTTTTCAGCCGTGATATACGTGCCATAGGAACATGAACTGCTCAAAATCTGTGTTTTGTTTTACGTATACCATCTCGGTTTTATGGGTATGGGTCACACTGTCTTCAATAATGATCGTAAAGCACGATCTATTTCTATATTAATCAAAAGTTGAGCGAGGAAAGATGGACGGATGTATTTACGAACTGCCACCCGTTAATTATTTGTGTGCTACGAGACCTTTCTTTACTTTTGTGTAATTTTGCTGATACGTTCTGGAAAAGATGCAATCGAACCTCGATTCTTTCTGTACTTTATCGGGTTTTGCAGACATCAACATAAAAAATTATCTAATGGTGTCTTCCATTTCGTTGAAATTTTGGACTTAAACATTATACCTGCTTTTACTGAACTTTGCCTTCAGCTTGCATGTATGTCAAGACCTTTCATTGACTAGGTAGTGCCCTATTTTCCTTATTTTGTGTATTTAGCGGGATGGGGGAGGGGGGTAGTAATCAACGACAGTGATGCTTGAGGGTCTAATGTAGGTGAGGAACTTTTGCTGGCTTGGGTTGAATGTAACTGTTAATTTTCTTCGCATTTTTGTCCCTTTGCCCCTTCCTGGGTTCCGTTTCTTCATCTTTTACAGCTATATGGAGCATTAAATTAGAAACAACCAACTTTCTTATTCTAATGATTTAAGTTAATAAATCAATGTAATAATCCAGTTAGAAACAGAACAATATTCGTTATAAATGTTTGGCATGTGAATACTCCCATAAACTAAAAACGTGCCTGCATGCGCGGTGGTGATAATCTGATAATAAAATTTAAAAAAAAACTTGAATACATGGTAAGTCATCGTTTCAGACACGTAATCAACGGGTCAATAACCAATTTGGTTTAATAAAAATTCAAACAGCATCACCTGCATCCGAATGCTGCAACCAACAGTATTTATGAATGTGCAGTCTTCAACCAGATTCATTCACATAGCTTTTACGGATAATTAAGATGAAGCTGATATCTCCAGTGGTGATTAAATATATATATAATATGCAACATTGAAATTGAAGACTTTTGAATATGACTGCTATTAAACTCAACAAAATTATACAATTCGCAAAACTCTAATAAAATCAATAATTTGTTACGTCTAGTCAACATTTTGAAAGAGTTCAATGAATGTTAAGTTTCTTTACTTGTCTTACGTATATGTGTCTTTTGTATTATACGTGCACATATATAATTTAAAGGCCAATCTGCATTTTTTCGTATTTTTGTTGTTGTAATCTCATAAATATCTATAAATATATAAAGCGAGGTGAATGACTGAAATGCAGGCAGTCAACTTTAAATATTACACTCCATAATCTGCATAACGCAGAAAACCATTTGAAATTAAATTTAAAATAAAAAAATAAAAAGTTCATTGAATTATTTAAATTTACCTTGGTGAATAAAATTCTTGTTCGAATGAACCCCTTTTGCTTTTTTCTTAATAAAATTCTTGTATGCGTACGTACTCGTATGTTAAATATGCACCGTCCTAGAAACAATACCCAATATGAATATGCGTGAACCTATCGCATATATGGGGGCAACGGATTCTTAACAGCTCATTTCTTAGTGTTAGTGAGTAAATTATAAATTTTCCATTTGAGCTCCAGTTGTTAATCCGGGGACTGCCGACTGACACCGACACAAAACAAATCGGAAGCACAATAAGACATAAATAATAAAAAAAAAATCATTTACTTTTCAATTTGCTGCAATTTATAGTATCAAGAGGTGTGTAAATATGTTGGATTACGTTTCTACGAGGTAGAAAAGTGAGATGAAACATTATTGTAAAAACGGCGGAAAAATATTTTTTTTTTAGCTATAGACATTTATTGTAGATACGGATTACCATTTTCAAATCTATGTAATTTGTGGTTATGATTCATTCGATTTGATTTATGTCATAACATGAGATTGTTGTAACCACATAGAATTGTGCATATCGCTTCTCAAATTTTATGCCATGTTTATAAAGTATAATTTAATAATGTGCGGTTTAGATTAATTGAATGCAAATTAGAATGGATGTAGCACACACGTGCAACGATTTATTTTATATTAGGTAAGACAAAGTTCTGTGTACTGTGACCTTACGGTTTACTGACAGTTAGCACAAGCAATATTGCGAAAAATCAATATTTAGGTTTCATAAATAATACCGCTTCCGGTGAGCTGATATCGGATTTTTGGCCATTTTTATCAGAAATCGGTTGTTCCGAAGCGGCAGCTTCCGGTGGAGCTTTTCCGTTTTTTGTAAATATTTTGGAAGGAGTAAATTGACTGCGCGAAATGATTTTAAATTAAATTTGTAACAATATCGGTCCCAATTAGTTTTCCAAATTTTAAACGGAATAAACAATTTTTGACATATAAAGGGTTTTCCAATAAGAGTGATATGATTTCTTAAAAAAACACACTAATTGTTAAGGAAATTGATATGTTTTTTATTTAAAGTGAAGTACAATCGATACAATTAAGTTCTGAATAAAACGTCATTCAAATGGCATCCACGACTTTGTAGGAACGAATTCGATGAACCCAATTTTTGAGCAATTTTCGAGCACTTTTTCTACTAAATTAAGTCGTATCTCATGAATAGCATGTTCAATATTGGCTTGTAAAGCTTGAAGCACAGAAAAAAATAAATATAAACAGAAGTAAAGCTGCATACAAAATTTTTACGCATATTTTCATAGTAAAATATGGGGTCACGATCCGGTTTTATGTTTACTAAATTTAAAATTACGGTTATAATCTGAACGAAAAAAAATTGAAACAAAAACAATATGAAAAGTCAAAGAAACGCTAAATGAATATTCGAAGAGTTGGATATTCTAAGTTTATTATTTTAGTCGTAAAATGAGTTTGTATTTTGGGGTTACAATCTAAAAAAGTTGTTTCAAAATTTTGTATGCAGCTTTACCTCTGTTTATATTACTTTTCTCTATGCTTGAAGACAGTTTGGTTTATTGCTAAAGACGAATGACTTCAAATAACCCTACAAGGAATAGTCTAATGGTGTTAAATCATAACTTTTTGGAGGCCATTCAATATCAAAATTTCTTGAAATAATCGAATCTCCAAACTTTTGTCGCAACAATTCAATTGTTGCACTTGCTGTGTGGCACGTAGCCCCATCTTGTTGGAACCAAATGTTGTCAAGATCAACTTCTTCCAATTTCAGCCATAAAAAGTTGGTTATCATCGATCTATTCCGATCTCCATTGACAGTAATGTTGTTACCAGCTTCATTTCGAAAAAAAATACGGACCGATGATTCCAACAGACCAAAAACCACACCAAACTGTCAATTTAGGTGAATGTAATGGTTTTTCATGAATAAATTGTGGATTTTCTTCGCACCAGAATCAACAGTTTTGTTTATTTACCGCATCACTCAGATGAAAGTGAGCCTCATCGGAGAAGATGATTTTCTTAAAAAAATCGTTATCGTTTTCAAGTTGTTCCAAGGCAAAATCAGCAAATTCACGACGTTTACGGTGGTCCAATGGCTTCAGTTCTCGAGTAAGAACAATTTTATACGGATGCAAACCCAAATCCTTTCTCAAAATCCGCCAGGTTGTGGTTTGAGACAGTCCCAATTCTTGAGAACGTCTTGGAATCGACAAATTGCGGTCTTCAGCAACACTTGCCTGAACGGCAGCAATATTTGCATTACTTCGAGCGTTTCTTTGTCTTATTGGCACTTGTACATTATGTAAAGAAAATGTACGCTAAAAATTTTCAACAATTCGACGAATAGCGAGCACACTTGGACGATTATTACGACTATAAAATGGCAAAAGCGCTGCACGAAAAGTTGCAATTGGAGAACGATTATTTTGATAATAAAACTGAATAATTTGTAAACGTTGTTCTTGCGTATATCTCACCATGATGAAATTGTAAACATTACTGAATACAATGAAACAAAAAATGACAGATCATGACATATTACAAATGGTCGAAACGTCACTTAAAAATCATATCATTCCTATTGGAAAACCCTATATATTGTTACGGATTCATACTGGATTTTGCAAAAACTGTATTTCCCCAATACCTTTAATTAAACTCTTTATCACTAATTCACTTCTACTATTCATTTGTACTTTTTCTTTTCGCACTGTTTACTTTATATTTCTTAACTAGCACTTTTCACTTAAATTACAACTGCAGAAGTCGCGAAAAGAAAAAAGAAAAAATACCATGGTAGGTTAGGCTTCAGTGGTTGATATCGCACACTTAGGCCAATTTTGGCCAATTGTGATACCACGCATTCACGCCACATCATTAACCCATTCACCTACTCACACAATTACAGTATACCACCTGCACATTGCAAGCTCCATGTCAATCTGTACATTGACGTGGACGGTGGGTCGGCGCTGAATTCTACACTCCATCAAATGGTCTTAGTTGTATTTATTAACATCACCGATCGTAATCGATGGCGAAAATTCGATTTGCATCTAGCCTCTGATGGGATTCGAACCCATTACCTGCCGGTCCAAGTGCCACAGCTTTAACCACTGCACCACTTGTCTGGTCATGATACTGTAGAGATACAAAAAGATACTTATTACGGCAGACCGTTTTAATCGTGGCGATAACCAACATGATATTTAGAGAAATAGTGTAAAAATGGCATTTTCAGGCCCAAATACATTTGTGGCTTATACGTCAATGCCAAGTTATGACCTTGTGTGTCGCGCGCCGCATAATGATGGATATCAAAATTCAAATTCAACTGCTGAATATTTTTCCACTTATAGTGGTTAAAATTTATAAATTATATAATTTATATTAGTTTTTACAAAATTAAAATTAAAGAATTAGATTTTTTAATAACTAATGAATTAAAATAAAGATTTTTACGTTATAATTTGATCATTATGATTTTTATATACCTTATTGTTCCCTCGTAGTACATCAAAGCATATCATGTCTGTATTATTATTTTATAGATTATTTTTGAGATCTTCAAAACCCGGTCTCGTTGCAAAAAATCGTAAATTTCTGGATAACCTTTCAGATGCAACTCTTAAAATGGAGTCTTGTTTTCCTATTATAGGGGTAACCCATATAAAAAAAAACCCTATTTGTGAAATCTCTGAAAATGTTGCGTATTCCTTAGGAAGTTTTGATAATCTTCAGGCGAAGATAACTGTAGCTCCTTGAGGCGGTTTTCATTTGAAAACTTAGGTCGTGTTTTAAGCAATACATTCATATTTTCGTTTTTGAGCAATTCAGTTGCCAAATTTAAAATTAGAGCCGTACAGAACTATTTTTCTCGAAATTTTACACATTATGCTTGGGTGTACTACGAAATCCCGGTTTTTAAAATCCCAGTTTGAAAATTCCAGCTTTCAAAATCCCGGTTTTCAAAATCCCGGCCTTAAAACCCAGGTTTAGTTCTAAAGTCTTGATTTTGAAAAAAATATTTTTTATTAATTCGGGCCAGCCGGACTAATAATATTTTAACATAAAAATAAGATATCTCTTAGAAAAAAACCAAGGTTGCAAAGTCAGAAGCGGAAGTCGGTTTTGTGAAGTTGTTGCTATTTTATCGGAGTCCGAGTTGGAAAAAAACTGAACTCCCATTTTTTTTTGTCAAATTATAACAACAATGCCATATATTGACACCCGTTCTAGAATTAGATGAATTCCTAGTTTTTGATGGTTTTCGAAAATTGAAATTACAATTACTCTTGAAAAATAAAAACGACTACAACAAAACTAAAACACAGTAAAAAAGTAAAGGGTCGGGAAATAAGTCGGGTCGTGGCGCTACCGTAGCTTCTTTCCCTAATTACAAAACTAAAATATATTAAACTAAAATAGGAATTTAAAAACCGATTGATCGGAAGTATAGGATCGGATTGTATAAGTCGGGTCGCGGCGCACCCGTCGCTTCGCTCCCTGGAAAAATTAGTTTAGAGGGATTTAAAAATCGATAGGAGCGGGAGTATAGGATCGGACTATATCTGGTCGCTGCATTTTCATCGATTCTTTTCGTAATCAGCGGAAGCCGAATGTCAAAATTCCACGTATCCAATCAGTGATACATTTTGGTAAATGAAAATTTTATCAAGCAAATTCATTAATATTTGATAAAAAAAATGGCGGCTCTTCGAGATATTCGGGCTTTTGACGCATTCGGCCCTTTGAAATTTTTTCGAAGGGCAAAATTGTTACAGACGGCTCAGCACCCGACCCGCAGATTTAGATCTCAGAGAGAAATGTTTGTGTCGCGGGAGTTTGAGGCTTGCGATGCTCCTGGCCTACACCGTGTTTACAGATAATTTTAACAAAAGAAAACGCAAGCTAAATAAAAAAAAGACCGAAAATAAAATAAGATTAAAAAAACCGTATGTTAAAAATAAAAAAAAACGAATGTCCCGCCTCGTCGAACGAAACTTGAGGAACATGTGTATAAAGAAATAATAACCGGGTTCATCCGGTGACGATCGGATCTCCGAGAGTGACAAGTACCTAGTCTGGTGAAGAGACCACCTCGAATGAATTGCTAATTTTTTTCGGGTTCGGTATGAGAAGGGGACTCTCATTCGTGCCATATTTACAGGCTGGGCTTGTCACTCCCATTCATCCCCTCCTGCCAAGGGGATGAATGAGAGTGACAAGCCCAGTCTGTGAATATGGCACCGGCACAGAATGATAGTTCCCCTCCACTCCAATCATACCGAACCCGGAAAAAATATATTATAGCAATTAATTTTATATAAAAAAGCAAAACCAAAAATATATCCGCCGAAAAAAATGGAGAAGCGTCGAAACAAAGATACAACTAAATAATCAAAAGAAAATGGGATCGCAGAAAATGAGCGAAACGAGACTAATGTGCGACCCCACTCGCGTACGCAAACCATAGTGTGGTGCTTGATTACACCGTATAAATTTAATTTTAACCACAAAAATAAAATTTTGAAAATTTGAAAATTAAAAATGGGAAAATTTGGAAAAATATGAGTTTAAATGAAGCAAAAATAAGTGAAACAATCAGATTTATTAAATAAAATAAACCCCAAAAAATTTAAATTAAATCAAAAAAAAATATATATACTCGTATGCATATATTTCAAACGTATTGCAGAATCGAATACGTGTGTTCTAAGAAGAAGAAATTGAAAAATTTGAATTTCGTTGATTACAACGCCACCTATCATGAACCGAACAAAATATTTCATTCAAATCATACGTACTTTTAGTCGTAGAATCCGTATCTGCAAAAAAAATATGGCTTCCTATCTTAGTTTAAAAGTTACCCCCGCCCCACCTACAAAGCGGGGGGTGGGAGACTATTTTTTTGCACTAACGTATTTCCCTCGCGGTATGATTAAATTTTGATTATGGAATTTTTTTCCGTAGAATGGCTATTTTTCGAGATATTTGATCGTCTCCGTTTAAAAGAAACACCCGGTATATCTAACTAAAACTATACAACCAAAGTAAAAAATAATAAGTTTAATTAAAAGCATTACGAATTTCGTTTATGTTCGCGTAATCTTTGATATACTAAATTTGTCACTTCAATTTCCAGTTCGTCCAACACATCTGACGGTAAGTTGGCATTTTTAATTTTTATAGCCAGTGATGAAAATAGTGTTGCGGTGGAAGTGCTCACTTTAGTTGGCGCTTTGTCTATTTCGCTGATAGCCTTAGATGCCGTATTCAAAAAATCGGAAAAATCACTATGGATTTGCTCTTTACCCGAAACAGACTTCTTTTTTTTCGCTGGCATTCATAAAAATTCATCCGGTTCGATAAACTCAGGATTTGAGTAATACTGATAATAATCAAAAGAATTATCGTCGTTACTATTATTAGTATTGCTACTACTTTGATAGTTATCAAAATTTCCAAAAATATCTAAAATATAAATAAAGTAAAATATTATATAAACAAATTAACTTTTAAAGATGGTTGCTACTTACTCTCCTTGATCGGCTACACCATCCAGAAAGCTCATGAGCTGATAATACTTCCATTTGTTTTTGTGATATTCGTTATTATCTGGGCTAATCGCAGGGCTACCGGATGGTTCGGCACGGCGGGCTTTCTTGTATGTGTCTCGTAAACTCTTCCATCGGGTTTTGCAAGCACTTTCTAAAATACGTTTAATAAAATTACGTATAGATATACATACATTTGTTTCAATATATAATGTTGTAATTACTAAAATCAACTGGTATTTTAGGTTAATAGCAATATCATGCCAAATTTTATCTTTAATGTCCGTTCTCCGATAATTTTCATTCGACAAATCATATAAAATTGAATTTTGACGAACTAATTCGACTAAATTTTCTTCGAACGACATTATTTTAATTTGTAAAATTATTTAATTTTCAAAATCAATTGTTTTTGTTGTTCACTCTATTTTTATTTTATATATTTGTATTTTAATTTTATATACGTATCACCAGAACAAATAAAAAAATTGAAGAAAAATGTTAATATTATGACAGTTATTACCAACTTAAAAATATATGAAAACAGTTGGCAACATTGTTTCGCCGGCGATAAAAATAGAAATAGACTCTAAATTTATTTCAACGAAAAAATCGTCGTCGCCTGCGTCGATGGTTGTGTTTGTATTACATGTTTTCCGTGTTTTGTAATATGACAGGCGATTTCGCTCGTCACCTTCGCTCTTGTTCTGTAACACAATAAAGAAAATGATTTTTAACAGTAAATAGATTTGATCGCCTTTCCAAGTCTGATGTTTATAGGATCAATTGCAATGATTGTAGTTTCTCCTATATTGGTCAGACTGGGCGCAATTTTGGAGATTTATCTGGTTGCAATCAATCAACTTTCCATAACCAATTAACTTTCGAAAATCATAAAGCTAGCTTGAACAATTTAGACATATTACATATACAACCTAAAGGCAGGCGTTTAGATACCTTAGAGTCTTACGAAATTCGAAAATCAATACTTCTTAACCAAAATATCCTTAACGAACAGAGAGAAATTCGTTTCTCACCAATTACAGACCCCGCCCTTTTCTATAACTCGACTAATACGTCGGGTAATTAAATGTACTTCAATATACCTTGAATTTTGTCACACAGCAGATGACTAATCGCCCACCTGCGCAATCAATAGATTAATTTTTATTGCTTTTTATTGCTTATTTTTTGACCCTCCTTCTTTTGTTTATTTTTTGCTTTTTTCTGCTATATATAACAAATTTTTACTTTTACAAATCAGTAGATACTCCTGATGATGACCTTACAAGTCGAAATCGATCGAGTGATTTTTTAAACTTTTTGAACAAATTTTTTAATTAAAATATTCAAAAAATCTAATTTTGCGAAATAAAAAACAAGCGTTTAATAAAATTTGTTTATTATAAGTATTAGTGTGATTCACCAAGTGCATACGGCAAATAGCGTAAAAAGTACTACAAAGTACATTACACTGGTTTCTTTGATGACTACAGTGCGCGAGATAATAAAGAATTGTCGGGTGTTCCGTAGATAATCAATTTGTTACAGGGCAAGTTTGAAGATGTAAACACCATCGTTGACAAAATCAAAACTGAAAAGGAAACTAAATTTTCTACAGGAACCGAGGACCTTCCCTTTTTCATCTTCCAATACATAGTTCACATCACCACGTTTATCCTTAACAAAAGCTTTCAGAAATGGATAGGCGAATTTTACAACGAATTTTTTTAATGCATCGCTACTATAGGATATTGTCGAACATACATTTTTTGACCTATAGTCAACGTTCGATTTCTTGTGCGTAAGTTGTAACGTTTTGAATAATTGGCGTACGCTTGTCTCAACTTGCTCAGAACCTGTTCATGAATTAATCCCAACCGTTCTGTTGTATTCATCCAGTTTACGGTTCCATCGCTTAACAAGTCTAGTTCGCCTAGTAATTTATAATCATTGGCATGGATAATTTGGTGATAACCAAAACTAAGGAAATGTGGGGAATAACCAGTGGACTCATGTACTGAGTTTCTAAGAGAACGCGGTATTTGGGGAAGGAATTTATCCCATGACGAATGTTTCTCCCCGTTGTATGCTCGTATAGCTGCTATACAATCGAGCGATTTACCCAGTAATAAGCAGTTTTGACATGTTGGATGCCTAACGTTTTAACCATACAACGGAACTCTTTTCCCACGAACTGGACTCCATTATCTGTATGAATGGTTTGCGGAACACTGAAAAGTGGGAAAAGCTCATCTTGCAAGAAACTAACGATGGGTCCAGCTGTAGCTTTTGCTAAAGTTTTAAGATATACAAATTTCGTGAGGTTATCTAGCACAATCAGTATTACGGTTTTGCCTTTCGCAGTTCGTGGATACATACGGACCTAACAGGTCGATGAAAATTTTCTGGAACGGCCTTTGTGATATTACCTGCTTACCGAGAGGATGGCGACCGCACGTATTCATGGCCTTTGACTGTTTACAGGTGCGCACTGCGTCCGATAAAATTGTGGATTTCATTTGACATTTTTGGCCAGTAATTCATCCGTCTTAATCTTTCAAGGGTCTTCTTAATACCAAAATGTGCACCATCTGGAGGAGTATGTTCTCGTGCAATGAGAGATTTAGTCACATCGCTGGGAATCCACAATTTCTATGTTGGAATGTCAGTAAGTTCTACGTTACTTTTAGGCTCTATTCGAATAAAATTTTTGTTGTCCTGGAGTTTCAAGTTGGGGTAATAATTAGGGTCTGACTCTACTTTTTGCCTTACCTCAATGTATGCTGGGTCTATGATCTTACTGCTATCAAATAAATCGCCATCTATCAAATTCAAGTCATTACGTAATTCTTCAATTGTCTCGCAATGCACTCTTGATAATGCATCTGGAACAATATTTTCAGAACCTCTCTGATGAATGATATCAAAATCAAAGCCTTGCAGTTTCAGACTCCAGCGAGCAAGTTTACCGCTTAAGTCCTTTTGCTGCATCAACCACTTAAGGCTAGCGTGGTCGGTTATAACTGTAAACCGGTACCCCTCAATATACGGTCGGAATTTCTTTATGCTAACCACAGCTGCCAAGCATTCAAGTTCGGTCACCGTATAATTTCGTTGAGCCGAATTTAACTTTTGAGACATGTAAACAATCGGTTTTTCGTTATCTTCTTCGTCTTTTTGGTAAACGACACTACCCAACCCTTGAGTGCTGGCGTCACATCGAATAAAGAATTCTTCTGTAAAGTCGGGATTATGCAGAACGGAAGCACTACACAGCATCTCCTATAAGGTCTGAAACGCCATCTCAGCATCATCGGTCCAGCCAAATTTTACATCTTTTCTCAGTAAATTTGTGACTGGGGCAGAAATTTCGGCATAATTAGGAATGAACCGACGATACCAACCGGCCATACCTAAAAATCGTCGCGTCTGCTTTACGGTTGTAGGACACGGAAAGTTGCGGATAGCCTCCACTTTCGATGGATACGTCTTAAGCCCATGTTCACCCACTATGAACCTCAAATACCTCGTTTCCTTGAGTGCAAAATGACTTTTTTCGACATTGATAGTTAGTCCAGCTTTCGATAATAAACAGCAATTGTGTTCAACAGTTCCAGGTGATCGTCGAATTCCGCAGAGATGGCGTCAAGATAGGCAAACACCCTGTCTCGTAATCTGTGCGGAATAACTCGATCCATCAGTCTGCTCATGGTTTGGGGTGCATTACACAACCCAAACGGCATGACGCAGAACTGATAGAGAGGACGACCTGGAACCGTGAATGCTGTAATCTCTTTTGAGCTCTCGGAAAGGGGTATCTGCCAGAACGCGTCTTTTAGATCTATGCTACTAATGTATTTAGCGTCTTGAAGTCGTCCTATCAAGCCGTCAATAATAGGTAACGGGTACGCGTCCTTCTTTGTGACTTGATTGATTTTTCTAAAATCAAGACACAACCTCATTTTACCATTTGATTTTCGAACGAGCACTATAGAACTACTCCAAGGACCAGAACTCTCTTCAATAACTCCCAAGGATATCATTCTATCAACTTCTTCATATACCAAGGATTGTACTGCAGGCGATACTGCATAATGTCGTTGTTTGATAGGAGTGGTATCTTTGGCTTCGATTATATGTTGTACCAACTGGGTTCTACCTGATCCTTTGACAGCGAATGATGGAAATTTTACGACAACCTGGTTAAGTTTTTCTCGTTCGTCGGTATTTAAGTTGCGATGTACTTTGTCAATACGATTGGAGTCACAGATAGGTGCAGTTTCGGGCACGATTTGTGGGGCTATTTCGAATTTTCTCCAAAAATCTATACCCAAATAGATCAGATTGGAGAGAAGGAAAGATGCAAAAGGTAATGGGTTCAGTTTTACTTCTAGGTAACTGGCAAGGTAATATACCCTAAAACTTTATTCGTCGATCCATCCGCAGTTTGTATGGTCGAATTTACTTTCTTGATTGGGATACCAAAATGTTTTATTAGCTCTGTGCTTCTTTTACCCAAGACACTTAACGTTGCTCCACTGTCTAATAATCTGAACTATCTGTCATTGATTAAAACTTTGCAGTACGGACGGGGATCATTTTCCTTAAATTCAGTAAGCGTTAAAATAGAACAATTGTGACTTATTCTTCTCTTCTCCTTCCAATAACGGATGATTCTAATCAGATGTTTGTTTACTGACGAAGTGGTTGGTAGAGAATCTATTGTCGATTCTTGGGGATTTTGGTTTTCTCCGAACGCGGTTCCCCCAGTTTGAGCGCGTTCGGATGGTAATTTCCCGATCGCCTCTCCCGACATCGATAACAATCATCAACGCTTTTGCCAGCTAAACCACAAAAAAACAGAAAATATGGGTTTTCTCCATGGGACTGCGCCGGCTTGGCGGCCAAAATCGAATCGAACTAATTTTCGATACCTTGAACTGAAATGGAGCGTATTCCTGATAGGGCATTCTGTATGGATCGAAATAGCTGGTAGTCGGAAGGAGTAAGGTCTGGGCTATAAGATGGGTGAGGCAGAATTTCCCATCCGTTATTCTTAATAATTAAGTAATTTTTGACTGGTGCCGCAATATGTGGCCTAGCGTTATCGTGGTGGAAAATGGTTGACTCGTGTCTGGTCGCATACGTTGGCCACTTTGCCTGGATTTTCTGCTTCAATCGAATCAATTGTTGATGATAGAGTTGGCATTGATGGTTTGGCCACTTGGCAATAGCTCATAGTCATCACACCTAGCTGGTCCCACCAAATGCACAGCATGACCGGGGCCAAGGTCATTGAATATTCGGTTTTGGTGTCGGTGGGCCGGCCTCGCCTTTCTTGACATACGCTCTTTTGCGCTTGAGATTATCGTAATGGATACATTTTTCATTGCCAGTGACAATACGATACAAAAACGACTTCTTTTTGTGGCCCTCGAGCAGCATTTCGGACATAAAAATCGTCTTTCCACGTCTCTTGGCTTCAACTCGTATGGCACTCTATTTTCTATCTTTTAGCTGAGTCCCAAGGCTTTCAAATGTCTGGAAATTGTTGCTTGATCAACTCCCAATGATTGTGCAAGTTCTTCTTGCGTTTGACATGAATCTTGATCGAGTAATGCCTCCAATTCTTCATCCTAAAACTTTTTCGGCTGACCAGGACGCTCTTTGCCCTTAATGTCAAAATCACCACTTTTGAAGCGATTAAACCACTCAACGCACTGTGTTTTTGCAAGAGCATGCTCACCATACAAATCCACGAGGAAGCGATGACTTTCAGCTGCAGTTTTGTTTGCGAAAAAGTGACTCTACAAAACTTCCCGCAAATGCTGTTTTTCTCGCAAATTTGATAAATTTTCCATCGTTGAAATCGGTTGGATGTGCACAGTCAAAATAAAAACTTTTAGCCGATTTTAACAGGTATTGAATAGGGCTTTCAAAAGTGTCCATGATGTATACTATAACGCATAAACAAGAAATGACATCTAGTATCTAATTCCGGGTTTTAATGCATACACCCAATACTTTCACTGATGCCGGGAATTTCGATTTTATAATAATTCATTTCATTTCCTTATTTTACTAGTCTTCATGTTTCTGTTAGGGTTCTGATGTGTCTGTCGGTTTGTATAAAAAAATATTTAATATTAAATTTAATACATATTTTCGTAACCAAAAATAATTTTTAAAACAATCCCTACAAAATAAATCAATCATGTGTATACCAACAACCACCTTAGTGCATAATTCTATTATTTTATTCTTCTTGTTCTGCGATTTAATGATAAAATAAAATTATTTTATAACTATGACATTTTATTATGGCGAACTTAAATTTTGGTTAATTGTTTGATTAGATGCAAATTTTGCAGTCGCTTTTAAAAATAACATGTTTCTAACCTGCAAAACAAGATGCTATAATGTTGTATAATATGCTTAAATTGTATTCAGGAATTCAGCCAGTACGATTTTACGACGGTTATTTATACATCCGCTGCATTGAGCACCATTTCTAATCAAATATAGCACCACACCATAAAATAAATCAGTCAAATTACCAACAAAATCAAAACTAAAACTTGAATTCCACCAAAAATGCACCGTGCATTTTACGTATAAATTACTTTTGTCCGTGAAAAAAAAACGTAAATTAAATTAGCATAAGCAATCATTAATCGCTTATTAGTTTATTGGTATTTGGCATTTCGATTGCTGAATATATATACTTTTCAGATCATAACAATACCCATAACCTTGATTCAGCCAGTTTTATTGTAAAAGCTGTACTAAGTAATCAAAATTAAACTGAAACGAAACAAATCGGTGCATGACAACAGATTGTGGCACCGCGTCATACAGCATATATGAATATACACACACACATGCAATTACTTAATCCGTTGACTCCCAAGATTTACATTTCAGTTGTTCGGATTTTTATGAACTTTGGTAATTCAAGTTTGAATGGTATTTTGTTACTGTTGTCTCTTAGCTTTATGGTTTAATTTACTTTTAAGTACATTTGCATTATATATGCCTGATTGCATTTATTTATATGTGTTTCTGATTTAAAGACCCGGAATTTTGGGGTTTTGTGCAGCTTATGAAATTTAATTAGCTTTCAAGCTGAAATTCTATTAACAACCGCAGAAAAATCGAATTAATGATGTGTGTTGATTTTGTGTTGAATAATATTAGTAATACCGCGCTATTTGAAAGCTCACAAAAAATAGTAAATTTATTACTCTCCGTATAATGGATATGATTTATTGTTATTAAATTAGCCAAAACTATGTATGATTTCATAAAGGTTGAAATCATGGATATATATATATTTCTGGTGCGAGGGTTCATAAATTAAACAAATAATAGCCAGAGATTTGGAAATTTCCCTTTTTACCGTTAAACCGAAGTTTAATAAAACTTACAGGATCCGACGGAATCGACGGAAGTCCAATTGGATTTCTATACGTAAAAAATAAATCACGGGCCCTCTTAGGCATTTTATCTAGATGATTATTTTAAATTTGGCTACAAACTTATATTCATTAGATTTGTGAGAGAGCTTGCCTAAACTTTACATGCAGGCAACACCAAAATTGTAAAAATAGAATATACCAGGGGCGGTATGTTGTACCATCATTTCGAATTGAAATTCGAAAAAAGTCGAATGGCGGTATGTTGTATCATTTTCGAAAAGCAAATAAGATACAACTTTCACTTTTTCGATTCGACTTTTTTCGAATTCGACTTTTTTCGATTCGAAGTGATGGTACAACATACCGCAACAGGTGATTTTGTTAATTTGAATTTTTTGACTCATCAAAAATAAACTTACGATTTCATGAAAATTTAATAATATTTTTTGTATAATTTTAGTAGGTTATGTCAATATAATTTTAGTATAATTTTTAAATTTAAACAAAAATTATACTTGAGATAGAATATAATGAAAATATTCAATTTTTCATCCAATAACAGTGCCGATAATAATCGCTTATAATTTTGGATTCCGACTGGGATTCTAATCGGTGACTTTTGGGATAATAACAGTTAGCGGTGTACACCTTAACTACTGCACCACCAAAGCAATAACTAAAGTTTAATTCCAACCATATAAATCAATATATTTAAATAAACAATTAAACTTAAAATATACTTAGTTTGGTTTATTTCATCTGCTGCAAACTACACCAGCACACCAACGTGCAAAAGACCGCGAAATACGATTACAACTGAATACACTTGGGTGCAAAAATATGGCACATTGCTCAATTTTCCACAAAAGTTCAAAAATATCAAAGAAATCCAATATTTGTTTAATTTTTTTTAATGCAGATTCAAAGTCTATTTCAATACTTAACCAGTGGTACCTTTTTTTGTATTTATACGTGCCATCAAACTGATTTTTGGGAGTAAACATCTGAGGTACACGTTTTGGTGAACTTGTGATCATGAAAATTAGGGGTAAAAATCGAATTAAAACATGGAAATAAAACAAACAGTTTTATTAATAAGAAGTGCCCCCTCCCCTGGCCCGAATGACAGCTTTCATTCGATGCTGCATCGATTTCACCAAAGTTTTCACAAAATCTCGAGATATCGCCTCCCATTCCTCTACGATCGCCTGTTGCAGCTCCTGGAGACTCGCTGGAGCAACATCTCTGGCTTGAACCCTTTTTTTCAACTCGTCCCATCAATGTTCGATAGGATTGAGGTCCGCGCTTCGAGCTGACCACTCCATAACAGGCACATCCAGCTCTTGAAGGTACTGGTATACTACACCAGCCGTATGCGATCTTACATTATCCTGCATAAACAGAAAATTTTCACCAATAAACCCGGCAAAAGATACGACGTACTCCTAGAGTTCCTCAATGTACCACTGAGAATTTATTCCTCTTGATCGACAGCCAGTATTGGCTCGTGTGATGAATACAAGATCTGTCTTCGCCTCTAATATGCCTCCCAGAACATGCACGGAAAAAAATAAGCTTACTATGTTAAAGAAAAAAATTTTTCTTTATTTAATAAAAAATATTTTTGCTTACTTTAAAAACCAAATTTCTATGTCCATACCAGTTTTTCTAGTTATAATAATATTTTTCTTATGAAGAGAATTATTTCTTGATGGAAATTTTAACATTAAATTCTATCTTGAGAATTATTTTTCTTGCATTTATCGTTGCCATAAATTCTTCATAATAACAGAAAAAATTTAGTTTGAAGAGAAATACTTTTAATTTAATCTTACTTTTGCTTAAAACGAGAAATTTAACGTTTTCTTAAAACAAAACATATATTTGAAATATCACATTTTAAACTAGAAAACGTTTCTTGATAATAAAAAAGTAATTTCTCTTTCTGCTAAACTTATGAATTCTAGAATTTCAAAAAAGTGATATTGATTGAAGAAATAATTAATCTTTAGTCATTCTCAGTTTTCTTTAATCAAGTTAAAAATTTCAAATACTGTATATTTTTTTTACTATGTTATTTCAAGAAAAAAAAATCTTATCACAAAAAAGTAATTTTATAAACTTCAACATAATGTTTTTTGGTTTAATACGTATGTCTCAAGCTGAGAGAATACCTTTAATTATAGAAAAGGATTTTTCAATGCATACTCTACATTTTTTAAAACAAGAAAACGAGTGAAACATTTGAAAATATATAAAATAAATAATATTCATTATCTTGTGAACAGTTTAATATTAACAACGTGTGTTTTTGAGATTGTCAAAATTATTTTAAAGTGGCGTTTGAAAAATAATTAAAGTGGAATTAAGTGATTGAATGTAAGTTACATATGTATTACATATATTTTTATTTTGAATTAACAAGTGAACACTCTATTTTGTGTGTTTTATGTGAGTTATTTGTGCATAATGATTTTATAGTTGTATTTGAATTTTTTTAATTAGAGAAATTGCTGACAAAAATGCTAACATTAAATAGCAACAGTAACTGGTTCTGTTAATTCATCGTTGTCTGAGTGGATCAGGACACATCATCAATCAGCCCCTTCTTCTCCATCAAGTGGACAAACGTCATCAGCAGAATTTATTACAACTGTAGTAAAAAATATGTTCAATTAGGAAAATCCTAATTTGGAATATTGCCATGTAGAGGGTCGTAAAAAAAAGGTTCGGCCATAAAAGAAAAAAAAACACAGATGTTTGTGTTATGTTTATAAGATAGATTAAGTGGGGGTAAATGTATATAATAAGATAAATTAAGTGGGGGTAAAGGTATATAATAAGACAGATTTAGTAAGAGGGTGATCATTTTTAATAAAATTATTCTTTAAAATTATTAAGTCTATTTTTTCCAAAAACTCTGCTACAATTTTCAGAAGTGGGATAAGTGTATCCAGATTATAGTATATATATATATATATATATATATATATATATATATATATATATATATATATATATATATATATATATATATATATATATATATATATATATATATATATATATATATATATATATATATATATATATATATATATATATATATATATATATATATATATATATATATATATATATATATATATATATATATATATATATATATATATATATATATATATATATATATATATATATATATATATATATATATATATATATATATATATATATATATATATATATATATATATATATATATATATATATATATATATATATATATATATATATATATATATATATATATTTATATATATATATATATATATATATATATATATATATATATATATATATATATATATATATATATATATATATATATATATATATATATATATATATATATATATATATATATATATATATATATATATATATATATATATATATATATATAAATGTAGAAATTAAAAGTGTAAATATACAAAATATAATTAAATAGAAATAATAATAATAGTAAAGTAATTTTTAATAATTAATAATAAAGTATAATAATAATTATAATAATAATAGTGTATCAAATCGAAATAGTGAAATTCCATTTTAAGTATAATGGAGCATTACGCAGATGAGTTGGAATGTTTAAGTAAGACAGAGCTGATTAAAATTTGCAAAGGGAGAAATATAGACCGAAGTGGTGACAAAGACCAGCTAATCGAACTGCTAGTGAAAAATTTTGGTGAGAAAGTAAATTTAAAATCAAGTAACACGAGCAAAAGTGAAAATTATTATTATTATTATTATTATCTTTATTTCAGTTTAAATACAAAATAGTTTATACATAGAATTGATCGTATAATGAAATAAAGTAAAGCTCCTTTAGATTACAATCTGTGGTGGAGCAACAAGAAAATATTTCTTAAAACTAAGTAATGCAAAATCTTTTGTTGACAATATTTACAATATCACATATTTACTTATATATATTAAACTTACACACTATCTTAAAATTATTGATTTGTGTCTATAACTAAATGAATTGAATGATTAAAAGTATTGTTCAATGTTTTCTATGGTGAGCAGCCAGGATCGAAGTTCACGCTTAAATTTGTGTTTACGTACAGGGTTGATACCTTTAATGTCGTTTGGTAGCATGTGAAAAAAGAACGGTGCCATATAAAGATAAAATCTTCTAAATTTCTCGCTATAACAACGAACATTGGCAAAGTTATTGGGGTTCCTCGTGTTGTATATATGTACAATGCGATTGTGAAAACTGTCACTTCGAATAAAAAATATTTTGAGGACTTGATAAATATAAAGATATCTAAATGGTAGTAAGTTTAGCTCACGAAACAATGGAACTGTTGGTGTTGTATGAGGGCGTTTGTAGATTAATTTAATAATTCTTTTTTGTGCGATATACAGGTCCTCAATGTTAGTAAAATATGTACCACCCCAACTGGATATGCCATACATTACTATTGATTCTATTAGGGCATGGTATAGTTTCCTTAGTGTAGTTCTAGGGCAGATTTTTCTAAGGTTATAAAATTTATGTATGGCCCAAATTACACTCTTCATTGTGGTATTGATATGAGACTTCCAATTGAGTTTCGAATCCATTATTAAGCCCAAATATTTAAATTCTTGTACAGACTCAAGCACAAAACACTGAGCCGTGCATGGATTTCTATTGCATTTATACATGTGATACGTTTGTGGTTGCGCTAAACTAGTATTCTGTCGCCCAAAATACATGATTTTTGATTCATCGCTGATCATGAGACGATTATGATAAAACCATTGGCTTAAACTATGAAGATCCTTTCCAAGAACAAAACTGATGTCACAGGTAATATCAGTCGTTAGGATTGCATAACTTAGGGCTAAATCATCAGCAAATGCAGTCGGATATCCTATGAGATTAATTTCAAAAATCGAATTAAAGTAAATCAAAAATAATAACGGACCCAAAACTGATCCTTGGGGGACGCCATATTTTACAGTGCGCGGGTCACTTAAAGTTTCACCTATTCTAACAATCTGACGCCGATTTTGAAGGTAACTTCTAAACAAACCTAAAATTTTACCTCGTATACCAATATTACGTAGCTTAGCAAGCATTATTCCAGTGTCAACTGAATCAAAAGCTTTAGAAATGTCCACAAATAATGCTGTATGTATCTGACTAAGGAAATCAATTAGTGCTTCTTCAGTGGATTTACCAGCAGTAAATCCATATTGTTTATTGTGCAAAAAATCAATTTTATCAAGATTACACACACATCGTCGTTTTATTAGTTTCTCAAAGATTTTAGATACGGTGCTTAGTAGAGAAATCGGTCTGTAATTGTTTAATTGTAATTCATCGCCTTTTTGATGTGTAAACATCTTTACGCGCGCCTACCAAATTTTTTTGTATTAGAGTAAACTTGTAAATGAAACGAACGGAAATGACGTATGTACCTACTTCGTTTGAAAAAAAGCAACAAACTCAACAAAAACAATTTTTACTATACATGGCATGCTTTTATGTATATGTATAATAGTAGGGAAAATGAAAAAATTAATTTAATGAATGAAATAGAAACCATCGACATTTCCATCGATCAGAAAAATAAAAAAAAATTACGATATGAAATACGAATTACGATTACGAAATTGCATACTCATACGATTAAAAACACAGTCAATAACTGCTGTATATTGCTTTATCACGAGTGACGAGTCTCTAGGCGCTGTTCATCACGTCGGCTATCAATGATCATGTCTTCTACTGAATGGGGTTATAATGACATCTCGTTTTTAACACTGAACTGCCAGAGTCTCAGGTCACAGTCACGCAGGTATGCTCAATTCATTTGGTTTTCGAGACCTGGCTGCGCAATGACGAACTTGTTAATATTCCTACGTTTGAATGCTGTTTTCAGTTCAATAGAGATGGTCAGTGGGCACAAATAATTTGCCGTACTTTTTCAAAACCAATATTGACGTAACAAATGGCATGGCGAATGGGACTATAGGCTGTCTAAAGTATATCGAATGCATAGGCATCCTAACCAGGACAACGAGAACGATGAAAACGTCGACAGTAAAAAATATCAAACGACTCTGGATGGATTTCGGTTCAAATTCACAAGTTGGCAAGAAGGTCAGGTGGCTTGAAGCTGGATGGGCGCAGAAAACAAATATCGACCGATGTTTGGTGCCCATTTCTAGAAAAAGCTCAACTATTAATCGAAACAACAATTAATGTTAAGCATAAACAACAATTAATGTAAAGCGTCGTACCTTCATGTGCCACCACAATTCATGCATCACAGGGTGGTACCTATAACGAGATAGTCAGTATATACTCTTACGATAAAAGACACAGTTATTAAATTGTGTATATTGCTTTAGCACGAGCAACGAGTCTCAAAGGACTGTTCATCACGTCGGCTATCGATGATCATGTCGTCTACCATGGACGTAAAAATGGGACCTCAATGGGTCTTCTTCAAAATTAGCTATCGCGCCTCACTACAAATCCGCTTTATCCGTTGTAATGGCGAATTTTGTACGAGATAATAATGACGTCTGGTTTTTAACATTGAACTGTCAGAGTCTTAGGTCATACACATCACCTCGACCTAACTGACACAGTCACGCAAGGATGCTCAATTTTCTTGCTTTTCCAGATCTGCGTTCAGTTCAAGAGACGGTGAGTGAGCTGCCGGAGTAACAATATATAAAAATTCAAATAGAATACTCATACCATACAGTCACCTCGCATAAAGAAATCATCGTTGGACAAACAATTGGTATGAGCGTAACAACACAACTCATTGATGATATATATACGGCTGAACTTCAGCTTCTCAATGGGAATAAGATGCTTTCTGTAGTTGTATTAACCTCACCGAATAAATCTTTCGAAGACATAATGAAGTTCATACATTTCGTCCTTGCCCCATATCCTAAAGAATTTCAAAAATTCTCCAAGGAGACTATCATCTTTTGCCGGTGATTATGAGCGGGGATTTCAATATTAATGTTGCTGTTCCTCAAGCTGAACCACTTATAAGAATTCGATTTGCACATGAACTCAGATCGAAATATATATACTACTAGATATGGGACGACCATATTGTGCAGTTTTTCAATGAAAATTTTTAAAGTTAGAGTCGACAGTATATAATATATCTTATTTTAGCTACCAAAATCCTTCTTCCTTCAAAGTAAACTGTACCCACGTACTGTACAGACGCCATGTTTACACATCTCCTTGAGAGTACTAATGGACTCACTCATTTTTTTAAAAATTGGAACTACAATTGCTAATTTTAGAATATTTGGAAAAACCCCATTGTCTAGGCTCAGGTTATACAAAAATTTTAAAATATCTACTAAGTACCAAGCGCAGTTTTTAACAACAAAGTTATCAATTCCGTCCGAACCTTTAGATCTTTTGTTTTTTAACTTATTAATTTCATTAAGAATTTCTGCAGTAGTTATAGGCTCAAAATAACATGATGAGACATAATTTTTTGTCAGAGACCCAAAGATAAATTTGTTATGTTCAGTATTTTCATTATTTATCGTACTAAATTTAGAATTTATTTCGTGGGATACGTTTACAAAAAAGTTATTAAATTCGTTGGAAATGGACTTTGAACACGTAAGGATATTTTCAGTTCGCAATTGATATATTTGAGTTATGTGCTTATTATGAGAAATACGTCCTAACACTTCATCCACTATTTTCCAAGTAGCCTTGGAATTATTAATGGATGAATCAAATTTGTTTTTGTAAAAGAGATCTTTTGCAGTACGAACATCAACTTTTACCTGCTTTGATAGATTGACTACATATTGTTCCAGTCTCTTGTTGTCAGGATATCGTTTCTTGGAGAATTTTTTCAATTTATTCATCTTATGCAAAAGTTTATTATTCATCCAAGGTTTGCGGTTTTTTATTTTTGGATTTTCAGTGATGGAAGTGGATGATGACATGTGAGATCTTAGAATATTGACAAAATTTTCAAAAGCCACATTGCAATCGGATTGGGAATACACAGAATTCCAATTTTCAAACTTTAAAAGATCATTTAGTTTAGTGTAATTAACATGTGATAAATTTGACCTATAGTTGACATTAACTGAACTAGATGGAGATATATGGAGTTTAATCAAATTATGGTCAGAAAATTGAATAGGAAGGTTGCTAATGTTAATGTTAAATATTTGTTCACTTTTGAGAAAGACATGGTCTAAACAAGCTTGCATTCTAGTTGGTTCGTTTAAGAAACTGATTAAACCATATGAAGCCAACATTGTTTGGTAACCGTACGATTCATTAATATCTAGCAGGTTTAGGTTAAGATCTCCAAGTATAGCTACAGTAAAATTTCCAAATCATCACAAAAGGCATTAATTGACCCGTTATTCAATCGATAGATGCAAATGAATGACCACTTTTTTCCTGCAAGATCAAGATCTAAACGAATAATATCAGCTGTAACCCAGTTGTAAACTTCGATTGAAAAATTTGCAAAATTTTCGCGTATAAAAACACCAACTTCACCAGAACGGTAACGGTCATTACAACAGGCCTTAAAATTATAGCTCGGTAAACTAAACTCACAACATTCTTTAGAATAAATCCATATTTCAGTCACAAAAATTAAATCAGGAATTTCATGAAGGCTTGCTACATAAAATGAATCATTAAAAAGTTTATTAAATGATTTAAATAATAAAATTGAAAATTTAAAAGCTCTTAATCAACTCCTACAAAAACAAATTATTCCAAAAAATGAACACCTTATTAAAAGCATCTCAAATTTATTATGCGCTTTTAAAGGAGATACAGATAATTTTGAGCTATGGGAAAATCAGATAACAACAATCATGCATACTTACGCCGTGAACGAGACTACTATGTTGCTGATTGTGATTGGAAAGCTGGAGAAAAATGCAAAAAGCTGGTTCCACTCTCGACCAGAGTTTATTCAACTTCCTCTTGCTGATTTATTGATAAAAATGAGATGTATGTTTGTCAATAGACCAAACAGAGTGAAAACAAGAAGAAAATTCGACCAAAGAATTTTGCTAAAAGACGAAAGTTTTCTGATTATGTTCATCAAAAAATTATTCTTGGGAACAAGTTAGCAATAATGGAGGAGGAAATGATAGAGTTGATTATCGATTATCGGGTATGCGACAACAGCCTTGCGATTCAGGCCAGGATGCATTGTTTCAAAACAACGCCTTTTCTTCGATAGAATGGAAAGGTTCCAGCAGTATGACATTGACGTCATCATGTAGCGCTAATGAAAGTAATACAGAATTAAAATTCTCGTAATATAAAACTTATTAAAAATAAAATTTAGATACTCGTATGTTTTCACTCTTAAAATATAAGTTTCAAATTATTAAAATTTTATATTTTATAGATATATTATTTTTAGATTATTACAATCTAAATTATTTGTTTGTAATAGTTATTCATATTAAGAATTATTCTTAAGCCTATTATTCTAACAACATTATTCATATTATTCTCATTATTCCCAATTAAAATTATGTTTCAAAATTAGTAATATTAACATATATTATTCAAATTTTCCAACTATGTTAATATATATTATTCAAATTTAAATATTATTCAAAAATAATTTTAATAAACAAATGTAAATAAGTACTCTAACTAGTCTAGGATAAAAAAAAATAGATTAAATAAAAAGAAAAAAATATTAAGAATTTATTAAGGATTAATCGTGGCGATTAATGTCAGGATGCCCGAATTGTAGTAAAAAATATGTTCAATTAGAAAAATCCTAATTTGGAATATTGCCATGTAGAGGGTCGTAAAAAAAAAAGGTTCGGCCATAAAAGAAAAAAACACAGATATGTTTATGTTATGTTTATAAGATAGATTAAGTGGGGGTAAATGTATATACTAAGATAAATTAAGTGGGGGTAAAGGTATATAATAAGACAGATTTAGTAAGAGGGTGATCATTTTTAATAAAATTATTCTTTAAAATTATTAAGTCTTTATTTTTTCCAAAAACTCTGCTACACAACTGTCTAACTAGAGTAAGTAACGCTACTATTGATTTTGATTTTATTTCACAGAATTTTGAACAGTTTCTCGAATTAACCAAAGGGTTCAAAATCGTAAATATTTGTAAAGCAGAATCTCCACCGCAGCTTGACAAAAGGACCCGCAATCTACTAAGTGTCTACAGTTGTGGATATATTGGTCGAAACCCCTGTGTTAGCTGATTTATTTAAAACAATTGCGTGATTGAAGTGATATTGAGCATTTTTTCCCTGGAGAAATAAAAGTAAATAAGAATGAATTATATTTAAAAATGATGGCTAATTATTGTCTTATTTTCAAAACCAACAGGCTTATGCAACAAGCATAAAAATCACTAATGTAAGCTCCGGAAGATTGGCTATTTGAAAAATAAATTTAAAAATAGGAATCTTACGGAAAATTACGTCAAACACTTAATACTTTTAGTTTTTCATACACTTCCAAACGGAACCAAAATATTGAATCAAATTTATGTCTTCTGTTTAATTATATTTGTATTTTATTATTTTAATTTGTATGACATAGCTAATTAATATTAAATTGAATCTTTACATTTCTTATAATAAAATAAAATAAATTTATATTGTTATTATTTTGGAAATTATATAAAATGTTGCTCAAATAAACAGGAAAATAGATGGAAACAAGAAATACTATTAAAGCTTTCAAGAAGTTACTTTCTGCAATCTAGAAATTCAAAAGCTTTTCCAAGAAAGACGTTTAAGCAATTCCTTCTCTACAACTTATAAATTCGTTCTTCTATCAAGAAAAAGAATGATTTCTGACAGAAAATGCATTTTAATTATTAGAAAATGATTGTTAATGAAAGAAATGTAGATCATACAATTATATGCAATATTTCTTAAAACAAGCTTCGGTTTATTGCATTTTGAGATACGGTTACCTTAAAACAAGAATTTGTTAACTTTAATGAAGAAATAGATATTAAAAATTAAGAAAAGCGATGTACTGTACAAAACATTATTTTCTTGTTTTAAGAAATTGAATTTCTTTCAACAATAAAAAAAATATTATTTTAATACTTAAATAAAAACATCAAATGAAGAAATTAGAAGTTTGCATTATGAAAAGGTTATCTTAGCTGAAAATCAAGTGCTCATTTTTCTTGAATTATTCAGTTTTTTCTTCGTTGTAACTAGTATTTTTTTCCGTGGCACGATCCACCACCATACGAAACACGTTTTTCAATGCTACGTTGTGCATATTGCTCTCCTTGTCTTCTGTATACTCTTCCGCGTCCATCGGTGCCATATTAACACATCCTGCACTCGTTAGAAAACAGGGCTGTTCTCCATTCTTCTTCGGTCCAATTTAAATGCTCTCGAGTGAACTCGCGACGGGCTCGCCGATGGGCCGCGGTTAATTTCGCCCCGTTTGCTGGTCTGTGTGCAGTCAGATTAACTTCTCGAAGTCGTCTTCTAACTACAGACTGACTTCGACTTCACGAACTTCTTGCAGCCGCCGTCCCAGTTCAACCGCATTCATACGGCCATTTCGCAACGGAGTTGTTATAAGAAAGCGCACATCACGCTGTGCTGTAGTACGAGGTCGGCCAGATTCTTGTCGCCGTCTGAAGCCACCAGTTTTTTGATATCTCTGCCGCACACTCGTCGAAAGGAGAATCGGCTCAAATTTAGAGCCACTTCACATTGGTGCAGCCCCGCATAAATTAGTGCAACCACTTGTACGGCTACCTCTGGTGTGGTATCCATTTCTTTGCTCCTGTTGAAGACGTAATCAATAGAGGATCAGGCTAAGCGTCGATATGCGAATGATCACAATTCCGAGCGAGATATTTCATGGCATGCTATTGTATTGATCTTGTTGAATTATTTTTAGGATTTAATTCGAAAGGTCGCTATATACATTTGACAAAAAATCACTTTGTTGTCATGGTACAAGTACAAAAAAGGTACCACTTAATACGAGTATGCATTGAAATAGACTTTGAATCTGCGTTAAAAAAAATTAAACAAATATTGGATTTTTTTGATATCTTTAAACTTTTGTGGAAAATTGAGCAATTTTTTTGCACCCAAGTGTATATTTTTTCAGCACGATAGTATTGATGCGTAGCAGTGTTGCCAGGTCGTTCGTGTGGAATTTCCCCTTTTTTGAGAATTTCGGCTCCCGTGCATGAAAAGTGATAATGAAAAAATTTTATTTTTCTAAAATGTGTGCGCTAAATATCTCGGAAAATAAGCACTCTACGAAAAAAATCTCCATTAACAAAATTTAATCACTCTGGAGCGCATACATTAGTGCTAAAATTGGTACCTTTCCTCCCCTTCTTGTAAGTGGGGTGAGGGTAATTTTGAAATTAAAATAGGAACCCCTATTTTGGGTTCTACGGCTTAAAGTACGTAGGATTTCTTTATTTCTATGAAACATTTTTTTCGATTCATGATATAGCTAGATGGCGCTGTTAAATTAAATTTATATTACATTTTTTTCGATTTCTCCTACTGAGAACCTATGCATTCAACGTAAATACTCGAAATTAGTCTTAAACAAATTATATTTCTTAAATTTTTAAATACTGAAAAATGATTTGTCTAGAAACTACTATTAATTAAATTAAGTGCATTCGAGAATTGCCTGTATTCAGCCGCTTTACGAACAAATATAATATTCAATGGAAGTTGAGATTTTCGGAGTTGGCCATTGGTCTCACTATGATGTTTGGATAGTTCTGGTTCTAGTATGGTTGTTGGTAAAGCGGCTGAATATAGTTCATTCTCAGTATGATGATGTATAGAGTATTATATGAACAGTTTATGAACGGACCGCTTGATCGTATTTATATATGAAGCGATTATAAACAAAGACCGCCATAGATTTTTTAGTTGTGAATAGTTCCGGAAACCCCGGGTTTCTTAATAGAAGCTTACATATCACGAAAGTTCGTAAACAAAAGTAGAAAGTTCAATTTAAATCCGTGAAACGACAATTTTGGTGTATGTCCATCTTTGAAACTTCAGGCCACATACATTTAGCCATGCCTTCACATGCATTATATTTGATAGAAAAAATTAATTAAAATTTAGAAAATTATCTAATAATTATTGATTTTTAAGAAGTTATATTTAATAAATGAATGGTTGTTCATTATAAATAAAGTTCCATGTTTTTTTTCTCGCTTTTTTTCTCGGGCGCTTCGAGTCGGAGCGATATGACGGGAGCGGGCGATTTTTCGAAAAATCCTCCTGAATTTTTTCGTTACGATAAATTGAAAACTACTCTGAATTTTTTATGAAAGTGATTTCGCAACTTAGAATGTATTCTTCATCGTTATTATGAAATATAGGCACTTTTTATATAAATGAGTATAGAATATACAGTTGAAAGTACAAAAAAAGAAAAAAATTATAATTTTCGCCAATATTATTTATTACCAAAAATTTTCAATCAAGAAATAACTTAATGAAGTAAATAATGAACACTAATAATATTTTATAGTGTGATAGCGCTCAAAACATTTACCCGGGGTACGCCGCAAAATTGCGCAAACTTTTACTTTCCGGTTCCAACAATTTTTTCTAGAATGTGTTTTTTCATATCCATCGACAATCTTGCTGGTGGATCCTGTTTAGGTTGCCCTATTTATGACTTTACCGTCACATACCTAATCTATTGTGAGAATGTTTATACCTTCATAGTATTATGTATAAATAAGCGGCATAACAAACAAACACACATGTAATAACTCGTACTAACTACGTTTCCCTCGTTCTACCACCAGTCCATAAAAAACGTATTTTTACGTGATCCGCTCTCTACGCACAGTTTGCGAAAAACGCAATTTTACGTGTCCCGCTTACAATGTGTTAACTACACTCTAAAAAAATTTAGTTAGATTTTACTTCAATAATTGAGTGTAACTAATTACACTCAATTTTTGTAGTAATTTTAAACACGTAAAAAACATTTAACTTCGTGTTTAAAAATCAAGTTTTGAAGGAGAGAATTTAAACAAAAAAGTTACTAATAATGTTTTGAATATTATTGAATTATTAACAAAATATGTTTACCTTTAAACAATATAAAATTATATCTAAATATATTTATGATTAAATTGAGACAAATTAAATGAGATTTTCAGCAATAGTTGATAAAATTGACTTGTAAAATTGCTGAATTTTTAAGAGATATGTGCTGAATGTTTCATATAATTTGTTTAATTTCAATCACTCGTTGTTCGAATTAAAACTCAAAATTGTTTATATTTTAGAAGTCAAAATTTACTTTTATTTTAAAATTTATTATATTTAAATTATATTTTCTATATAATATGCAATTCAAATAATAACTAAATACTTAAGATACATTTTCAAGTTGTAGTAAATTTATAAAATGGCTTAATATAAAATCGATCAGTTTTATCGAATTGGCATACTGGAGAACTACAAACAGTTCATTCTGTAAAAGAAAAGATAACGCTTTTAATATTAAAAATTATATTTGCGAAATTAGAGTTTGCCTTTTAATATTTAATTGAAAAACTATATTTAATAATAAAATAATATTAAATTCAATTCAAAATACAATTTTAAAAAATAAAATTGGAAGATTAAAATAAGCATATTCAGGTAGATTAAATACCAAAATCAAATTATAACTCGAGTCTACCTGGCATTGTATTCAGTTTCCAAAACAATTACTAATTTTGGGCCACTAATGCATGGACTATTTAGGTCCGCGAGGTTTTGCTGGATTATCATAGTAGCATATAACGTCTATAATCAGTCCAAATAGTGATGTATTGTTGCTGATTGCGATTTTTTTTTATAAAAACGTACCCGATTTTTGTTTCCAAAGTATCATCTAATGAGTAAAAATATACGTTTTACATTTTACATCGAACTTGAAAAACAGCACTTACCAGTTATTGGAACTATACTTAAATTTCACTTTACTTGACCGTTAACTTTTCATGTTCGTTCTGCAATCCTATATGGCTTCAGTTTTAATGAATTTATACAATAAGATACCTAACTGTAAATGAATTTTGTTTTATTTTGTTGATTCAAGTCGATGAAGTTAGCCCGAGCCCGAACTTTTTGGTGGACTTCTTCGATAAGTGTAGCCATCCCGAAAAAGTGTAAATACATTAAAAATGTAGCACCATCCCGAAAAACAATTTATACGTGAGAAAAACAAAGAATATAGAAAAATAATTTTATTGTGGTCCACATTAAATTCTATACTGCAAAACCTGGAGATAAAGCCACCAAGCGGCATATCTAACTTCATCGACTTGATTATTCAACACTTTTATGTTTAAAATTTACCACAAAATGATTTTATTCAACATTTTTACTGAAAATTTATCACTTGATTAAACTTCGTAAAAGAATTCGCTATTAGGATAATGCAATTTTAAAGCGATTTTGAGGTATTGAAAATACACTGTTAAATTTAATTATAAATGTGTTGCTGGTTTTAGGACAAGACTAACTTCAAATCCGTTTTTAACCAACATAAGTTGCATATTTAATTAAGCAGTGTACGTACTTATGCCTATGTAAATGTATTTCTAAAAAAATTGTAACTTTCTATGCCGTGACTTCTTTCGCTTTTAATTTCCACCAAATTTCAGTAGGATTTTTTAATTTATGTGAAAGCTTATATTTGAACTTTGCCTCCGATCAAATAGGGATCGTCTGGCCTTATTCTATATAGAATCGCACATATACAACATTTCCAAAATCACTTTTGGATTTTAGCGATATAGCGAATGGTTAATCTGTAAAAATGTTGAGATCGAAATTGATCTCAGTTTTCCGATTAATATTTAAATTATTTCACTATCAACCATATAAATATTACATAATTATTTTTAACTCAATTATTTTTTAGGATATTTCAAAATTTCTACTGGTCTGGTATGCAAACCACGTGCTGATTCATTTTTATTTTATTGCCTATATGTAATACAAATTATTAAGTTGGATGTGCCATAAATTTATTGAAATCCAAAACAAAACGAAATTATTTAAACTGAAATTTAATTTATTTAATTAAAACTAAACTTATGTTGAAGCCATTTTTTTAATTTTTGAACAAAAGATTTGTTTCTACAATTTTATTTGTTTAAATGTTTGTCCATTGAACCCAAATCATGTTTTGAAAATTGTCGTAAAGCGTTGTTTTACAGTGCGGTATTTACCGGGGGTAATTAATTTATAATGGAAATTGTTGTGTAATAGTAAAACTATAATATTGTAAGCGTCATGACTAAACTAGATCAAAGGTGATTACCCTGATGCATGAATCTCTCGTTATGTGTAAATATCTAAACTAAACAACATAAATATTTCTAGTTTAAATCCGCATATTAAAAAAATCAATAATAAACATTAATTGTTTATTATAAGTGCGCGCACACACACACACTTACATTGTTATTATTTTATTATTAATAAATAATAAAAATAACATTTTCATATTTTCTAAACAAATAAAATAATTTCCTGGGTACGAGATATAAAAAAAAAATATCAATTAATAATTTATTACAAAAATATTAGATATCTTAAAATATTTATTTAATAAATAATAAAATAAAAAAGAATTGTGGGTTAACAAACTATTTTTAAATAAACAAATTATGTTATTTAATATTATTTTAAATAAAATTATTTTAAGTGGGACAATTAACTCGTATGTCATCAAATTAGTAATATTTACAATATTTTTTCGCGCTCTTTATTTATAAATTTACAACAAAAAGAATAACGTTAGTGTTATACGTTTTGCGATTCGGATAATTTCTATATTTTATGATTATTAAAAGGTATCAAATATTGTTTTGTTTAGAAATATTAAACAAAATCAAATAATGTTTTACCATTAGAATTATTAAGTTCACACTTAACTTGTATTTGCGTTAGATTTTCTTTTTGAGTAACACTTGGAGACTATAAAATGTTTTATTAGTTTGATTTTGAACACATTCGGTCTTAATTATTGGATTGTGTTTTTCTTATCGGAAATTCTTCGCGTTGCAAATTTAACTAGGTTATTTGGATAAGTTACATCTGATATATAAATTACGCTTGCATGCATATATAGTTATTTGAAATGTTACAGCTTTGTTAATAAACAAGAGATCACAAATGTCCGAACAAATTGATTTGTTTCAGACCAATAAACCCATTAAAAAACCCATAATAATTTTATTATAGTAATATAATGAAGGCGCGCATAGTTAGCTTACAAATAACTATTTAGCATATAAATTAGAAAATAGTGTCAGTTTTCCATTGAACATTTTTCTTGTCAAATGACAACAAAAATATTTCAGAAATATGTAGCTCTATCAAAACCAAAAATAAATTTCATTATCTGAATATTAGTGTGGTCCGTGCTCTACAATTTGGTATTTAAAATTAAGAATTTTACATACGGTGAAATTGAGTGCTCTTTCAGAATCTGCAACCCATTCTTTAAAATTGCTAATTTTCATTTGAAGGAAAAATACTGTTAGAGTTAATTTGGGTCAAACGACCTAGCAAAACTTTATTCTATAGGAAATGGGGCTATTAGAACGAGAAACCTAAAACTGTAGGCTTCAAGGCTTGCTTTTGCAATATTTTTCTCAATATTTGAGGTATAAGCAAAATCTAATAGAACAAATTTGTGAAAATAGAGTGGATACTAGCTAAAATAGCCAATTTTCATATACAATTTTGTAATTCCACATTAAACTTGAAAGTTGGCTCTTCCTCCTATTGGAATAAATGGCGTAAGGAACTAACTTTTAGCTAACGATTTATAAATTGATACAAGATACAGTGAGTGTTCCAAAAGGTTTAAGCGTGGCTGTTGTGGAACTAATGCGATATAGAATTAAACAGTTCAGTCATTTCATCAAAATGTGGTGACTAAACTGTAGTGTGGTTTAAACCTTGTAGTATGGTCAATTTTTCGTAACCTCATACGGTTGTGAAGTTTGTAAGAAAACAACAAAATTAACAAAAAAAAAAAAATCGGTAAAAGCAATAACAATTGAAACTTGACAACAGACAAATTTACTTTAATTAAAAACTATTATCAAAACTTCATTTGATTAAGATGAAAAAATTAAAATACAATGTAAAACAAACAAGTAGTTATAATTTACTAATGTTAAATATTCACCCTTATTGTGAATGTCGTATCGACATCGATATGATGCCGATTGACAAAATTGTGATTGTAAACGTCGATATCTATCTTTTGTCGATCGATCTGTCATTATTCTGTCGATGCCATTTTTACTAACGACTGCGTTATATATTTTTGAGTGTTAATATATTTTCAAAATGTTAGTAGTAATAATTTATAATTAATTAATAGAAAATAGAAAACAATTAAATAAACTTTTTATTTTTATAATCATACGTATTAGGCACAAAATTACAAACAAGCCCCAATTAGCCAGGGGAATTAATAAACAGGGAGGAGACTTTGAGTTCAAGTTAAAAAAAAAAATGGGAACGGTTTAACAATGAACTAAACAGTTTGGGGCCACCAATACGAGATGTAGCTGGATGGATAAAAGTTATCTTGTGTAAAACAAACGTTAGATGTATACTACAATTTTTGTTTTCTAGGTTTGGACCGATTTAAAATTTAAAATTCGTAAAAAATTGATACGCAATAAAACAGAGTTGAAGGCAACAGGTGGTGGTCCGAACAAAACTCAATTTACTAAATTTAAATAGAGTGGTAAATCCATCTGGTCAAGAATTTGGAGGAATCGATATTTACGAGGAAAAACCAGAAAACGGAACCAGCGATAATGTTGAATCAATTTCTTTAGGCTCAAGGAATAAGGAGAATCCAAAAAAAAACAACTTTCCAGATTTAAATTCAAAACGTTTCGAACTTTTGGAAAGCCAAACCACAATCCAGGAAAAATATTAAAAGATAAACACGAAAACACACATTATATAAAAAAATGTATTATTTAAAAAAGGAGAAATTAAGCATCCTAAAAACAATAGCAGACATAAAGAAAACAAAATTGGAGCTGTATAAAAAAGAATTGATAGAAAAAAGAATTTCTAGAAACGAGAAACTAAAGCTGCAAATATTACAACTCCAAAAGCAACAAGTTGAAATTCAGATTCAACAAATAAATTAATTAATTTCAAAATAATTATTATTTGATAAAACTACCTCATGAATTTATTGAAATGAATTTATTATTTTAATTTCATAATGAAATACATTACATTTTTATTTTTTATTGAAACGAAGTGATCATTCTGTTTCGTATTATCACAGCTTCGTTTGAGATTTCTAATTCAGGTACATGGTCTACTAAATGATGTTCTGCAGATCCGTCTCGGGTACTTTGTATGTATTACACATATTATGAAGAGCCGCACATGTATTTGTTATTTGTGTGGCCTTTTGTGGTGAATAGTGCATTTGCCTTGCACTTAATAAACATCTGAATCTATTTTTCAGAACACCAATAGTCCGTCCGACTATATTTCTGGCTTTGGAATGTTGGTTGTTAAAACGTGACTCTGGAGTGTTGGGTTCAGGATCGCGAACTGGGGTAAATTGAGAAACGGTTCTAGTGGGTAGCCCGCATCCCTTGTAATAACATATTCAGTAACATATTTTTATATAATTAAGATTACGAGCTACATTACGAAGTAGCCTGGAATTGGTATTGCTTTCATTTGCATTTTTAAGCATTTTTGTAAAAAACAAATGCTATATGGTTTCGGTTTTTTGTGGGTGGTGTGTGTATGTGCAAGTGGGTACGGAGGTGTAAAAGGTTGATAATATGGGTGGTGCGGTATAGGGTGGTGCGGGTAGGATGGGTTTTGGGGGTTTGAATTAGATAGTGGGTGGGGGTGGTAATTAGGTGTGGTGGTTTGTGTTTATTATTGTGGAAAAACTATTTTCTTTTATTTTATAGGCTCTAAAATGCTTATAGAGTTCGGCTCCGAACCTTTACCGTCTTTTTAATAATCTGTTTGGCTCTGTACCATCAGTTCGAATCGAGAAAAGTCAAATTCGAAAAAAGTCGAATCGAAAAAGTGAAAGTTGTACCATTTTTGCTTTTCGAAAATAGTACAACATACTGCAGTTCGACTTTTTTCGAATTTCGATTCGAAGTGATGGTACAACATACCGCCCCTAGTTTTTAGCTGATGGTCGCATACCTATATTACATATTTATTTTATTATAAATGAAATTTAAGAAATATGTACATATTATGTAAATACTTACTATCATTGCATTCAAACTATGATATCCTATGATATCCTTTTCTACAATTATGCTGGGGATTCCCGATTTTTAATAAAAATACAGCTTCGCGGCTCTTTTCTCATCTTCAAAATAATTTAAACAGATCCATTTTCGACATATGTGTGTCTCCATTAGGGATATCACATCTTTTAAAACCAGCGAAACAGTTGATTGTCCCATCGCAATGTTGAAATCATTGCCAGCTCCTCGCTGATATCCCCCTTCGGCAATAAACCTAAGCAGAGCACTAATTTTTAAAATATTGGGTATTGACGTGAACCGTTTCATTACTCTCATGTGAGGATTAAGGTCATCAAACAATTGTCAGAAGCACTCTTTCGATAATCGAAAATAAAGTCTAAAACTAAATAATTTTTTATATTTATATACTATTTTTATCTACACAATCTCATAATATATTTACGTTTGATCATTTAATTATAAGAGATTCGACAAGTCACTTAACAATTTACGGCTTCGCTTTAATTCAAGAAGTAATTTTCACCAAATTTGTATAAGGTTAGATTTTTGTTTTGACATAAATATGAAACGAATAAATCGCAATCGTTAAGTTATAAAATTTATTCACAATTGTATTGTTTTATTTTAATCATCTCTGGCAATACTAAGACTGCGGTCCATTTCATGACTTATTTTGTGGATACTGACTTATTCGAAAATCTACAATAAGTCTACTAACGAACAGACTTATTTGAATCTTGCTTGAATTATTTTGATGAGTTACCAGTTTGGTCGTAAGCCTTCCATAAAAGAAAAACAAGGCTACAGTTTGTCCAACCGACAGAAGGCTTCTTGTAGACTTTCAAATAAGTTAGTTTCCACAAAATAAGTCATGAATTGGACCGCAGCCTAAGTAGTCGTTTCGATAAAGTTATATACAATGCAAAAATTAACATTCGCAATAATGGTTATTGACACACTGATGAATGTGCATAGCATATGTATGCTGATTTTTGGGGTATTAATTATTGGCCAGATCACAGAAATGCCACCTGCATCAAAGGAAGAGGTGCTCGTTGAAATAAAATTGGTTGCATCAAATACTACGAGATTTTCCCATTTGTTGATTGGTTTTTTAAATTTTATTTATTTATTAAATCTTTCAACTCAAAAATAACAATGAGTTATCAAATCTTAATCACTAAGGTAATCATGTCAATCTGTGGAACCGAATTTATGGTAGTACTTCAGTCAGAATGTTTTTTTTTCGCTTGATTTAGAGGTATTGGAATAATATCTGCGATTTCACAAATACGACTTCCAATATGCTTAGGCAACATCCAAGAAAACAGCGGAGCAGTATGTTTTTTTTTTCATATGCTGACCTTATTTCTGTAGCTTCTCGGTGCACTTGTTTATGGTTCCGTGATCCTAGTTTCGATAGTTATTTTTTGAATACTTTCGAGATGATTGGTAGTAGTAGTAGGCCTATGGCTTTTTTTTAAGTAATCTTTGTTTCTGTATAATATTACAACTGCTCTGATTATCTAGTAACTGTTTTATTAGTTTAGTACTCCTCGTTTTCATGTTGCTGCAGTCGCAGAACATGACTCCTTGCATATTTTTGTATTTCATCGCCAACGTATTCCACGTTTAAGTCTTGATGGAGATTGTCATTTCTAATGTACCAAGGACTATTCACAATGCTACGTAGTACTTTGTTTTGAAATGTTTGAATGATCTTCACTGTAATTTTGCTTGCGCAGCCCCAAATCTGAATACTTTACGTTCAGATAAGTTTTAGGATTTGTTTATATAGCAGCAGCAGTTTGATGTGCGTTGTCAGTTTGGAGTTTCTTCAAATAAGCCAGTGCATTTTTCTGAATTAGAAATTCAGTTCTTGCCTTTTCTTAATCAACATGCCACCTGAGTTTAAAGACTAGCGTCACGCCGAGGTACTTAGTCCTTCTAGCCCTGTTGTACGAGCATGCACACTTTTCAAAGAGACGTAGTATAGCTGCTTAATCTGGATCCTGATAGGGACTTCTTATACCGTATAATTTAACACTATATTTAATATGTGTTATATTTTTATTAAGTTTATTATTTATTATAATTATTCTTCAAATTATTTAATATTGATTTAATATTACAACGTGAGTCTATTCTGAGTCCATGAACGAAAATAGAAAAACGATTATATTTTATTGTTCAAGAAAATTTCCTTTTATATCCGCTATATTGTTTTGCGATGCTATCGCGATCAAAATATTGTTCACCAAATTTATTCACCAAACGACAAAAGTTTCTTTGATAATATAAAAGCCGAGTAACAATAATAAGGTATGTAAATATTCACGGAATTCATATTTTCTTCTCTATTGCATGTTTGTTTCAGTTTTCTATCTCTTTTTCACCATTCTATTAAAATAAATTCCCCTCAAACTATAAAAATGAGTCCAGGGGTGGCATTTTGTAACATCACATTTTCGATAATTTATCGTAGTTTATTTCTCGCTTCTCTAGAATAAAATGGGATACTATTTCTTGTTTTATATCATTTTCAAGCCTGCTAGATTAAAAAATTGTGATATATCGATTTCTATCACCAAATAATTTGTTTACGATACTCAAACGAAATTAGAGAAAGAGATAATGTCACGTTTATTCTAGTAGGTTGTGATAGCAATAGAAAGGAAATAATTTATAAACGAAACAGTCACCAAATTCAGTTAAAAAAAGACATAAATTTCGATAAAATATCGAAAATGTGATGTTACAAAATCCCACCCCACTCAGTATTCAATAAAACTTCAAGGTACAATTACGTGTTTTTTAGTAGTGGAAATCCTTTATTTTTTAGCAAAAATAATCAATTTTAGTGCAAATAAAAATAACCTGGTAAGCCAAATATTGTTTTTTAAACATTTAAATATTCAATAATGTATATTCCAAAAACTAATTGTTGTTTAAGACATATTCAAATATGATTTTTCTCAATTTAATATGATGTACATGTAGATATACAAATATAACCAACGGTCACGTCATCCTTATGTACATTGTATAGAAACGATTTTTGTCGATGGTTTTTATTTGACGTTTATCAATATTAAACTCTGTATTTGGTTATAGATGGCTCGTAAATATATAACGCATCACAAAATGTTGGCTATTCTCTATGAAGACAGTGACAATCTTGATGATGCTGAGGAGGGGCAAGATGTACCAATCTCTTTTTGTAATTACGATAATGTTCCGGAACTTTGTAGCAATACAAGTACCAATAAACGTAGAAGTAGAACAGGCGGTTGGTGAACATGACGAAAACTTGTTCTATGCGGAAAATGAGGTCAACCGTTTGATTTTATTATTATCAATGCTGAAGAACTGAAATTGCTGATTTCCATCAACAAAAATTTAGGTTTGGTGCAGCAATTGTACACAAACTGTATTTCGATAGTTTTTTTACGACTTACAATTTATTGGAAATATTAAAAAATAGAGGGGTTAATTCAATTAGGACCGGCCGATTTGATAACAAACCTGTTTATCTAGCATCCAATTTTATTTGAAAGGGTGATATAACATAAACACAATAAAAAGATGGAGCGCATCCCTAAAGGGATATGTTGGTATGTTGACCGAAAATTTTAAATTTATATAACAGCGGTATGGGAGGAGTTGATCTTTTAGATCAACTAATCCAATATTATAGGACTGTTATCAGATCCAAAAAATGACCATTGCGAGTAATGACGCATTTTTTAGAATTTGTGATCAGCGCAAGTTGGATTGAGTATAAACTAAATATGCAAAAACAAAACATACCACCCAAAGACATACTAGATTTGTTGGAATTCCGGTTTCCTGTGTCACTCTTTCTGATGAATTCATTCACCAATTCACGAAAACGAGGGCATCCTCCAGCGGATACTACCAATACCGGATTTCCATCTCATTCCAGAAGAACGCAGAGCAAAATTCGTCAAATCTCGGATATTCGGTATGATTGTATTGATCATTTTCCTGAATTTAGTGGAAATAACGTTTACTGTGGAAAATATTCTATATTCATCTTTGTCTACTAAAAGAAAGGAATTGTTTTTTTAAAATTCCATAAAAAATGAACGTGATTTTAAAAGCTGTGAGACTGAAATATTTAAATATTTATGGAATTGGTAGATCATTTGTATACAGGAGGTAAAATACATGGCCTAGAACACTGCCTCGTGGAATCCCTGCCAATATTTTCTTCAGTTTTGAGTATTCCTCTTCCTGTATCACCCATAAGTAACGGTCGTTAACGTAAGATTTTAGCAATTCAAAATGTTGTTTTGGCAAATTTCGTTGGAGTTTAAATTCTAGGCCACGGTGCCAAACCTTATCTTTAACCCCTTGGCTACGTCTAAGAATTTTGCTGAACATACTTCCTTTATTTCAGCGCCTCCTCAATTTTTACAGTAATGATATATAACCTGTTCTCGTCTGCAGTGTAGATGTCAAGTCTATATGTGAACTGATGTACATCTTGAATTTCAACCAGTTATAGTGAAGGTAGTAAGACCGGAGAGTGGTCAGAATTTAATTCTAAAAGTGGATAAGCTTGTTTATAGGATAAGTTTATTTTACCTTTGACTGCATAATCAAGGACGTCAGGAATTTTTCAACGACCAGGAAGCTAATAAGTTGGATGGCGGCACACGATGAGACATTGTAATGGTTTTCTTGAATAGTATATTCATTCAGGGGAAGTCACCTTGGATTAGTCAATCTTAAATCGCAGTATGTATGTTTGGTATTAAAATCACCGGTGACCATAACACGTTGAGAGTTGTAAACAAGTTTTTGTAGATATCTGCTGATACGTAATTATTTGGATGGCAATATATTAGCAGTTCCTCCTCGACTTCTGATCTGTCATAAACTTCGTAACCATTAATTCTGAAATTGTGTTTATCGGTTAAGTGGGTTTCTAAGGTAAGATTAGATTTCGTGTTTTGCTAGGAGGTGGTGTAATTCGAGTTTGTGTTTATCGGATACATTCTACTTTCTGGATGATAATGGTTTAATTTTGTAGCATTGTGTGAGTCGTATTTTGCATTGTTGTCAATAACTTGTTAATGCGGTGGAAAATTAAATCGCGTTTCCGTATATTAATTATTGATCAGATGACAGAGCACTATCGGGTAGTGATTTATATCAAATGATGGCATGAGGTGCTCAAAATGGGTCGCACTAAAAAACTAAGAGATTTTTCCCATTTGTTATAGTGTTGGGAAATCGAGTTGCATCGAATATTTACGCGGCTTTTTGGATAATTCAATAAGATTAAGAGGTAAGCGAGTGTTGGCGAGTGTTTGATATCAAAACTACCACTCGTTATCAGTTACGATAACCTCGGGAACACCAAATATTAAGAAGATTTTATTCTCTAGGAATTTACGTACCTCGTTTACGTAGTGCCATCAGAGAGGTGTTGTCATTTTTAGTAGCACATGTGGGCCTAAACAGTCTAAATAAAATCTTTAACATGGCCGGAAAGTCATTGAAAACTAGCCTAATGGAGGAATAGAGGAATAATAGATTGATTTGTTGCTCACATCTTGCCTCAAATGACTTCACATCTCTTAGTATGCTTGACCAAAAATAATATTATTATAACACTCTTGCAATCAGATAGTGAGGAATAACCTTATGCATCAACCATGATTATTCCCAAGTGCGGGAGTCATTTAAATCGTCAATGACGATTTTAATGAATCAAAGGCGTTTTCTGATTCGCCACCACACAAATTTTTTTATTGTTTTTGAGTAAATTATTAACCCTTTGCACTCGATTTATTTTCAAGGTTGTTGGGTGTCAACTTGTATTATTTTTAGTTAAATGAAATAAATTAATTTACAGTGGTAAAATTAAACGTACGTATTATATTTTTTTCATTTATTACTATTATTTCATAATAGTGATAATGTAATTAATAGTTTTAATTTTTGTAATCTTTTACAGTGTGGTACTTTTTTTTGGTCTACAGAATGTTATACGAGTTTTAGAGTAAATTAGTATTGTCAACTCCAGCGTGACATACGAGGTCTAGAGTAAATTCATATTGTCATTTCCAGAGTGATATACGAGTGCAAAGGGTTAAGAAGAATTTACTGAAAAAAGGCTTCTACCTTGTCTAGATTATATCTAAGGCCTCCCTCACTAACATAACAGAGGTAGTTGTTAACTAACTTTCATTAACCTTTCGGAAGCGTCAGTCAACAACGATAAATGTTCATCAAGGCTAGAAGGGCAAAGTGCGGCCAAGAAAGTAAAAGCTGTTTTTCCCTCAAGTCTGGATCCAACCGAATTTTCAAAAAGGCATGTTTGAGATCCAGACTCGAGATAAATTTGGTTTTCTCTAATCGGCTAATCAACCCCTCAATTAAGGGCACCTATACAACATCCTTTTTGGTTACGGCGTTTACATTCCTTCTGTTTGAATTTATTATAATCGTAATTCGTTTGCTTTCCTCAATGACGTTTAACTGTAGCTACGGGTGAAACAAACTAATGTTGCTGCTTAATTGGAGAAGCGTCTCGAACATCGATCAAATGTATTTTTAAGTGGGTACAACCAAGACCGCGCTTTCCAAATCTTTGTTGTTGGTCTTCGGTAAGCTGGTATCGGTCGGTATCAACGATATCACTTGTATGATACGGAACGGATGCAGCCTCCATGCAAATAGGTTTCAGATCGTAAGCCTCCAAAAAGTCATAACCAAGATATAGGTTTTGATTTAAGAACCGAACCAATCAACAAACAATCTCACCAGATCGGTTTTGTTATTATATGACAACGGAGTTTTTATGTAGCCTACAACCTTTCGAAGGAATAGAAAGATTCACATGATCCACTATCCACACCGTTATTTATAAAAATGATGAGTACCATGATCTTATTGCTACTGTTATTATATTTAATCACAGTTTTGTTTACAGTTGTGTTGACTGTGACTAAAATCAATGAAGTGGCAGCGTTGATTAGCCTCATGCATCAGTATAGAAACAGGCTCATTCTTACCGTAATCAATTCTATGATGGTCGATTCGAAAGATAGGTGCCGTTCAAGAGCAACTGATGAGTGAAAACCACGTCTGCGCTTACTAAGTGGCTGTAAATCAATTTTTTTTTTTTTTTTTTTTTTTTTCAGTGGTTTGACACTTAGGCCATTTTTGGCCCATTGTGATACCACGCATTCACGCCACATCATTAACCCATTCACCTATTCACCTACTCACACAACTACAGTATACCACCTGCACATTGCAAGCTCCATGTCAACCTGTACATTGACATGAACGGTGGGTCGGCGTTGAATTCTGCACTCCATCAGAGGGTCTTAGTTGTGTTTATTAACATCACCGATTGAAATCGATGATGAAAATTCGATTTGCATCTAGCCTCTGATGGGATTCGAACCCAGTACCTCCCGGTCCAAGTGCCGAAGCTTTAACCACTGCACCACTTGTCCGGTTGTAAATCAATTAGATTGAAACAATCTTGGTATGCAGACAGGTTGAACATGTCCATCCATGGTAGCCCGCGTAAAGCAAAGGGAAGGAATCTACGTTGAACCGCGTCAATCCCCCTTTAGTGAAATTCATGCGATAATGTGACCACACCTGACTAGCATATTCGAGCAGGGGACGAGCAAATTTTGAATAAAGAGCCTTCGTAACATAAGGATCGTCGAGTTCTTTCGACCAACGCTTGGTGAAACCGAACCCAAAGTTTGCTTGGTTAATAACACGATCGATGTGATGTTTGAAATTCAATTCGCTGTCACAAATGATACCCAAATCACGAACAAAAGTTGCTCTGGTAGTAGCATCGTTGTTAATATAATTGACACGAGAAAGGGACTGTACATGTTTTCGGGAGTGGTTGATTGTTCGGCATTGGCCAACGTTCAACTCAAGGTTGTTCTTTGCACACCATGCGAAGCAGATGGCTGGCTTGAGGCACTCCAGATGTAGCTGAGAAATGAGCTGATACTGATGACCTAAATAGCACATGGTATATACGGTCCTATAGATAAAGAGTCCATCCAACGGATACTTTGAAGAGGAAATGTAAGAGCCCTAAGTTTAAACCAAATAACTTTCTGGGAAATCTTTTCAAACGCCTTACTAAAGTCAGTGAAGATAAAATCATTCCCCGCCTCTCCATCGTAATTAATGTTTGTGAAGTGAATTCAATAAGGCTTGTGGTCGTCCGTGTTTTGAGAAAACCATGCCGATTTTCAGAACACAACGGTTTACAATAAAAGTGCAATGAATCATACACAACACTTTCAAACAACTTTTTTTTTAAAGGAAGTATTAACTGTCCAGTGAATTTAATGTCCTTTCAAGGTAAATTAATACCCCCCCCCCCACGCACAGGCCATCGATTCACACAATTACAGTATACCACCTGCAAATTGCAAGCTCAGTGTCAACCTGTACAATGACATGGACGGTAGGTAGGTCGGCGCTGAATTCTGCACTCCAACAGAGAGTCTTAGTTGTGTTTATTAACACCACCGATCGCAATCGATGACGAAAAGTCGCTTTGCATCCAGCCTCTGGTGAGATTCGAACCCAGTACCTCCTGGTTCCAACTGCCGAAGCTTTAACCACGGCACCACTTGTCCGGTCAATTTAGGAATAAAAGACAATTTTTCAATCGGTCTGTAATTATACTGATGTCTGGTTTGCAGCCGATATTATGGATCAGAATTATAAAGGAACTTTTTCAAATAGATGGAAAAATTCTCGCTGTTCTGGCGATTTATTGCATACTCTTACAATCATTGATTAGATCACAATGTATGAATCTGATATAATTCCTATGAAGTTCGTCAGACAAACTACTGGAATCATTATAACTGTTTAAATAGTTAGAGTAATCAGAGTCCGATTTAGTTTTTAGGAATCTTTGCCAACGTTTGTTTACGGTTACGTAACATTCGTAATTCATTATTATACCAAGGAGGTGATTGCAGTACAGTTTTTTGGTGAGTATACGGTATAGACTCTTCACACAAATTAAGTAATAAAGTCAGCCTTATGAAAACTGAATCGTGTTGGAGTTTCAGTGTCGACATTAAGACCACCTACTTCGAAAGGTGATTAAAATGGCAGGATGGTATACATATATTTTGTTTTTATTTTTTATTTTTATTTTAGTGAATTAATTCGTAATATAAATTACAGTACAATTTTAGCAATAAAAAATATATCAAATGAAATACATAATTCTGGTTATTATAATAAATTATTTAAAATAGTTTTCCTTTAAAGATAGTCTGATTCCAGATTTCGTCATATTAAAATCACAAAACATACTTAATTGATTATAAAACTTCGACATTAAATTCAAAGGTTCGTCACATCCGTAATTAGTTTTATGAAAATCTAATTTCAGAAGGGTTCGAGTACGTAGATTCCTCACAGGGGCATACAAGTTAAGGTTAAATAATAAATACGGGCTGACTATTTCGCCATTTAGTAAATTGGAAATGAAAATAGCCCCAGCATGCTGCCGACGAATATCAAGTGGCTCGAGTTTTAGAGATTTACATCGCTCGGTATATGGAGGGAGGCCTAAAACATTCTCCCACCACATTCTACGATTATCAAACCCAATAGTTTTCCAGGCATAGAAAATTAAGAATGATTTCTGAGCCGCCTCAATTCTCTTGACATGATTACTGTAACTTGGACACCAAACACATGACGCATATTCAAGTTGTGAACAGACAAGAGATTGATATAGCGAGATCAAAGCTTTCGGGTTATTAAACTCTTTCATAATTCGTTTAAGAAATCCTAACATAGAACAAGCCTTTGCAATTATCAAATCAATATGCCGATTCACTGATAAGGTTTGTGTAAACATAACCCCAAGATCTCTTACTTCAGTTATTCTTGATAACTTATCATTATTAATACAATAATCATGTATTACATATGACGATGAGCGGGTAAATGACATAATTTTACATTTCTTGGTATTCAAAAATAATAAATTATTTTCACACCAATGGCTAATTGCATCAATGTCCTTCTGCAGATTAAATGAGTCTTGCGTATTATTTATAGGGGAAAATATTTTTAGATCATCAGCATAAATTAGACAACGAGCGAATTTGACACATTTGGTGATATCGTTCAAGAATAAAATTAAGATAAGGGGTCCAAGATGGGAACCCTGTGGAACTCCCGAATGCACTTTTATCGGATTAGAAAATCTGTCATTTATTTTTACAAACTGTATGCGTTCAGTAAGGTATGACTCAATCCATTTTAACAAATTATTAGAAATGCCAAAAGATTTTAATTTTTCCAATACAATAACATGGTTGATTGAGTCAAACGCCTTACTAAAGTCAGTATAAATGACGTCAAGTTGCGCCTTAGCCTCAATCACCTCCAAGGCACGTTTTGAAAATTCCATTAAATTCGACACGGTAGATCTTCCACGGAAAAACCCATGTTGTTCGTCAACTATAAATGACTTCAGACCGAAATACATGTGGTCACAAACAATTGATTCGAATAGTTTAGGGATCGCTGATAGTATAGAAATGCCCCTATAATTAGAGACATCATTCATATTACCGGATTTGAAGATTGGAACAATATGTGAGGATTTCCAAACAACTGGAAAAATTCCCGACGAAAGTGATCCATTGAATAATATTGATAGAGGAAATGCTAGCTCATGACCAAGTTTTTTTAGGAAACTTGAAGGAATACCATCTGGACCACAGCCATCTTTAAACTGAGTGAGTGATTTGATAATATCCTGCGGGGTGATACGAGGTATAAGCAAGGTGGTGTTTGTACTATTATATGTTGTATCCGCAAGTGTTCCCTTATTAACATTATCTAGTCTATAAGTATTTTGGAAGAAAGAACCAAATAAGTTGGCTACGTCTATAGAGTTATTGCCCGAAACATTATTGTAAGACATTGTCGACGGAAAACCGCATGTTTTCCTTCTAGACTGAACGAAATTCCAAAACGTTTTCGGATTTAATATCAAATCATTTTGAACCTTGTTGATATAGTTTCTATAAGCTATTTTATGCATGGAATCAAATTCATTAGATACAGAAGAAAAGGCCAATTTAACAGAAGCATTCTTGGATCTTTTCCATTTCCGATATAATTTCTTCTTGCGATTACCTAAATTAATCAAGCATTTATTAAACCACGGATTATTATTTCGATTATTCTTAAAAACAGAAATTGGAACGAATCTGTCGATACCACTAAACAAAATATTATAAAATAGTTGCACATCATGATCTAAGTCATTAAATGAGAAGCGCGCATTCCAGTCAATTGATGAGAAAAATGAAATCAGGCTATCAATGGTACAAAAATCTAATCTAAAATATATGGTACAGACGATTAGATTTTTTTCAGAAACACACTTTCGTTGATAACAGAAGAAAACACCAAATCGAGCTGCCTAGTAGTCAAGAGTTCAACATATTGTCAGTGAAGAAAATTTCTTTGACGGTTAATGCATTGGAAGTAACATAAGGAGTGTTAATATTTGAATAATCCTATTTAAGGCTGGGGAGAATGAAATCACCCACAGCAAAAATGTTATATTGAGTATATTTATCAGGTGAAATACGAAATCAACAGCATTAGTAAGGAGCAGAGATAATAGTAGATTAGTCAGTAGTAGAGGGCGAATATAGCAACATAAAAGAAAAACCATGTTTTTTTTAATTTTGACACATATTACCGTATTTGTCTACTGCAATAAGAACCTCTCTACTGGTAATATTTGTGTCTGGTCAGTAAAAACCATTTTTCCGGAAGACATTGAAATTCGAGGTAAAAAAACTCGTTATGGTTGAAATCTTCCCTTATGTTCTGGTAGTAGACAGTGATTAAGATTTCTGTTGAAAGCAATAGGTCAATATAGCCTCAGGAATCGTTAATTTAAATGACGCAACATGTACATTGCCTTTGTCCTATAAGGATGTGTGAAAGATTAACATTGCTGCTGCTGCTTTGTTGAAGGTTGCTGGAGTTGGTATCAATTTTAGCAGGAATCATTTGAGATGAATGGGTTAGACTGTGATGATTGATAGGTGTGGCAGGACAGTTCTAAATTCCTTCTCAAGTCGCACGATTAGCGATTCGTCAATGGTTTTACTGAAGCTGGCGTCTGCACGAGTACATGCTGATATACGAGTATTAAATTTGTTGAACAGCCTCATAATTAGTTCAGTATTCGATGCACCGGTGTGAAATTTTTGGACACTTTTATAATTAGGACAGCAATTTACGCGAGTGTCCAAAAATAATTTTTTAGACATAATTTCGATTTGAGGCAGATACTTGCACACGTGTACACTTCTAAAAAATGTAAATACAAAAAAATTTTGTTTATAAAAGAGATCAAATTTTTGAATTTCATAAACTTTTGAGAAATTACTTTAATCATCAGGAATATACTCGTAGTACATATATGAAATTTGTGTATGAAAGAATGTCTTTGATATTTTTGTATGAAAGAATGTCGTGGTAGCTTATTGTAAATTACACAAATCTCAGAGATTGGCTCCCATAGTGGTTATATAGGTTTGAAAGGGCAAAGCCACTATGGCAGCCAATCTCTGAGATTTTTGTAATTTACCATAAGCTACAACGACATTCTTTCATACAAAAAATTCAACGACATTCTTTCATACAAAAATTTCATATATGTACTACGAGTATATTCTTGATGATTAAAGTAATTTCTCAAAAATTTATGAAATTCAAAAATTTGATCTTTTTTATAAACAAAACTTTCTATATTTACATTTTTTAGAAATGTACACGTGTGCAAGTACCTGTCTCAAATCGAAATTATGTTTAAAAAAATTAGTTTTGGACACTCGCGTAAATTTCTGTCCAAATTATAAAAGTGTCCAAAAACTTCACACATCCGATGCGATTGTTAGTGGTTTGTTGTGTTGAATGTTGGTCAAGTTGTTCTTAATATCAGAAACAATTGATTCAATTTTATTGCCGACCGCTTCATTTATGATCGAAATTAGAAGGCGGGCGGATGATGATACAATGCTTCCAAAATAAAGTGGTGCGAGGAATTGTAAATGCCCTATGGTACATCAGGAATCAACTATCATAGGGACTTAAAGCTGTGATACCCCACCGATGAAATAAATATACCAGCAAGAAAACACGTATAGCGAATATTCCGACATAACAATTCAGATAACTCTCATATGTCACCAATGGAGTGAGATTCGCATATTTCGTATTTTAGAATCACCCTTCATCCCACGGACTACTTTTTATAACTACTTTTTATACCCAAAATTTCACCTGCGGGCTTACCAGGATTATTACCTATCTAATGGCCATAGTAGGATCGACGGGAAAGTGGGTAGCTAAAAAATACAGAACATTTTATTTTTGGAAATTTCATAATTTATTGTAGTTTACATGTCATAGGATTTAGACTAGTCTAGTCTGATTATTTGAAGGTGTTAGTATAACTAGGTATATCGGGTTATATGTGTGTCGGCTGTTAAATATACCTTGTTTAAGTTAGCCGAAAGGTGCCAGCTGAAGTGAAAAATCGATAATGCAAGTAGTGTCTTGGCTACTTCATCCGAAAGTTAAACAAATTATATACTAAATTGAATTATCTTAGCCGAAAATGACGAACCAACAATCAGCCGAAAACGTATATTATAACAAACAACAAATAAAATTTTCAATTTAACCGAAATTAATTTATTATTTCATTTCATTCATATTTAATTTATTAAAACTTACCGTTAGAAGTGTTATGTTTGGAAAAGATCTCATTTGAAGAGGTTTGGAAGAGGTTTGTAAGTGGGTTTCATATAGCCGAGAATTATCAATAAAGAAGTTTAAAAATTATCAAGCTTTAAATGGTTTGTAATTGTCGTTAAAGAGGTTTGGAATTTAAGACTATGCCAGACATACACAGTGCTGACTATGCCTTTGGGTGAGTGGGCCTGATGAGGTTATAGGGGTGAACTTTTTAGTTTTCATTCGAAATTTTGGCATATAGTCACCAATCTTTCTATGCGGGTTTGATAGCCCATCACCATAGGTAGATTCTAATTATAAGTAAGGGGTGGGTCTGATGGGGTTATAAGAGTGAATTTTTTTTTCCTATAATTTTTCATCGATAAAATAGTTCGTCATTCGCGATTTTGGCATACAAACATCAATCAGACTATGCCGATTCGATAGCCCATGACCATACTTAGATTCTGAGTATAGGTTCGGGGTAGGCCTGATGGAGTTAAAGGGATGAAATGGCATACCTGCTTAATGCATCCGAAAGTTGTCGATAAAGAAGTTTGAAAATTATCAAGCATCGTCAAGAATCGTTCGTGATTCGGGAAATTTGTATATAGACACCAATCTGACTATGCCGATTCGATAGCCCATGACCATAGGTAAATTTTGATTATAAATTAGCGGTGAGTCTTATGGGATTATATGGGGTGCAAATTTTCCCCATTAATTGTTATTTGTGATTTTGGCATGGGGGTTATACGTGGTGTTATAGTGGTGAAATTTTGAGTTTCCCCATTTTACAACGATAAAATCATCCGTCATTCTAGATGTTGGCATATAACCATTAATCTGATTATGCCGATTCGATAGCCCGTGACCATAGGTAGATGCTGAGTATAGGTTAGGGGTAGGTCTGATGGGGTTATAGGGATGAAATGGCATATCTGCTTCATACAGCCGAAAGTAGTCGATAAAGAAGATTGAAAATTTGAAGCATCGTTATGAATCGTTCGTCATTCGTGATTTTGGCATATAAACATCAGCTTGACTATGCCGATTCGATAGCCAATGACCATAGGTAGATTTTGATTATAGGTTAGGGGTGGGTCTGATTGGGTTATAAGGATGAAATTTTGATGTTTCCCATTTTTCATCGATAAAATCGTTCGTTATTCGTGATTTTTTTATATAGACATCAATCTGACAATGCCGGTTCGATAGCCTATGATCATAGGTAGATTCTGAGTAAAGGTTACGAGTGGGTCTGATAGGGTTATAGGGTGAAATTTTAATTTTTTTATTTTTCTACAATAAAATCTCGTGTCATTCGAAATTTTGGCATATAAACACCAATCTGACTATACCAATTTCATAGCTCGCCCATACGTAGATTCTGAGTATAAGTTAAGGGTGAGTCTGATGGTGTTATGTGTTTGAAATTTTGATTTTCCCCATTTTCCATCTATAAAACCGTTCATAACACGACATTTTCCCAAATAGACACCAACCTGACTATGCCGATTCAATAGCCTAAGAGAGACCTTAGGTAGATTTTCATTATATGTTAAGAGTGAGTCTGTTGGGATTATGGGAGTGTTGAATTTTGATTATCCCCATTTTTCAACGATAAAATCGTTCGTCATTCGGGATTTTGGCATATAGGCACCAATCTGAATATACCGATTTGATAGCCCATGACCATAGGTAAATTCTGAGTATAGGTTAGGGGTGAATCTGATGAGGTTATATACAGCCGAATGTAGTTAACAAAGAATCGTATAATCAATGGTTCTTGACGATGCTTGACAATTTTCAATCCTTTATCGACTACTCTCGGCTATATGAAGTAGATATGCCATTTCATCCCTAAAACCCCACCAGACCCACTCCTAAACCATACTCAGAATCTACCTATGGCCATGGGCTATCGAATCGGCATAGTCATATTGGTGTCTATATTCCAAAATCACGAATGACGAACGATTTTATCGATGAAAAATGTGAAAAATCAAAATTTCACCATATAACCCCATCATTTTGACCCCAACCTACACTCAGAATCTATCTACCTATGGATATGGGCTATCGAATCGGCATAGTCATATAAGTGTCGTCTGTCTATAGCCAAAATCATGAAGGACGGCCGATTTTATCGATGAAATATGGGGAAACCAAAGTTTCACTCTTATAACTCCATAAGACACACCCCTAACCTATAATCAAAATCTGCCTATGGTCATGGGCTATCGTATCGGCATAGTAAGATTTTTGTCCATTTGGCAAAATCATATGAAAAATAAAAATTGCAGCCATGTAACCTTATCAGACTAACCCTTAACCTATAATCAAAATGTATCTCTGTTCATGGGGTATCGAATCGGCATAGTGTCCATCTATCAAAATCACGAATGACCAACGGTTTTATCGATGAAAAATGGGGAAAATCAAAATTTCATCCCTATAACTTCATCAGACTCATCCCTAACTTATATTCAAAATCTACTTATGATCGTGGACTTTTGAATAGGGATAGTCAGATTGGTGACTAACTGACATAATCTTGAGTTGCAAACAATTTTAACGACAATTAAAAACCATTTATTACTTGGTAATTTTTAATCATTTTTATCGGCTAGTTTCTGCTGTATGAAGCAGAAATGGCATTTAATCCCTATAACCTCGTCCGACCCACTGTCAAAATTTTGATATACAAACTATTCATCAGTTAAACGTGACTGCGTCCCATGGCTATTGTATATATGTCTGGTATTGACATTTGACATTGATGATTCATTTGTAACTTTTAAATCTGTATTGTCGGCATTTTTCAGTTTGAATATTGAAGTTAATCTTCTTTATCGATACAATCTTTAATACCGGCATTCTACAATATTTTAAATTGATATCTGCATTACCATTTTTCGGCTGGAAACTTTCAGCTAACTTTAACAGTATCTTTAATAGTATAACAATCTGCGCAGTTATACCCGCGGTATATAATTGTGGACGTTTTTTACAGACTTGCGCTAATCCCTTTGTCCAGAATTGAACCTGACCACTTATATTCATTTGTCACTTTCTGTTGTGTTGTTATCAACATTATATTGAAATACTGAAGAATAGAAAATCCGGTGCCTACTAAAAACTGATTATTTTATTTTTCTTGTGTTACAGATTTCTGATTCTGAAGTTAATATTTAAGATAAATTCCGTTAGTAATACACGATAAATACTTGCAAACGAAACACACGCACACACATAATACACAATGATGTATAGCCTACGAGTATGTATGAAGACCATGAGAATTATTACACAACAGAACTTTAACATACTCGTAATACTATTGTAAATAATAAAGCCAATATTTAAATAATAAATTATCCATCATTTTAATAACAAGACACATATTTTATTTATAATTTAAAAATTTATATTCATCGCTAAGTTATGTTGCAACAACAAAATGTTAAAAGAAAATATAAACGATAAAAAGGTTATTGAACACTTAATTTATTCATTTCTTTTGGTCCTACCACACTAAATAACACAGTTTTTTTTGTTGTTTTAATTTTACACCAACAGCATAAAGAATACAAACTCGCGTAAATACATTTAGTAATTTAACAGAAAATACTGTCACCACACGCATTGACGTTGTATTCCCATCGGTATATGATCAAGTTTGAGTTTCTATAATCACCGTAAGTATGTTAAGTGTGAGGTGGAAGTTTTATAGAAATTATTTCGCATGCAACATATGCCGTTATGCTTATTTTGCTAAAAATAGATTTGATGTTTGTCAAAAAAATTGGCCTCAAGCAACATTTCCGAGCTATGTTTTTAATTCTCGTCGGAATGTTGGTAACCACAATTTAAACTATTTGATATAGGTATAATGTGTAAGCGCGCGTGCCATTAATTAAAACACGTGGAAAGCATAACGCATAGAAAATTATATTCGTTTTTATCGCAAGGTTTTTTCCAATTCATTGAACTTTTGGATTTTTTTTTCGTAAGCGTGCGCGCGCGTTTTACAAATTAATTAATCGATTTTTTTTTATATGCGCAGTTTCAATTAAATCAGAATTATAATTTTAATTTATTTTATTAATATTATGTAGATATGTATGTATATGTAATTATTACCATTTGACGGAATCACAAATGACTAAATGTGATTGTGTCATGAATATTAAAAGAAACCTATTGAGTTACAAATCCATTTATCTCGATAAAAATGCGATATACGTAAGAAATGTTGCAATTTTTTTTTATTAAATCATTTATTTAGATTAACAAATACTTGGCTTATCTGTTAATATGTATATAAGTTTTAGTAAAATTAATTTGTCAGCAATTTGTCTAGTCAAAAAATAATAATTTTATAAGCAAAGTAAAATTTTATCAAATTTTTATGTCTCGAATTTCGATATGAGTTCATTGATCTCGAATTTGAATATCAATGGCCAAAATATGAAAAATCGTAAAACGATATACGGATCTACCCATAGATAGATGTAATTATTAAAATTGACAAATTTATATATGCCTCTAGCTAAGGAGAATTCCTTGAGCAGTATTAATGGATTAATTAATTGAATTGTAAACGCTTATTAGTGACTTGTAACTATTCTTTTCAATTAAGAGCGCAAAAATAAATAGTAAAACAGTGATCTGCAGAAGCTGCAACCTGACGATATAATCAGAACTTTAGTCTGAAAATTGAGAAACACTTGAAATTCTTTGAATATAAGAAACATCGCAATTGTCCAGTAAGAAAAGTGGCCGCAAAACGACTGAGGAAAACATCATAAGAAAAAGTATTTTGGGTAAGTTGCTATGGCAGGTGCCCAAAGATTCGAAAAGCATTTCAATTATCCGAATTAAAACAAAAAAAAGATAGACAAAAAATTGATATTCAGCCGGGCGGATAATCATTTGATGTTTTCATTTTTTGGAGCATAGATCCTCAAAACCTAGATAAATGTGGTTAGGACCAGGCCTTAGGACAAAGGTAATCTGTTATCATTTTTTCAGAAATTCTATAACAAACCGAAATTAATTTGCGATATTCCTCAAGACCTTTCAAATGATATGTCACGCTTATATTCTATAATAAATCAATAATTAGCTACCAGCACCATGCCGGCGGATTTAAAAACTAAAATGACTCAAGTTCTAATTTGCTACACCAATTCATTAGAATTAAAAAAAAAAAAAATTAAAATTAACGAAGATTGGCTAAAAAATCGAGTCACATAAGCCGCTTTTGTTATTTCATTGGAACATTCATCGGTTCAGACGGACGGCTAAATTTAATTTTTTTTTTGATTTTTGGGATGAAGGACCTCCAAAACATCAATAAAAATGGTTTTAACTAGTCATTTTTCATAATTTTTATCAGGATTTCATAAACTTGGCTCGACTTTAATAGTTTGTCTGTCCATCTGGATGGAGGATGTCTTTACCGATGACATCTTATGAACGGCTTTGATTGGCGAAAACAAATTTGAGAAGCATAAGCCGTTCTTGAGTACCAACGGTACAGAGATTCATCCATCCTGACATCTGGATGTTGGTTAATTTGGGTGTTATACTTAGACGTAGGTACAACTGATACATACTCGTATTGGAATTAAACTTTTTTTACTATATATGAGAACATAAGATTTTCGTGCCTAGGCCTCAAAATAAGAGTTTGTTGAACGAGCAAAGCAATTGTTGATGGTCAGCAGAACGTAATTGTACTCTTGAATAAATGCGACATAATGTTTTTGAAGTCTCTGATTTTTTCCGAACTTCCTTTCTATTGAGTGTAATCGTTTTATCGCAATACCTAACGATTCCTGTAATGGGCTTGGTTGTAACTTAAAAGGTAACTTTATCATAAAGTAATTATCTGGAAATTTGGTGGTTTTATTTTCTAACAATTTTTCATAAATTTGGTCTTCTGGTAGCAGAGAGTACGAAATAATTCTTCGCACTCCCAGAAACTCTACAGGTTTTTTCCAAACTGGAGTTACCGATAATCAAACTGGATTTGCTGGAATAGTTGCCAGACATCAAACTGTTGATCAAAATCCATCCAAACTTTGAATTGTGTATCCAACGCTGGATAGTGGATGCTGCTGTAGTTTGAGGACTAAAAAGAATTTGTCAGATTTAATTAATTAGTCAATTTTTGATGAAAATTTACTATTTATATCCGCTAAAGGCAAATTTAAAATGAACTGTTGTTGACCTTGGTGATGAAGAGTACTATCTAAGCAGAGACTTCACATGTGAAACTTGATGAATAATGGAGTGATAATGATATCTCGACTAAACCTCTAGTATTCACAAGATTCTAACTTGCAAGTACTTGGATAGAAATTATTCCGGGTTTACACCCCAATTTTTGGATGAAAGCTGCCATGATTAAATATGTTAGGGTGCCAGAATTTAAAAGAGCTCGAGACGATTGATCTGAACTGATCTTATCTTGTACCTGTCGCAGTAGGTAATATGGTTAAATTATGACCTGAATGCAAACAAGATGCGTGTTGGGATTGATGGTTCTTGAATCACTTCGAGGGCGTTTTATCATGAATTGATGGCATCTCCATGAAGCGTCTAATGAAGGACTGGATTGTATACCTCTTTTTGTCATATCTGGTTTTCAATTTATTTAGTGCTTCAATAAAGTTAGCATCGTAAATAGGTAAGTGCTCTAACACGTAAAAAGCTTGTTGCTTCATCTCTTAAATAACCCTTAAGAAACTGCAACTTTTGGGATGGATTATGGTTCGGGTTTTCGTGGATGGTAGACAAAAAAAATCCTATGATCAGTACCATAAAAAGGGGAATGTTGATCTTCGGGAGCTTATGCTTCTAATGGTTGTAGATCGCAAGTGATCTGCTTGAGTATTGTCTAAATCTCCTAACACATTTCCAACTATCAGGTTTGGTCTTCGTTTGGTTTCAATAAAACGTCTATTTGCGGCAGTTTTCACTAAATATCTCCACTTAAATGAAATAATATTTACTGAAACATTTATTCACCCTCTATTGGCTACAAGATTTACGATTTACAAAATTTACGAGAAATCCGGTTATCATATAATATCTGTGAAAATTATGTTAAATTTTTTTTTACCGGTAATGGCGAATTTTGGCAAAAACTATTTTCCAACTAAAATTCGGGCCTGTACAGGGCATGTGAATTTTTCCCAAAACATATTCACAGCATTTACGTTTCTAGCAGGAATTTTGAAAATTATATATTATTTACGAGAAAACCGGTTATGAATGAATAAACTTATTTTGCAGCAATACCGGTCCAGATCAGTTTTTTTTCAAATTTTAAGCGAAATTACGATAATTCGAGATGAAACTTCACACTGAAACTTTTTTATTAATTTTGAAGCCCTCTGTGATTTTTGGCCGAAATCGAAGGTTTCATATAGTGCTTGTTATTTTTTTCAAAATCTAATTATTTTTGTATAGTAATCAAGATAATTGTTGACCTGCTTTTTACCAATTTTTCCAACCGTGTTGCCTTCTTAATTGTTACCCAGATCCAGTAACTTGAATTACGAAATTGTGATTAAATACTCTATCGATTTCGTGAGAAGCGTACCCACCAACCACATCTTAGAGAATAATTTATAACGGGAATAGTTGGGTTCCCGTTATAAATTATTCTCGAAGATTAGCATGTGGTTGGTGAAAAAATGCATTCGTAAATATTACTTTATTTAAGTGAACACATTTAGCGAATGTAGCAGCAAATAGACGTTTTATTACGATGTTGGCCAAAATTCACCGGGACCATCTAATTTTATTTCCTAAAAGGGTTATGAATTCTCATCCCAAACTATCAGTCCATCTGGGTTGTTCAGAGGCCGAAGTTTTGTTGGAAAACGGTTTTTGTCACAAATTGTCATTTCCGCTTAACACTAGATTGCAGGATGTGGGGCATATACCTATTTTGCCTGAAATGAGCCGATTTAACTAAACATGAAAATTGAAGTTTTTTTTTTTTTTATTATTTTACAAAAAAATTGTATGTACAAGAAATAAGTTACATATGTGTAAAACGACCAATATATGTTTTAAAAAAATAATTAAAATTTTTCTTTATCTATATATACAGGGTTGTGATGCTAATCCGTTAAGGGTTGATTCCTTGGTTCATTCCATGAAAAATATCGTATGGTACGGAATGGGGGGCAATTTTTTATATCCTTTGAGATACAGGGCGTTTAAAAAATTTGGTTTGGGAGAAAAGTACAAGTGGATATTAAACTGTAACTTACAAAATATTTATCGGACGTCAACCAACAAACCGGACGGACAATTGAATAGGCTATATTTAAGATCTTACTGGATATCTTGCATCTGTATCCATTAAGAGCTATGACGTTTTAAAGTTAAAAAAAATAAAAAAAATGATTTTTTTTTATAAAATTGAGTTTTTCTCAAAAAAATCCCATAATAAAATTTTTTTTTGCCTAATTTAAATCCGCTAAGATCTCCTCTACAATCCCGCAATCCGGTATTTGTACCCACGTGCTATAATAGTTTTTTACTTATGAGATGAAGAATGAAAACACTACACACAAATATTAAACTGTACTTCCCCAAATATTTGTTTAAAACTATATTATTTTTATAAAAACCGTATTTTCCCAACAAAAGAAAAAACAATTAAAATGTTTTTAAAATTAATTTTAATTCAGTGCGACCTTCTCTACAACGCCCAATACAAGGTTCGGCTCGAGAATAAAACAACTACATAAATTTATAAAAGATGCTCAAAATGGCCTCCTTGTGACTGAATGCAGGCTAATGTCCGTTTAAGTATACCTTTCGTTATTTCAATTCTTGGTAATTCTTCCCTAATCTGTTGAGCCGCTGTGTGTATTCTTTGAATTAGTTCTTGTTTTGTTTCAATCTCTTTGGTGCATACAAGTGCCTTCATCATTCCTCATACATAAAAATCGAATACAGTTAGATCGGGCGATCTTGCAGGCCTACGAGTTGGACCATTCCTTCCAATCCAATTATTTGGATAATTTTCGTTTAAAAAATTACTAATAATTATACCGTAGTGACTAGGTGCACCATCATGTTGATATGTATGCAAGAATCTGCTTTCAAGAGGAACATCATCCAGGAGGAGTTGTAAATCGTTTTGTAAAAATTGTAAATAGTCTTTGATATTTAATGTCGATGGTAATATGAATGGTCCAATTAAATTATCGCCAATTACACCAGCCCATACGTTTACACTGAAGCGATGCTGAAATGACGTTTGTTTTTTCGAATGTGGATTTTCAGTAGCCCACGTATGTAGATTGTAAATGTTTGTTATGCCGTCTCTTGTGAATTGAGATTCATCCGTCCAAAGAATACGTTTCACAAACCTATCGTCGTCAAAATTATTTTCAATCAACCAATTACAAAATTCCAATCTTTTATTATGGTCTATCGGTAATACTTCATGGACGGGTGTTATATGATATGGATGAAATTTCTCCTTCTGCTATATTTCATGAATTCTGTGGCGAGAGACGTTCAACTGTAAGGAGAGCCTCCGTATGCTGATAGCTGGATTTGCTGTTACATTTCTTATTATTTCATCATCGACATTCAAATGATTTGTTGAGACTGCATGGGGCTCCGCCCGCATATTTGAACTTGTTATTATATCTGGCAGTCTTATAATGAGTATTGTGTTGGGAATCTTTGCTGATATTCAGCGCGAGCTCTTGATGCGTTACCATCGCAAAATCCATATACAAAATGGATATCCACGAACTCTTCATCCGAGAACTGTGCCATTGTGATATTAGTTTTATTAAATTAATTTTATTTTCTGGTTCAAAGCAACGACACAACACTATATTGTTTCTCAAAACTAATGAAAATATTTAATTTTTGTTTTTCAACATTTAAACAAATGAGTTGATAATCGTAGCCTATTATTTTCCTGATGAAAAAAAATTGTTGCAATTTTTACACTACAATATCTTTTAAATAAATTGAGAATAAACAGATAATATTTGTGTGTACTGTTTTCATTCTTCATCTCATAAGTAAAAAACTATAGCACGTGGGTACAAATAACGGATTGGGGGATTGTATAGGAGAACATAGCGGACTAAAATTAGGTAAAAAAAAAAAACTTAATTTTATAAAAAAAAATCATTTTTTTTATTTTTTTAACTTGAAAACGTCATAGCTCTTAAATGGATACAGATGCAAGATAATGAGGCTTTGTTAGTTGCCGTCCGATAAATATTTTGTAAGTTACAGTTTAATATTCGCTTGTACTTTTTTCTAAAAGGATATCGAAAATAGGCCCCCCACCATACGATTTTTTTATGACATTAACCAAGGAATCACCCCTTAACGGATTAGCATCTCAATCGGAGACACCCTATACATAAAAATGAATCCCTATTTTTCTTGGTCACGCCATAACTTGAGAACGACTTTATCGATTTCATTCATCTTTTTTTAAGTTTCCTAATACTTTGCGGAAGTTTCTTACGGAATAAAAAATTACGAAAATTGCTCAGAAAAATGGAAAATTTCAGAATATTGTAGTATATTGCGATGTGGCCGAAGCAAAAAGGTTTGATTTATATGGCATCATACAATTTTAATCCATTTTTACACATAATATCTCGATATTCTTTAGCCAATTCATGTTTATCTCGACTGATGCGAGCAGGTGATAAAAATAGACAAGAAAATCCACTTTTCCAAAGTCTTCATTGGCCCATTCGAACGATTAAATTCGATAGTTGTTCCACATCTTTTTAAATTTTTTCGAAGACCACTTGACTTTTACACTTTGAATGTAATCCACACTTTACATTAACTTCAACTTCCCCCTTCCCTTCAACTTTTTCATTGGCATTTCGGTCAAGTATGGTAAATCTAAATAAAGCGTCCAACTTTTATAAATAATATAATAATATACCATTATATTCTATATGATCGAGATTAGTATATATAATCTACCCCCACATATGTGTATAATGTATTCGAAAGGGATAGCAAAATGACCAGGTTTTCGTAATATTTTCGAAGCGGTGGCCATGCAAACTTTTTTTTCATAGGAATGAGTTTTGCTGTCAAACGTTATTGTAACGTAACGTAACGCAAAAGCGGAAAACCTGGATTTAATTTTCGTAACGTAACGAAAACCTAAACGGAAAATTTCAACTCTAACGAAAACCGTAACAAAAACCCAGTTTTTTTAAAGTTATTAGCTTAAATATTTATTCTATATTCTCGTATTATATTGGCGGGCTCCGTCTCTTTCTTTCCTAAACAGTTGAAAAAAAATTATTCAAATACATACAGACTCAAAAAATATATTTAATATGGATGTTTAATTTATTAATTATTTTATAAACCAAATTTCAATTTTAATAAATATGACAAAGAAATGTACCATACTGAATTTATTTTGAATAAATTTAATTTGTTCAATAATATTAACACATTACAGTGCACAAAAATTATTAATTTCTTTTTATATGAACTTCAGTTGTGTTTAAAACCTAAAAAATAAAAAAAAAATATTTTTTCTTATTTTAGGTTAATAACTAGTGTTTTTAATATATAATTATATATGTATAAAACCACCTCTTGACAGAAATAAAAAAAATTTGGCTCGTTTCTATTATTTTGTACTTGCGAAATCCATACAACGAAACACGTAAAAACGCGTGAATGGACCGTAATGTGTTAATACTGATTATAATTTATTCCCCAGTAATGATTTATGAGAGATAACCAGATTGTAACTGTTTCGAAACGTAACAGTAACGTAACGGAAAACGTAACAAAACAAATCGGCGAAACAATAACTGGAACCAAAACCATTATTATAAGTTATGAAATAACTGAAACTGTAACGAAATTAAATTTTAATCGTTTCACAGCATTGGTTTAAATAAATGTGTAAATGGAATTAATTGTATGCTCGGATCCGAGGGGATATAAAGCTACACGACTTGGCCGGTTTGAATCAAACTTTACACAAACATTGTTAAATACTTAAGGAAGGTCACTGAGCAGTTCTCTATTCCTCCTTCATGGGGGTGCGGTGGGGAAGGGCATCACAATGGGTTCCAATGTTACTATGGAGAAATATCTAAAACTTCACGGAATGACGTCTGAAAAATAAAGCATGGTCATAGTTTGAAGGTATGATGCTATGATTGTGAAGGTGAACGGTGGATGGTGGGATGGTGGATGTTGAATATTGGATGGTGATGGTCGATTGTGGATGAACCTCAAAGTCTATTTTTTTTTACCAAACTTGGATAGTACAAATTATTGATAAATATATTTAATCAAATCCCTATTTTTTCCGAGCAACTCCAGGTAATTCAGCTAATAGCAATAAAGGCGTAAATGAGTCAAATTGGCTTGCTCCGTCAATCTAGTCTTAAATTTTGGAAAACTGATCTAGAACTGATCTTGCCGCCCCGGTGGCAAAGTGGTCAGCATGCTTGCTCCAGCGACCGGAGGTCCCGGGTTCGATTCCTGGTGGTGACAAGAAAAAATTTTCACGGCTGGTTTAGGATCAATGAATTAATCACTCATTATCCGAAATGAAAATATGATTATGAAACCTCATTTGAGGTGGCCAAATCCCTTGAAGGGATATAGTGCCAGAGAGAGAGAGAGATCTAGAACGGTACTGTTGCAAATTTAATGTACCTTTTATAAAGCTGCCACTTCCGGAGGACTGATCAAAATAATACGTGTTTTGTAAAAAAGAATATTCCATTATTAGAATATTCGCGGATTCACATAAAACGTGTTTCAATTTTTTATTCATACGTTGACTAGCTGTCGGCCAAATCGATTTAACAATTTTCTTCAGATGAAGACGTTATCGTTTTCACATTGGCAGGTATTTAACAGAAAAAGTTAATATTTTACGTTGAATAATATCACAATATTGTGCCTTTAGATATTCTCAAAGCCCGTAGGCCGGGATACGAAAGTACCGAGGCTAATAAAACTTAGATTTGTTTTACTGCCTCAGTGCCAGATTTCTTGGCACAAGGCTGTGTCGTCAATGATGGTAATTTACATAAATCCAGTGTATATTGCTAAGAATTCATACTCGATCTCCTTAACTTAAATTTCAGTCTAAAATTAAAATTTTAATTATTTTCTTCCTCAAATGTATAGCAAGATGTCAATAAACGTTTATTTAGAGCTTTGTCAAAACAAAAACAGATGGCATTGTAGATACATAAATGAATTTTGTCTTTTGACTGTAGGTAACTAAAAGTTAAGAATAATTATGATTGACCGTGTACATGAACTGTTTGATTGTCCTTATCAACAAACATTTGTATCAATTAGACAACATTCTCAGTTTCAGAGTTTTCCCGTTTTTTTCTATTTTTTTGTAAATTACACAAATTTTCAGATAATTTACTTTACATACCAAAAAATGTAAAAAAACGTGTTTACATTGTAAATTACCAATTATTAATCTTTCCTATAGTTTTTTTCGTCCAACAAGTATTTGTCCCCGGAATGTATTGAATTAAATCCGAAAAATGGTTTTCTTGTGTACAGCACACCTAATTCTACTAAGCAAATTTTGTTGATCCACTACTGACTGCATATCTTATCACAATCGTTTGCCTTCCGTTCACTTAACACCAACTACATAATTCGATGTTTCATATACATTTGCCAACCATTTATTATTTTTATTTTTTTGTTTACATTAGCCAAAGATGAATGCCCTCGGATAATCTACAATCAATTTGTTTAAATTAATAAATTATGCATGCATATGTAAATAATAGTATGTAAGAAAATAATCAAACAAATCAATCACAAAATAATATACACAACAAGCAAGAAAGCAGAAAACTCACCTTTTTCCTCGTCACCGCAAAGCAAAATTCCGAGTCGTTTACTGTTATCATTTTGTTGTAAATTTTTACCAATTTTTTAATAGTATATAGTGAATTTTTCTTCTTCAATTTCTTATTCTCACATGCTGCTGTAAGTGATTATCCAAATAATTATCAACATAAAAAGGCGTGTGTATGCGTCTGAATAAAACAGAATTTTATTTTATATCTGTACGATGAACTCAAATGTAACAATTTCAAAAGTTTACGCGGCCAAATAAAGCGATCGATGTCCGAGTTGTTACACCACTCAAGTATGGTATATAAAACAAATATGCTATAAATAACTATAAACGCTTTTGTGTAAGAGTAAGCGGTATGAAAAACCCGCGTGATATGAATCTTTTATAATTGTTGAGACTCGTATATTTCATAAGACGGTGTATAGTAAGTCTTTCAATAAAGTAAATCCCCAATCCAGTTTATCAGAATTTTATCGGATACTTGAGCGTCTCCAAAAGGAGATGAAATGCATGTACGTACATAAATAAAAATAATAATAACAATAATTAAATAAGATGATAAAATATCGATCGATTTTTTTTTAATGGAATCAAGACGATCATCATCACGATGATGATGATGATGATCGCAATCACCATTACGCGATATGAATACCAACCGCGATCGCGGCTACAAAATACAAAAAACTACCAACAATTCATATTTCATTTACGTATGTATGTCTCATTCACAACGCGTATTGCCTTGGAATTAATATTTTATTTGTATTGTATACGATAAGTTGTCCAACAGAGTTCGTACACCTTAGAGAGTGAAAGTATGATCGGCCAGAGACCTACAAATACATATATACAAGCAACTGGTATTAAAAATATGAATAAAAACTATTTTATAGTAATCGGCAAAACATGACAAATACAGTTAAACAATTTTTTTTTTATTTTTAAACGGCAGAGCAACTGGCTGATCAAGAAGAGGAGTGTCCGGTTGATTTGATTATTTGTTGTTGTCATTTACATATACAACTAATGGCTAAAAGAACTATATATAAAGTGTGTATTAATATGTGGAATATCAAAATACTATACCATTGAAAAATAACACGAACGAATGGTGGAATAAAATAATAACGTTTACACACAACAGCACACATTGTTCTTGTATCCATCAATTTTTGGATTATTGTGTAAAACGCTAAATTGAAATGAAGAAAAAATTATAATTTTTTTTTGTTGTGGTTGGATCTAATTAATTTTGACATTATTTTGAAACTGTTACAATGAACCTTTAGCATAACTTATTACAGTTTATGGTATGGTAATTTTGATTTATTTTCAAGATCTTGAACGAGTTTAATTTTAAAGTAACCAAAATTGATTTGGAAATATGAATTTTGGTGTTTGCGCGAGCTTTTTTTTTGACGTCCTTGGTGTATGCTGTATCATTATGTATAGCGATTCACATTACACTGGTGTACAATTAACAGATTAGATTTATGATTAGATGAAAATGGTAAAATGAAAAGATGATTTATTACTTCATCCGGTGTTTAATGGATTTCAACAGTTTAGAGGTTTTGTGGCATTTAACGAAATGTGACGAATATTATAAAATTGCCTAACGATTAACCGATAATTTAATATGTAATATGTGTGACAGGTATATTACTAAATTTAGGACTATCTGAATGCTCTGGTATTCCTTGGTATAAATTTGCCTGTTTGTTAGGTAAACCCCAGTTATGGCAATGGGAAGACGCAAATATTTTCTTTTTATTTTCAATTACATTGCACATTACATTTTATAATTTTTATTGCTATCATTACATTTGTTATTAAATGCATATTTTATATATAGGCAGGTCGATGACCTGGGTATGTATTTTGTTTATATTAAATGTAAGAAAAGTTTTTTTTTTATAAAAATTTATTTTGTTGTTGTCAACTTTCTCAATTAAATGCTGTTTTATTGCGGCTGTCCTCAATAGGTCTTACCAATGGATTTTTATGTATACATACAAATTATTATATTTATTTATATTGTATAAACATATAAAATATATATTTGTTAATTTTATTAATATAATTAATCTCGAAGTGAATATTAAATTCATAATCAATTAATCACAATCCACAATATAATATGTAACATTGCTATAATTATGTTTCTAAGAAGTTGTTTTATAACTAGATTCATTTTACATACATTGTTTGTAGAGCATACAAAATTCAAGTTAGTGGAGACGCTGTGACTACAATTTATTACTTAGTGCGCGAGTACTCGTTTGTGTGTATCGTAATTTATGAAATAAATTGTTATTCAAGAAGTGTGCGCAATTAAAGGCTAGGTTGAATGGACTCTAATGAGGTATGTTATCAATAATCCAATTTTCGTTAAATTTTGCACAGGTAGCAAGAAGTGGGTGGGTAGTAGGCACGATTTCTAATCTGAAATTTTTACAATATTGCGGTTCACCACTGATACTGAAAAAATATTTAGTGTGTGACAGAGAAAGAAAAATGTTCCATTATTGTCTTTAATTCTGAATTTATATAGAAATCTTGGGTGTCAAAATATGATGTTATGGTAATTTTATCGGGGTGTGGGTGAATCCCAATATATTTCATCTGCAATGATAGATTATTCAATATATCAATTTCGTGGAGTTAAATAATAATATTGTAAAAAATAAAATCAATAAAGAATAATCAAATCTACAGGATTAAGAGAAGCTTTGGACAGTATACCACAAAGAAAACCGTAAGTCAGTACTACCTTCTGTGCGTTTTAAATTTGCTTACCATACTAGGATTCAAAAGAGATTATTATTCAAAATAACCTGGATGAATACCAAGACCACGATTCAGTAGAAATCATGAAGCCACAATACGTCCTAGATATATCAGCCGCAAACATCTCATCAGGAAGATCGATGCGGAAAGGTCACGATTTTAATAAATGTAGATATCCGGCATTATACGATTCATGCTACCTTGCCCTGCCAATCGAAATATCTTATTAAACGACCGTGTAAGAGCGATTTCCTATTTAAAGCCAAAATATTCTCGTTAGTTAAAAAGGGGAGATACAATCTTGCCCGTAATAATGTACTTCAAGAGAGTGCAACATTCGTGATAAATGAAATATAGTCTAATGTTATAACTGCTGTATAAAGATGCACGTCTTGACGACACAATGCTTCTACAGCAACTTTTGAAAGCTAATATTATGTGTGATATCAAGCCAATATCTTTTTCGTCGAATGTGATAGTATCTATTAGACTTTTTCTTGTAGCATTTCTAACTTTATAAAAATGCTCCAACGTTGCTAGCTGGCTACTCCAACGGGCTCGAGTGTCGATAATTAATGAAAGCTTAAGGACCTTAAGGATTTCCCCTTCTATATTTTGGATGGATGGATGGATGAATAGTAATGGATGGATAATTATTTTTTACCGAATTTACCGGTAGTTACCGATATAATTACCGGTAATAAAATTATGCACTTTGATTTGCTTTACCGGTAAACCAGTTCACCAGTATTCCAATCCACTTATACCACATTAGGAAAAAATTTATGGAAATTTTTAGAAAACACAAGATTGAAAGTTCATAAAATAAACTCGGTCGTTTGGACGGCTGATGGAACACATAACACAATCATTGGATATATCAACGCGCAAGTCAGACATCTTATTTTGATAGAGAGAAAATCCTTCGTATATTTATTGTACCTTCACTTCGAGGAGAATTGTATTTAGGCATACATTTTTGCACCGCATTCGATATAGCTCCAGCTAGAATCCAAGTTAATCAACTACTAATGGAACTCGATAACAACTCCATGCACACACTTATTGAATTGCAAGCCTCTTTACTTAAGCAGGTGAAAGGGTCTTTTCCAACCTTCGAGAAACAAGGTTTGGGATGAACTACATTAAACTGATAAAATCATCGGTGATATTCACAAGAAAGCAGAGTAATATTTAATGAAAACTGATTAAAAATTGAGCCATGCAGTTTAAAAAATAATTTAGAAATTGTTTACAGAGCGTATGGTAAATAATGACAGCAAGGTGGACCACATTAATATTTACTTTGCACAGAAGCAAACACTCGAAACTTATAGATTGGAGAAGTTAATATTTAACATATTAAAAACCAATTTTAATGAAACCCATTTTTTATAATAATTTTTTTTATTCACTTTTCACAAAAGGCCATCGATTTTTCTTAAAATAAAGATGATAATTAATTACATGTCCGGATTGACTATAAGCTTACGTGTGCATTTTGATCAAACATATTTTTCCTTTATACAGCCTTGAAAGATATTGAATTGTTGTAATGTTGCTAATAAAAAAATTTTCCTCATATAACCAACAATTTAATGTTCAGGAAATTTAGTTGGTCCGGTCCTCTAAAATTGCTTCATAATATTCCGAAATTAAAACTAGAAAGCAACAAATATATATAAGTTAATGCACATAAAGTTTTGTAAATTTAATTTGTGTTTACCATACATCGTTTCAGCAGTTTTATGGTTTAATCTTCAAGGTTAGCGGCCATTTGTTGCGACGCGAAGCAATGTTACAAAAAAAAACTGCAAATGAACGATAAAAATAAATATAATTTACATTTTATTTTATTTTGAAATAATTACCATTTTGCCAACAAATCCGAAAACTAGACGAACTGGCATTTTTGTGGCAAATTGTGTACTGCTTTAAACTCACTTTAAGACTAATTTTTGTTTGAAATCTATCTACATATATTATATAAAAGTCAAAACATGTTTGTATGTTTGTTCGCGAAAATCTCAAAAACTTTACCGCGGATGGACATGCAACTTTCACATGTTACAATATGTATCTCGGCAAAGAGGTGGTCATATGCATAGTGCAATATTTTTTTTACAATAGGTGTCGCGCAAGTCGCACTACCAAATATTACAAACCACTCAACCGATCGTCTTGAAATTTTGACCGTGTATAAGTTGCATGCCCAGAACCAACCTTACAATATTTTTGAATGGTTACAACCCCTAGGTCTAGTTACCCTGGAACAAATTTATTTAAAACACTACCAAATATCGCGAACCGCTCAACTATTGGTCTTGAAATTTTGATCGTGCATAAGTTGCATGTCCCAGACCGAGCTTGCGATATCGCCGGGGTCTAGGGGCCTCGGGACAATTTTGTTTTTAAAATCCTGTGACTGGAATGAGTTAAAGAAAAAGCTTGTATTAAATTAGTGACATGCTTCAATCCGAAGGGTCCTTCCCTAGGGCAAGGGGGCTCTCCTTATAAGTTGCCAGAACATTCATCCAATCTGTTACAAACATTGGATAGGGATTGTATACCAATGAGCAGGCTTTCATAAATTTTTGAAGAGCAAAATTGCATTGCATTGCAAATTAAACAGAGCTATCAGGAAATTGTATTTTGTTTTAATAATTCAAATATAATTTGTTTGTTCATTACTGCACTTCTACCTAAAAGATGTGTAGCCCATATAAACGATTTATCTCTATAAGGATGCAATCGTCAATATGTGGGAATGGAATTGTCTCATTGAACAGGATAGCATGCTGTTGGCCCTGAAATATTGTTCGAAATGAATTGCTTTATCAATCAATTGAATCGACCCGTCGAAATAAATTGATGGACTCGAAAAGAAGGTCAATCAAAAACATAAATAAAATTAAAAAAAATAATACTGACTAAATATTCGACTAAATTGATTTTCTAATTATTTTAACAAATAAAGATTTATAAAAAAGTTAAAATACTATAAAACACTATAAACAAGTTTCAAATCACCATAATTGCATCTTCCAAAAGAAATACCCTTTGCTATAAAATATTTTACGTGTAAAGTTTGAAAAAGTACTAACATTTGCTATTTAAAGATTGTATTCTATAAGATCATTTCCTATAAAATATTTTACGTGTAAAATTGGCTTAGTTTTAAAAGGTACTAACTTTATGCAATAATGCATCTTCTACAAGGAATATCCTTTGATACAAACGTGTAAAATTGCTTTAGTTTGAAAAAGATCGTTTGTTTTTCGAATAATGTTATTTTGACGACTAAACCGTCGTGGATTATTTCAACATATTTTGTAATCGTTTTGTGTAAATTAATACTGATTTGTGTACATCCGAATCCCCATTATTTCCGATTAGGTACAGTGAAATAAAATAATTGGTGATAACTATTTTTCAGTTATGTATTAAATACCGTTTCAATATAATGTACATTCTTATTAAATATATCTTTTCAGTTTTAATGTGTAATCTGTGAATACTTTTTGTTTGTTAACCCTCGCAGAAAATATCTATTTGACAGGCAAATAAATTTTCCATTATAGTTTAGTATATCATCCAAATAAATACGATGTCACGACGACGATTTATTAGGCAAAATACACGCCAATCGCTTAGAGTACGAGCCCCTGCGAGCAACTGAGACACAAGAACAACGCTCACAACGAATACAAAGTGTGCGCATAAAAGTAGCGTGATCACGAGCACTGCAAACGGATGAATAGCATGAATTACGTTTAAGTGTCAATCGCATACGCCTTCAAACGTTACGAACACCGGTAATCAAAACCACAAGTAATCGTGTACGAGTTGTTCAAAACAGAGAACAACAAATCGATACGTTGATTACCATTCACATCCATTCGTTGAAATTGGACCAATCAACATAGTGTGTTCCTACTGCAAAGCAATGAAGAACAAAAACGAAAGGCCTGGCATGTGCTGTTCGAATGGAAAAGTTCCGTTGTCACATTTCGCATTATCACCAGACCCATTAAAATCATTGCTAAATGGTAACACAAGCGAGACACAAAATTTCGATGCTTAAATAGCACTTTATTGTTTTATTACATAAACAGGTGACAGCCCACAGCCAGAGATTTCTTGGCAAACATTTGCAAATACATTGCGTGTTCCCATAAATGGCATCTTTTGGTGCTACCAATGTCATCAGAAACAATTACGTAACAACTAAAGTATAAAATGCAAGGGCTGGTTTACCATTGCGTTGGATCTCTATTGCCCGTTCCATATGAAGAGCACAAAAAATGTACAAACCTACTTTATGGGACCACAATCAGACGATGCACAACAAGTAGACGGCGATAACGGCGCGGGACGTGACATTGTCGCATCCCTGCGAGACGTGACATTGTCGCATTCTTCCATAATACAAACGAGTTAATTCGATTGTTTAAAGTAGCTAAAGACATGATGATATCGGACGATCACACCATTGTAACTAAAGCCGATAGAATACCAGTCGGACAACATCAAAGACGATTCAATGCACAAACCATCGATGAAGTGACAATTGTGATTGCTGTTGAGGAACTTAATTCACTTGACATAATCCTCCGTCACCACAATGATCAACTTCAACGAATTGCAGAAATGCATCCCTTCTATGATGCATTACAATACCCAATTATCTACTGGGATGGACAAGATGCATTAATATTAAACAAAGAAATCCAACAACAGGTAATTCGGCAACCATAAATAACAATCGCAATAAAATAATAATCGAGAATATTGTTTCCATTTCAGAGAAGTTATATCATCAATTCATCGTGGATATGTACGCAAAAATTGAATCGGAACGATATTTATTCGATTCAATCAAGCTAAACTGCGATCAGATGACTATATTCACCTTCATGATGCCTTACAAAAGGACGGCAATATCAAAGATTTGGGAACAATGGTCATACTACCAGCCACATTCACAGGAAGCCCCCGAAACATGCACGAGTATGCGCAAGACGCCATGACATATGTACGTACATATGGTCGCCGCAACTGCTCATAACGGTCACGTAATCCCCTTTGGAATGAGATTAAGGGACAATTAATTAACTGGCCAATCATCTTCGGATCGACATGACCTCATCATCGCACGTGTATTCAAACAAAAGTTCAAATGACTGATGGAATTCTTAGTAAATTATCGCGTATTTGGAGAGACACGTTGCTGGATGTACTTGGTAGAGTGCCAAAAACGTGGATGGCCACATGCACACATTTTGATTTGGTTAGTGCACAAAATAACACCAAATCAAATCAACACCGATCAAGTGATTGTAGCTGAAATACCTGGTCGACTACTCGATCCAGACTTATTTGAAGTAGTTACCAAACATATGATCCATGTAGATTACGAAATCATCAATCCAACGTAGCAACGATGGTTACCCATTCTATCGACGTCGCTCAATTGACGAAGGCGGACATTCGGCAATAATAAAATTACGAAACAACGACATTGACATCCATAATCTCTGGGTTGTATCTTATTCGCCATTGCAATCGATCAAATATATCTGCAAATATATCAACAAATAATCGGACATGGCGGTCTTTGCATTGACCAATAGAAACAATCAAATCACGAGATACCAAATGGGTCGCTAAGTAGTAATGAGACAATTTGGCGAGTTTTGTCATTTCTAATACATGAACGCCATCCAACAGTTGTTCATTTGGCTGTTCATCTGGAAAATGGATAGCGTGTGTATTTCACTGCAGAGAATGCATGACATCGAGCAGATAAACCACTAGCCACAACATTGACAGCATTCTTCACATTAAACCAAAATGATGAATTCGCTAGGACCTTGCTATACTCGGAGGTGCCAAAATACTTCACATGGAACTGAACATCAAAAAAATTTCAAAGACGCAAACATGGTAAAGCTGTAGAAGGATACAATAATTTATTTTCAAACCACGCATTGAGTAGACTGTACACAGCTCATCCCAACAATGCAGAATGCTTTTACTTGCGATTATTATTAGTTAATGTAAATGGACCCACATCGTTTTAATAATTGAGAACAGTTGGAGCCCAATTGTGTCAAACTTATCGTGAAGCATGCCACAAATTAAAATTACTGGAAAATGATATACATTAGGATACATCACTAGCGGACGCATCAATCACTCGTCAACCGCACATAATTTGCATCTTTTGGCATTGCAGCAACCCTTTTGGATGGAGATAGAACAGCACACTCTGCATTCAAACTGCCATTGAACATGCAATTTACTGAGAGACCCACATGCTACATAAAAAATAATTCAGGAATGGGAAAAGTTTTGCAACATGTAAAGTAGTAGTATGGGATGAATGGGTGACGGTCTCTTTATCGTGAACAATTTATCGTGTTTCAATTTAACGTGAACATTTAATCGTAGAACAGTTTATCGCTTAAACAATTTACCGTGGACACAATTTATCGTGGGACAATTAACGTAGAACAGTTTTTCGTGGACAATTTATCGTAGAAAGGTTTTATGCGTGGTATCAAAAAATTAGTGGGATTCTTTAATGATTTTTGGAAGAAGCTCTGGAATATTGCCATGTGGGACGGAACTCGGTAGTTTCTTAACCGATTATGATGGGATTGGGTATGTTGGATGGTAATGGGATTATTGGATGATTTTTTGAAGAAGTTCTGGAATATTGCCATGTGGGACGGAACTCGGTAGTTTCTTAACCGATTCTGATGGAATTGGGTATGTTGGATGGAAATGGGATTATTGAATGATTTTTGGAAGAAGTTCTGGAATATGGACATGTGGGACGGAACTCGGTAGTTTCTTAACCGATTATAATGGGATTGGGTATGTTAGAAGGAAATGCGATTATTGAATGATTTTTGGAAGAAGTTCTGGAATATTGCCATGTGGGCGGAACTCGGTAGTTTCTTAACCGATTCTGATGGGATTGGGTATGTTGGATGGAAATGGGATTATTGAATGATTTTTGGAAGAAGTTCTGGAATATGGACATGTGGGACGGAACTCGGTAGTTTCTTAACCGATTAAAGATCCCGGCTCCTACAACCCCCGAAATTAAAATCTAAAGAGCCCCGCAGGGCGACGGGGAGGAGCGTAGGTGTCATTAATAGATTCTATATAATCCGCTCATACGTGCGGCATGCAGTGCGACATGTTTGAAGATCCCGGCTCCTACGCCCCCCGAAATTAAAATCTAAAGAGCCCCGCAGGGCTACGGGGAGGAGCGTAGGTGTCATTAATAGATTCTATATAATCTGCTCCTACGTGCGGCATTATAAAAAAATATTAAATTTCATTTATTTTTAAATGAGATTCAATATTTTTTTATTAAATTTTTTTTAGCACGTCTTAAATAATTTTTTTAAATTTTAGTTCGTTTTTATTCCAATAGATGGTGCTAGGTCTAAAATGCTAAGCAAAGCCACATTTTTAGTTATAAACAATGCCGCTCTTGGTCAAAGTGGCGCTACCGTCGCTCAGACTGTCAAAAATTTGAATGCGATACTAAAGCTATTCCAAACTGTTATACGATAAATTGTCCACGATAAACTGTTATACGATAAATTGCCCACGATAAACTGTTCTACGATAAATTGTTCCACGATAAATTGATTCCACGATAAATTGTTCTACGATAAATTGTTCTACGATAAATTGCTCACGATAAATTGTTCACGATAACCTGACAGTAAATCCGGAGCCATTCGCAAGTGCACTCATTTTGCTGGCTGGTGATTTTCGTCAGACTCTACCACTTATACGATACCACGTTCCACACCAGCCGATGAATTAAACGCATTTCTCAAATCATCTGTTCTTTGGCGAAATGTTCAGAAAATTATATTGACCACCAACATGCGTGTCCAACTGTAACAAGACGAATCCGCTGCTCGATTCGCCAAGCAACTTTTAGATCTTGGAAACGAAAAAATGCCAATCGGTGACACCACAAATTTCATTACCATTCCACCAGATTTTTGTAACTTTACACAGACAATTGACGAATTGATTAACAGCGTATTTCCAAACATTAACTGCAATTACATGAATCAATAATGGCTAATATTAATGCTATTAACACAGCCATTCAAAATCAAATATCTGGGAATTCTACCGTATTAGTCAGGTGATTGCGTCATGAATCAAGAAGAAGTTGTTAATTATCCGGTCGAATTCCTCAATTCACTTGATTTGCCAGGATTACCACCACACGAATTGTTATGGAAAATTGGTGCATCCATCATTATGCTTCGAAAGATCGATACGCCACGACTGTGCAATGGCACCAGGCTGGTTGTTAAAAAAAATTAATGGATAGCATTATAGCAACAATACTGAATGGCAAATTCAAAAGGGAACATGTCTTATTACCATAGAATAAGTACATAAGAATGATAATTTTCTTGTATTAAAATGGCATTAGGCATATAATTGAGTACTGGCGTATAATTGCTAACGCAGTACGAGACAACGATATATTTAGGATTGTTCGCCTTTCCTTGTTACACAATATTGAAAACAAGAAAAAACGTTCGTATTTTTTTTTTTTTGCTCGACTATATAGTAAACGAAAACTTTTGAATGAAGGAAACAATAACAAAACAACACAATGTGACAATGATCATACTGTCGGGTTATTAAAAACGACCGCACGATTTATTTGTTTATCTGTGTGTGTATAATGAACATTTATAAAAAATAAAATATTCTATATATATATATAAAAATAATATTAAACAAATAAAGTAAAATAGATAGATAATTATTTTTTCTATATATGTATATGCGGCTGCATATAGTTTTTTGCTTCAATTTACGAGTATGGTTGAATGTGTATAATTTTAATTTTTAATGAATTATACTTTTCGTTATTTTTCGTACTTCGTTTCCCATTTTATATTTATGCAAAGCATACTTCACAGGAATATAATTTAAAAGTTTTCGTTTACTATATAGTCGAGCAAAAAAAAATACGAACGTTTTTTTCTTGTTTTCAATATTGTGTAACAAGGAAATGCGAACAATCCTAAATATATCGTTGTCTCGTACTGCGTTAGCAATTATACGCCAGTACCCAATTATATGCCTAATGCCATTTTAATACAAGAAAATTATCATTCTTATGTACTTATTCTATGTTATTACGACGAATACCAACGATACCGACCGATATGCCATTCGAATTTAAAAGATTGCAATTTCCAGTGCGACTTGCATGCTGAATTCTGGCACATGGACAGCTATACGTCGCCTGTTCAAGCGTCGGAAAACCCGCCAACTTATTTATGTACGCCCCAAATGGCAAAACTAAAAGTATTGTTTACCCAGGAGCATTACAATAATATAATAATTGTTCATTCAATAAAAAAACATATTAACCAGCCCACGCCTGATATCAGCTAACTGTTGCATATGTAAATATGAGCGTTGCAGCGCACGCTGGGTATCCGCTACTTTTAAATAAAATTCGGAGAACAAAATGCAAAATACGATATTTATTTGATTTGTTACCATCTCCCCGCAAAATGTGTTTTACAAAGTACAAAGTAGATTTTGAAAAGTATTTGAATATTTTAAAAACGGTTAGTAATTTATTCTCAACGAAAACAACAAAAGTGTTTCATTTTTAATATATTTGCATATGTTTGCATTGCAATATCATTAATCTAATTTCTCATCAGACGCTACTCAGCAATAATTTTAATATTTAAAAATGCACTGTAAATATTGCACTGCAAATTTTACAAGGCTCGTACTTTATTAAAACGTTATTGGTAATAATTGCAAATTTGGGTTTGTACAGCAAAATGTGTAAATGACTCCGCGCGATTTCTTTCAGTGTAATGGTGAGGAGACTGATGATGATGAGGGGCGGCAGATTCCGATGTCTGTTATAAACTGAAATTCTGTTTTTGCACTTTTTAGTTTCGTTGCGTCGAGTGTTCGTGGTTTCGCACAAGGTAACCAACCTATACCTTGCGCGACGACGTATAGTTATGCTTTACTGGGAGATTGTAATTCGGAGCCTCAGATGAGCGGGTATTTCTTCGAAAGAGCGCCATAATCGTTGTTGACGCTGCAATGTTTTGGAGATGGCGTGCCCCACAACTTGGGTGATGATTGCGGTCACAGTGAGGGTTGGAAATGAATCAGAAAAAGTTATGTTCTTCAAATCGACCACGATACCATATTGGTACAGAAATTCAGCACCTATAATAGGCATGTCTACAGTCGCGATGATGAAAGGATGTGTGAACGATCGCCTGAGACCGAGATTAGTCACAGGGTATCACAGATACTTCAGCCCCCGAATCGATCAAAAATTGCAAGTTGTTTTCGTGATCTTTGGTGATGTATCGGTGTAATGTTTGGCAGTCTTCCACGTGAACTAATGTTCATATTGGCCAGTGTTCGCTGTCGATCTGCCAATTGTTGTTGCGCTTTGTCGAGTTGTCTTTGCATTAAAGCAAGGGCTGAGTTTGTTTAAATTGTTTCGGCCAGCTTAAGATTGGTTCCGGCCGATAAGTCAAATAGTGTGCAGCGATGCTTAATGCATTGTTCCATAGTATGTTTGTTCTGGTTGGTTCTACATGATTCGGGCTGGCTCCATATAGTCGAAGCATTACTACATGGCTTCGGTTGAAAAATCAGGTAGTGCACAGTGATGCACAATACATTGTGCTACTTCTGTCATTGTTGATTTGGAGCCAACTGATATTGTAATACTTCCGGCTGACATTGTTATGGCGGACGAAAGATGTTTCACTACCATATGCATTGAACTCATTATGGAAACTCAATGGTTCCGGCTGATAAAACTCATGCTACTTGAGCTATAGTTGATTTTGTTCCGACTGGTATAGTTCCGGCTTGTATATTTCCGACTGAGAATTCATATAGTGCACAATGATGCACAATACATCGTGCCCCTTGTGCCATACTTGGTTTGGTTCCGGCTGATATGTTTCCGGCTGATATCTTCCCGGCTGGCGTGACGGACCCATACTCGTATTTTTGACAACCAACATCAACTTCTTCAATCACTCAACATTTTTTAAAGTGTGTATCACGTTTTACAAGTATTTGAATTTACGAAGGAAAGGTGTTATTCGTGATGTTCACCCGAATTTAGTTTTTACAGCGATTAGTTTTTTCGGTGAACATGGTATTGCTCTATTGAACATCGTGTTGGCTAATGTTGTACTTGCCAGACTCATCCCTCTCGCCGGAAACATCATTGGCGACTATAAATATGGTTTTCGTCCAAACCAATCGACTACTGACCAGTGTTTCACCATGAGGATGAGCTAGGAAAAATATTGGGAGTACAGCATAACCATACATCAACTATAGACTTCCGGCAGGCATATGACAGTATAAACCGGTAATCTATGAGCGGCACTCATACGTCTAGAAATTCCAGAGAAACTCGTTTCTCTGTGTAAATTAACAACGTCCGAGTCTGTATGTAGAATCATAATTGAAGGATTTATGTCAATCTCGGAATTGGTGACCATAACTTTGATAGAACTTCGTTGAATGAGCAGGCAGGAATAAAAGCCCTAATCCCTGCCGAACAACGAGTTTTCTACGCCCAATCAAAATTATTGCGAATATCTATCGCAGTCGTGCAAGCTCGCACTTTATAAACCTCTCATAAGACCTGTGCTGGCTTTCGGATACGAGAGCTGGACCATGACCTCTAACGATTTTAGATGGTTATCTACCTTCGATAACCAGCCGGTCTGCGTCGTAGAAGAAGACCTCGATTGCACTGGTGTGACGACGTCGAACAAGTATTACTACTCGTATTAGGATGTCAAAACTGTAGGACGAAAGCGATGGATCAAGAAGGATGGCGGACCGTAGTGCGGGCGGCAAAATCCCTTCATCCCATGAAGCTAGAGAGAGAGAGATATAGGGATAAAGAATTTTAGTGTGATACCATTTGGTTAAATTTTCCATATCCTTAAACAGGTTTCTCCTTATATGTTTGAAAGCCATATAGCTGTAAACAGAACTGCATAAATATAAAAAAGGGTGAATACTAGTATGTTAAGATTAAATTGTATAAATACGATAAAGTGACAAATACAAATCCGCATAAAATATGATTATAGTCAGTGATAAACTGTTCGGCTGAACATTAACTAAATTCCTCTAAGATTTTCAATGCTAGAAATAAGAAAATATTTATCTCAGGATCAAATGTTGCCTTACATTTTTTTAGAAATCTTGAAATGGTAACCTTAAGCATATAGATAATATAATTAAATTTGCATACAAAGCCAACAAATTAAATTTTAGTGTATTATTAATTTGTCTATCAATGTATTATTAAATTAGCCTTAAATACATCACGTTACTGATACAGGCCAAGCAAGGACCTATACATTATCAACTTGACCGTTTTATTGAGTTTATTGAGCAATCTTATAGTCACACGCGTACTTTGCAAAAAAAATGTCATTACATAAAAATAAATAAAAAATTTGTTGACTTACTGGAACGACGTCAATTTGATAAGATGGAAATAAATCATCCCATTTTGGTATTGCACCGGCGAATTATTAACAATCCTCAAAATTTTTTTTTTCGAGTTTAAACGCAATTTTATTTTGTATAATATATAATGTAAGGGCGCATGCGCTGCATTCATGCAATTCGTATCAAAATTATTGATTATTCATTGTAAATACACTGTCAAGGCGCATTTCAATTTATATGCACTTATCGTCCTCTAATATAAAACAATAATTATCTTGAACTAAATATTCAATATAAAATAATATTTTTAGAACAATTTTTTTCATATTAATAAGCTTGTACGTATAAAGGTTGCGTAAAACCACTTAAATAAATTACCTATTCGATCATCTGGTCTCGATAATACTTTATGTTTGGAAAGTCCATAACTGCAAAATAAAACAAAAACCGCGATATTACAAACTTTTACATAATTAGCATACAAAATTCGTATGCCTTGTGTTGTTATTAAAAATATAAAAATTTTCATACCTCACGATTTTTCACATATTTGTTTAAAAAATATTCGTAAATTATTATTATTATTAATAATAATAATAAAAGACGTTGTGTAAATTTTGTACAAAGATAGGTTGGTGTATGCAGTCTAAATATTTGCATGCTAAATAAATTAACGTGCGAAATCAAAATTTAATTATTTTGATCAACACAAAACTTTCTATTTGTAGAAAATATTGATGAAAATTTAAATGTAAAATTTCCCAACAAAAAATTCTATGTATATAGTGGAGTTAGCCCCTTCGTTTAAAATATGGGTCAAACACGTTCAAGTATTCTATCAAATTTACCAGAGGGCGAAGCTCTGTAATTCAAACCAATAGAAAAAATTGAACACATTTAACGCATTAATAATCATAATACACGACCAATATTTATTTAAATTTATACGCAACATACACCGAGTCTACACACGATAGCAAACTATAACTCCAAACGATATTCACAAATAACACAAAAAAATCTTCAGGTGAATGAACTTCTTGCTATTAAACAATAGACCAAAAAGTAAATTACTAATTCTTCTTCCAAAAATGTCCCATAAAGTGAAAGCGATCAAAAATTTATAAATTCAACGACAAAAAAATTTTTTTTCTAAAACTATCAATAAGCCTGCATTGAATGTGTAAGTCAGTATGTTTTCTCATGTGACATCATAACACATATTACATAACTACTTTATTTAACTAATAAATAATCAATCTTGTATATATCCACTATAAATAAATAGAGAAGTCAATGAACTTGCTTGCACTTTATAATAGCAACAATCAACACGACCACATTTGTAAAGTTTTACATTTTTCATATTAAATATACACAAGAAAACTAATAACGAACGAATTGTGATGATGATGATTATGATGATGATGATTATATACGGTGACAATAGTTATACTTTTATGTTGACTATGAAAAATGTATGTGTGCAGTGTTACATTGTGTGTTGATTACATTACACGGCAAGTAATTTTCTAATTCCCCATATATGTATAGTAATTATACGCACATTCGATTACAAATTACAATTAGCTTTGATTTGCCCCAGTGCGATAAGTACGTACAATGTAACTCAATAATATGCGGAGTCTATAATGTTGTTAAAAGTGGAAACTGCTAATTGAGTTATGGTCTTAGAGATTTTAATCATAAACGGAAAATTGTTGGTGAGAGAAATGTAATTTTTGGTATGACTATTTGACAACCCCCTCTTTGTTAATATTTACAATTGGCTTGGAATAGAAATTCATTTATAGTGACATCATCGACATAGGCGAGTGCTTGTGGCCAAATTAAAGTAGATCGAGGTCGGAAGTTCAATCAAGATTTTATGACATCAGTGCCAATATTATGATTTTGTAGTACTTCAAAATACAATTTGACCTAGTACACCCAAACGATGAAAGCATATTGGTTTAATTAATCGTTACGTTTGGAATTATTGTTGACAATTATCCGATTTATGCTTAGATACTGCATTATTATATCGCTCTCTACCATTTTTAAATTAGGTATGGGCATGGTAGAATGGTTAAACTACGCCCGTACTTCTGGAGTTAGTATGACGTTCGAGAAGTTGTTGAGTGTCCAACTAAAACATATTTAGCGTGCAAACTTGCAACCCTATTTTGATAAGCTTCACGATGCTTGGTATAATCCTGGAGTAAATTCATATTTAAGGTTTTATATATCAACTAGCGGACCCGACAGATATTGTCCTGTCCGAATGTTGGTTTGCCTGATATTAGCGGGTTTAGCAAATGTTTTTTCGATATTGGAATTTTGGATAACAGTTGACATTTGACATAGAGTTTGACATTTCAATCTGTTCCTTTCGTCATTGTGTGATTTGCTATTGCCCAAAGCAGAATCAAAAAAGAGTCGATATTTGGTGCTTGTCGATACTTTTCGTGAGGATGGAAGAATAATGGTGTTGTTGTATGTGTGTAAATGTTTGACAGCTCTGTTTTGTCATTAGCTGTGTGGAAGAGGCTGCGTGATTTCTGTTAATCCGTGAGCTCATAATTCATCTACAGGCGACTGGAGATGTGGCGGCGACTTATGAAAATGGATGCTCCTACGCTGTCGATGTACTGAACCATATATACGCCAAATGAGTAGCAGAGAAATGTGACGCACCAAACACGATCATTTTGCTGGGCTTCAAATTTTCGAGTTTTATGTCCTGATATGCGAGAAACCTTAAAAAATAAAAAAGAAATTTTCATAAAACAACTATAAATAAATTTTTAGAACCCGATCACAGCGCCACCTATCGAGTCCAATTTTGAATCTTAACCATCCAGGGACCCGCTCATATACACACAAAAAAATTCATCAAAATAGGTCTAGTCATTTAGAAGGAGTTCAGTCACATACACACGTACAGAAGAATTAAGTGAAATCCCGGTATAACAAGCATCCAAGGAATTGCTCTTTTGGTTTGTTATAAACGTGTGTGTGTGTTTTAAACATAACTTCGGTTATAACAAACCAAGTTCGTTATAAGCGGATTTTTTATTTTTCTGTTGGTTCTGATTTGTTTTATTAAACATATAATACACTAAAACCTCGTTTAACGATTACAATGTGTACATCGTAAATTCGTAAATCGAGGTATTTCGTTAAGCGAGGATTGTTTTTTTACTATATTTTATATGGGAAAACAAATAATTAACAATCAACAATTAACAAAATAACAGTCATCAAAAAAAATTTTCGGTTCTGGCTGAATGTGCTAGTAAGAGTTTGTGCGCTATGTGCACCATTTTGTAAATTTTGCAAAACCTTGGTTAGGTTTCCCTATGGTGGTGCTTCTCGACAACCATGTGCTTCGCATCGTGCTAATGGAGTGGATATTGTTTCTTTTCCGCCGCTCTGTAGTTACAAACTACAGCCACTGAATGTGTCTATTTTCGGACCGATATAGAGACATAATACAAGTCGCAGTGTTCTGCATGTGCATAACTCGTTGTTTTAGGTAATGGAAATTCGTCATATTGCTGGCCTTGTCTGTAAGACTCTTGATCTGGCATTGACACCCAAAATCATGAAATCCGGCTTCAGAGCATCCAGAATTCATCCATACGATCCAGACATCTATTCTGCTGTTGATTTTATTTAAGCGGTCGAAATATGAAAGAAGGTGGCTCCGAGGATCGCATTGATAAAGAGGAGCAGCGTCGAATCGTCTTTCTTGGGACAGATGTTGTACATGAAGTGAAATAGTTACTACACCAAAACCTTCCACATCTACAGCATCTTCAACAACCAAAAAAGCCACCAAATCGCGGTCGTAAACCGATGCAAAGCACCATGTTTACTTCTCCAGAAAGCGTTGCTGCTTTAATGGAGAAAGCCGCTAAGTGAGCAGCCGTCTCTCATCCGAAGAAGAGTAAAAAAGAAGGCAACTGCAATCCGTCGGCCAAACGCTCTAAAGTAAAGAACTCTTCACCATCTGATAATGATATCAACTTCTATATCATCTGTTTCAAGCTCCTGCCATTGAAGTTGACCGCTGCAAATTCCGTCAAGTGCAAATGTGTCATCGGCCCATGCATTTGAAGTTTGCTGACATGTATTCACATGCAAACATTGTGTTTCTGACTTGGAAGATGAGGAAAACGATAAATAATTTAAAAAAGCCGTTTTTTGTTATTTTTGCCACTGAAGGCCTGTAAAAATTTTTTTTCTAGGTTACGGAATCGAAGTAGTTACTTTAGCAAACAGTTAACTAAAGACTCTAGTTTTTCATTGATACCCATATCTTCACGTAATATGACGCAAAGGAAAATTATGGGTCAAAAACCCGGAGACTCCTCCCCTATTAATTAATATTCTTCGTTATTATTAGTTTGTTCTTTTTTTATAAGTTGCGTATGTTGGGGTACCGAATTAAAAAAGTTCTTTAAAAATGAATTAAAAAAGTTAATTTTTGTATGAACATCTGCTACTTATTTTAATTCATATTTTTAACTTAAAATTATGAATTAATAAAAGCGATTTAGAAAAATGAGAAAACTCAAAAATGAATTAACAAAGGCTTACACTATTTCATTTTTAAAACACATACCTTAATTCATTTTCAAAATGAATTAAAAACGGCACATTTTATTTCATTTTATAAATTAAAAAATCTTAATTCGACTTTTAACAAATATTCAGAAATGTGCATTATTTTGGGCTAAAGTTTACTTTACGTATACATCGGGAAAATCAGGTAAGGAGTATAAATTTTTAAAATTTTTAAATGAAGGATTGTTTATCAACAGCTTTTAGGAGGAGGGAGCTAAATTTTTCCGGAAAATTGTCCCATTTTCCGGGAAAATTTTCACTTAAAAAAATTCCGTATTATTCTATTCAAAATACGTACAAATGTAAAATCTTTATAAAAATTTCGATATTAGGATTGTACCTTAACAGTTTTTCAACAGTACAAATAATTTTTCCGGAAAAATTTTTCAATTTTTCCAGGAGAATTTTGATATTTTTTCAATTTTTTTTTTACCTAGTTTGACACTTAAAGAATTGTACAAATTGTGGGATAACGGGGGTTTGGGGGCCCATCCTCTAAGGTATAAACGAATTAAAATTACATTAAAAAAAATTTATATATACGAAAGTTGATTCTTTTAACCCTTGTTGCACTATCAGAAAAAGCGATAAGAGCGAGAGAAACTCTTTGATCTGTGCCTGCAAGGTTGGCGAAGCAATTTTATTAATAAAAATAAAAAATAATATTGAAAAAATAAAAAAAATAAAAAGCAAATCAAAAAATTTTCCGGAAAAATGTAGCTTCTCCTCCCCCTAAAAACTGATAGTAAACAATCCTTCATTTAAAAATTTCCAAAACTTTATTCCGTACCTGATTTTTCCGATGTAGACATAAAGTAAAATTTCGCCTTATTTTGCATTGCCAAATTTTTACGTGCCAAATTCAAATTTAATTTCCAAAAAATTTTCATTAATCAAAATAACATTTTTTTCATTTTATAAAGAGGCTTATATTATTTCATTTTATAAACACTTATATTAATTCATTTTAAAACTGAATTAAGAAATGCCTTTATAAATTCATTTTATCGAACTTTTTTATTTCTTTTTCAACTCTGATTTGAATTCATTTTTAAAATGAATTAAAAACTCTTATTTTAATTCAGAAAAAAAAACTTTTTTAATTCAAACTTTTTTAATTCATGTAGCTGCGTATGTTAAGTAGAATCTCTTTTCTAAAACTCAATGCATAGTGTATTTTGGCCAAAGGGAAACTTAGCACTCTTGAGCAAAGGATTGGGGAATCGTAAAGCTCTTTCTGTTGTCTAAACTATTGCAAGACTGAAGGAGTTAGGAGATCATAGAACCAACTAGACGAGTTGAATTTATTTTAAATATTGGTAAAATTTGTTGAACTATGCGAAATCAAAGATGCAGATACCAACTATGAGTAGTTATGTGTTGAAATGACAATAATATTTTAAACTACCAGTACACCTTTTACATATACAATTTTCGGTAATTCTACTCTAGAATTACACTCTTACAGTGACGAAGTCTGTGTGCCATTTCCAATTCGACGCAATTTATAAAAGATTATCTTAATTTATTTTCGCGCAACTGATTTTGAGATGCTACCGTGGGAAATCACATTCACCACAAATTAAAATGTAAAGTACATTAAAAGATTGTTGTTCTAAATCTTATAAACAAAGATTAAATCTTTGTGCAAGCATAAAAAAAGGAGATCGGATATTATATGTCATTCGTATATTTACAATGCACAGTAATCATTTTTCACTTATTTGTTTATTTTGTTTTTTTCAATTTCCGGCATGGTGTATTTGTGTGGATCAAGAGATAAATGAAAAATGCTGTATATGATTTCCAAACGTAATCAATTTTCAGTATTTTTTTTTTTTGCAAAACACGATGTAATACCGTACTTTTACCCAATTTAACAATTTTATAACATTTTGGTTGGTAAAAAACCGCGCCGTATTATTTTTCATTACATAACCGAAAACTATCGCGCTCGTCTCGTCCAATTGTTATGATTTCTTGTATTTGGATTACTCTATTTAGGTATCCTGCAGAAAAGCCACAATACAAAGATTTGAATGAACTCTTCAGGTAAATTTATAAAAATTTTGTTATTTAAAGTTAGGTCAGTAGATCGAATAACTTTTTTTTTTGCCTTTTATTTGGTTTATATGTATAACCATGTATAATGAAACTTACAAGTAATAAAAACTTTTTTGCAAAGAACACAATTTAATTTTTGCATAAATCAATTTTAACGATCACAAAAAGAAAAACTGTAAAGGCTTATTGTATGCGAGTATATAAATCCGCGCGCAATAAATAACCCTCAACCAGAATGAACACAAATCACAGAATTTTTGTCAAAAATATAAACGAATCCCAAATCTTTAAACGTAAGACTTTAATTTAATATTAATAAACGTAAAACAATAAAAATAAATTAAGAAAGGGATATCGGGCGTCGTAGAATATTATGTTCATCAAGCAAATTATGAGTACATAATAATATCTGAGAAACCGCAGTCCTACTTTTTTTTTGTATACAACCCATCCAAATTATTTTTGTGCATTGTCTGTAGCTGTTCTGTTGTTGTATATTATCAATTGGTTTCAGACGGTAAAGATTTTAATTTTTCGGTACAATTTGAACCTAAATATGTTGTGAAATTTATTTTTATTTATAATTTTGGTTTTGGGTTTTGAAGAGAATTCTGATATTTTTATTATTTTATGCTTTCTATAAAAGTATATTAAGGTAGAAATACAATTATTTTTATTACCTGTCATGGTTATTTTTATTTTTGCATAATCAGAACTATTTCACAAGATCACACTTAAACTTAAGTGTATAAAATAAATTACTTTAATATCGTGGACGCATTTTGCAATGATGTTTTCGTTTCAAATAAGATTTTCGAGAACATTGAACTATCTGAAATTTCAAGGTACGTTGAATTATTTATTTATTTACAATTTACGTTGGCGATGGATCTACAAAATGAACCTGATACTTAGTTTGTACAAGTCTGTGAAATTTAGCCAACAAGATAAGTCAAACATGTAGAATTCATTAAAAATGTACCGAACTTTCTAGTCGTTTTGCTCCTACATTCCCCATAAAAAACGCATAAAAAGTCTTCCGAAACTTCACGAATAGGTACAAAAAAAGTTTTCGCAACACATTTAAAAAGTTTTTTTTAAGCTGTGAAGAACCGCATAAAAAAAATTCATTTATGTTTTAATTTGATTGAAATTTTGTTAGGACTTAAGTTGATTGTACTGAATAATTTTTTTTCATACACACAAAAAAAACGCATAAAAAAATACCGGATTACAATTGTCACACTCACGTACTCAATAGTACACTACTCTTTCCTACTATCGTGAAGTATCACAACACTCCTCTCCCATTAAAAATCAAAGTTAAAAATAACAGTAATTCAACATAACGAAAAAAAAACCAAAGTTTGAGCCTAAGGTTAAAAATTTAAACATCAAAGATTAGGTTTGAAATTTTGCTATAAAATAAAAAATATATTTAAAAAAACTTTTTAAAAAACCACGCTTATATTTAAAGGCTCTAAAAATTAGATAATATATAAAAGGCTTTGTAAAGTAGAAAATAAAATTTGGGGCGCTTGTGGGGCGCTCCTTTACGGCATTAGTAATTTAAAACTACTAGACACATTTTGAAGAAAGATTTTATTTTCTACTTTTCAAAGCCTTTTATTGTTTTATCTACTTTTAAGAGCCTTTAAATATGGCGTGGTTTTTTAAAAAGTTTTATTTAAATATATTTTATTTTCTACTTTTTAGTCATCGAAATGTTTTAATGTCCAAAAATGTTTGAATCTTGTATTGTCATCCGAGTTAAGCCTTCATGCAAAATTTCAGCTCAATTGGACTATCGTGAGTGGTTGAAAAATTGATTACAAAATTTGACGATACAAACAGACACACAGAGTGAGCTAATATAAGCGTGGTAATAAAAAATCTTAAGCCTTCTGATTTCTTTTGGGCTAGAGTACTTGTACTTACTCGTATATTGACCTAAAAATAAAATTCTGAGCCCAAAAATTGATTTTCTTAATGATTAACCTTTATGTGACTGAATGGGTACAATTGTACCCAAATGCATATTTGACTCTAAATTTGTTTATCATACAGTTTACGTAGGTGGCTGAAACTCTCTGACATCTTTAATTTTATTCCTTGGGTGAGAAATAGGTACATAGAGAGAGAGAGAGAGAGAGAGAGAGAAGAGAGAGAGAGAGAGAGAGAGAGAGAGAGAGAGAGAGAGAGAGAGAGAGAGAGAGAACAAAAAACAAAATTGGTTCTCTCGTATATATATATTTTTTTTTTTCATATTCATGGGACAAAATTTCGTTGCATTATTCTATATAATGCGACCCCAAAAACATCTTCGATGTTAAAAATAAAGTCTAACTTCTAAGTTCTGTCGTAATCGTCATAGCGCTGCGGGGCTTGACCGACATTAACTCGAGCCGTGCTAGTAAAAAAAAAATGGTCCAGCGAAATGTTTCCACCGTCATCGTGGAAAGTGAATCGCTTTTTAAGTTCTTCTTGCCCAATTGCGTTTCGGCTAGCACAAGATAATTTACCAACCCGCATCTCTTCATAATAACTCCGGGCGACTATTTCTACTTATTATTCCTCAAAATTTTAGCAAACACATCCTCAACAGCCTCTAACTCATCCTACTTTGTAGAATGGAGCTGATTGAATTGTTATGTTCCATTTTCGTATCGCGTTCTGTTGGCCCTTGGTTTACATATTATGTTACTACTGGTACTACATGTTACTTATTAAGTACAATTTCGGTTACAAACAAAGCCACGTAACACATCAAGAATTTGTGTAGAATTTGATCGGCGTTACCTTCTCCATAGTTTCTTTAATCCGGTCTTCAACGAGTTGATGAATTTTTAAGCCCGACCATTTTACTGTAGATGAAACGGTGCCGTTGTGTTGTGCTCGATGCCGTTTTTACTGTAAAATCTGACTCAAAGCGGCCTGACAAAAATTGGAGACCGTTGTCCAAAACGATGGTGTCGTAGAGTCATGGCGAGGAAAACTTCTTCTAAGCGGTCGATCGTTTTTTCAGCCGTTATTTATTGCATTTAAAAAACTTCTGTCAATCCGCTAAATACGTCAATGATTTACCAGATATAGCAAAAACAATTTACGTGTCCTGCAAAATGGATGTGAACTCTTGACCAAATGTTCCTATTTGGCATTGGCTATTACAGCAACGTCCACGACTTCAGGAGTGTGGTTATTGGATAATCGATTTCGTCTGGTAGATCGTGCATCAATGCTGCCCCATGCCATTGCCAAATGCGTCCACCGCCACGTAAATTTTCTCTCCAGGTCATGGTGGGTTAACGCATAGTTCGTCCTTACATTTACGTCCTTGCACATCAATTCTTCCAATGACCCACGAATGCTTTTCTTGTAACTGCTCCTAGGAAAGCTTGAAACTGTTCGGCATATTTTGGTGTGAGAACCTGTCTCAGAATCTAGATTTTTTGGGGATTTATCGTAAGCCATTTGCGTAGACGATGTAGCCCAGAAACTCCAATTTTTTCTGCCCAAATCAACACTTTTCGAACTTAAACCGAAACCCGTACTCTTGGATGCGCTTCAAAGTCTTGAAAAGATTGTCATGATGGTCTTCCTATAATTAGTTTTAAATTTGAATAAATGAGAAAAAATCGTTAATTGTTGAAAATTCCAGATACTCACCTAACCGGGTGTCTTCACACCCGGTTGCAAGCAGTTTACTTGAAATAGGCCACAATATGGGTGTTGATTATCATAAGTTTTACTGATTCGTCTCCATTTCCACTTGAAAGAAGGCATCGACTTACCTGCACCGAAGTTAGAAATGGATACTTGTTTGGTTTCAGTGCTTCGCTCAACAATGTTCATTAATCGGCTCAAATACGTTACGCTTATCTTTTCTTTTGACGGGTACCAGCGGAGCAGCGAAATTTTTTTGTTGACCTTGTTCCCTTCAGTGTTAGAGATGCCTTCATTTTGTTGCAAAAAACCCGTAAATCAATAAATGAATTTCCTTATCCATTTTTGTGATTGCCGTTTGCCCAATTTTGTTGCAGACTGTCGCAATGAGCACGTTTCATAGATCCAGAGCTTCCAGCCAATCACTTCGAGCATGTTTAATTTTGAATTTGCTACGTAGCACGCACCAACGTTTTCTCGGTCGTGCAATTTGAACCGTGCCGTAAATTTTTCAGCCATATTAATTGAGTTCCCCGCTCATTGTTTGCTCTTCGCACGCTGCTCAACAAACTTTCGGGTCGAGACGGATAAAGTGCTCACATCACGGCCTCGGCGAAAATTGAAGTTTCATCGTCCTCCATGGAAGCGTTGTGTTGATGCAGCTGTCTCACAATAACCTGAGTGGTGACAGACTGGCTTGCAATCAAAACTTTCTTTTTCGCAAAATGGGCAATCACTGTTGAAAAGAATTCTTCCGTACTTTAACACGGAAACTGTTAGCGTTCTGTTGCCAACACTTCACTATTCGAAGCGCCTGGGTATAAAACCATCGACTCGTCGACTTTAGTCTCGCAATGTCATTTTACAGCAACCGCTCCAGCTGCTTCTTGTTGCATCACTTGGATGTCTAACTTATTAGGAAGTTTCTTCAACATCTGATGTGCAATTTATCATGTCGAACTTTTCGTATTTCAGATGCACTCGTGCTGCATATTCGAAAACTGTGATTTTTTTGACCGAAAAGTAACTTTAGATCTTTCACTTTGTCATCGAAGAAAATGGAGTATTTCCTGAGTGACAGGATCGTATTGGTAAACTTTTGATAGTCGGCTGTAGAGGAGCTGCCTGTATTAAATATAATTTCGTATTTTTGGTTCCAAATCAAGCGTCAAAGTTCTTCAGCGCCTTAGCCTTTAATTGCAGTTGCTAATTTTTATATTGACAAGATGGTTCGGTTTAATGTTCGGCTGTACACAGTTTGTCCTTATCATAGGCCCTTTTAAAAATATAAACTATCATTTTCGGAAAATTATATTCCTGGACGAATGGCATGCTTTTCGCTTATTCTTATGGGGGACCATATAGAACTTCGCCTTTTGCACCAATCTTTATATACGGGTGGCAACGCACTCTCAGTCATTATGAGCCTTTACTATTACTAACTTAAAACAGTATCAATCATTTATGGCAAATCATATTGCTGGGAGAATGGCTTACTTTTCTCATATTCTTATTTGAGTGCGGGACGAATGCGACGATGACAGAACCTCTATACTATTGAATGGATGTTTGGTTATCCTGGGTTGTGATGTTCTAACATCACCCCTTTTCGATAATTTATCGAACTTTATTTCTAGTTTCTGCTTAGTAAAATTTGTTTCTGTTTCAATTTTTATATCATTTACCAGCCTGCTAGATTTCAACATTATCATGTTTCTACTGCGTTTCTACCACCAAAAAATTAAAATAGATAATTGTACAAGTATGTCCTAGTAGGTTGTGATATTAATAGAGAAGAAATCATTGATAAACGAAACAGAAGTCAAATTAATTCTAGCAGAACGAGAAGTAGACTTCGATAAAATATCGAAAATTGCGGTCTTAGAACATCGAAGCACTTCTTTCACAACTCTTTCTTTCAGAATTTGATTTTGAATCTTTTAAACTAAAAGCATTCAAATTTTCATTAATTCGGAAGCAAATTACTATTCATCTAGGGTAATTTCATCTCGACGTAAAATAAAAGAAATTTGTTAAACACTGCAAAAATTGCCAAAATGCCAAATTTCGATATATATACGAACAACTTTTTGTTTTTTAATTTTATTTCAACCGAATATTTTGTGTAGACAATTTAGAAATAAATAGAAAGGCCTATGGGATTTTGATTTATTAATTTAATATTAATAGCTGTAAAACTGAAAAATTACTCAATGGTTATTTTAAAGAAATGAAATGTCGACGTCCATCTGTATTTGTGTAAATATTGTGTAGATTTAGAAATATTTAAAGCGAGTTGAATGACTGAATATATTAACTTACCAAATATTTGTATGAGGATGGCAAAATAATATTCGCTTGGAATAATCAAATGTGGAATTGAAATATCTTTCCTTCCGGACAATGTCCTATTTCGAACGCACATCATTTAAACAAAATTTAAAATCTGTATTCAATAAATATTGCAGAAGAAGAAATTCTGTTACTTTTTTTAGAAAGTTCTAATTTCTAATTTAATAATAACAAAAAGGAAATATGAAGCAAGCAAGTAACCGAACGCCCATAACATTATTATTTGCTCTAATGCAGTGCTTTGTTGTTGCAAAATTGAAAGACCTCACTCGATTCTAAATATGTTGACATAATTTCATAATCAGATAAAAGTTGAATTTGATGAAATTTATATTTACATACAGAATGTTGCAAATTTTAATTTTTCTTTCAATATACTACACGTATCTTGACAGAATGTATATAGGTATATATCTATAGGTACCTATACAAGAAAACACAAGCAAAAAAAAATTTGCTCTTAGATAAAAATTCTATGACACATATATTCCAACCAGTTATCTTCGTAAGTTCAAGACAAATATTTTTTTTTGTACTAAATAAATTATATATTCACATTTACAATACTGTTTACTTTGTAAAACTTGAATTAATCTTAAGTCACGAATTTTGTGAATATTATAAATGATTTAAGAAAGTAAACTTCGGTTATTTAATGCTTGGTGGATCACTAAATAGATCACTCAAATTTCTAGATTTTTTGTATAGGTAAATTAATCACAAAATAACTCTTTGCAAATTTATTTAGTTAGAGAATATTTACGGGTGTGCCTTTACGTCTAATTGAAAGAGGATGCTCCATGAATGATTTAACAGTTGAACGAACTCCGGGTTATTAATTTAACATTTGATTTATAAATTTTTTTTACACATTTTGTTTGCATTCTACCTTCATTCCATCCTAATAAATTTAGAAAGATTTTTGGTTTCACACGGCGTATTTTAGGTTCCTAAGTAATTAAATTTTGTGAATTAGTTACTTCTGTCTCGAAAAGAATATTGTTGCGATGTGGACTGTATTACGACTTTTGTTATATCAGCTATCTTTTGATGATAAAGGTTCTGTTCGTTAAAGCCTTTATTTTTCAAACAACAATGAAATAAAGGAAATATTGATTTCGATTTAATGTTTATTATTACTTTTATACATTTGCTGCGTTTTTTTGAAATTTTTTGTTCATGACCGCGATAAAATATGGGAAAAATACAGGGAAATTTTGAAAGGAACATTTTAGTACAACAACTTTTACTAACTTTAAGTCAATCATTTTGACGGCTAAAACAAATTACGAAATAAATAATAAATTAGTTAAATTTAACAAAAATATTTTACAAATTTTTAGTTGTACTCAATAATTAATTAATAAGTCTAATTAATAATAATCTAATTAATAAGGTGCGAATAAGTGGCGGGTGCTAAACGCACCCAAACCGTAATTGATTCATTGCAACCGTCTGATGCGTCGACGAAAATTGGAATATTCGTACCGACCCCGTCTGGACCATTTTATTGGAAAATTAGACCATCGGCAACGGTTCACACGGAGACACAACAGTTAAAGCAAACCAATGAAGCGGTTAAAGCAAATTGGAATGCTGCAGCTAAGCGAAAACAAAAAAAATATGCGTGATGTGCGATCAATATTTAATAATAATACAACACAGGATTCCGATTGGCATTCAGTGCGGATACTAATTCGCTCAATTTAAACTATGCGTATACTGAACAATATCGTCGAACGGATTATATGTACTATGTAGTAAGTGGTGATACATCTCAATCAGTTCGAGTCAACTTGTATGCTTCGTTTTATATGCATATTATAAAGGGAAGTGACAAAATTACGACAAATGATGATGTTCCAGCTCAAAAGTGACTTAATAATTTATTACAAAAGAATTAAATACTCTAATATTTTTTTATTTCTAGTTATATCCCGTTTGGACGGTATGTGGCAAATAAGTCAGTAATTCGTTTGATGGAAAAATTCGATTTAATTGCAAGAACTTGCCAATATCTGGATCGGCATTTAACTTTTCCGTTGTTGGAATTTTTGTGCGACAAGAAAGTATGTATGATGACAACATAACCTACAAATTATGCATTGATATACTTTTTTTTCTATACATGACAAAAAAGAATTACACGAGAAAATTTTGGAAACCGTGAATCCATCAATGCATTACCTTAAGTATGTTGGTCGATAAATTAAACATAAAATCAAAGAAAGCTGATTGCTGGATTGTGAATTTAATTCGTAATATTCGACTCGATGCTAAAATTAACTCGAAATTGGGACCAGTTGTATTGGGAACGCGACCTTTGTCATCGTATCAACAGCTAGTTGAAATATTGATTCTCTTTCGGTTCGTTCAGATGCTCTCACTAATACTGTAGAAAGAACAAAAAGCTAAAGCACAAATGGTGAAAATTGAAAGTACTACTAAACAATCTGTGGAACGCATAAAAATTTTTCTTTTTATAGTCACCCGATAAAGTTGAGAATCCAGAAAAATAAATTTTAATAAAAAGCCGAAAATTTCCATTAATCAACAGTAGTGTTTTAGTTTTTTAAATTTCAGGTAAACTACATGTTCTGAACACAATAATTGATGATGTACCGTCAATTTTACTCGATGTACAGTATAATGGGGTTTTCATTTCTTCGTAGGTTATAAATTGAAGTGCCCCACGAGAAACGCCAAACATTTCAGGAATGAAATCACGATATAAACCGGACATATCCAGATTGGCCATTAAATTTGTCCATTTCTTATTTATATTTCATCCGACTCGGCATATCCCCAAAGACAACAGAAAATATCAAAATAAAATAACAGTTCTGTCTCTAAAATGAAGTAAGGTACAATCAAAAAATTATGTACTAAAAAATTTCCCTATAGTTTCGTCAGTAGATTAGAGTTGTTGAGAACAAGCAAATATAAACTTTATTCAACAATATAATGCATGATATGGACTTAATATAAGTTCTTTAGGATTCGATACAGTGAATACGAAGCACAATTATTTTAAAATTATATAATTTGTTTAAAAAATCAAAATATAATTTATTGCGGTCACACTACAAACAACAATGCTGCACTACATTTTCAAAAAAACGCAGCTATTATTGCTACTTATAAAAGCTAATTATAAAAGTTAGTTTTTCATTATATTCTTTTTAGGCACAAACTTTCCGAAACACAATGTCTTATTGTTTTTAAACGATGCGGCACCATAACGATCAGAGACCTAGACCCAAAGATAAATTTCCCGAATTTTAATTTTTAGAGAAATAGCTGGAAATATTAGGTTGCCCCCGTAAGCTGTGCTATGACAATCGAGTACTCGGCGGGAAGCCGTGGTCTAGTATTCCACCCCCGCGCGACGTCAAATTTCGAAGCGAAGAAATTACTTGTTGATGCCAAAATACAAAACTATCTAGTTTATATTTCGAAAAATTTTTAATTTTTGCTATAAGTTATAAAATATCCTGAAAGTAGAACATTAGTGCTTCAGAGGCCATTGGCAGAGCTAAGTTGGATCGAACCAAAAATAATAACTGTTAAAGGCCCTATTTCAGAAAAAATTATATCTAAGTTTATGTCGGTGTTCAGTGAAAGAAATTCAGGTTTAGCCTTGCTAAAACAAATTAACCAAACTATTGTTGATAATACCAATGTTTTACTATAGAAATGAATGTATCCTCAGAGAATTAGGGATTAAATAAATATGATAGTTTAACATCAGTTGAGGTTGAAAGAAGCTTTTCCAAACACAAAGCTTTACTAACTGATCCCTACCAAGGATTGACATTTGAAAACTTAAAAATGCATGTTGTTGTTCATTGTAACATTCATGAATAGCAGGAGTTGCGATAGATCGTCGTCGAGGAAAGACGTGTTTTTGTCTCTCCTTGAAATAAATAAATAATTTAATTCAACTGTGTTTAATTAATTAACTAATAAATAACTGCTATATATATTGATAGATAAATAAATAAATAATAATATTAATAATAATTTGTGAATGTAATAAGTAAAGTGAAAAGTTTTAAATATTGCATTTTGCCTTAATTTGTGTATGGTGTGCTTGCAATGGTGTATAATATATACATAACAATTTTCGTTTGTATATATTTTGATACCGTTCTTTGATTGCATCATACGCATTTTAGGTAAATTTTCAAAATGAATGTAGGACTGTTTTGATTGCAAAGAAGCAATTTCTCTTCTTTTGAATTGAATTCCTTCAATTTCTCTTCTTTTTGTACACTCGCTAATGATTTTTGTTGTTGTTTTGGAGGAGAGTATGCATGTTTGATGATCGATCAGTATTTTTCGTGTTTTTTTCTGCTTTTGGTGATTTTGAATCCTATACTGCCGCGCTTAATCACAAAGCGGCATCTCAGTTTTTGTATCTAAAAAAAAATATGTATGAACGTTACTGTAATGAACAAAAAGGCGTTATCTCAGTAATAAGGCAGCGAAAAGGCGGCATCTCACATATCTCTTAAATTACCTCAAATTATGGTAATTTAAGAGATATGTGAGATGCCGCCTTTTTGTTGCCTTATTACTGAGATAACGCCTTTTTGTTCATTACAGTAACGTTCGTAGCTAGTTCAATGACTCTTCATTATTCAAAAATCAATACAAAGCTCAATAAAAAACCAATTTTTTTTTAATAATTTACTTTGTTTATATTAAATTATACTAATATAAAATAAAATTCAACAGTTTTTAATTCAAACTAAACTAAACTTCCTTTAGTTTTGATCAACAAAAACATAATTTAAAGTACTCGTGCAAAAGCAAAAAATTATTTCAATCATATTTTTGAAACTTAAACGACCGAAAGTTTCTTTGGATTTAATCAAAGCGAAATTTTATAATTTGTTACTCCGATTCTGGAAGATTTAACCAAAACTGTTAGCGATTAGGCATTAAATTGCGTAACTGTTTAATTAAATTGAGTTTTTTTCCTGTTTTATGCCAATCGGTTTAGTTTTCTTTTGTGGTGGCGGTAAAATGTTCTTTTTTAAAATATTTTGACTTTAAAGTTGATTGATATTGCGTCTTTATTGTGGTCAGTCTTATAAAAAAAATCATGGCTACCTCTTTGCACCGTCACTTGCGCCATATCGTTTATATATGAACGAGGTGTAATTCTTGCTAATTTATATTGTGAGACATAGTCAGTCCAATTATAAAAATCTTCTATTGCTATTTTCTTCACATTAACATGTTTTGCAGAACTTCCAACTGCTTGACAGAAATCTCCAAATCATAGAGTTTGTTTTTCATCGTTTTCATGGATAACTCAACTCTATGATGAAATGAGTCAGCCGACATAAAAGTATGACCTGTCTCAAAATATATGACTGTAATCGTCTCAGCAGAAATTTCGCCAGAATGTACTATATAAATTAAAAATGAAAAAAATGCCCAGTTTTTATTTTGTGCTGAGCAATTATCCCCCCACAATATTATTTTTTTAGCACCTCTGTGATGATTGAAAAACTCGTTTTGTAGGAACTTATAAGTTCATCCTTCGAGCGTCCAGATACCACCTCGTGCCACAATACTGGAATTATCTCTAAATTATTTTGTTTTTTACCAACAGGAACAAAGCTTTCATTATAAACCACAAGCCTGTTTATAAAGATTGCAGTTTTGAACATGTCCATCCTTGGCAGCATGATGACTTTCTGCAAATCCGCCGAATAAATTATGGTGTCATTTACAATTAAATCAGCATCTTTTTGATAATTTTCTCTAGAATCTTTGGCTTTTTTACTATGTTTTACCCATAGCTGCCACAATGCATAGCTGACAAAACGCGTCGTTGTTGCACCGATAAATCAACAGTTTCTATATGGATGAATCGTAGGATCATCGAAATGATGCCAGGATAAGCTGAAATTTATTACAGTGCTGATTCGGTGATCTCAGAGGATCCAAATGATGTACAAAATTATCAAGCAGAGTTTCTCCATGATCAAACGTAAACATGTTTTACTTCGGAAGCCTGGAGTAATTATAATGCTTCTGAAAAATTTAAACCCAAAAAAAAGGAATGTGCAATGGCACTCAAATGATTGTTTAGAAGCTGCACCGAAACTTTATAACAGATCAAATTTTATCAGAGTGCAATCGTGGAGACATTGTCTTTATTCCGCAAATTGATTTGGCTCCAACAAACACTACATTGCCATTCCTACTAAAGTGACAACAACTTCCAATCACTCCTTCATACGCCATCAAATCAACAAATCGCAAGGTCAAACTTTCGATCATGTCGGAATTGATCTAAAGACAGTAGATTTTTCGCATGGACAGTTGTACGTTGCATTGTCACGCTGCAGAAATCTTGCACAAATGAAAGTCTGCACATTGAAAAATCCTCAACAAGGGAAGTTGCTGTGAGATGAACGTCATTACACTCGAAACATCGTTTTCCGTGAAGTCTCCAAATGCAAAAATGTAAGCAATAAAAATTGATTTTAAATTTAGTCGAATAGTAGTTATTTAACTTTTTGTATTTGACAGAATATTTCAAACCCGCAGCTTCATTCATTGACTTGCTGTGTACTATGTTTGGTGAGCGTTTTCTATTATACGAATTTTCACTTTTCGTCTGCGAGTTTTAAATTGTTGCTAAGGATTTATGATTTCACACTTACCTATCACTAGCCTACCACCCATTCACCTAACTACAACCATCTACCATCAAATTAAAACTATCTACCCTCCACTAAAAAATAATAATTTTTTTCCAAGAGTACTTTAATTTTGACAGGCGGCTTAACCGCTCCCGAAACTGGTAGTAACTTATATAATAAACGATTATAAGGCAAATTTATTGTATTGCGATTTGAGCTTACTGAACATTCTTAGCATATACATTATCAAGGGATGATGATTTTCAGTTAGTTTGTTTTAGTATTAACCCCAAAATACCCTCAAAAGTTGAAGTTCGAATTAATTTAATTCTTTGAGGATTTTAAATAAATTTTTGAATGACGATAAAAACATTCTCTATACCTTCTTCAACGTTTCTCTACGTTTTGAATAAAGATTGTTATTTATGTAGGTCTAAAATAACTAGAATCATATTACCACCGTCGACATAAAACTAAAAATAAACATGCAAACATAAATTCATAATGAATCTAGAATTCTATAAATGTTGTATACACGAATATAAAAGGTTAAAGTTAACTAGAAATGTACAAATTTTGATCAAGTTGGTTGAGTATGCAAATTTATTTTGTGTATACAGCAATCTTCTTATTCCTATATAATACATGGCAGAACGAAAGACACACTTCTTTCATCACGAATATAATTATTAAGATTATTTATATTCTGTTTATCAAATTATACCATCAATGATCACCCATAAAAAACCATTTACAACCGATTTTTTTTTTGTCTTGTATTTCTTAAACCATGTTTTCAATTAGATATCTTTTCTTTTTGGCCTATAATATAATAAGAAGTTTTAAACGTACAAACAACAACAACTCTTTATTAAAGATATGTTAAAAAAAAGAAAGGTACTTTTATTTATTATAAATACAATTATGAATCTTGGAAATGTATTCTTTGGTGATAAAATGAGTATTACGTGTGTGTATACCCCAAAACATATAGTTAAGATTGAAATCTTTATTCGGTGAAGGATTCGGTTATTAACTGTGCACAGTAGCATTTTGGTATATAATTGTATCAAACTAATTAGCATACACGGATCATCGCGATTAAAATAATTTTTCGATAAAAACTTGTTGAATTACAAAAAAAAATCGCGCGCTGAATACCACACCAATTTGTTTTTTTATTTTGAGACACATAACGAATATTAAATATCATCTTAGGAATATGAACGGGGCGGGGCATACAGCACAGAATTTTTTGTATCTAAGTTACTCGTGGGATCCGATATTTATCGGAATGATAACGTAGACAATAACATAAGAAAATATTTTGCCGTTTTCTGTCGACTTATTTAAGAAAAATTTGAAAGTTGAAATGTACGATTGTTATGTACAAAATGTTGCCTCAATAATTAAAGAAACATCAACATTTTAACGCGAGCTGAAACATAAACTGTAACTAACACTATGTATCTAAGGTATACGGTTAGTATATGTAGATATCTACTGTATATAAACAAGTGCGAATCCATTAATCTCTTTCACACAAAAGTCTAATTAAGGCTATAGTTGGCAAATCGTTTTGTATTTTGTATCTAAAACCTCGGAAGCATTTAATATGATCTTGAAATAATAATTTTGACATGAAACTATATTTTTATACAATTCAACGGTATTGTGCATGTACATAATATGGTCAACTACAGGCTTAAGTGGATAATTGAGACGCAGATAAACAATTTATTTTACAATTGAATAATGTCAATGGCAAATTCCTAAAGTGGCCACGCGAGCAATCTAAAAATGTTATATAGTGGCATAATTGCATTAAATAAATATATAAGGAACACTATTTATTTTCAGTCATGTATAAAATGATTAATATTTACACATGTATTGTGTGTAATAGGAATGTTTAGTTTTGAGTTACCAAGATAACTCCATTTTCATAAATCATGGATAATTCTACTTTTGTTATAAATTGTATTTACAATGTTTTTGTTCATTGTAAAAATTTCGTTAATAATATAAAGAATGACCCTAATGATGTACCAGCACTTGTAGCACAATTAAATGAAAATGGATTTTTTTCTAATTAATTACAAATTTGTTACACAGTTAGAAAATTTTGTACAGGTCCCTTTATCTTGCAATTCGTGTGTGGGCTGGCGTTAGAGGAAGATACACCACACATTTCGTATTTTTGTTAATATTTATTGTATCGTACAGGGGTGGTATTGTAATGTTTACAAATTAGCTACAACATATTGGAATAGTTCAACCCTTCCAAAAACTGCACTGCACTGGGTGCAATTATTGAAAACTTTATGTTTCTTTTTGTCACACCACGCCTTTTGCATTTCTGTGAATATTTGTTATATAGTGCTGGGGTAGTATACTAGAATTTTTTTACAAATGAATCACAATAAAAAAGCACAATTAAACCCCTAAAAATCTACCCCAAATGGAAGCAACCTTTTAAAATCATTGTATCGTTCTGGTTAATACAAGAAGTATTTACTAAATAAATTACAATATATTGGAGTAGTTCAATTGCCAAAAACGCTCTCTAAAAAGTGCAGCTTTTTAAAACAATATTTCTCTCTATAGGGAATATACTCAAATAGGTATCCTTGACTTTATTGCAACAGTCCACACCCTGGAATGTTGTGAACAGCGAGCTATGATGGTTTGGGTCAGTATATGGTATCGAGTTCATATAATATCCAAAGAAATTCGGCCTGGTATGCCTTCGTGTACAGAGAGTAGAGGGCTAGGTGAGGGGATGGGGATTTGGCCTGGTATGTCATTAGTATATCGAAGACAGGCCTTCGATCGACATAGCGTATTTCACTCGACCCAAACTTGCATTGAATATTTGGACTGTGTAGAGATTAGACTCAAACATTTCTCATAAAACATATTTTTGCAATGGTAAGTACGACCTCGTTTCGTAAAAAATACATTCCATTACTGGCCTCTGATACACTAAGACATACCAGGCCGAATCTCTTAGGATATTATAAGATCTCAATACCATACTAACCCTAACCATCATAGCTCTGTTCACCTTATGCAAATCGCGTTGAAAATAAAACTAGAACTAAGAACTAACTGCGTGCATGCTTATTTAGAACTAGCTGACCCGGCGAACCTCGTTACGCCCTAAATTACTTCGTTCCGATCAAATACTTTTGTCCTCACGAAAATTGATTTTGATGAGAGAAAAAAACAAACAACCTAACTCAATTCTCAATTGACGATTGAGTTGTGTGGACATGAATTCAAATGAATTCAATGTATTTTATTCGAGTGGAATTAAATCGAATACAGACGCAAATCAGTACAATGCGGTAAAAAATATTTTTCGCTTTGTTCTCCGGCGCGTAAATGAACAACGATGATGGTTTGCAAACTTTAGAACACGCGACGTACAACTGACCATGAGAAAATCACGGAAATTCCAGATTTATTACACGCACTTCCAATGATTAACCTTCTGATTTGTTAATCGTCATAGCGAAAACGCCAAGCGGACGGGGAACTGAATGTGCTTAAAGTCGAACGGAATGTCAGTTGGAATCATAGAAATTTTCGGAATTAGAACCACCTCTCCTCAAAAGTTCGAGAGAAACGATTGATGAGTCGTTTTGTAACGCGGCTCTCATGATCGTGGTCAACTGCAACTTCTTCACATAGCGCCACAAACTTCACGATTTCAGACCTGCGTTGTGTTCATCTGCAGCTGTTGATCCCTAAATGACAGGTAGTGTTTGATGAAAATCGCCGCCGGCAGAATCATCGCCCTACCTAAACGTCTTGAGTCACTTCGTAAATCCTTCGTCATTTGATTGAACCAATGATCGTTTATGTGCCATCTATCGCCGAGTTTTTGGCACTTGAGCAAACTGGCTTGTGGATAGTCATTGGCAACTTCAATGCAGAATGTGCCATCCGGCCACCGTCCAGCAATGTGGCTGCAATTCCCGATGATGCAACAGCTAACGCTATTTTAGAACCCGAATTGTGGCAAAAAGATAATGAAACCAGTAAGGTTTTATCTGTTCCACCGGGAGCATCGATGAAAAATATTCCACCGTTTGCTTCGTCAACTACCTTCATCAATGCATCGTACACGTTATTTTGCCGTGCATTCGAAAGCGGAACATTCGTTTGTATACTAATTGGCTCATAGAATCTCGATCGTACATTTACTCGCCTTGCAATTAACCATTAAATGCATAGTGTATCGCACGAATTGATGCGCAATTTCAACAAATACCTGCCGCACAAAAGCACGCACATGTCTTCGATCATTATCAAAGCTTCGTTGCGTATCTCGTTGTTCATTTCAAGCTCATAATTCGATGATATAGTGCGAACTCGATGTAAACTGTCGTCAGCCATCTCGTCCTTGTATTTGTACAATTCCAATGCGTTCGATGGATGACACGTTGTTATGTTGATCGCGAACAATGTAAGAATTTGATTTCAGGAGCAGAAACAGTGGCATCGGTGAGTGTTGAGTCCCAATGTGCGTCGTTTTCCAGCAAATTTAGACGTTGGCAAGCCTCTCGGCTCACACCACACCATCTATAGTACGAAGCGATTCGAACGAAGTACGACCACCAAGATGGTACAAAAGCCAATGAATATAGAAGCATTCGTCTTGTCGTGGATAAACGGTGTACACAGGGCCAAGCGCATCAGTGTTTTGTGTTTTTATCAAATTATTTCACGATTCACGTCAAAAATCATCAAAACATGCAAAAAATTCAAAATTTCATTGAAAAAAGTTCACTTTTCTTCGAATTTTTACGGAAGTTTCTGAATTTTCCGCTCAGATTTTCCAATTTTTTTCTTTGAAAAGACCATCTGGATCTGATACGGGCGCAATCCCGTACAAAAACATCATTTTTTGAATTTTCCGACTTTTCCAGTAGAATTTCCCAAACTTTTCTTTAGCAAGAACCACCTCCTGCAATTGCGAACACAACAAAAAACGATTGAGCCAAATCGGCTCAGCCGGTCTCAACTGATGCGCGCACATACATTTTTTACATCATCTAAATAGATTGGATAAAAATAAAATACTACTTTGCATGCATTCTACGGTAGGATTCGAATCCAGCACCTCCCGCGCCAAGCGCCGAAGCTTTATCCAATGCGCAACCTGTCACATAAAGAGTATAAACACTAAAGTCATATAAAAATAATCTTTTTATTTTATTTTTCGTAAACCACCACTGTATTGAGACGAACAAAGCAAAAAAAGAATCACCCAAATCGGTCGGGCTGTTCTTCAATTTTTGCGAGACTAACGCACGGTAATTGTTTTTATATATAGATAGTTAGATAGATAGATAGATTGATAAAGAAAATGAATAGCTAAAATAAATAGATATAAAAAACAAAATACTAATTTGCATGTAGCCTCCGTTGCGATTCGAATCCAGTACCTCCCTGCCCAAGCGCCTGTTGTGTTTCCAGAACAGTGTCCCGTAACAAAACGCGTTAAAGCACCGTTCAGGTCACACAAGATACAATAATAGCATATAAGAAAGTAGAGATAAGAAATCAATTACACGCGATGTTTAGATAAAACGTAAATTAAAAATAGAGCACATAAGATAGTCAAAATAAATATTCAGATCCCGAAACATATTTTCGACACAACAACAAATATTATGCATAAAACAAAACCGACAAAATGTATTACAACTTTTAAATTATATAGGATGCAAGATATAGCAACAAAAACCATAACAAAGATCCCGAAACATAAATACTGTAACAATAACAAAGCAAATAACATATTTTGACTTTAAATAAACATGTGAATTGATTAAACCTCATGTGTATAATGTCAACACATTATCCCGAGATGGGAAATTTTAATTACAAAACATTTGAATGTAAATAAAGATCCATGAGACCACTAGAAAGCCATATGCAAGATATCATTGTCAAATAAAAAATACATAGTCTCGTAATAAATGAATGCCCCGATTAAAATATAGGAATCACAAAATCAGGCCAATCAGAAATGAGTTTAATTAGAATTACAGAAAATAAGGATCTTTTAGTCCCGCCTTTTATAAAACTAGAACTAATTACCAATAAGAATTTAATCATATATAAACAGCGAAAATATAAGATCGATAGGTTGTCAAAAGTAGTTGTCAAGTCGTTGTCAGGTAGTTGTCAGAGAAGTTGTGGTAAGAGTTGTCATAAAAGAAAAATTTAAAATCAGTTGAAAGTTGTTAAACATTTTAATCGTTGTGCAAAATAAAAATCAGAGTTAAAACCAAAGTGGTTTAAAAGTTTAAAGTTGCTAAAATCAGTTAACTGTTGTTGTCGAAAGAAAAAATTTCAAAGTTATCAAAGTTGAAAATATCGTTGCAAAAGTTTGTTAATAATTATAAATGAGTCCATGAAAGAGTAAATAATAAATCGGTGTAATTAAAATCATAACTGAACAATTTCTTTATATAATAAATACAGAGGAGCAATGGAAAGGGTATAAAATGTAAGTAAAATATTATCACATACACGTCTGTACTCACCGGACTAGACCTTTAAGTCCGTCTACCCAAGCCAAGGGTAGTGAGTTGAAGCAGGCATAACCAGCTGGAGATTTAACTTACTAACAAAGGTGTTAAATTTAAAAGCCCCACCATAAGCCCAACAGAAAACGTACATAGACCAAAACCAAAAGAATATTTTTATACCAGTTGTTATCACGGCTAAAATACAATAGACATTAATCCTCCTAAATTCAACAAATAATTTTTAGTATAAAACATTAATCGTACTTACATATAAAACATTTATATATAAAACATTTATATTATAAAACACGCCGAAGCTTTAACCACAGCACCACTTGTCTCAAAAAAAATGTACACACAAAATTCATCTAAAAATGATTTTCATTCGATTTTTCGGGTTTTCCGACTTTTCAAGTGGATTTTTCCAAAATTTTCTTTCGTAAGAACCATCTCCTGGCAATTCGTGTGTATGTATAGATGTATAGATAGAATATATAGATGTATAGATCGTGTATGTATATAGATGGATAGATAGAAGATATAATAATTTTCTTGACTAGCAACCGATTTATCAGGTTAACCTTTTTGATACCCTTTTTATACTGGAGCTTTTGTGTACGATTCAGCGTCGCATAGAATACTTTCGGTCAACGGCCTTTTATTGACCATGTTTCTATAGCACAACAAATGGCTCTTCGTTATTTTATAAAATCTCAGAATTATAATTTTTACTTAATTTTTAATTTTGGTTTTAATATTTAAAATTTGAAAAAAAAAATTTGCGCTAGAATAAAATTTCGAGATTGAACGAAATTACTATATTTAATTCTGGGTTGGAATATCATTGTAGTTTTAGTGTTACCAAATGAATTTTTTTTATTTTCCTTTGATGAAATTCTGCGATAACTTTACATAAATCCTTGGAAATTTGAAAAACCTTTATTCTGTAAGCCCCTGAAACCATTGGAAACTTAATCTTACAATACAAATTTAAAACGCCACAAGATGAATTCTTGTTTACGACGTTATGTCAAAATAAATGTCAATTAGTAAATTTCAGTTGAAATAAATGTTTGTTTTATGGATGCATTTATTTTTCATTTTTATGGTATAGCGACACCAGTAAATAGTAGCTACAGTTTCTGTGGAAATTTTCCGTTCGACGCCGGATAGTTCTCGAATAATAAAACACGGCTGATGCTAGGAAAATTTATCCAAATTAGTCCAAAAAGTACAACAAGAACAAACTTACTTTTATAGTATTGGTGTAAGTGATCATTCAGGCGAATTTATATTGTGTCATTTAGACGAGATGTGTTTTTTTAATTTACCTTACGTACATCCCAAAGTTATTCTAAGTATTTAGCATGCACTATCGCGATATATTTGGTAAACTATCGAAACCAACTTCTAATGGGTCTTACAGGGTGTTCCATGAGATTTAAAAATGTGATTTTTTAATGGGCCTTAGTTATATTCCAAAGTCATTCTAAGTCTTTTCTAACCATTCCGCATGAACTTCAGTGACATTGGTAGACGGTTTAAATCCAAATGAGTGTCAATAATAAGACTTTCTAATGGATGGATTGACTTTCTACTAATTTCATTTTTAGTAGACCTTCGGCACATCCCCGTTCTTTCTTAGTATTTTCTAAGCATTTAGCATGAACTTCAGTGATATTGGTGATTTGCTAAAACCAAGAGAAATGTCTCTAGTAAGTTTATGATTTTCTAGTGGGCCATGAACTTCAATGATATTATTGGAGTGCTTAGATCCAGAAGAGTATTCCTAGAAATGTATATGATTGTATAATAGGTCTGACTGGACACTGAGCAACACCTCTAACCCGAACCCCTCTTGAGTACGCTCTAAACGAATTTTTATGAAATTAGAACCCAAATTAATCGTCTCATAATAAATGAAAACCCCTTTTGCTCAATTTTCATCAAGGTCGTCTGGTTTAAGAAAATACGAGTAAAAAATATTCTGGAACCCTCAGGATGAACTCCTAAGTCCCTCGAAGGGCCCCCTAAACAAAGTCATGTGGCTTAAACAAATTAAAAAATATCACGGACCCCTACGGATGATCTTCTAAACGATTTTTTCCTAATTGATTACTAGTATTTGAAAACTCCAATTCAGTTCCTACACTCCACTTCAAACTCCAAATCACATTTTTAAATGTCATGAAACAACCTGTCAAACCCATTAAAAAGTCATATAATTTACTAGGGATTCGTTTGAATTTAAACAGTCTACCAGTTACACAACATAAATTGAATGTTCAATTACACCAACGTTATTACAATAAATGTGTTGTTGTATTTTTTGGGTTAGTTTTGATAAATTTCACTAGCAAAGAAAATGTAAGTTTACCTATAATTAAAATTTGCGTAATAACTGGAATGGTTGAAAATCTATAATTGATTCGTATTTGACTTCAGTTAGTATGTTTTATAAAACTGGCTGTAATGGGCAATATTTTCACACTCAATGTGCGTATAAAGGGCCACGGTGCAAACCAGGGATTCTATTATGGCCACAATTTCAATATGTTTCCTTGGCAATCTATGCGAGCTTCAACTATGAAGGGAAGATAATTGATCAATTAAACATATGAAGTTTTACCCTGACAAATGCAGGACACATAACATCATCAATTCTATTAATATTCATATTCTTCTTTTGAGAAACCGTGTAGTTAGGTAAAATACGGGGTCGATAGGTAGGGTGGTGCAAGTACCTTTGCCCTATAACAGCCCAAAAAGAATTTTTTAGGTTTAGGGCCGATTGGTTTTAATTGAGAACCAACTCTAACCAGAAACGCTGCAGTTTCATTTTCTTTTAATGAGCTGTCCACATAAATAACCGTTTGTAAGTTCTCAAATTTTTGAAAAATTGAAGTTATATACAAAACCTTGTCCATAATAAACCTATTAATGATTCTTTTAACGATGCTAAAAAGATATAAAATAAACTGATTCCGTTTTCAGTTTGGTTGAAAACTGTAATGTAATCGATATAGTCAAACTTACCTTACAGTCAAATTTACCTGTTTTAGGTATAAATACAAGTATGTAGCCTACGGCTCCAGGAGCTTGGGACAATATCATACCCCACACAGGCATGAAAAAGTTCACTACCATTATTTGTGGAAGATGTACAATTTTCGTTTTGTTGGCCGTAAAAAATGTCACTATTAATTTCTTCACGTAATTGTCTCTATGATAAACTTGGAGTAGTTCTTAAATGTTTCTTTTTTCTGAGGTCTGTTTTGAGATTTGTGGTTAGGAAAAAGCTGTTGAAGTAGTAGCCGACAGCAATGTTGCGAAAAGTTGCAATTTCTCCCACGTATCAGATTTTCCTTACGATGTAAAGCTCACCCAATAATTAAGGTTCCATAAGGTTCCTCTAGTTTTAACTTAGTTTGTGGTAGAATTCTTGTAAAAAATTAGCATTGTTTGTGTTCAAACCAGAAACGATACCATCATGGTACAGGTTATTAATCTAACCTGTTCCATCATTACTCATAAAGTCTTTCACTCACTTTACAGATTTTATAATCAGTGAAGAGAACTGAAATACATACATTTCCAGTCAAACGTTTTATGTTATTTATCGTGGTTTCAAAATATTATAAGCATCTGAATTTAAATTAAACTCAATCATGATAATTGCATTGGTTGACAGGAAAAGGAAAATACATAGTAGTACTTAGCTTTGTAAGCATAGTCTCACACCCAGACAGCATACCAGGCTTTACTAATTCTTCGCGAATATTGGCAGCAGTTCGACGAATTGGCTACTCTGGTGTTTTGCTTCATGAGACACACCGAAAGTGTTTTACCCACAGGGTAAATTTGAAATGCAGTTAAATATTTCTACACTAAGATAGTTTTTCGGGGATGGCACTTCTTTAATTATATTATTTTCTAGGTTATTCAGCAGACTATTTATTGGTAAAGGTTTTGTTAAGCATTGTTCTAGGTTAGATAAATCATCGATTGGGTTGCTTGGTTACGAAGGATCTACAGTTTTGCTAGCTACTTATTGTTAAATCTGTCATTTTACAGATTCCCGATTACTTTAATAGTTTTATTTAGTTCTGGTTTCATTTGTTTAGGTTTTGTGGATTATAAAACTGTCACACATTCATTATTGATAAATCACCTTACAGATTCCAGATTAGCTGTTTTTGGAACCAAATCATAATAATGGCAACTTAATTAATTATACATTTTTTTACGATACTGATTCCAGAATATTTATATAAAAAAAAACCAAAAATATTTGTGCCATTTTACAATTTACTAACTATTGACTAATTAGGTGTTTGTAACCAAGTCAAGTCGGTCATATTTAACATGCCTATCCTATCCTTCCATCTTGTTAAATGTAATAAAGTTGAACAGCGGGCCCGGCGTCATCAGGGGATCTCGCTATAGTGTCTGGTCATACATTTCAATGAATCAATCAGTCAATGCGCAATAAAACAAAGAAAATGTGAAAGTCCCTTTCGGTGGAAAAATGTATCCAACCAAAACTCATAAGTTTCAATTTACACGGAATTTTTACTCTTTTGGCGCAAATCCTAATAAACGAAAGGAATTTGGATTTGCAGTAAAAAGTGGAAGGTGCATATAACGTGGCCACCCGACTTTCTTTTACCATGAATGTATATCAATAATAGATCTCGAATACACCAGGATACACCAGACGTGAATATTTGGTAAAAACTGTCTTATATAATAAACATGCCGACACCCCTGGTATACAAATGTCTACCAATTTTTATAAGGATCTTCCAATTTTGTGAAAAAGTTTAATTATGAGGATTCATCCCGATCAATTAATCCGCTGTATAGAGGCCGAATATTTTTTGAAAAAAGTTTGTAAAGTTTGGAAAACTGATCTGGAATGGTACTGCATAAAGAGTTTCGAAATAAGTAGCTAAGAATCTGTTATCTCATAAATGATATACTTTTAAAAATATTTGCAAAAACCGTAAAACCTCTTTAAAAGCGGCCACTTCCGGTAGATCGATTTCAGCCGAAAATCACTGAGATAACCCAATTTATGAAAAAGCTTAAGTATGAAATTTTACTCCGATCAATCAGTGCGTCTGGGTTGTAGAGAGCTTGCAGACTACACGGCACCCCACACACACACATACATACACTCAGAATTTTTTAATAACTATTTGTTTATAAATGATCAAAATGATCACCAGGCCAATACCCGATTTTATTTTACCATGAATTGATTGATTGCTTGGACTATAAGACGATGTACTAGACAAGTGTCTGTAGCGGGTAAAATTTAAAATACTTTTCACATATTATAAAAGAGGAAATCCTACCGGTTACTTAACAAATCCCAGTTTTACGATCAATCTTGAAATCCCAAACCAATTTCTACAGTCCACCAGCCATCCACCTAAAAGTCAACTGCCAAAGATGAACCAGAACTTGCTTCAATGCAATTACAACTACACAAGACACAACAACAATCGGCTGATCCCAACGAACACTGGCCAATATTAGCATTATTCCACGTGGAAGATAGTCAAACTATAGACAGAACTTCGATTTCGGGCGTATCATAATTTCAAAATCAAAATCTTGACACGGAATCTACTACTATCACCGTCGTTTTCGCTCACGCGTACGTAATTGTAACAAGCCGTGCAGTTCCCGATCGATAGATCATGGAGAAGCTATACTCCCAGAAATTCCAAGTCTTCGGAAATCCAGTAAATTTCTCGGTCTCTACGTCAAACAGTGGGATTGGTTTGTCTCGCCGTCTTTTCATTCTCGATCATCAAGATTAGTTACAATTTATATTTGATTTGGGGGCTGATGTATCTGTATTTTTCCTGACATGCGAAATACACCAATTGTGTTCTAACTGCAGCAAACGCATCCCAAAGTTTCCACTTACGGTACTTACCGTCTACTCTTATTGACGATATTCTCATTGCGAACCGCTCCAAGATGAAACACAGTGAACAGGTCGAGTCACTATTTAAACGTCTATCCGCATTTGGAATAAATATATTAAAGCTTGAAAACCAAAGGTAAAACACTTCTCACACAACTCAGCGTCTTCCATTGGGACATGAAGGAATTACTTGTACAGCAACAACGTGAAGACGAATTGTAGAAATTGATATCAGATTGATTGATTTTATATTTTATCAATTCTCTTAACGTGTGACGAACTATCGATAGTCTGCATGGTTTATTACATCCCGGTATCCATGCCACGCGAAAACTTATTGCTTCGAAATACTTGTACCCGAAATCTACCAGAAACAAAAACCCGAAAGAAAATGGTTTTGTCATTGGAATTCAGAAAATTCAACAATCCTTTTGGGTATTCGAACCTTAGTCATACAAGACCTCAACAGCAAGGATCCCAGTGAATTCTCTATCAACGAGAACACAAATACAGATACTTCGGATTTCATGAAGCAGCTTCGTACTACCATGAGAGCCTTAGTTCATACGGGCACAAGGTATTCGAACGAACCTGCAACGTGCATTCCCAAAAATTTGGAAAATTTTTTACACGTATTTGTGAGTGTAGAAAGAGTCAGAGGTCCTCTGACTACACCCTATTCTGAATCATATCCAAAGAGCTAAATGTTGCAAAACGAGCAAATACGTTTCGAGTTATATATTACACGACTATATGGGAATAATGTAGAGCATTATCATGTTTTCGTGTGATTTCCCTAAGGCAAGTGTCCGACCCTCTTGAGGTTGATATCTCAAAATCTTTAAATTCTCCCAATTAAAAACAAAAGTTGTTTGGCGAAAAAAAACATCGAATCGCAAAACCCATTCAATGCAAAATGTAAATAAGAAAAATAGTTTTTGGCCATTGGGTCACTTGTCGTCATTCAGGATTTTAGTAACGAACAGGCTTTTATAGACCGTTTTATAGACCAAAGTTAACAAGCACCAAAATATATAACAAAATACAGTAAATTGAATGCCAAAAAATAACATCTAGATATACAAAAACATATGGCTCTGGTCCAACATCTAATATCAAATGCATAAAAGAATAAAAGGCCTCACAGCAAACTGAAAATGACCACACAAAGTAATCAAGAGGGCGGCTTTTTAATTAGATATATGTTTCAACGGGATTTGCCTGTGTGGCTTAAACCTGCCCGAAATACGACCAAAATGATGAAACACCCTGTTCTTATTGCATTCTATTTCCTACAATCTACTTATTTTACCATTAGAATTCAAAGGCTGTAAACTTATGAAACACCCCAGTGTAACTATACGATCTAGTTCCTTCTCTTGAGTCGGCAGTGTGAATCTATATAATTACGCTTCTTTATTTGCCTAGAGTCACCGATATCGATAAAGAGAGGTAATACTACAGTTCCACCAACTCTTCCACCATCGAAACTTAGGAATAAATGTAACACTGAATCCCATGATTAAACCTCCTCAGCTAATAGCTGATCCTGACACTCTCCAAAACTCTCCAAAAATCATCATTTGTCCATGACATCAATACGACGTCTAATTATTTTCAGTATTCCCTACGATAACTAAGCCAATCTTCTAAAATTACTTTCATAAAATTCAATTTCCAATTAGTGTTTGAGCCTCCAACTGCCTTTTAGATGATGGCTATGATGGGTGGATTTTAATTCATAATGAATTTTTGTCGAGAAATTTTTTTTCGAAAAGCTCGCACGAGATTTGGCTTCTAGACAAAATGATGCCGCTCAACCTTTATTATGAAACTTCTTTTCAGATTGTTCCATCTCTCGTAAAGGGTCATTCCGCGATGATCACGAAAGACAAAATTACTCTTAAAATGAAAAATCGAAAGAGTTCAATCATGAATATCCAAATTTGAACAGCGATGAACCCGATATTTCAATTGAATTTGTAAATGTTTTGAGATATTCTCGCAATTTTTACGTCTAATAATCGATTTAAATTTATTCATTATTTTTTTAGACATCTGTTAGCAAGACGCTGCTGTTAGTTATTTAAATGAATCAAGCTACCAATCAAAAGAGTTCAATCTAAATTTGAGTATCCAAATTTGAGAAGCGACGAACCCGATATTTCAATTGAATTATAAATGTATTGAGCTATTCTCGGCTAACTTTTTTAACATCTAGAAATCGGTTTAAATTTATTCATTATACTGTTGGACACATTTGTTAACAAGACGCCGTTTAGATATTTAAATGAATCAAGCAAGCTACCGATTCATATGGTAATTAATACAAGAAAACCCCAAACTAAATTCAAGCGGAATATTCGTATCAAACTAGGTATCAAAATATTATTGATCCAATTAGTTACTTCAGAAACCTTGTAATCATCACTAATTAATGACATTAAAAACCCATTCGAAATGCATAAAGAAACCCAAAATTTATTTAAATTATGACCAGCTTTATGATTTATCCGAGCTTATTTTACGATTACACAACAGGTAATTTAATACGTGTGTATAAATTGACGTAAACGAGGAGAGAATTCTATAATAAAGCTGAACAATTTTTCGTTTGCATATTTAAAATACACAAAAAACCGCTTTTTATTCACAAAATACGTGATCAATATTTAAGATTGTGAGGCCTACACTAAGTACAGTTTTAAGTTTTTTTTTTTTTGTGTTGTCTTACTAATTTAAATATTGAACACACATCACAGCAACAACAACATATATGAGACAATATACACATACATGTATATACGGTAAAGTAACGTCATAATCGACTTCTGCGGTTAGGTTGTTGAACTGTTTGAAATCACCTAGACTTTCTCCAGTCTCGCGCATACACATATAAGACAGCTGAATATTAAATCGAGGTCCTCCTCTACTGGTTTTAGTTTTTTTTTATTGCTCGTTTAAAAATTTAACAATTTAAATTAAATACGATAAATGTTTGTAAATAAATAAATAAGAAATGGTAAAAGAATAATACTCGTCTTATACCACATATTCAACAGATGAAGATTATACAAAAATTTGGTATATAAATGTGCGTTAAAAAAGCAGGAAGAAATTGGTTTTATACGAGCGAGCATATCGAATATCGATGCGATACGCGTATATATGGTTGAATAAAATTATTGCGTGCGTATACGCGTATATTTGATGAGATCATCATTGCAAATGCGGTTATATATGATTGTGCCGATTTCGTTTTGAATTTGCTGTAAATATGATAGGTGTCTTGAATTTGTGTCGCCCATGTGCCAATTTTAGCTGAAAGCTACGAAATACTTTAATTTATTTCTCAATGATTATTCAGGACGTTTAAGTAATAAGACTTTTTAAATGTTTCCTTAATTTTTCGATCCCGTATTCCAAAAACAAATAAATGGACAAACGTCGTCACACAGCCCGTTTTTTCCGGATTCCTGTAAAGAATACATGAATAGACCATTTCCTTATTTGATTATTGATTTACAAAATCACTTGGCTTCGATAGAAAACTTATAAAAAATTTATTACACTGCGCAAAACATAAAACGCAACAGTAAAATTTTTGCCGGTGTAATTTTTTTTTTTTACTTTTAAAATGTAGGAAATATACTCTACTTTCCGATGCTAGGTCCGTTTTAGCAAACTATTGTTTTCCACAAAATGTGTTTTTATTAAGAAGTTTAATATAACAATTTTTCGTGGTTTGTTTTTCGCTAAAACCGCAATAACTCAATAGCGATTTGTTGTACATCAATTTCAATAGTCTCATTCTCAAGCTCTACAATTCTCTACAAAATATCTGATTTGGATTCGTGAATGAAACATCAGGAAAGTTCGTTGGCAGTTTTAAATATTGGGATTTTTTCACGTCGACTCAAAAAATAGTCATAAAAAACAAAAAAAAAAAATAATAGTCGAACCCCAGCATCTGAAAAAAGACTAAACTTCCTACATTTAAAAAGTAAAAAAAAATATTTGCGTTTGAAAATATGATATTTTTTCTAAAAATTTTACTGTTTCGTTTTTTGTTTTGCGCAGTGTATTATCCAAAAATAACCACCTTAACCTGAATTTTAAACCAGGTTTGAGTAAAACAAGGGTTTATGACAGGAATAAGCGATTTCAAGAAGGCCGTGAAGACGGTCGATGATGACAAGCGCAGCAGTGCGGAGGGGTATGATATCTGTGTCATCAAAATGTGTTCCAAAATTGTTGGATTTCGATGAAAAACAGCTGCGTATTGAACTAGCTCAGAAGTCGCTAAATAAAATCAAGAACGATGAGCAGAACTATTGTCATGGCCCCGTGTATTTTTTTCTGATTCCGAAAATAAAGATAACCTTAAAGAGCCGTCGTTAAACAAGCATCGAGGAGGTTAAAACATATCGCTTAGAGAGCTAAAATTTTTCTCAAAAAACGAGATTTAGAAGGGTTTGTGTATAATATCTAAAGAGGAATATTTTGAAGGGGATAACATTGATGTAGACGAATGAATAAAATTATTTCCACAAAACGAAAATTCCCGTTGCTGTTTCAACATACAACTCGTATATTACAGTTAAAGTGCAAAATCAACAACACTACCGATTCGAAAAATTTCAGTGACCAGTGCAAGTTAAGAAGTAAAAAGTAAACGGTGCGAAAATTAAGTAAAAGTGAGTAAGTAAATACATAGAGAAATTAGTGAATTGCTAAAAAGTGAAATTAGTGAATTGCTGAATTAGGGTCAGAAGAGCTTATACATCACAGCAGTTGAAGGAAAGCTGCAGAGCCTTTGCTTTCCACCAAAGGCAGAAAGAACAATTTAGATTACAGAGAGCCATTTAAGAGGGATGCTTAAACCCGTCAGTTAACAAACGATGAATAGAATGGCCAGCCTTATGAAGAAGAATTGATAAAAAAAGGAAACGATGGATTAAACTAAAAAAACATTTCAGTACAGTCGCCTACTCCTGAACAAGAGAAACCATCCTTGGACGTGGGAGATATGATGCAGGCACACTTATTTCACCTGAAGGGGATATAAACTTCGCACAGATAAAGGCGCCATATTTGACCAGCAATGTTTGAAAATAAACCTGCAAGGCGAGCAGCATTATGCGCAATTGGTAGAACTGCAAGTGGATCACAGTGGTCAACTTGCCGAGCTGGGCCAGAAACTCAACCAAATTCAGAAGACTCAATATACATATATTAAAATTAAAGAGTTAAAAGGTGAAATAAGGTCTCTAGAGCCGAAAGTCGACGGCCAGCTCAAGGAATTTGACGGACTATTCTGGGAAGAGTTTATCAATAAAATTAAGAAAGTGAAGGTCCACCTCGAAACAAATACCTCGCAAACAGTTGGAGATGACTAGCTAAATAAAACGGTCTCAACCGAACCAGTTACTGGAAACTCAAAAGGAATTTTAGAGCCACTCGTATTTTGCACTCGGTTTGAAAGGCGCAAGCTGGTGCAAAGGGAAAAATTCCCAAGAACATCGTTAAAATTATAAAACAGCAACATTATAAATAGATTTTTATAGAATTTCAAAAATAATTATTCAACGGTACAATTATAATTGTTGCAAAGTATTAATCGCTTCTAAAGATAAAGCCACAGTTCTTGGTTGTTTGGTTTTTAAATAGAATATATGCTGGTTGTATTTTTACTGTCTCTGCTGTAGGATGCGTTGAAAATTTTATGTAATGATTGATGGACAACAATTTTCGCAAATTTTATTTATTGTAAATTAACACATTTATTAGCATCTTACACAAATGAGCATGGCATACATCGTTGAACAATCCGACAATTCACACATTCGCAAAAAACTACGTCAACCATTATTCCAACATTACAGCAAAGTATAAAACTATAAAAAGTTTCAATTAGTAATGACACTATTAGTTCATTTAATCTAAGAAGGCGATGAAAATGAAATTTGTATTATTCTACATATAGATCTCGGTAAACTCTGCTTGAAATTTTTATTGGCCCGTTCCACACACTATTTCTTTGAAGTATTACTTCTTACTTCAAAATAAGTCGTAATAGATTTTTAATTGCTACTTTAAACCTAATTCAGCCGGTTCATACGGGATGTTAAATGAAGCAGCTTCATCTTCGTTTTTTCCCCAGTTTACCTATGATACGGTTTTAATTGCGACTCATTTTTAAACAAAAAAATTTTCTGTAAAGCAGCTTCAATACAAATAGAAATGAAATAAAAAAAAAATTTCAAGCCATTTTTGAGATGTAGATTTTAGTTTAAATTTTATTTTCGAGAGAACAGAATAAAACAATACAAAAAAATTTTGTGTTTAAATATAAAATAAGGTTTTAAATTAGCAATAAAAAATCAATTACGACTTATTTTGAAGCGTGAAGCAGTACTTCATTTGACATCCCGTGTGGAACGGCTCATTTAAAATTTAGAAACAAACTTTTTTTGTATTGTTCTATTCTGCTCTTTTGAAAATAAAATTTAAACTAAAATCTTCATGCCAAAATGGCCTTGATTTTTTTATTTTATTTTTGTTTTAGTGTTACTCCACTAAAAAAAATTTGGGTGAAAAATTAGTCGCAATAAAAACCAGTTTCATAGGTAAACGTGAAAAGAGACGAAAATGAAGAGACTTCAAAGAAGTATAGTGTGGAACGATTGATTTTGTTTTCAACGAAAAAATTTCAGAACGCCATAATGATCCGAAAAAACGCTTTGGTTGGCCATTACTGACCTATTTATGTTTTATTTTATAACTTTAGAACAGATTAAGATATCATAAAATTAAGTACATAATCTTCTAGTGATTTACAGCTTCAATGTAAATCAATAATTCTATTTACGCTACAATAAAATCAGTATTGTAGTTTTCGCGAGATAACCGGTGTTTATACAGTATCCTCAACTGCTAGATTGATTATATATTGTGAATTGTATACCCCAAATTATTCTTTGTTAGATGGCGCTTTTAGCCCCGAAAAAGGCGTTTTATTGTAGTAGAATATTTTAATAATTATAGTTGTAGTCTAACCAAACTTTCATAGCGAAATACAAAAACTTATAGATAGGCTTAATAGTTTGTGTTCAAAATGAACAACTCAATTTGTGAAACCTTTTTGTTTTTAAGACGATGAATAGCCGAAAGATAATTTTTTTGCTAGATATATATTTAATTAATATTGTGATAACCTGAGTATCGAGTTTGTCCGATATCTGAGACACGAGACTGGACGTTTCCGTGCACGTCTAAGGAGTATAGTATGTATGCAATATTATATGAGTGTGTGTAATTTTTCTGTGGTGCTACCACTTTTGATATTATTCGGGCGGGAATATTTTAGTAATTTTAACAAGTTGTTGCGACCTTAGATAATTTATAATAAATTGTTATCCACCACTCTCTACAACTGTCAAATGCGAACTAACAAATGTCATCCAAAACAAAATGACGACCAAACACAATCGACTGGAATACAAAAAGCCTCCTTTATGTATACAAACAATCTCCGAAAATAACAATCAATACTGAAAGAGAATTAGATTGAGCGTTTATGGTTCAGCTTTGTTGATGGCATATCAAAAAAATGAGCTTATGACAAATAATTATCATAATATTAATACCGCTCAGAATTTAATCTGGCATAAAGAAAGAAATACCTTACCACAATGAAAAATAATTTTAAAATTTACATTAAAAAACCATTCAATAATTAATTAAATATAACCGAATGCAATTTTCTGGAATTAGTAAACCTTCATCTCGATCATCATTGTTGTTTAGATTTTTAAAAATATTCTCAAGAACCCCGATTTTATACAAAAACATTTGATTGGGTATATATAATTCACCTTCACTTAAATGGTTTGTACCGCTTCAAGTTTTATATTCATTAGAAGAAGCGAACAAACCCATAAAATATCGAGACTATAACTCAACTGCTCAATCATATTTGCCGGCATAATGGTCGATCCCGTCTGGTTCCAATTCAGTAAATTCATGAGGTATAATTTCCTCATCCATATATTCCGGTACATCATATAATGGTCAGCTTATACGAAGATTGATTTGCGATATAATCGGTATATCTGGCATTTCATTTTGTGACTATAAATCAATACGGGCGCCGATTCCTGAATCAAATATTTGTTTTACAGGTATGAATTAGGTTGGAATACAATTAAATGGTGCAACAGATTTCCAAGTTATTGGTCAGTCTTCTTTACAGTTTTGTGGATCGAGATTTCAATTTAACTTGTATCGAGTTATCACATAACCCTCCCGTTACTTTAATGTAAGAAAAAAAATGAATCTAACTTGTTGAACTTGTCGAACTGTTGCATAGTGATTCAGCTTTAAATATTCAAATAAACCTTTTAGAGTTGCATTACTAATTAATATTCGTCTTTGGAAAGGTAATAAATTGTTCTATCCGATTACTCTCATGTTTCTTAGAATGCCAGAATATACATTTACAACAGCCACCTGTTTATCAAAAGCTAGCCCAAAAGATTTTCTATGCGCACTAATTACGGTAACAGGCACTCTGACATTGAAGCAGTCAAAAAATTCGGTCACTATGTTAAGGAATTCTGAAACGGGGAACCAATTTGTTCACTCTGTTAAGTAACCTAAAGACGTGCATTTTTCTATAGATTTCGAGACTGTATTTGAAAAAAGTTGGGCTTCCAACTTAACTTTCATTCGTTTAGGTCCTCGAACATATATAGGTGAGAAGCTGAAATTTTATAAATTGGTTTTAGTTTCACATTTTTCATTAATTTCACTAATTCCCGAATTGGATCCTAGTTTATTGTATTGCCATTGATTCGTAAGAAGCCGGATTCGTAAGAAGCTATTATTTATTTTCTTAAATACCAATCCCATTCAAAAGTTGTTGATAACTAGCTCCTAAATCAAACACTACTGCACAGACACGAAATTAAATATAGCCTCTAAGAAGTCCTTAAACAAACTACGTACTACTCCAAGTTGAACGGATCTGGCCGTCTCTAATCCTGTATCTAATTTTCGATCGTATTCTTATACGCCTCACAGATCTTCATTTCATTGAATGAAAGAACGCAGAGCTTAACTCTGATACTGAGATCAATTATTTTTATCAATTACACTTAGACATATTCTAGTGCTTACATCCAAATTACTACCCCATCTTTTCAGAGTAGATACAGATAGTAATCGATATCCTCGCTTACGCACAAGCCAATAGAGCCAAGGTTCAGCACAGTGGAGTGTTATTGAAGATGATATGTCTGCCGTTGTAAAATTAATTTTTTCTCAGTTGTTTTTATTTTTTAAATTTGTTCTGGTGAGAAAGTTTTTTAATAAATGAGATTCCAAATTAAAAATCAAAATTAAAAATTAATCCAAATTAAAAATCGATAAGCTGCAGTTTATTTAAAAGTTTTTTATTTTCTCGCATCAAGTTAACATTCTCGTGCTCGAGATTATTTAGGAAATTACCCGTCTGTGTCACTGAACTAACACCAGCGGTTACAGAGAGAAAATTATCTCTTCCTAATAACGAATGTAATGGAGAAATTGTTTTTACAAAAAATGGCAACTCGATTGCGCATAGTCTTCAACAACTTATGGGTAATTAATTAATTTAATGGTTGGTCCTATATCGTGCTTTAAAGGCGCGTTTGATTGGTTGAGTTAAAATTTTAGTCACTGTCGTTAACGTGATCAAAAAAATTTTCGGCAAAATCAATATTAAGTAAATCCGTTCGACTCAGTAGTTGCTAAAACCCATTGTTGTCAGCACAACACATCATATTGGCAAAATTAATTTGCACAGACAATTTGAAAGACTAAAATACTAAACTTTGATGAATCAGATTTAAATTAAACCACCGTAGTTCACATTTTGAAAATATTATTCATGTTCTACATGCATAACTCCACCGGGAATAAATGTTTTTGATTTCAATAACATCCGCAAAACACCTAATCTTAATTTTCTGTAATATTTTCATTTGAACCACAACTACAAATTCTAAAAAAAATAAAATACACAATTGAAAAATATATATGTTTTTAGGATGAAATTAAATTATGAATTTTTCGAAAAAATCAAAATAAAACAATTAATGTATTCGGCCAATTAATGTATTCGGCATAACAGAATTTGCTAGTATACAAACTATAATGAAATCAGTGACCACTAAGGAGTACAGAGTATTGTCACTAAACAATAACGTGTGGAAAATCAATACACCAGAATCATATATACATATAAAGCTCTAGCCACAAAGCTCAACGAGGAAGGTAAAGAATGGTTCACATATGCAGATAAAAACAACCGTGCAATTAAGGTTAGGGCAAAAGGCCTTCATCCAACGTGTAAGAAGGAAGATAAAATGGAGGACCTAAATGCAAAAAACCTGCAAATAGAAGATGTAGTAAATATCCTAAAACGAAAGAAAGGTGAGAACTATGAAGTAAAAAAAAGAGGGCTCCCACTCTTTATGCTTACTTTTAATAAAAAGGAGTAAGTTGAAAAAAATTTCAACATCAAAGCAATACTAAATATGAGGGTTAAAATAGAACCCATAAAGAATCATACGAGGCTAATACTTCAATGCAAAAAATGCCAAGGTTTCAACCACACGCAAAAACATTGCGGTCGGGAGCCTAGATGCGTAAAATGTGCTGGAGAACACAACGCGAAAGAGTGTAAAGAAAGTAGACAACCCTGCAAAATGCATAAACTGTAAAGGGCATCATCCTGCAAATTACAGAGGATGTGAAGTAGCCAAAGAACTTCAAACTCTAAGAAACAAAATGAATCAGTTTCCTCAAAGCTCTAAGGTTACCAGGAAGAGGTAAGCAAAGTGAAGCCAAACCCACTAGTTATAGGTACAGAGCGGAAAACCTACTCGCAAATTGTACAACAATTGTCTAATGCTACTACTGATGACCCTCACAAACGAATATGCAGAAGCATAGAAGCCATAAATTCTAAACTAGCAAGGCAAGAACGTGATCTAGAAGCTCTATATAAGTGTCTAGAAAAGCAAGAAACCACTAACTGGGCTACAGCCCTCCTATATTAAAATGAGCAGAACATTAAGAATTGTCACCTGGGACATGAACGGACTAAAATAGTTATGTATATGCCTTATATCGGAAAGTCAGTTGACAGAAACATCATTTATTAAATACGTGATTATGAATGTTATCATGCTGTTCACCCAAGAGGAAACGCGAGGGGAGGATCATCAATAATAGAGAAAACGAATGTCAAACACTATGAAGAACCTGGTATCGAAGAAGAAAGTATGCAAGTTAAAACCGTTAACGTAAAAACTAGTAATAATAATAATGAATACAGTATTTCTTCTATCTACTGCACCCTCCACGATATAATCTAAAGAAAGAAGATTATAAAAAACTTTTTAGATCAATCGGATCCAGTCTTATTATTGGTGGTGACTTTAATGCAAAAAACACCTATTAGGGATCAAAACTTACAACCCGTAAAGGAAAAGAGCTTTTCGAAACAGGTCGGGTAAACCACTGCGAGTTCCATTTTGGAGGTAAATCAACATATTGGCCTACTGATATAAATAAAATACCGCAGATCTCATTGATTTCTATGTAACGAAAGGGATTACCGAGTACTACATGTGCCCCGAAAATAGCGAGGAGATATATTCTGACCATCCACCTGTGTATCATGACACTCAGCACAATGATAATTAGCAAGGATAACGTGTCTAAGCTAATAAATAATAAAACTGACTGGGACCTATTCCAAGAACTAATTGAAGAGCAAATAGACCTTCAAGTACCAATTAAAACAACGGGACAATTGGAAGACGAACTAGAGGTACTTAACAGTACTATTCAACAAGCAGCGTAGCAAAGTCCTCCTATTATTCATACCGAATCCCGTAGGAATAAAAATTGCCCTCTTGAAGTCAGAGAATTAGTTAGAGAGAAACGGAAGGCAGGAAAGACCTGGCAAGGAACACGCGCAACGGAAAACAAAAGAATCCTCAAATATCTGTGCAATGAACTGAAACAACTTATAAAAGAAATTAAGAACGAAACTACTAACAAGTACTTAAGTGGTCTCAACGAACATAAAGACACGGATTACTCTCTTTGGAAAGGAACAAAGGGGTTTAAAAGGACCAAAATGCATATGCCGCCTATTAAAAATGAGGAAGAAACCTGGGCCAAAAGTGACAAGAAAAAGCTTATGTGCGGCTCACTTGGAAGAAACCGTACAACCGTTACCCAGGCAAACTGGAGATGAAAACATAACAACAATTAGTAACATTGATGACCATAATATACGATCTGTAACATTACAGGAATTGAAAGAGGAGATCAAGTACAATTTAAATGCGAAAGAAGCTCCAGGTTACGAACTAATTACTGGCCAAATCGTAAAAGCCATTTCCGAGAAGGGATTATGAAAATTGGTTCAAATAATCAATGCTCCCTTCAGACTAAAATATGTCCCACAGCAATGGAAGGTAAGTAATTATGATTCCTAAACCAGGCAAACCAGCAAACGACAAAAAGTCGTGCAGGTCAATTTCACTACTTCCTATCATTTCAAAATTATTTGAAAAATTATTGCTCAAGAGGCTCAAGCAAATAATAGAAAAATGGATTTGGATTTAGGGAAAATCACTCTTCGATAGAACAAGTTCACAGAATAACGGACATAATAGAAGTCGCACTGGAGTGAAAGAAAATATGTTCCACTATCTTCTTAGATTTAGCACAAGCTGCCGACAAAGTTTGGCACCAAGGACTTGAATTTAAATTAAATTGCTCTACCTAAACAGTTCTATCAAATTCTTAAATCGTACATTGCAGATCGGCATTTCCGTGTAAAATATAACGGAAAGTACTCTGAACTAAAGAGAATAGCAGCAGGCATACCACAAGGTAGCGTACTGGCTCCTATACAGAAGGTGCCACCATAGCAACATTTACAGACGCGACAGCTCTTCGGAGAACTGGAAAGTGTATATCAGAAGCAATGACAGAACTTCAATAAGCAACCGACTCAGTGAGTAGCTGGACAAAGAAATGGCGCATTAGCCTAAATGAAGCAAAATTGGTTCACGTAAACTTCACAAACCAGAAAGTTAACTGGATTCCAGTGGAACTCAATTCAAGGCAGGTTCCAAATGCAAATACAGCTTTACCTTGACTCTCGATTGCAAGCTTAGATGGGAAGAGCATGTTAAAAAGAAAAACGAAGAATTGAACATCAAATATAGGAAAATGTATTGCCTACTAGGAAGAAATTCTGAGCTTACCATGCACAATAAATTGCTATTATGGGTCAATTTTTAATTAAACCCGAGCGAGCAGTGTGCTGTAATAAATTAACTCTGTGTTTTTTATTCAGCCTGAGTAGTTTTTCTCAGTACACTGTGTTTTTAATTGTAAACTGTGTTTACGCGGTGTATACTCAGTTCTTCAAATCTTACTCCGAAATGAATGTAGGTGTATACAGAGTCAAATATAACCTATAAATATTGTCATCAGCAAAAACAAAATACATAACGAGAAACGTAAATTAAATTAATTTATTTCTGAATTAAAATTAGAAAAATTTATTTGAAAATGGATATTAATCGATCAAGATCAAATAGTAAGTATTGATAAGTTATTAATAATATTTCTTGCTAAAATGGTATTTGCAAGTTTCGTATTTTTATTTCAGCATTTAAATGGACTCATGAGATGACGATGAACGTTATTAGTTTAATTAGTGATAACTATCTTCAATTGACATCCGGGATAAAAAGGAGTGTTTTTTAAAAAATTACCGAACAATTAAACAAGGAAGCTTGTTTGATTCTAACTTGGGATCAAATTGAAAATAAGTGGAAAAGTTTAGTGCGTCAGTACAAAAAAACGAAAGTATACATAACGAAACAACTGGAAATAATCGAAAAATTTGGTGCTATTACGATGCAATTGATGAGATCTCAAAAGAATCTCCCGAAATAACGGCAGTTGCCACATTTTCCGATACGAGTATCCATATTGATACACCTGATTTGGATACCTTCGAATCAGTAAACACCATTCAACCATACACCACCACCAATATTGTAGAGGAGAGTTCTTCAAAACGGAAACGGGAAAAAGCATTACAAGAACAGACAGAAAATTATCGAAATTCCAAATTACGATTGATGGAAAGATACACGGACGCGATGGCAAAAATTGCCGACTATCTCACTGGAAGTAATTCAAATATGATGATCTTGTAAAATATAGAATTAATTGTTTATTCTTTAATGAAAATGTATTTATGAAATAAAATAAATTATCTTTTTATGGAATTATAAATTATGTATGTACTCGTATTATATTTTATTTAAAACAATTCATTTACAATAGCCATTCTTTTAAGTGAGGCATCATCAAAAAATAGCACTTCATCAGAACCGACATCGTCTGTTTCTATTGATACATCAGCATTTGATTCAGCATCACTATCGTCAAAAAAATCCGTGTCAATGTCAGATTAATTTTGAATGATGTAGTTGTGGAGAATACATGCCGAGTTTCTTGTATCTATATATTTCAATCTGCGAAAACGGCCTTTTAACAGACCAAAAGCACGCTCGATTATTATTCTACGCACTTCGAACGCACAATATTATAAAGAATTTGTGCGTCACTTAAATTCCCATTATTTTTGAATGGCGGTAGCACCCATGTTCTTAGCGTGTAGGCTGAGTCGCCCAATAAATGTTCTTGAGGACTAATTTTAGCGTCATCTGTATTTAAAATTTAATTCAATAAACAATAATATACATGCAATGTGTTATACCTGTTGAAATTCGTCGCGGCAAATTTGATTTTGTCAGCACAAGCGAATCGTGGATCGATCCACATTCTCCGGCATACGTATGGATAGATTCCAACCTTTCGTTGTAGGCCGCTTGTAGCAAAATCGAGTGAAATCCTTTTCTGCATACGTAAGAATTTGGTTGCTTTACCGGTGCTATTATCGGAATATGACTTCCATCGATAGCTTCGAATATACCTATGTTTATGCATCATCTTAGTAAATTATTTTATGAAATACAATTTTGAAACAACATACCTTTAAATCTATGTTTCTGCCCAAACTATTGTGCAGTTCTTTTTCTTTGGTCATCTATGGGCCAACGAATAATACCCTTCTCCACATTTAATCATAAAAACTTACGAGAGAATTTTTTTATGACAATCTATGATGTTGAATTAGCACACCCAAAGCGCCCGGCGATTGATCGGGATGAAAAATGTTTATTTACTCGTATTTCACGTAAAACTCAATATAGATCTGTCTTACCTTATAGTTTCTCTATTTCCGAGATACCACAATCCAATCATCACTTGCTTTTCGACGTTTATTTCATTGCACCCGGGTTGGAATATCCTTACATCCAAATCATGGATGTCTCTGCATAAATGATTAAAAGTTGAGACTGACATCCGAAAATTACTTTTAAATTGTACTTCCGTAAAAGATGGCACAATTTCCTAACAAAACTTTTCAATTTTCTGAGCGCTGTCCTCAAAACTTTCAGCCTCGCTTATATCTGAGTCAAATATTTGACTTGCATCATTTAACACACTCAATAATAATGTATCCATTATTAATAACACTATATAAATTGTATAATTGTACAAAATGAAAGAACGAAACACAAATTACAAAACGTCAAAATCAAAAAAATTAACTTTATAAAAACAGAGTTTTTTTTATAGAAATTAAATTTCATTTTTGTAAAAACAATTTTTTTTTATTTTACTCCGAGTTTGTACACACTAGGTAATTTAACACCGCGTAACACTTGCTCGGTGTACACTGGGTAGTACCGTACTCGCCCAGATTTAATTAAATAAGAGACCCTATGTCGGCAAATACTTAAACCAGTATGGACCTATGGTATTCAACTTTGGGGTTGTACCAAGAAAGCAAATACACAAATGATACAATGTTTTCAAAACAAAGTGCTGCGTCGCATTGTCAACGCAACATGGTGCATCAGAAATTATAACTATAGGGACTTAAGCATTGAAGAAATAAAAAATCTAGCAAAGAAACACATTCATCGGATATCTCGGCACCAAAATGCAGACATACCAATGCAGTAAGAAGACTTCAAATCTAGCATAATCAACAATGATAAATATAATCAACAATGTAAATTCAAACGGCAGTAACCATTGGGTTACTGCCCGTCAAATCTGAATATTCATTCAAGAAAGATAAGTTACTAAATGATTTGTAAATCAGTTGTAATATAAATTATAAATAAAAAAAAAATGAAATACACAGCAATTAAAAAGAAACCAACAGTAATTTTATTAAAACTAACATCATATTATTGGACTTCGGACGAGGAAACTGGTGCGAACGATCAGACGGACAAACCAAAATTTTAAAAACACTTGATTATGATTACAGATCGAAAAAAATGAAAAATATTTATTTCAAATTTACAGACATCTAGATTATGAATTATAAGAATCATTTACGTTATAAACAATAATTTCAATGAAACTTTAACTTATCAACGGATTTGTCAGCGATAGAAAAATTATTTATATTTTTTAATAAATCGATCGATTGACGAGATAAAATGAAACTTTACAAATAATCAAGACATCTCTTTATAATTCCTTATCCCAGGTCGAACCAAAATCAATCATGAAACTTGATACTTATCAATTTCGTTGCAATCTAACATATTCGTTTATTAATAGATACAACGGCTATCAAATTACACACAGCCGTGTATTTTGCATACCCTAAAATACAAATAATAAAAATTAAAACCGCATCCAACGATTTATTATAAAATGATCTGACAGTACAAAAGTAAAAGAAATATTCTTAACCATGGCACTTTCAAAAAAAAAAAATTGTTAAATCTGTGCTTAGGCCTTTGTCATAATAACCTAGATTAAATAATTTCTAATGATCTCTTTTTAAGAAAAATTTAAACGCAAACGCAATTTTTACAAAAAACGTAATTTCTGTGTCTATATACACAAAATTTTTTGTAAACTTATAATTACAACGCACTTCCTACTTTCCCAAAAGTTGCTGCTTACATTTACCATTATTTTTTAACTAAAGTAGTTAAATTTATTCGTATATAAAGAATTTTTTGTAAAACGGTTGAATATGGGTTGCTAGTTTCTCGTTTTTAACGTGCACAATTTTTTAAGGTATTCGAGCACAAGAAATTCTTTTATTCAGAATTTTAAGTATTATTTTATATATATATACAGAAACCGGATAAATATTTTTACAAACATAACAATTTTAAGTTACATCGGGTTAATTTTATTAATTAAGGTTACCAAAATACCTAATGAACTTAACCAAACCATATAATAATAAAAACAAAAAATAAGTGAGGCTCGCGATCTCTGTTTAAATCATTTCACTTCTGATCTCATCACTTTCTTTCAATAATTTTATTTTATTTTAGTTTTATGTTTTGTGTGCTTTTCTTAAAATTTATTGTAACAAGTTCTTTTAGGCAATTTACAAAAATTTCTTTTATCGAAAACAAAAAAAAATATGCGCTCGGTTAATGATAGTAATTCGTCTTTTTTTCTTGTGGTGCGAGTACATCTTTTATTTCTCAATTTGGTAACTTAAAACAAAATAAAGTTGAATAACCTTAAACAATAATCACAAGGTACTCGTATTATTTTATTAATGGCACGCATGGCCTTAATTTTATAAACAAAAAATCGGAAGTTAACATGATAAAGTAGTTTTAACGCGTAATGTGTCAAAATTATCTTGTAAATCATATTTTTTTTGGCTTGGCCTCGATGCTTACCCGGGTTTAATTTGAACTGTTTATGAACTTTATACGGAAATAAATGGGTTTCAAACGTTTTCATTGTACGCGTTGAGTCGAGAAACGTTTTGTACATGAAATGTAGCAGGTTCGGCTCTTTGTTAACCCTGTGACAACTCTTATACAGCATTTGTCAAAACGTGAATGATTTTATTGTGTAATGCAGACATAAAAAGTTAATACAAAAGTTAGTGCAGTACAAAAATCCGATGTAAAAAGCGTACAACTTTCCAATTAAGTGTTCCGAATTCTCTATTTCCTTTTTAGATAGTTGTGTATCTTGGGTGGAGCTTCACTTACTTAACTGCTGCTGATGATACTGGGACACCAGCCAATATGACCACGTGTGTGCCGATCATTCTCTACGTTGTTCATCCGTCGAGTAGCTGGTCTTTGACGAAGGTACACTTTCGTTGGTGTAGATTCCAGGATAGTTTAGTGGTCCTTCTCTGTGTTAGTAGAACATGTTCTAGCCATCTCGGTCTAGATAATTTTATGATTTTATTTTTTATTATGGCGATATTCTTGGAGTGATAAAACTTCCAATAGGGATAAACTGTGAAAAAGGCTGTCAACTGTCAAAATGAGAAGCTTTTTATTAATTATCAAAGTGTATGAAGTTATCCTAGTATTTCATCTAAAAAAAAATGTTCATCAGGCAATACTAATTGTATCCCATACAAAGATTTTTATAATTATCTAAGAAAAATTTGAAATTACACAGAATTTGATAATAGTTGATCTAAAATGTTAATTCTTCAAACTTCTATGGTAAAAAGAAGATAAGACAAGTCGCTATTTGAGTGCGGCACATATCTTCATGACCTATTGTGCATATCCACACTACGGTAACTTGAATCTGGTCACTTTTATGGCTTACACCCTTTACGTCCACACACACATTATTTGAATCTGGTAACTTTCAAATTTGCTATGTGTTTGTGTAAAATGCTAACAAAAAAATTATTTCATTAATCGTTTAATTTTATTTATCATCCAGTTTTTAATCATTTTATTAATAATTTAATTAAAAATCATTTAATTAAATTTTATTTTATTTTTTTATTATTCGAATTCGAATTTTTAAAACAATTAAAATTTTTGTTTTGTGATGCGCACGGCTCAAAAACAAAATCCAACTAAAAAAAATACAAAAAAAGGCCTTGAGAATTTTTTTATTTCATTTTTGTTTTTGTTGGTGTGTTGAAGTTTTTGAATCTATAAAAAATTTTAGTTTAAAAAAAAAATCCACGACAAAGCCGGTTTTGTTGGTAATGGAGAGACAACGAAGAGGTTACCGGATTCAAATTACTCTAGTATGGATATGCATATTCAGTTAATATATAAGATGTAAATTATTTGGTTTTCAGGAAATACGAGTATTGTTCCTGTTCCTGTATCTTCTGATTTTATCAAAGCAGCCTATACCTACGAATAAACGCCCGAGATCATCCGTATGTTAGAATTACCGCTATGAGGTCATATGTGAAAATCGCTAAATCATTTTTAAGAACTCAGTTCGTCGATACGATAAGATGAGTTCTCTATATAACAGAAATTCGAGGCCAACCGTATGTAGAGATTGGCACAATAGGTCCGTATGTGAATTAGTGATGAATTATTGATTTAAATTAAGGGCGTGAACCACGAATGTTGCGACCGCGATCTATTCTGATTTCAAGACGGCATAATGGGCCTAGTAAAAAACCAGCCGAAAGTATTGATTACTATAGTGCAAGTTTTTGAGATATTGGCCAAAAACTGAAAATAACTTATATGGCCGCAGAAAATTAAAAAATTCTAGTGAAAATTCTAGTCCATAAATTTTATCCAAATTTTCCATATAGTCTTCGTCTATGCTATTAGGAAAATAACCGAAAATATTGGTTACTAGTGGAAGAAACGCTTGAAAGACCGAATATTGTTAAATTTCAACATTTCATAATTTCATATACCGAGTTCCTTTACTTCGGAAATCAATCAATTTGCCTTTTTAAGGATCACTTTTAATATTTTATTCCGCTGAGATGTTTTATTTAGTGAAAAAATATATACATAATGATTAAAAAATTTCCGCTGGTAATTATATAACAAAATTAATTCTATTTAGTGATAGTGCTGCCACTCGCGGCGAGTAGCATAATCTCTTATTTTCCGCTGTCAAAATCCATAAGGAAGACCTCTTCATCCGGTAAATCGCTTCATCGCAACTCCAAATGTTTTTATAACAGGTTTTGTTGCGATATTGGATAATCTAATTCGGTGAACAGATTGTATTTGCTATGTTGAAGTTGGCACATTCCTTCTGACAACATTTCTTCTTGTACCTATTTAAGTATCAGGGTTTCGCTTTTTTTCATCAGCTGTTGATGGGTGGTGTATGGTATTTTCCGTTTACAACATAAAGTGCCTAGATAAATTTAGGAGGAAGCTTGTTCTGTTAGCTACAAAACAAATGCATTTTCTCGGTATATCCGAGAGCCACGATAAATCATGTTAGAACCCATCCAGGCATAGATTGAATTTGCAGGTGCTTCAAAAATATTTACAAACTTAGTTAAAAAGTTTTGTTTGTATGTAGCAGCGCTTCACCAAAACCATGCAATCGAACACTGCACATGGGCTGTATTTAAAAACATCTAGGAATGAGTATGCTTGAAAGACATCTTAGTTTATTTCTTACGGTAGAACAAGTTTGACTAATTTCATTTGGGACTAGCTCATCCCATTCTATTTTGGTTAACCAAATAACCAAAGTGACTACAGTAACATTTTGAATACAGTCGTGGGCGGAGACATCCACATAAGTAGATCAAAGCATGCAGTTCTGGTTTATTTATTTAAAGAAAGAAATCTATTTTGTAATTTACATGCATCATTTCAGATTTTTTACAATAGTTAAAACAGTAATTTTAAACAAAAAACTTAAAAAAAGAATAAACCAAATTTTAGTTTGTCAATTAAAAATTTAAAAAATAGTTCTACAAGATATTTTTAAAATTATTCTTTGATAAATTAAAGTCAAATAGGCCGTCAATTAAGTTGAACGATTTAGACATCCTATTAATGGGAATGTTTGCTCCATAGTTAGTAGAATGGTGTTCAAGTGCTAAAAATCCATGGTTTCGAAATGTTCTGCATGGCACGTGAATTGATATGTTTTCCAAGATGTAACCTGAATCAACGTGAATAAGCAAAACGTTACCAATAAAAGCAGCGCCCAAGAGAAGTCGTCTATTTTCAAGCGTGCATATTTTGTATTCTGTACATTTTCACGGAATGGTAAGTTGTGGTCGTAATCCCAGTCACTTTTGTTTAACAAAAAAAAAACAGGAATTGTTTGAATGCTTTCAATTCTTTTTATGTGCACAGCATAGTATGGATTCCAGACCGTTACAGCGTATTCCAGTTGAAATCGAACATAAGCGAAATATAGTGAACATAAGGTTTGAATATCCTTAAATTCACCTGTCCATCTTTTAACAAATTCGAACATGGCATTCGCTTTCGCAATACAATTTTCAATATGCCTATTGAAACTGGCGTTTTCGACAAATGTGACACCTAGGTCTATAATCTCATTGACTCTTTGAAGTACTTCGTTGTTGACTTTGTATGAAGTAATAACCGGATTTCTTTTACGATGAAAACACATGATTTTTCATTTCTTAATGTTTAAGTATTTTATTTTGCTTTTTAGAAACTAAAACACATGTTGCGACATTATTACAAGTTTAATTTATTTTTAAATATATATGTATTTATTAGAAAAAATAATGTTTAAAAATTCGAAAAAGTACGAATTACAATTCCCTAAAAAAATAATGGGGAAAAATTTACGTCAAAACTGCTATAAAATGGAATTATTTTTTCCCAATAAAAAAATTCCCAAACGCCAGAATACACTTTGGGGAATATAAAATTCCCAACTGCTAGAAATACGTCACTAATTCCCAATTCCCTATTCCCGGGGAAAACCAGAATAGGGCCGCAGGAGGATAATTTTTCGAGATAAAACCTCATACTTAAGCTTTCTCTATAAATTGGGAGCGCTATGCGAAATAGGATGGACATCTATGTGCCAGAAGTCGCGGTTTTCGTAGGAGCTTTTTTAGTTTTTGCAATGAAGAATCAAAAAATCCGATAGGTTAAATTTTTCGCTTTAGAATTAAGTGTGTTGTATTCAAGATATCTTTACATTTGTCGTAAAAGAAAGTCGCTCAAATTCGCTCAAGGTTTGACCATTGTCCAGACATCAAAACTTCAAGGCAGAAACCAACAAGGACTGAAACCACAAGGTAACCACTGTTTAACTCCGGTTAATAAAATTAGGCAGTCGTTACATCAATCACAGCTAATAACCAACGGTTTTATCGACAATAATGAGCATGGAAAATCGTTTGGTAGATCTTAAGATCACAGACACAAAAATTGTGCTAAACAAGAACTACGAGACGGATCGGAAAGAAAAACAAGAAAATTGTTAAGGTCAACAAAAGAGCAAAATTAAAGGAACTCTATATCAAATATTTAGAGACTGATGGAATCATAGCTAGCAGTTCACCGTTAGAAGAAAACCATCCGTATTTCGAAAAACGAAATGTCATAGCGAATATTTACAACGCCCTAATCGATGAAATACGGATTCGGCTAAATCAAGTGCCACCAGGAACACTGATACCAACAACATCGAACCCCTAAATTCCAAATTCTCATTTACGGATACGGATATTAGCGACAAGGGGAATATCAACAGAAGAGAATTCAATCAGATGATAAAATTACAAAATGTACAATAAACGCTTTGTAAAAAAATGTAGCGAGAGATTCATTGATATAAAAAAATTGAAAGCAAGCGCTACAGTTGTTGTTGAATTGAATCGAACGGATGATAGACCATTTCATGGATCTGGAGGAGAACATAAACGTGGAGACCTCAAGAAGATGAAACAAGGTTAAAATATTTCTGTGAGGGCTATTACGATTCTTTCAAACACGAACATGATGACATTCTAACAAAGGTCACCACGGAAATTGACACAAATAGAAATTCCAAATTTGTACGGAGATTACAAGAAATAGAAACGGTTTGCAGATACTGTTCAAAAATTGGTTTATAACAATAAATCTTCGTAAGTTCACAAGATTAGCTATTTAAAAAATAATTTAGGAGACCCGCAACCACCACATTAATAAACCATCTAGAATCAATGGCAGATAATTATCTATTACCTATCATAGATTACGATTTGTGATTAAAAATACCACAACTACGACCCTCTATCGGCGTGCAAGACTCATGGGCCGACCTATCTTCCATGTCCAGTACTACAGGCTGGCATGGTGCTATGCAATGCGCATATGGTAACTTAAATCGGCCCTATAGCCGTACATCTTCGATTTGGCAGAAATTGCATAAAGTAGTATGGGAAAATGAACCGCGAAAGAGCAGTATGTATGTCTTTGTAGACATGTATGGCTGTTCTTTTTTTCAGGCTTGTTTATCGGAAGCGAAATGTTTGGTGTGCACTGTTTAACAGTTCAACATCAGAATCGTGGAGAATTCTGAGCATAGCATTATCATAAGGTTCTTGCAAATGGCCGTCATCCAGAATAAATTAGTAGCAGTACTAATCAAAGCCTGGGTTTTAGCATGCATCCTTTATAACTCGCGAGGCTGCCAGGAAATTAAACATGCACAGTACAAAAACACACGTATAGAATTCAAGGGAATAGGAAGAAATAAAAATGACATTTCAGACCAACGACTGTCTCGCTGATGTTTTCTACTATGATGTTCTGGCCTCTGTTTTCTGCTTCTCTTAATACTCTATCGTTTTGTATTTCCTAAATCTCCCAAAATTTTCTTAATCTATTTTGTAATTTCGTTAGTGTTATCATGCATTGTATGTGGCTACCTTATTGTGCGTCTGGCTCTCCTGCTGCATACCTTTAATTATATAATTTACGGAGTACCATGCCAGTCTGCAGCCACAATATTTAAATTGTTTTTGGCATATTATAATTTGGATCTATCCACAATCAACCAGTTCCAATCATTGAAACTGTCTCTGATAGGTTTCCTGCTAGTTTATTAACAACTAAATTATGCGCTCATTTCAAATTTGAATTCTGAGGAGGATCTATGTTCGATGTGGCATTTTAGTCGTTGGTCTAATGTGTCAGTTTTGATGCCTATTATTGCTTTGACTTCTACGTGTGTTCTTGTACTTTGTGTTGTTAAATTTTCTTGCGACATTGCGAATTAAAAAGGGTAGATATAATAACCACAAAACTACGCGTTGTTTTTGAAGTATCTGCACAAACGAACAACAACAAGAGCCTAAATAATCAACAGTTGATTGCGCCATAACTTTCGAAACAGACTTAATTCTGCTGAGATCGAGGAAACAATCATCGTTTTTTGAGAAAGTTGTCATCACAGTAGATATTGATAAAATATACCGCCATATTCAGGTGCATGAAGAGGATCAAAGATACCAGTTAACAACACTATTGTTTGGAACAGCTAGTGCTCCATATTTAGCCATCCGCACTTTTTAACAGTTAGCGACCGATGAAAAGGACGAATTTTCCGGAATTGTTATCTGAAGTGTCACCATTATCTGATCCACTCTTTGGAATATTAATGGTACAAATCTTGTCAGACAACATATAGCTTAATGTTTCAAATGTCGTCGCTTCGGTAAAAGGTTCCAAACTAACCAATCGGCAATTTACCAGAAGCAGATTAAGGTTAACCATTCAGCTTGAAAGTATCATAGAAAAGAGGTAATAAATAAATCGTACGGTACCTTGCAGTTTTTGTGCAAATGGGGACAAAAGCCTTCCATATTGACAAAAAAAAAGAAAAAGCTTTGCTGTATATAGCAGACTATGTACAAAATATTTCAGGCGACAACGGCATCAATTTTGTGGGTGCCTTGCAGGTTGGTTGTAAAAACATTGAAAACAGCAGAACAAACAAACAACAAATTTTGGGTTATTCTGGATAATAGGCAGATAGTGTTTTTAATCAAATAAAGAAAAATTTTTTTCATAACAGTTTGACTTTTCAATTTTTTTGGTTCTGTTTTTCAATTTTAAAAAAGATTTTTATATATATTTTCTATAAAAATAATTTGTTCTTTATATAAATTTTCGTACTGATGATGCACAAAATATCCGTGTGAAACGTCGATGTTATAATGTTATCAATTTTAAATAAATAGGCTCTAACCAGTTAACATTCGCTTTTTAATAAAAAATCTTGGTAACCTCATCTTGATTAAACAACAAATTATTAGCTCTATAGATCACGACCCAAATGACATTTCATTTCACCAGGAAATCATATTTTGGTAGATTATGGAAGGCGGCTGCCAAATCGGTTATATATCACTTAAAACAGATGATATAGAGAATGCAACATTTGAAGATCTTATACTAGTAGGAGGCAATTTTTAATTAGCGAATCTCTCGCAACACAATCGGAAGCTAGCATTTTAAATAAAAAATAAACGAACCCAACATTTTGGATAAAAATATTCTTAAAGTACCAAAATGTAAAATCGCATGGAAATACAAAATGTTACCAAATGCCGGCTACGTATTAAAAAGGCCTCATGGTCAGTTACTGGGCGATTCTTACTAATCTAAAGGTTTTACCAGTTCGGATAGTGATATATACGTACATACAAAATTATGCATTTGTCTCTCAAGAAACCGTTATGAAGATAAAATGTAGCTTTAATTATTTAGAAACTAGAGAAGGATGAAAAAAAATTCTCAAACTTCAGGTCAATCTCGCTGATTTTAGTGACTCGAGAGAAACAAAACGAAAACGTGAAAAACGTGCTAAAATAACACTATGACTAGTATTTTATTAAAGATGTTTTATAAAATTTGAGAGGGTCCCTGTTTATCAAATGGAAATTGTTTGAAAATAATTTTTACATTTACGTTTTGAAGGATATATATTACATGTGGATTATTTTCAATAATAGAAGTTAATTACATATCCGTAAAGTTTGTTAGACCCAAAACTAGACCTCAAGTCCTTAGTCAACTTGATAGCGATACACCTACTTTCGGCTAAAGCGACTGATTCACCAAAGAAAAATTTAGTTGTGCAACTTGCAAGCCTTATCATTTTCAAACCGCACAACGAACGAATACCGACTACCGTGCATAAATATTGCCACATTAAACAAATCGATACGAAATCGGTTTAATTAGATAGGAAGATGATAAATGAAAAACATAAATAAGTAGAAAAAGCAACGCAATAAATCATTCACAACTCAATTTTCAACTCTCTTATAATTTCTTAAATCTTGATATTTTCACAATCGAAACATAAACAAAAAAAAAACCATTTAAGTCTCTTTTCAACTTCATAAACCGCACACACAACAATGTAACAAACATAAACAAACCAATTCAACTTACACATTTTTTCTTTTATCCATTAAGAGAAAGAGCAGTCAGTCATGTATGTATTAGTATACCTATACCATGTATATAAAGCTTTCCTATAAATAACTGTGTATCTTATGTATACACATACAGGTCGTTGAACTACGGTTGATCGCCCCCTCCATGTGACCCATATTTCATATAAAAAAAATGTAGAACACTAGGTGACAGCTGATCGCTGTAGTTTGTTGCGCGAAAGAAGTAAAAACGTAAGAAAAAAGTTGAGTTTTATACAAAACAAACTATTTGAAAGAAAAAAGTTTTAAAAAAAGAAAAGAAAGAATAACAGATGAGTAAAGAAACGACACAGCAGCAGCAACAACAACAACAAAGATCGCAAGACTCTTTCTTAATCGCGTTTAGTAGAAAACTATTGATGAAACAGAAAAAATAAATGCAAGAAATAAAATTGTAAGACAACATTAAAAGAGAAAGAAGAAATGAATAAAACAAAAAAAAAATCAGTAAATTGAGAATGGTTTTAAGACAATACATTGATGAGCGTCATGGAAGATTGGGTTAGAAAGGTAACCAATTTTTATTCTTTCTTTTACCGAGTAAAACATTTCCCCTGAATTTTTTCGTACTGTAGACTAATTTATTGATTGTAAATCTCTGTCGTGTGCTGCATTTAGTGTAAGCTTGACACTTCTAGCAGCTATTGAAAGGTAATGATAAAATAATAAAATTAAAAAAGCTTTAAGAAGTTTGCAACGAATAAATCCTATAATTCGAGATTAGATATTTTCGACAATGTATTGTGTCGATTTTACAAAACAAAAAACTTTTTACTAGTTAGTTACCCAATTTAGATGGCGTAACTTTTTTGTGTAGAGTGGCCCAACATACGTTGATCAGCATTTGATATAAGCGATATTGACCTAAAGGGCTGTTGCATTATGAAATAGATGTCGGTAGTTGCATTGATGTTAAGTTTAACATATAGGCATAAAATTCAGTGTTACAGTTGTTGGCACATCACAACTACAATTACCCAAATAAGACGTATACAAATACGTCTCCGCCGCTTTTATCAAATATTTCTCATTTATTAAGAAAGAACGGTCGGTCGTATTTTATTCAAAGTATTGTCTGTGTCTTTTTTTAAAATTTCTGGTAGCATGTCAGAAGAGTGTCATCTTTTAAGGCTATCCATGAATCAATCCAATTTTTGGTATCTTCATGTGAAGTGAAGTGCTGCTCAGACAGGCAATGCGACCTCGGTCGAAACAAGTGGTAATCAGACGGGGAAATATCTGGCGAATATGGCGGGAGGGCCACAAACTTCCCATTTGAGTGTTTCGAAGTACGTTTTGACCGGTGCCGCAACACGAGAACGAGCAATATCTAGCAGGAGAATATTTTTTTCGTGTTTGGAGTAGTGGTAGACAAGTAATGGTTTCGTTAGGATTTAGCAACTCATATAATGCACGACACCAAGCTGAGTATTCGCCACTGTGTATGCAAGAAAACCTTTGCAGCATTTCACGTGAAAAAAATCGACGTTCAACATCTCTCGGCTTCAATTTATATTGAACCCATTTTGACACGAATCTTCATCAAATAATTCTCCCAATTTTGCGTCTTCGTACACTTTCGACCTTCCGCTACGTTCTTTGTCCTCGACAGTAAATTCACCGTTCTTAAACTTTAGAAACCACTCTCGGCAACTTCTCTTACTTATGACAGTCTCACAACATGATTCTACAAGCTCAATTCGGCTCAAAACTCAACATTTTCACAAGAAAACAAATATTTGATGCTATAAGATTCGCTAATATTTTAAGGTTATGTTGTTGACAGATGTCCATCCTTAGTATATGTCGTTTTATTTATTTTTTTCTTAAGAAATCTATTCTATGAGTACATGTATAATTTCAGATTAAAATCGAACAATCAATTTAAACAAAAAATAACCATAAAATAAATTTTAATTTAATTTTAACTTTATTTGATGTGTTTAATGTCCACGCCATCATCCTCGTAATGGTCCAAATGTTAGAAGACATTGAATGATTCTACAACGCTTGAAAGACCGGAGCCTGTAGACCATCTTAGTAGCAATGGTAAAAAAAAGTATATACATACTAAATCTCCGACTATACATAATCATGGACGGCATTTCTACGGCATTCTATTCAACTAGAAATGGAAATAATTTAAAATTTTACTACTAATTTCATTAACTCACACATAATTATAGTATATCTTTATTACTTACTTGAGGAATCATATTTTTAAAGTTCTTTAATAAACTGGAACGGGATCCTTTAACACGCCGAATACACTTATGTCGAAATCTTGTATTACAGAGTATTAAAAATTGTTAATTATTTTTATCGCTTGTAAATTATATGAAATTAAATCTTTTCTATTGACGTTGACTCTGTATCCGTCGACTGGAGTCAATATTAGCAAGTACGAACGAACCATCGATGCAACCAATTATCTGTGGGATTTGACAGATTTTTCAAAAAACTATTTCCAACCATGTGATAGTCTGCACAACTTGTCAATTTGTATATGGTTACAGCCATTTGTTTTTGAGCCGATAATGGGTATCTCACCTTCAAAGTTTGTGGTTTTGATTCATCCCAAAAAATAGAGCTGCGTTGATTCGTCTAAATTACTTTAGGCTTCGCCGGATTTCCAACATCTTGCGAGCTTGATGACAATAAAAATTGACTTTTTTGATGGGTTCTATAGTTTGGATGTGAATATTTTTCCACAGCGGGCGCTTGAAAATTTTCGTTTTTAGGCGACTCGTCATTTATTATTTCGCAAAACAATAGTTTGCACTAAGCCAAAAAATAGACAAACCATTTTAAATTTTACATTCATTTTAATTTTTAGAAGGCACCTGCTTCTTGAGTTTTGCTTGAAATTGCAGTGTATGAGCCGACTAAATCAGCCTACTACAAGTAATTAAAAGTGATTAAAATAATAATAAAATTGATAATAAACCAATAAAATATCGATACAATTTCAAATAAAATTGTAGCAAGCTTTTGATTTTACTGGGTGACCAAAAAACTAAATAAATCATTTTTCTTGATAGATATTAGATATGATTCCACTTTGATACCAAAATAAATCTAGCAGATGTCGCTTGTTTTGGATGTTGATACTTTTTATCGATAAAATAAGTGCTTGGTTTCTATGTATTCTTGAAATCGGTGGAAGTTTTCCCAATCGGAAAACAATTTGCTTTGAAATTTTGTATATTATTAGAATTTTTTGCCGGCTACTTTAATCATTTTTTCAAATTTGTTTTCATGTTTAAAGACTAACGGAATAATTTCGAATCGATTTGCCCAGTCGAAATTTTTCCCTTAGTAGGGGGATTATGTTTCTTAATTTAAAAAAGGAAAAGAAATTTAACTAAATAATTAAAGTGTAGCCGGCGAAAACTTCGAATAATATTGGGGAAATTTCCACCGATTTCAAGAATACGGCCCCTGTATTATTAATACAATACTTAAGATATAATACATACTTAAGATCTCTTATACATACATCTCTTATACATAGATCTTATACATACATATAAGATCTTAATACATACTTAAGATCTCATATAATATTTCCGAGTACGTACAGTGATTGTCTTAAACGCGAGTTAGACGAAGTTATTATTTTTCATAACACTGCAATCTCGATTGTTGTGCACCGTCAATTTTCTGTGTCGAACAAATACATGGCCGCAAACGTGTTGGTAACATCAAGTTTAAAATCAGGAAAATTGTTTCTCTTATTTCTTTTAAACAGTGTCACAGAAATTATACTAGTGAAAAAATATATTTATAATATTAAAACTGACCATGCATAATATCGAGGGTTTCTCAACGGCATTAATTTATTTTGTTAATTCACATTAATTTCGCGCTAATTTCAACTGGTGTTAAGATTTGTTTACTGGTTGAAATCTGGGATTCTTGTATATCAACATCACAGTATATAGTCAACAAATTACATTTTTGAACGACCAGTGGCACTATTCTGGTAATTCCCCGGGGGCCTACTGAGGAGAAAAGTTTGATGTAAATATTTATAAATTGGGAATAAGTTTTTCATATCTAAATTGCTGGGAAAAATTATTCCCAATTTAATTTTGTTTTCCTAAAAATTAGCATTAGCTTTTTACCTCAGTATGCCAGAAAATAAATATTTATAAAATATTAATAAATATTAATAATAACAGAAATTATATGTAAATTCTTTCCATACTTCCCTATTCCCGGGGAATTACCAGAATAGCACCACAGTGGCCTCATTTCTTGAATTGGGAATTGAATACACTTTGGAGATTAAAAAAGTTCCAACTGCTAAAAAAACATCACTAATTCCCATTTCTCTATTCCCGGATAAAATCAGAATAAGGCCACAAACATTTAAACGCGTAAAAGTAAAAAGGTTATCAAATCAATCGTATAGGTAACAGTACGATACGCGTTACTAAAGTAGCTAAGTGTTTATAACTGCTTAAGTAACGTTTTTTTTATACTAGGTTGCTCAGTAAGTTTTGTCGTTCAATATGAAAAATGGTTTGATATACATTTTATTATTCAATATAATCGCCCTGAACTTTAAAACACATGTTCCAGTGATTTCTAATTTATAGATTCCATCCCTGAAGTGGGAATCCGGAAGACTGTCGAAATACGCTTCCACGGCTGCTATAACCTCTTCATTCGATGAAAATCGTCCCCACGCATGAATTTTTGTTAGATGTGAGAACAACGAGAAGTCAGAGTTAGTTAAATCTGGCGAATAGGGTCGATGTTGCAACACTTCATACTTCAATTCACTGATTATTATTTTTTCTATAAATCAGAGCTTTTCTCACGAATTTTTACATCCAGCTGGTCCAAAAGCTTGCAATAATAATCTTAGCTAATTGTTTTACCAATGTGGAGGTAATCCAAGGTCAACCTTTTTTTGCATCCAAAAAAATTATGCTAACACCTTTAAGCCAATTTCTGGACCCTAACTAGCTTCGGAGCCGAAGTACCGGGTGCATACTATTCCTTACCCCCTTGTTTTGATTCAGGGTAGACCCAAGTCTCTAAAATGCTCCAAATGTTGCTGAGAAAGTCGCATTCGAATGTGTTTTTGTTCCATTATTAGCGAAAGCACCCATTGTACAAACAGCTTTCTGAAACCCAAAACGTCAGTCAAATGATCGCTCACACTGCCTATCGAGATCCCTAGGTCTTCTACTAAATCTCAAACTTGACACACTTTTTGGACGTCCTTCACGTGGATCATCTTCAAGACTAGTACGACCACGTTTCAGCGACCCATCTTTTTACTGTTCTAATTGAAGGTGAAGAGTCCTTTGTTTTGGTGCTACACCTTTCAAAAATAAGAATTTTATCAATGCACGATATTCAATTTTATCCATTGTAAAAAAATACTGTGACGCTTCAGTTAGAACAGCTCTTAATATTCGAATGAGTTGACAGATCTACATGAAATCACACTTCTTTTTGACGTGGTTTTTCCGGTTCAGTTGGGCCTTCTAGGTGCCATTCCGATGCTTTTTGACTTCTATCATCACCAGTATAATGCGTTTTATGAATGTGAGGTCGGAATTGACTCGTTCTCTTTTGCAGTTGAGGTTTACCAGAGCGAGGCAAATCTTTCACCACATCTCGACTGCTTTTGAATGCACTGTACCACTCATATGCACGTGATTTTGATAAAACGATTCACTGTAAACCTTCTGTAATATTTTCAGCGATTTGACACACGAAATTCCATTTCAATACAAAATTTGAGACTAATTCTTTGTTCGATATTTTTATTTATTATAAAAATCGCGAAACACATTTGAGATGAACTGACAAAATAGAGCACTGTAAACAAACTAAATGATAGGTCGCACTCAAACTTCAGGCCAAGGTAGAGGACAGTTGTGCCAGAGACGGAGTTAAAAAAGAACACTGTCAAAATGTGTGGTTAAAAAATAAAATTCTGCACCCAGGGTCATTTTTTCCACGTTAGGCATTTCAAATTTCTGACATTGTGCTTTGACTCATTAGCGCATCAAGTGGCGCATTTAATTTATCTGTCTCATCTATCTAAAACATGAGAGTCCTATTTAAAGTAACGTGTATACGAGTAAAAACAAATTCCGCAGAAGTTCTCGTGAAACGATATTATTTACAATCTAGGTATCGTTGAAGGGTTAGTAAATGGTTTTTTGTGTTTTAAAGATTAGGTCATTTTATACGCTAAGCTCAAGTAATTCGAATAATGTGCATAGACAATTTGCAATCCAAATTTAACAACCGAATCAACTGGAGCTGATCAAAAAGCAAAAAAAAAACCGAAAGTTATTGACTGTGGCGGCTTCAAAAACTGCACCAAAGAATCGTATATATTCTTCTTATGCATATCAACTTTCAAGTTGCATTTACATTCAAAAAAAAAACATTTTATTGTTAAAGAATCATAAATTTTATTTTGATACGTATATAAAATGCATAAAAAGTAGATCATGGCTAGAAAAAGTAAATCTTAAACCTCGCTGTGTATATGCATAAATATATTTTAAGAGCGGAGTTAAAGATTATTATTATTTTTCTTAAGATTAAAAGTTTATTAACCTTTTAACAACAACAACAGCAGCAACAAAAATAACCAAACTTATTTTTAAAAATTCATCTCATTTCACTTTCGGAAACGTATGCATAAAATGAATCAACAATGAAAGCGAGACATTCAAAAAAGTCATAAAAAATAAAACAACTACTTAGCTATTGAGGCTAAGGTTAATGAACTAATGTTACACAAAATAATAAGGTAAAAGTAAGGTTTAAAATAATTTCTATGTACCATGGCACTATATCTATCTGAGATACGGTATTTGTACAGTGAAATGCAATTAGAACAATATTGAATTACAAAAACAAATTTAATTCTTTGATTAGATAAAGATATTTAGTAATTTAGTAATTATTTTGATTAAGACGCTGTGCGCAACAAAATAATTTGTCTTTTAATGATCAATTATAAGATTTCTGATTCATAATGATTGTTGCATTAAATTAAATGTATAATCTATAGCTTTATTTATACGGTAGTTTGTTAATTGGTTAAGAGATAATGATAATTTTCATTAAAATTCCACGCAAGAACTAGAATTTCAAAACTTTCATTTTTTATTTTTATTTTTTGTAATAGTAAAACGTATACTAAGGTACTACGAAGAAACTATAAAAATAAACAAAAACTTGTCGAGGAAGAAGAATATGAATGAAGAATATTTTTTTGTTCTTGTGTTAAACTGCAATAGAAGGTGATTGATAAAAACTGCATATCCGTGATTCTGATTCCTAATACGCGAACTCTGGTGATCTATCTGATTTAATTAAATGTAAAATGTGTATGTAAATGTGTTCGCTGGGTGTCTTGGCGTTACAAGACGTGCGTTAGGCGTCTGCATCGCTTGTCAACATCCACCCCCGATGAAGACGTCATCCTCAGAAATTTCTCAAACAGCTACTTGTCCAACGCTATTTTGAAAATTTTATGATTCCATCCCATGTTAAGTCTCGAAAAAAGTGGAACTTGATGTCGATATGTTTACTGCAACGAGTATCAGGTTTTTTGTAAATCAAATTCGGGCCCAAAATGCCTTCGAATATTTTAAATGGGAGAGACATCTCTAATATCATATCACAAATTACATTTTTCGTCCACAATAATTCGCTCACTACTGTACAAGCAGAAACAGATTCTCACACTTAGAGAGTAATACTAGTACATATCTACTAATGGACTTTTGATTGTCACTATCATTCCCCCAGTCAGCGTCGGTGTACCCTTCTTAACACATTTTTAAATTTATTTAAATCTTTTAATTCTTTTAATAATGAAAAAGCTCCCATTGAAGATAATTCGACTGATTCGACTACGGATCTCCCAATTAATGCAATAAGTTTAATTATGAAGTTTAATTCCGAATAGTCAATCCGCCATAACAATAGAGAATTTTGGTGAAATACATTTTTCCGATCGAAACTCCTCTTTTCCGGTAAAATTTAAAAAACTATCTGAAGTAATTTTGTTTGAAATTTAATTTAGAATCATTTTTTAACAATTTTTTGTAAATGCTATAAACTTTCCCAAATATGTACATATTTGTAAAAAGCGAAAAGTTTCTACTTCCGGTGAACCGATGGCAGCCAAAAATCACAGGGGTTTCCCAATTTATGCTTATAAGCGAACGGATTTTTTATGAAAAATAGTTTTGGGTTAAAAATTGCCATTTAGTCTTAAATTTTGAAATGCTAAATCTCGATCATGAACAAGTTTTTCTAGGCCCTGTACTAACTTACTTGACCAAACATTTTTACACTATCACAATTTCAAGAATTAATTTCCAATGCAAATGAAATTAAGTCGAATTGAATTTAAATTTAAACAATGATCAGGAACAAGAAATTTCTTGTCACCGTACTAACTCAATAGATAACCATGTCGATTATAGAACTCGCCGGATTCACTGCAGCTGGAGTCCAAACTGCATATAAAAAAAATTAAAATCATGAATTTCGATCAAGGTAAAACTGTTTTTTTACACAAATCAAACAAAAACATTCATTCGAAATCCACAGCTAAAACATTACGAATGGTTTGCGAATCTTAAAAACTGAATTATATGAAAATAAACCTAGCGGACAAAACACTAAATTAGGCGAGCCGGAGCCACATTGTGCCAATAAGACCAGGGACTGTACCAAATTAAGCAAGCTCAACAGTTACAAATGAAAGAACTAAGGGAAAATTATGTTACTCGAAAAAATAGAAGAAGTTAATGATAAATCAAGGGTAATTGAATTAAAACTTTTAGTAGGACTTGACAATAAGGCTGAATCATAAAATTAGAAAAATGGAGAACAACTTTCAGATTTATTCGTTAAGAAACGACGTTTTACAATCAATCCTAATCATTCGACGATGAAATACCGTTGCAAAACTTCAAAACGGAGGTACAAAACTTAGTGCATCATAACAGATGAGGCGGCGACAAGAAACTAGATATGCTAATTTAGCTCTAAGGAATAAGGATTGGCTAGATCCCGAGTTAACCGAAATCACGGAAACGGGCCGGAAATTTATCCAAATGTGTAATCTGTAACGAACGGTATTCTATATTTTAAGATTCCTTAATGTTCGCTCAGAAAAAACTTGATTTAATCGATGAACTGATAAATTATGATTGCCCCTAAACGAAGGTCGTATAAATGTACTTCTACGTAAAATATTGGTTGGTCGACTGTACCGAATAAAAATGTTCTGTGTGTGTATATGTTTATGTTCTTCCGCTTACGACGAATGTGGTTGAATCGGTTATTTTGTCGAGCTGTCGTCGTCCAAGTATTTGTTAGCTTAGAGAAAATAGCTAATTTTTCAATCATTTAGTGACTGGATGCGGCGGACGAATATCTAGCTGCATCATAGTGCAATTATTGTTATTTAATTATCTAGTTTAATTAAAGAAAAGTATAGTGCCAGTACAAATCGAATCGTGGACTTACTATTGTTTGTAGTCCACCCTTTATTTCCACAAATATGACGACCGGCATAGGTAATTAGAATTAACTTTTCACTTGTTTGGATTAACGTTTTGTTTTATTCAAAAGTTAAGGCGAATTTGTTCCTTACATAGAATTGTGGTCAGCAAGGCCACAGAAATTAGTAACCAACTATATTTAAAAATACATAGCCGCTAAACAATCACGTGTGAAAGACAACCGAGGTCGCGGAAATTAAGACAAAATAGTTGGAGTATAACTTAGTTTTTTGGGTTTTATACAGAAAAAACACGTTTATTTCTAAGAAATGCTAAATTTTATTTTAATCAAAATATTTTCCATCGTTATCTATGACATTCGACCATCTTTCTGGCAATTTATGGATTCCATCGAAAAAAAATTGTTTGTCTTTTGATGCGATCCATTCATCGAGCCATTTTTTGATTTCTTCGTGGGTTCTGAAGTGCTGATCTTGAAGATTGCTTTGCATTGTTCGAAACAAATAGTAGTCAGATGAGGGACAATCTGGTGAATAGGGAGCATGCGGTAGAATTTCCCATTTAAGTACTTCCAGAGTATTTTTTACTTGTTTTGCGACATGTGGTCGAGCATTGCCGTGCAGCAAAATCACGTTGGTACGAAATTTGACATGTTTAAATGGGCTTAAAAATATGTTTTTTACACTTTCAAACATCTTAATAACGACAAACTAAATTTTAATGTGGAATGTCAACACTTTAAAACGCCGTAGGTGTCATTGTAAAAAAGTGTTTAGTACTAAAGTTACGCCATCTCTTAAAAATCCAAAAAACTAAGTTATACCTCCAATATCACCGTATTGGTTGGATAAGGCCCAAAGGCGAGCACCGAAACAGGGACCTAACGGGTGTGTACCGAAACAGGGACCTAACGGGTGTGTTCTATGTATGAATTCGCGCACGCGCAGTTAAAAAAATAAATCTAAAATTAAATCTACTTTAATCGCTAATATCGGGAATATACAAAAAAAGAAAATGGTTTATATTTCAAAATATATTTAAAAAAAAATAAGAAACCAAACAAAAATAAAAATTATTTAAATTTACAAAACAATTGAATCGAAAGAAAAAGATAAATTAAAGATAAAAGTTATTCTAAGAGGGCAGTGAAGTTTTCTTTTGGTGTAGGTGAAAGTTATTTTAGGTATAGTTTGACGAGTCAAGGTTACACTCGAAACTACCTCAACGGTCCAGAGCGCTCCAGTGGTTGATTGGTGAGTGAGCCTTTAAATTATTACGTTATATTCATATTTTTTTACGTACACAAGAAAAAGGGTTAACATTTTTCTACCATTCTCTTATAACATTACTATTTAAATAAAATAATTTAAGGTAATTAATTTCGAAAAGGTTTATCTAAAATATATGTTTCCGATGTTTGATCACAATTTTTTTACGCGTCCATATTAAGATCCGTTTTTTATTTGTTTAGTATAAAACACCTTTCGATCATTTACGACAACCGTTAACCGTTAGTTATATACTTTTCTTTTTGTTTAGAATTGATTATGAAGTAAGATGACCGTTAACCGTTAGTTATATACAGTATGTTCAACAAGAGCGTGTACTGCATAACTGTACTTAAAACTATAGGGACAAATATGGGCGGGGCTTACATCGGTTTTCTACTGATTCCTTTAGGACGCTCTAAGACAACCATTAGTTTAACTGCAACTGTTTAGCGGATAACGTATATATGAAACAAGTGAGTGCCATTTATAAAAAACGATTTGAAGCGGTGTTTTTAAGTGCACATTCGAAAGGACCAAAAATGTCGGTTGCAAGTGCACCTAATTTTATAAAAAAGACGAAAGCATTTGTACAGAAGAGGATTACACATTATTCAATGTATAAAAATGTTGACGATTTGCCAAATAGAGGCAAAATCTGTACCACTACATATAAGGAGCGTGAGGGCATCATACAGTTATCTGATAAAAATTCTTCGCTTACGCTGGATGCAGCTGTGGCGAAAATGGCGAAAAAGAATACTATTACTTTGAATACTTTGGTCAAACCACTGGCAACACAAAAGTACATAGAAAATCGACTAGCAAATGATCATAAAATCATAAATTTTACGAGTATTGTGTTTACCGATGAGTCATCCTATTGGGGTTTTAATGTTAAAAGGCGTGTTTGTAGTATTGTCCGAACTGTGGAGCACCCGCCCTAACTCCATGCATGGATATACTTCACAACGCAAGGTTTTGGTAAATTAATCGTTTCCACATCGAACCTAAACGCATTTTTCATGAATAAAATTAATTCACGAGGTTTGCTACCATCTATCCTGAAAAGGTTTAGAGCGGGGAACTCTAATTGGATCTTGCAAGAAGACAACGATCCAAAACACCATAGCATATTCTGTTCGAAATTTAAACTCAAAAAGGGCATCACAACATTGGATTCGCCATCTCAGCCAAATTATTCCAATCCGATCAAAATTTATGGCCACTCATGAAGATTAAGCTGAAAATGTACCACATAAAAAATTTGAGCACTCTAGCGCGAGTGGTCCGGAAGATATGGAAAAATGTATCACCACAGTATGCAGAAAAATTGGTTGATAGTATGGACAAAAGGAGCCAGGCAATTATTTACAGTAATGGTGACTTTCCTGTGTTTTAGTTAATAGCGCCCTAGAAAATACAACAAACTTTCATAATAAAAACGAAAAAAAAATCGTAGTTTTATTTTTACTTAGGTTTTTGCCCTACACGCTCTTGTTGCACATACTGTATATTTTTTTTTTGTTTAAAATTGATTATGAGCTAAGATGATAAAATTTTAGTCGATATTGGGGTAGATACTCGATCGGCGAGCAAGCAAGCAATTTACTAGCCAAAATCCTGGCTACTCAATCAATTTTACAATTTGAACTACAAATTTTTGTTTATTTTTGCAATTGCACAGTAAAACAACACAAACATTTGCTGTTCATTTTTTGCAGCCGCAAAATTTGCTGTGGAATCGCCAAAAAAACAAAATTTTTTTGAAAAACATAATTTGAAAATCAAATTTCCTTGGTAAAATTGATTGAGTAGACAGGATTTTGGCTAGCAAATTGCTTGCTTGCTATAGCCGATCGAGTATCTACCCCATTATGATTTAAAGGTTAATAATAATAAAATGTATGTATTAAATAGTAAAACTTCGTGCGTTTATTAAAAATAAAAAAAATGCGTGCTTAAGGCGGAATTCCATTACTGCGGTTTTTTTTGTGCAGAAAACCAGAAAGAGATAAAATCAAAAATCCGACCAAGACAGATTATTTTTATTTTATAGCGAAATTTTAAGGGGAACATTTGATAACCACGAAGTTACAATTAATAAATCAGTAAAAATATTAAAATTATTGTCAAATTATTTCTTTTCAATAATTAAAACTAAGAAAACGCTTTTCTATAAAAAAAGCTAGTGCAATATTTTTTTTTTTTTTTAATAAAATTTTATATATTTATTTATATTACGACTGAGTCTTTCACCCATTTAGTAATTTACATTGCATAATAAAGTATTTTGATTAGTCGGCATAATCAGGTGATTATCCCCAGTTTCGTGTAACTCTTCCTCAGATTTTTCGCCACAGTACATAAGTCTCCTTACCTCCTGGTCACGATAAGTCCAGTGGTTTGGTTCTTTGCAGTCTTCTTTTGGTGTAGTAGTCAGCATACAGCGTATGCCCAAATTTTCATGCTGGTGCAGACGTTGTATAGGTGTTTTGTTGCAAGATGCTTAATTTCATCCGCGACAATCTTGATCTTTAGATCTCGATGGAGGTTGTCGTTTCGAATGTACTACGGTGCATTAACAATACATCGCAGGATTTTATTTTGAACTGTTTGTATGATTTTGATATTTGACTACTTGGCACAACCCCAGAGTTGGCTACCATATGTGCATACAGGTTTCAGGATTTGTTTGTACAGCAGCAGTTTGTTATGGATCGCTAGTTCAGATTGTCTCCCTAAGAACCAATGCATTTTTCTAAATTTTATGTTTAATTCTTCTCTCTTCTTTTTTATGTGTTCCTTCCATCTAAGTTTAGCATCTAAAGTCATGCCGAGATATTTAGCAGTGTTTGCACGTGGTATACTATCGAGTTTATCATTATTGACTTGGATTGATTTTGCTTCATTTAATTTGATTCGCCATTTCTTTGTCTAATTACATATCTGGTTAGTAGCCTTCTGTAATTTACTAGTGGATACATGGTATATGCAATTGACATGCAATATACACTCAATTGATCAAGGATTCAATTGGCTCTTATTTATTAATGGTTGGATAGATTTAAATGAAAATGTCAAAAAGAAAGTTTACTGTGAAATTGCAAATTCTATATTCAGTTGCACGTGCTAAGTACATAATCTTAGGTCTCAATATATAATGTATGTAACGACGGCTATTTAAATCCGTTTTTATGAAAATTCCCCTACGCCATAACTGTATCAAAAAGAACTCGTAATTACAATGTGGCTTACCGGTAGTGCTCAATTTGTTCTCTCCAATCCCGGGCGCGTCCGGTATTTGAGTGCAAATACAATTTAGACTCTTGTAAACTATACGGCCATCCACTGCCTTATTCGCCAAGTGAAATGTTCCTTGGCGAGGATATTTCTTCCTATTTAATGACGCCTTGTTAACGGTATAACATTTTTGGCAACTCTGGTTCTTAACTGCACTTCTTTGATCCTATTTTAAACATTTTGCTCAAAAACGAGTACTCTTGTAGCACGCGAAAGTTGAAGTTTTAAAGATCTGTGATTGTACTTGTACTCGTGATCTTTTGACGACTTCGAATAGGACGTCTAGTGAAATGGATAGTCTCTACAGATCATCGTCCAAAGTCTACAGACCACAGATTGTGAAATCGCTAAGTTATGCGCAACGCGACGCTGCGTATGCCTTTCATCGAGCAGATTGATGGCCCATGTAACATCAGTATCATTTAAATATATTTGGTGGTTTATTTTCAAATATTTCAAAAAAAATTATGATTAATTAAAACTGGGTTTTATTCGTCGGAAAAAATGTACTGCAGAGTAGTACATTTTTTCCGAATGACGTTTTCACTATTTAAAAGATTATTAATTTAATTATTATTTTATATTTCATAAACTTTTATTACTTTATTCAATTTTTAAATCAAACTATTTCTATACGAGGTAAATTGAAAAACTGTCGCACTGTGAATGAGAACCAGGAAAAAACTACAAATTTGACAATAGAAAAAGTATGCGCTCTTTTAGCTCCATATAACTACAGTTCAACCTCACATCGTGTAATACAATGTCGCTATAAATCTAAAAGAATGTTAACTGAACTTCATACAAAACTAGTTGACGTAATTTTCCAATCCAACTTGTTATTTGGGATGAAATTTCATACTAAAGCTGTTTCCATAGCTTAGGAGATCCTTGTGAAATATGGTGGACATCTGTGTATCGGTAGTAGTAGCGTTTCAAATTTTTCAAAAGATCAAATGAAAAATATAGCATTTACAAGAACCAATAGAGAATTAAAAGATTCGAATACCACACATAATCACCCCTCCATTTTTTTCTACTATATCGATAAATATTAAACACGTGTAATACAAATTGCTTTCAAATCAAAACTAATATACGAATCGTTTAAAAGATGGCGGTGGACGATGTTAACATTAATTTACTTGAGAAGTACTATCTATCGTGTAAGCGTTGTAATTAGGCAATAATTAAAACACAATGCAAATTATAGCTTACATGAAATTTTTAATTTTTTTGGGGACAGATTCTATTCACCAAACTTGAAACAAGGCGCGTATTTCTGTGAATTTAATAATTAATTTGCGACACTCATGCTGCCGGAACCCAGGTTATCAATCCAACATTATCCGACTTGTAGTTGAACACCCTGTCTACATCAAAGAGATTATATCGCTTTAAAAAAAAAGTCATTAGTCAGATTCTCGTCAATTGCGAAATAGCAAATTTGCCAAACCGACCCTGCATTTAAATTTCATTTATAAAGTAAAAAGATCTCTACAAATGACGTCGGACTGATCAGTGGTTTCTGCAATCCTCTCTGAATTTAAGTATATTTTTGAAACCGTCTATACACTTTGACCTTTGACACGTGGCCTAAACGATCAGAATTTCATATTTAAGCTTTTCCAAAAACTGGATTATCAATTTACCGAAAATAGGAAATTAATAAGAAAACAATTAACCAATAAATTGTCCTTACAGTTTTTCTGAAATTTTTCGGTCTAATTTTTTATTGGTTATTTTGCAAAAAAATCAAGGGTTTCATTTGGCCTTTCCATTGGTTTAATTTGATATGACCCTGCGATAAAAATATTTGACAACCAAAATGACAGTTTTCTTGGCATAATTTTGGAAGCCTTAATAAGCGTTTCGAAAAATGCTACTAAGTGGAAATGTAGTTCCGTTCGCTTTATCAGTTCTTCGATTTTTGCAAATATGGGATAAAATTTATAAGATACAATTGAAATAATGTTAGGGAAATTCGAATAACAGCAATAGTGTTTAATATATTCGGAATATCTGTGATTTGACAAATATTTGGAAAATTACTGCATTTCTGAGAAAACCGACTAAAGGTTTTCAGATTCGAAATATATTTTCCTAAACCGGTTGTGTCAGAACAGAAATGAAAAATTAAATTCGATTTTACATAAAACTTTGTTATTTTCACTGAGACTGGGCCGAATTGAGTGATAAATATTTTTTAGTACTATAAGGTTGTGAAAATACTGAACGCACCACAATTATCACAGTTTCTAGGCATAATAAAGTTCGACAGATAAGTGATAATTTAATCGGATGGACAATATTCTTATGTTTGTTATTATTATTATTGTTTTTATTAATTTATAACTTAATCTTATTCTTAGAATAATTAAAATCAAACTAAAATTAAAACTGAGGGGCGGCGAAATTTTATCAAAAAAAATTCTTATCGAATTCGGGCAGTAAATTGAGAAAAAATATTAACGAAGTGGAAATAAAATGTTTATCACACAATTCGGACACAGTCTAAGACTAAAAGTGATTGAAGTAAAAAATATTTAAAATCGAACATGAAAATGTTTAAGGAGTTTACATTCATAGTTTCACATATCTCGACACTGCTTTTCAAGACCAATAGTGTTAAATAGAAAAAAAGCTTGAAAAAATTTATAAATTTATTTGTCAAGTTAAAAATGAATTTTGTTATGTATCAGTAAACAAGGAAATATTTAATTGTAATTTAGAAAATGTTTACCATTTCATTATTAAGGTCTTTAACCCAAAACCAGATCAATTAAGATATTACAGTATTGCGGGTGGAATGGATATTCTTAATGTATGTGATTCTTTCGGCGCCATCCACAATAAGAAACGCTATCAGCGCGGAATATTGAATTGGACACGAATCATTAATTATATTTATAAACACTTACTTTTAATCAGCTCTCAATTCATTCAGTCAAATAACACAAAAAATAAATTTTAATTTTAGAAATACAAAACACATAAATAAAATTATCACAAAATAGTGGGAATATTGGCATTGAAATGGTTTGTCATGACGGATGAAATTTCGAAAGTAAAATCATATACCGCAAGTCAATAAACTCGTTTGTATATACATATACATATATACATATTTATAAAATATTTGTACTCGACTCGTAATTATATATTCAGTGTGATACTTAAGATATTTCAAGTCATTGATCTCGTACACACATACTCGTGCAATATTATTATGCTGCTCATATTAAAAATTGTATATAAATAGCACACCGGTTAAGGAAGTGCGCCCCACGGTACATGCAATCGGCCTACTCAAAAATCTTGTATTAGAAAAAAAAGAGAGAGGTTTGTACGTACATTTCTTTATTGAAATACTAATTGATATCGATAACTTTCCAATTTCTAGCAAAAGTGATAACTCATCAACTCTGCATATTCTCCTATAATAACGCGCACATAGTCGCGCACCGTGAAATCTTATTGATAGTGATGGATTTTCTATAACGCATAATAATAAAATCTATTATCATCAATATTGAATTAGAAAATTATTAGTAATATTTGTAAAAGAGGCATGTCGCATTTTTTTTACGATCGCGCACTTTTTATTCATATTCTTTATGTATTAAAAGAAGATCGCGCACATATCACGATATAGATTTTTTGAAGAAGCAAATAAAAAAAAATATTTAACCGCTTTTAGCAATAATAAATAATCATATAAAAAAAATAATAGTTATAAAAATATAATCACAACACAAAAGTTCGACTTTGGTCAATGACATTTAAAAATGAAAACGACATACAAAAAATTGTAACCTAGTTCTTGTGTGCGCGCGCGGCTAAACCATTTTCTAAAATGAATTTCAGTTTTTTGTGTTTTGTGATATTACAATTTTTACAGCAAGTTAAGATTTATAGGCGAGACGGTGTGGTTGACTCGTCGCACTCTTTTATTTATGTAAAACATGCATACGGCTTTCGTTTTATATTGTTTTTTTCGTTTTTGGGCAGTGAAATTGAAATTTATGAAGTGCGATAGGTCAAGTATTTACAACATACACACCTTTTTTAAATAAGAAATTGCTGTGAAGAAAATGCTCCGAAATAGGATGTTTCCTTTAGCAGCACCACTCCAAAGAGAAAATTGTGTAACAAAAAGTTCTCCTCCTTTAAACGTACAGAGATTTATTTAATACTAGCGGGTCCTTCCCGCCTCTGAGTGGAGTGATTTATTTAAATACTTGCATTATGTATTTAAATAAATCACTCCACTGTATTTGAAACAAAATTACAACACTTCTTTAAGTACAACATTGGAAGTTTTCCGCGGAAGAAGAGTATACATAGAGATTTTTAGTTGCCCTGTTGCTCTTTCACACAGCCAATTAACACACATTTTTACTGTAGTCTATTGGAACTTTTCCTTTGTCAAGCTGAAGCAAGTTCCGTGCAAATAGATTTGAACTTCGATCTTTATAAAATTTTGCGCACTAAACGTTTTGTACCACAAAATCGAAAATGTGGGGCATGCTCTTATTTCAACAGGTTTAGTTCCTTTAGGTATCACTTGCATAGTCTGGCAAAGTATTATTTAGTGCTTCTACTAGCATCACACACATAACTTCACATTCTTTTATAGCTTCTCTAATTTTCGAATTTTTAAAAATTCTACAAACAGCTTCATCATTCGCCGTTAAATCTGAAGAAAGTTTGATTGCTGATTGATCTGTTCGGCCTCCAGCCAAAAGTCTAGCAGCTATACCAGAAGAGACTGCATAGCAATTTTCCCAGTACCACCAGGAGCGTCCAAAAAGTAGATACTGAGAGATGCTACTCATTATAGCTGATATCATATGATGTTTCTCTTATAAGATCATTAGTTGAATGGCTAATGAAAGTTCTATTGGTTTGTGAATAGCCAAATGAAGATAGTTCTGGTTCATCCATTGAATTCTAGTTCATCTTCTCTCTCTGAATTGGAGACCTGCTATAAATTTCGTTTGTATACACGATGTGAGCATGAGAGTTGGTCACACCAATTTAAAACAATAGAACATACCCATTTCATAAGAGAGCCATCTATGATTTCTACGCAACAACATTTTCATAAAGGATCCCACAAACTGACGCGTTTCTACCGCAGCGGAAGCGGAGTGAATTATTCACGAGTTTAAATAACATGGCGGATTATGAATGTGCTGAAACCAACGCAAATTCCGCATGGATTTTCAGTGTTATTTCCTCAGCGGATTTTATTATAGTATTGACAGCGATTTTTCCACATTACTAGCGGATTTCGCTATTGTGTAAAAAAAAATGAAAAGGTTTGTGTCAATAAAAACATTAAAAATTTGTTGAAAATGTCGAAAACAGAACGTTTAATTAAAATTGTTTGGAAATATCCAATTTTATATGATCTATCACATGAAGATTATAAAAACATTAGAAAACAAGATAAAATATGGATGCAAATTGGAAAAAAAAATTCAATGTAAATGGTAAGTTGTAATTATTGTATCTATGTATTGTTATTTGTTACTATTAATTTTTTTAGGTGATTATATGAAAAAAAAATTGAAAAATTTAAGAGATACAGTTGCTAAATTTGTCAAGGGAACAAAAACAAAAACTTTGACAAGCAGTAATAACACAAAATAATGAATGAGGGCCGAACAAATGAATGCGTTTCGACCTTTTTTAGCATATTGTACAACGAGCACAAATATAAGTGTTAGTATAGATGAAGATAATTGTAATGTACTTCAAATAAATTTTGATGAAATAGATTTTGGAAATACTATGATTGAAGAATCATAAGATATTAAATTTGAAAGTTCAGGCCACTCTACACCAATTCAAATAATTGAACTCATTGGTAGACCGGAAAACAAATCTACATCTGTAGGTCGATTCTGGTTTTCCTATAGGAATAGGAAATAGGAAGGAATTTTAAATTTTTATAGCAGTTTTGTATTTTTTCCCCTATGTATTTTTTCCACCTATATTCGGTGTGTCTTACGGAAATTTTTTCTTTCCTATTTATCGCAGTTTTGATGTTTACCTACTTTAAGTACGGAAAGATATTCTTTTATAACAAATGAAATATTTTTTTTAATTTAATTCTTTTAATGCTTAATTAGACAAAAATAATAATAATTACATACAATTAATGTAAGTTTGACATTTATTAACCGCTTACAGAGTCATGGTTTTCAATACTCAACTTTATCAAGAATTTGGGAAAAATTTATTCCTATGTGAACTAAAATAAACCATAAAAAAGATTTTTTAGGAAAAAACTGCTATCAAAATTTTTTCCTAAATAGAAAAAAAATCCTATTTCCTAAAGCCGCCAGAATCGACCCACTGGAGAGAAAAAAACATCCAAGAAACGTAAAAGTGGATCACCAACATCTTTTGGAAGAGTATTAAATTATTAACAAATAAAAAAAAACACTCCGCAAAATAAAACAGAGTATCCCAGTATGCAATTATTCCACTGTGTGGAAAAAACTACTCAAATGTCGTATAAAACTCCGTACTACAAAATATCAAAGACACAAAAATATTGATTTTCGAGAAAAATAATTGTTTTTCTCTGTCTATTTCGCGGTAATATTATTTTCGTTTTATAAGTTTCGATTGTATGAAATTTCTTTCTCTTTCGTTCGCGAAGTTTTTATTTTTATTTTTTTGTTTATTGTTTTGTATCTTCAGTTTTATAATCGCACTTGAGAATATAACGCGACATTACTTGTGCTTGTCGCGATTTTTATTATTTATTATGTTAACTTGTGTTTTTCGGTGTATTATGTTTATACATACCTTAATAATAATTCAATTACGTGTTTGTGTTATATGCTTGTGACCAATAAGTTTGGTTGTAAAAAGAGGTAATCAAATAATTTTAAAATGGAGTTTTCTTGCAATGATAGAAATTTCCGATTTTTATTTTTCAAGGTTGTGCTTGTTGGGATGTAAAATTGGATGCGCGTACAAGTATACTATTGCAATTGAGTTAAAAACACATAATTATCGTTCCGGTACAGTAACTTTACGTGAAATGACATGAAATTCGTCGTGAGATGAAACATATTTAGTTGGTTTAATTGAAGCTGCAATTGGATGCGCGATTCATGCCAAACGTGTTACAATTATGCCAAAGGATATTCAATTAGCAAGACGTATGGTAAACGTGCTTAAAATTTAATTTATAAAATTTTTGTTATAACATTTAATTGTGTATATTGATTTGAATAAAATATTAATATTTATTTTATTATAAATGGAAAATTTTGTTTTATTTCGAATAAGAATTATTATTTATTCCAATTGGAAAATATATACAAAACACGTGCCTTTTGTTTCTGTGATTTTTTTCTCTTTTTATTTGGGATTCACACCGACACCGGAATTTTTGTGACACTTTTCTTTGGCTGAAAACGCAAGTGACAACGAAAATAAAAATTGCTCAACTCATCATGGAATAAGAACTACCCAATATGCAATGCCAACGGAATTCCATTTACATTCGCATTCTAAAACCACACTGCTTCTATGGAAAGAACCATGTGGATCACGCGGAAATTCGTACCCCCCGCCAAAGAAAAGTGTCACAAAAATTCCGGTGTCGGTGTGAATCCCAACTAAAAAGAGAAAAAAATCACAGAAACAAAAAGCACGTGTTTGTATATATTTTCCAATTGGAATAAATAATAATTCTTATCCGAAATAAAACAAAATTTTCCATTTATAATAAAATAAATATTAATATTTTATTCACATTATTTTTTATTTGTGTACACATATTTAAATTTCATAAATTGAGTTTTGTATTGCATCCGCCCCGTTGTATTGCATCCGCCAGCATATTGAGATCTTGAAAAAAAAAATCATTGAAAATTTACTACGTAAATGTATTTCGCGACGACGCCATTGTGAGACAGATCTCTATTACCTTTTTAGTCCAAATTTGCACATCGCGATCACTAAATAAGTTAATAATTATTATTATATATTTAAATTTAAAATTATTTACTTTAACAAATTGAAAAACATTATAATGAAACACAACACTTTAAAGTAAAAAAACTAAATATGTAGTGCAACCGTGCACGTCGACTTGTCAGAAGAAACTGAAAATAAAAGATACAATCGAAACTTATAAAACGAAAATAATATTACCGCGAAATAGATAGAGAAAAACAATTATTTTTGCCTAAAATCAATATTTTTGTGTCTTTGATATTTTGTAGTACGGAATTTACTGCGAATTTGAGCAGTTTTGTCCACACAGTGGAAAAATTGCATACTGGGTATTGCAAATTGAAGAAAATGAGAAAGAAACATGTTCTAAATCATTTAATCGAAATGAAAATGAGAACATCTAAGTGAAACACCATCGATATATACTATAGATATTTAAACAATAAATTCTTCGACTAAATAAATAATTTAGTTAATGTTTATATTTTTATTTTGCAACAATTCCATTAAATACAAATACATAGATATAAGAAATATGAATATCTAAAATAAAAATACGTTATTTTATATAAAAATTTCTTTTATTAAAAATTTTTTTAATTATCTTAACTGATTTTCGTAAATGTTTAGGAATTGAAGTAATTTTCAAATTTTTTATAGTATGAAATGCTGTGGCTGTTGCACGTCTTGGATTTTTATTAAAATTAGAAAATGCTATAAGTTGAGGCTCTGGTGGATTCAAAAATTCAAAGAAATGGTTATCACTGTTTGTTGTGCGTAAAAAATTGTGCAGGACACATACTGTTTTTACAATCAAAATAGTAGTTTCTGGTTTTATCTCTATTGGCCTATAAAATATTCGCCATTTTTGAGCCATTATTCCAAAAGCATTTTCCACTACTCTCCTAGCAGTACAAAATCTCTTACTACATTTTTCTTTCCTAACATCATTTCTTGATTGGCGATTGGCAGTTGAATCGCAGTCTAATTATATCTAGACTAATTGATAATATAACAACTCTCACTAACAATAAAAATTATTGTTATTGGTGTTATAAAGAAAACAAGATACCGAACTTTAATATCAATTTTCTCAAAACATAATTTTTGCAGTTAGGTCACTTATGTTTTTATCACGGCAGTATGTAACACAGATTTTAATACAATTTAATTTGAAAAATAATAGATGGCGTCTTCAGTTATAGCAAACCAAAGACGCATTAACGCTCACTATTACTCATTAGATGTCACTAGTATGCACCGTAACATTCAATAATAATTTTCTTTTTTAAATACAAAATGTTCTTTTAATCTGTTATTCTTCGTTGACTTGTGCCATTTTGATCAATGACCTTTTGCCATTTTTCTGGTAGAGCCATGATCCCATCATTGTAGTTCTTCTGTGGTTTAGAGGCGAAAAATCGACACAACTCATTTCAGCATGCCTCTTTTGAATTATATGTAAAACCATTAAGATGGCTCTGTATGGACCGGAACAAATGGTAGTCCGATGGTCCAAGGTCAGGACTATATGGTGGGTGTAACCAAACCTTCCCAGCAAAACTCTCTCAGTTTCTGTCCGGCCATCAATAATGTGTGTGGTCTAGCGTTATGGAACACAACGCCCTCTCTGCTGATCAGTTCTGGACGTTTCAACTGAATTGCTTGTCTTAGACGCATTTGTTGCTGACAGTAAAGATTAGAATCAATCGATTGCCCCGGGGACAGCACCTCTTAATCCACGATTCCTTCCCAATCCCACCAAACATACAGCATTACCTTTCTTGGTGTCAATCCTGGCTTTGATACTGTTTGGGAAGCTTCACCTCGTTTCGTCCACCATCTGGTACCCAAACGTCAAGTTTTTTTTGTATCTAATTACATGGCTGCTTATATGCCGGTTTTGTTCAATTTTCTGTATGATTTCATCGACTTTTCCAGTGGTTGGTCGACCAGACCGTGGTACATGTTTGACATCCATTTTTCCAAGACGAAATCGCGCGAGCCATTTCTTTGCTGCTGATTTTGATAAAACACCTTCTCTATAAACAGCACAAACTTTTTCGCAAGCCTGAGCCGCTTTTTATCTTTATCGTAATAAAATTGTAAAAGATATCGAATTGTTACATTATTTAGCTCCATGTTTAAAATGTTGTAACACTTCCCCGAATTTAATGTTTTGTATGTCAAAGAGCAAGTTAAAATGTCACTTGTCAAGCACACATAAGAATTGTCCGATTCAATCAATGGTTACTGAGATATATGAATGTAAAGCCATCTACCGGGAAAAAGGCCACGAACTTTGCACCCTATACTTAACGCATACGATTACTACATGAAATTTTGGGTTATTCTAGGCGATAGCCAAACATCAGTTTAACGTCTGATGAGGCGACCGAATTTTTTAATATGAAGAACTTATTGTTTCATTAGGTCGAAACCAAACTTCCAACTTCGTAGTAAGAATTACAGAAATGTCTTTGACTAATTAGCAGTGACATGTTAAGCTGAGTTGTTATCAGTATTGTGGATTAACAGTAGCATTAGATGCTGAAGAACCATTCTAAATATTCAGGTGTTCACTTAATGCAAGTACATGTAATATGCATAACACTTGAGGTTTCACACTAAGGGAAAACCAAATTAAAATCTTTTAACTTTTACTGTTACACTTACAAGGAAATAAAAAAAAACAATTCATGTTCATCAACACTAAATCATAGAATTGATTAAAACTCGCCCAAAGAGAAACTTTCAAAAAAATTGTAAAGAAACTGTCCAATCGGATAAATTAAATAATACGTACAGTTTTCTTTTTGCGCTCTTAATTTTCCAATAAATTTCTATTTGTTTCAGTAATAGTTTACAACATTTTCATGTAGTTTATTAATCATAAACAACATTTAAAAGTTTTACCGGCGTCTTTATGTATAAAAAGAAAAAAATTGTAGGAAGGAAAAAATGTAAGAAACAAGACATAACCTATGATAACAATTTTGTTTTTATTTTATTTTTTTTTTGTATTTGAATTATCTGTCAAGTATTTTAATATAAAGTAAGTTCATTCAACCTGTGTAAGATTTGTACAAGAGTAAGTGATACTTTTATTGTACAGGCGAAATCTTTTGCGGTTTTATTGAACTTTTTTTTTGTATGTAAGTAGTAAGAGAAATGTATTTTCCTTTATACATACTCGTTCATTTAAATATCGTATACAGGTAAGCTCCCAATAATGCGGTAGTTTGATTTAATTCCGTGAAATTATATGGTTGCGATCGGTGACGGTTGACTTAAAATGTTATACATAAGAATAATTGAACGATGAGTTTTGCGGTTACGACTTTCTCCTTTCTTTTCGAAGATGACCGGGTTCAAGTACTCCCACTTTATGTGAGTGCTTAGTACCGATATATTTGTTTATTTATTTTAAGTATACCGCTTTATATTTGTGCTAGTACATCCGGAAATTGAAAAGTGATAAAAGTTGTTTCATTGATTTTCAGCAACAAATATGCAAATAAGTGTGTTCTATTGAGTTTATTTTGCCTCTAGATATTTTTAAATCTATATAAAATGTATTTAAGTTATTTAACTATATAGAAAAAGTGAATTGTAGTTCATAAAGACAATTTAATTTGCTTGCTATCTTGGATGTACATTTTATTTTTATTGATATGCAATCTATAATATATAGCAGTTAAAACAGGAATTTGGTGTAAAAAAGTATATGATGGCTATTATTTCCGTATATTACAAAAAGTTTAATGCTTATATTAGAGATATTCTAGACCGATTAAAATAGTTTGGTGAGAGATGAGAATCACCTCATGATTCATACGAAGAGAATCAAGCGTGATTTCCGTGAAGTGGTAAAAAACATACATTTAGAGAAGCAAACGCTATCCGATATTGCAAAAACTACCAAAATTCAAAATCTACTATCCAGTACATTGTGCAAACTTTTAAAATTCAGGAAGTGTTGAATATGTAAAAAGGATTGGCCGCCCTTGTGTTTTTAGTGAAAAGGAACAAAGATCGGTAGTGTGAACTATAAAGAAACAACCCAGAATGTCTAGCACAAAAATTCCAGCGATACTACACCAAAATTATGAAAGAAATGTGTGTTCGCATACAGTTCAAAAAATATTAAATCGGTATCTGAAACAGAGATATATTTACAGATGAATGTAAATACAATATTTTTGGACACGATGGGCCGGCAAAAGTTTGGCGTAAAAATAGGACCGCCATGAAAAGCGCAAATCTTCAATATACGGTTAAGCACAGTAGCGGCAACGTACTTGTTTGGGGTGTGTGGCATGGACTGGTGTCGACAATTTGATAATTAAATTAATCATGCGATAAGTATGTTCATAGACAATTAATGAAGTTAAACATGTAATTTTGGTTTGATTTTTTGTACTTTTTAATTTGCAGCACAATACAATTTCATTTAGTTTGGGGGACGGTAACGGATTCATTTTTTGGAGCGTACGAGTAGTTAATTATATAGAGTGTATACTGGTTTTGCAATTCGCCCGTTAATTTAGTTTTGTTAGACATGAAAATTAGAATTTTAAAATAGCAGTCTAAAAATAGTGCTGACAACTGGATGTCACTGAATTTTAATATTTATTTTTTCATGACGAAAATATACATATATATTTTTTCGGTTTTCATTTTGGAATACCGAAGCATTAAATTATCAAGTTACCCGAGCCAACTTCGAAGTGCAAGTGCAATAAACACCACTCCAACAGTGTAGCGAAACTATTTCTCGCCACTTTTAAATAAACATACGTTATCCTTCAGCGAACAGCCAGCATCAATGCTTCAGTCTGATATCAATGTAGGATTAACACCTCCACCCTATCCACCTTAAGTGTGAAGATTCATATATCTATTATAAAAATACCGAGGCACCTGGTGACGATGGCAACTGTGACAAAATGCTCAAGAACGGCGGCGATTTATTTTTTTTAATTTAATATTCCATGAAAAACAATTTACATTCTTTTATGAAGAAATATATTTTACAAATTTGATACAATACTTTAATAATAGTAAGCAGCTCGCGCGAACCATGCAAGCATGGGTCGGAATTTATCATTTGTTTAGAAATATAAGATGGTTTATAAAATCGCCGATGGATTTAAAAAAAATTAAAAAAAAAAAATTAAAACAAAACATATGCTAAATAAAGAGAATTGTAATAAGTAGTACTTTTATGACGCAAAATTTAAAAATATCAATTTTTGAATCCAATGTATTTTCAATGGCAAGTTTCTGAAACTTTGATCTGCCACAGCTCAGCCCAGGAAGAACCTATCGGTGTAATTCCAACGACTATGAACTTTTCTCGCCGAACCCTAAAAACATGCCAAATATCAACTTTAGGGTAGTAGATAGACCTTAAAGTAAATATATTTACATATATACATATATGAAAGAGCAAAAAACTGTAAGCCCCGATTAGCTCTTCTATTGCAGGTTTGAGCAGGTTTCATTGAGTTGTTTCGCAGGGAGTATCCCTGAAAAGAGGAAAATAACCCTAAATTGTCCACCACATAAAAATTGAGACCGGATGAATTGTAAAAACTATCGCTCAACACCGGCTACACAAGATTTTGGCCATCGTAATTACTGACAAGCTATCAGTTTACATCGAGCGCATTTTGGGCGACTACCTCTGCGGTTTTCGTTTAAGCAGGTCAACAACCGAACAAACTTTTCTCTGAGGATTGTGTTAGAAAATTGTTGCGAAAAGAACATCGCATTTTCAATTTATAGCTTTTCAACTGACGTATGATAGCATCCAGAGGACCACATTGTAAAGTATCTTGTCACATTTGGGCATTCCTTCAAAATTGATAACAATGTGCAAAATATTAATGAATGGCTCTAAAAACAAGGATAATCGAAGACAAACTCTCGGATGGTTCCGAAATAACATCAGAAGTATGACAAAGGTAACAACAGCCCATGAAATTGGCCTCCATATCAAAGAAGCAAAAACGAAACATACGGCTATCGCGAGAAGGTCATCACATGAAGAATTTTTAACAAGCGACACACGATACGAAAAGGCAAATGGGTTTAAATGCCTAAGATCGATAGTAAATGTGCAAAACTCTGTCTCTGTAGATCTAAATCACGAAACGCAACGTCGTCATCAAAGAAGGCACAACAGGATACTCAAACTCTTAGTTGTTGTTCTTAGTTGTCGATCAAGTTAACTGGATGTAGCGCGATAAGAAGAAGAAGATAAATAATTTCCACATTATTTCTTAGTCAAGTTGACAATCAAAGCACTCCGACCCATAAGCCATATAGTTCTACTATAAAAATATTTCGAATTTTTTCGCCAATTTACTGATTGTCCATCTAGGCTGTAGAGGGAACGAATTTATTTTGAAAATTGATTTTTTGTTAAATATCGTTATTTCCACTTTAATATTGGATATCTGATTCGGAACGGTATTGTTGCAAAAATAATTTAGCTTACTTTATAGTTGTTTTTCTCCCTATACTTTCCAAAATATTTGGGAAAACGAAGAAGCTCCTATATGGAAGCTGTCACTTCTGATGGACCTATTTTGGTCAAAATTTCCTGAAAACTCCTATTTTTTAGAGAAAACTTAAATATGAAGATTCATCCTGATCACTCAATTCATTTGGGCTGTAATGGGTCGAATTTTTGTTGAAAAACATTTTTTTGTCAAAAATCGTCATTTCCGATTAAATTTTGGAAAATTGGGTATTTATTGTTGCAAATTTAATTTAGAATCATTCGCCAAATTTCTCGTAACTCCTGTACTTTTCAAAATCGTTACAAAAATATAACAACTCTTATGGAAACTGCTACTTCCGGTGAACCGATTTCAGTCAAAAATCACTGGGGTCTCCGAATTAATAGAAAACTTTAATTAGTCACCCCGATCGGATCAATCGTGTGGCCTGTAGACATATAGTCTGCTCGCATAATCGAAATGGATCAATTGTAAAAACTGGATCAACAAAGTTAAGATTTGACGTGAGAACTGAAAAAAAAATTAAAGAAGGCGTCGAAACGAGAAGAAACAGGATAAAATGGTAGAAATAATACAAACGAAATTATGATGTAGAACTAAAAAGTCGAGCATTTACATCACGGTGGAGAGCAGACGTTCCAAGTGGCTGGATGAAGTTGCGGTGGATTGGATATTGAGATCTATTTTTTTGGATATTTTTTTTTGTTTGAGAGATGATGATCAATCAATTTCTGAAGTTTAATTCATTCTATTCCTAGTAATCAGAAATAAACATATATTTTCTAACAACGACGTTCGTTGAAGTCGATATAAGATGGAAATTTGTACGATTCATAGGTCTCGTTACTACAGTTTAGATTGGGAGCTGTGTGAGCATGTGGTGTTGAATATGAAAGTGACTCGTGACCTGCGAGCAGTGATGAGTGGATTGTCGTGAAGGGTTAGATTTAGATAGAGTGGACCATTGGGAGTAGCAAGGTTGAATGGCGTCCGGAGGCCATTATCTTTCCCGTTGATTGGAGTTTTCTCGGCGGTTAGTTGCCCCATCCTTTTGGCCCTTCAAGGCAGATGCTGAAGTTTCAAGGTCACTGTTATGCCACTAATGATTTTAACACAGCGAAATTCATAACGGAACTCCACCATGTGTCTCCAGACCAACAAGTATCCACATTTATTAAGTATATAATAAAATAATTGCTTTTACTGACCTTTCCTACAGAATAAATAGTGTTATTATTTGGCCAATACAACCTTACCACGGTTGTCGAGACAATTTCCTTTTTATAACTATCAGAGAGAAGCCGTTGCTGTTTTACTTCATTTGAGTATCACAAGAGCGAATTATGAAGCCCTTTAAAAGCTAAAACAACTAGTATGATCGCAAGCAACACACCATGAATTCTTCCATTCGAATATTCATAGACCAATACATATCTCGGTAGATAATAACACGAATATTAAAAAATTACTCTACACTTCCGGTGGAAATATCAGAGAACTAAAAGCTACTTCAAGAATTTCTATTAAATGTGTAGCAAAGCTGGAACCCGGGGACTATGAATCTTAACATTAAACCGCTGTCAGGTTCAAATCTACTATTGAGAGCGTATGTTTTAATGCGGATCACAAAACTGTCCAATATCTACGTGTGGATGATTGGCATGGCCGTTCCAGAATTTTACAAATCACGTGAGATAAATTTGCTTATTGATATTGATCAGTTTTTTAATATTCTTACAGACAGAAACATCAAAGGTCAATAGCACAATTCTATTCTGCACGTAATATCATTTTTGAATGGATTGTAGCGGGTACAATTTTAAATCGACCGGACAAATAAAAAAAGTGCCATTTTGTGCCGAACCTTAAGGCACTTTTGGAACTTGAACCAATCCCCGACAATTTATCATTTCGATCTCCAAAGGAAGAAAATCACTTGAGGCAACTCATTGAAGTGTATGGATCGTAAGTTCAGTCTAGACAAGGAGTACCACAATCAATATACCAATTTCTTGAACGAATTTTTATCCACCGGCCATATATGGAAGAAATTCCGCAAGCAACGGCCATCGACGAAGGGTTCTTTCTGCCACTTGTATATTCGATGAATCTGCGAAAACTGGAACTGATATTTCACTGAATGATTGTCTATCAGTTGGTCCTACCGTGCAGTCCACACTTTGTGAATGGCGAGACTCAGTTTCAAAAAATTGTACGGAGAGAAGATCCTTGGAAGCGACCTATGGACTGGCATCAGCTCAATATTTAGCAACACGAGCGCAATCAAACAAGTCGCCAAAGATACACAAAAATCAAATTGGTACTGCAAAAACCATCGAGAGAGATATATACATAGATGACCTTATAACAGGTGGATACCCTATCAGAAGTATAAAGCTTCCGATGTGTTAGAATTAGCGGACATTACGTCCAATGACAGTAAATACCATAAAGTCAATTCAAGAGGAAAACACGGACAAAACAGTGAATATTTTGGGGTTGCAATACCATCCAATGGAAGATATTTTCAGATTTCGAGTTACGCCACCAAAACCTAAGGGTTACAAAAAAACCACACTCTCGGAGGCAGGAGACCTATTCGATTCTGAACTTTCGCTCCTAAGCCTGAATTGGGATGATTCACTGCGGCAAAAAGAAGCGAATGACCAAAAAAAGGGAGAAACTTCCACTCATCTCATTTTGGCCAAACCAATGTGGCTCCCATTAAACAGCAATAGAGTATTCCTCGTATGAAATTGCAGCAGCAGTTTTGCTGACTAATATAATGAATCTGGTTAAACGGGAAACGAATGCAAAAATACAAAATATTTTCATATGGACAGATTCTAACACCTGTACTAGACTGCAGAGATCAAACTCGACGCTGGCCTACATTTGTTGCCAATCGGGCACCGCAAATACTTACTTCGTTTGGTTGAACCATTATCTCAAAATTTAGCAGACCTGGCCTTTACCCACAATAAATCAAATACAACATGTTATGATGGAACACACCTACCAGGTTGTTAGAATTGAACGAATATTGGCCTAAATTACAAATGATTTATTACTGTCCAAAATTTATTGCAAGGATGGCAGAGACAATTACTTACCAAAACAAACACAACACTTCTAACCAGAGAAGTATTTTACGATACATCATTATTCAAAATCTGTAAATATGATCAGATGAATTATTTTGAACAAGAAATTCAAAACATCGAATTTTCGAAGCCAGTTAATATTGGAGAACCGTAATGCCCCATTTTCTACAAAGCATTCAAAAATTATGTCTTCAAAATCTAAATGCTTAGACACTTGTCAAGGCAAAAATATTGGATACAGGGCGCAAGGAGTTTAATACGACTAACCATTCATAAATGATCAGTAATTTATACTTCTATAAACCAAAAATGTTCCAAACAATCATTTCGATTTAATGATGATTTAATTATTTAATGTGTTAGTACCACTACAGGTTTGGTCATTCAGCTAAAAAGTGCAATGAACCGAATTGCAGTTTTAAAACTAGCAAACCTCCAAAAAACTGGCATCTTCCACCATTGCTACGGTAGGTGATGGAGTAACCGCAGTTCACTGTTTATTCGATAAGTGTAAAAACACCAATTTAATTTTTTTAGTTGACACAGGCGTTGACATATTATCTGTAATATACCTGCGGCATCACTTAAAAACTTAATCGAAGACCAACACCTTAATCTTACAACTGCAAATTGTTTTCCGATTAAAACTTACGGTTCTAGACCTGTAACAGTAAACTTGGGACTTCGCCGAGAATTTCGACACCCATTCATTGTAACTTCAAACCAATCATTGGTGCTGATTTCTTGGTGAAATTTGGTTTAACGGTCGATTTGAAGAATGAGATCTTAAAAGATCCTACCACAACCATATCCACCATAGAAACAGTTTACTCAGTTGATGAGCTAACTGAGTAAAATGTTTCTATGGTGGATATGGTTGTAGTAGGATCTTTTAAGATCTTATTCTTCAAATCGACCGTTAAACCAAATTTCACCAAGAAATCAGCACCAATGATTGGTTTGAAGCTATACAATGAATGGGTGTCGAAATTCTCGGTGAAGTCCCAAGTTTTCGCAACGAATTTTTAATGTTGAAGATTTATACAGTTCAATGTTAAAAGAATTGCAAACCAAGTCGCCTTGACCCAGAAAAATTTGCATTATTTGCTAAAGACGCTTTCCAACACATGCAAAAGTTAGGTATTTGTAAACAACCTTCATCTTCAACATCCTCTCCCTTGCCTATGGTTTCTAAAAAGGAATAAAATGATTGGAGACCATGTGGTGACTACAGGCGGTTGAACGCTGTAACTATTCCAGACAGATATCCATGATTTCTCGCACGTCATTTAAATGAATGTAAAAAAAATTCGAAAAGTAACCTTTGTCGAGCCTATCATCAAATTTTTGTGGCGCACGAGGATCAATTTAAAACAGCACTAACAACACCTGAGAAACGCAGGTCAAATATTTTAACGATTTATTGATAAAGTAACCAAAGATTTAGCCATTCTCTTTACTTACGTCGATAATATCCTAGTCGCAAGTAAAACGTACGAGGAACACACCGAACACTTACGAATAATACTCAAGCGTTTATCAGATTACGGAATCACGATTCGCTTATCTAAATGTGCGTTTGGTGTATATGACATATTCAGCGTATTAATTGGGATGGTAAATTATTTCCAAAGATTTTTACTAAATTTGGCAGATCAACTATCGCCCATTTACAATCATATGAATTCGTTAATTAAGCAATGTAAAAGGCTATATTTTCTGGCCGTTAGAACACCAAGTAGCTCTGGAGACAATAAAGAACTCCCTCACTAAATGCACGTTACTTGCACACCCCATTGATAATATAACATATTGTATTAAAACTGATGCTAAGCATGGCGTGTGGAGGTGTCCTAGAAGAGCTAAACGGTAATAATTGGGAACCCATTATTTTAAAAAAAATTCTCGACCACAGCCCTTATAGCAATTTTCACATGAATAATAAAATTCGTTATTTCCAAGAAGGTCATGAATTTCGAGTGTATACCGATTACAAACCGTTAGTGACAGCAAATAATTCGAAGACTGAAAGAAGTCCGAGAAAAACTCTTCAATTGGAATTCATCGCTCAATTAATTCAATCGCAGGAACAAGATCCAGAACTAAAAGGATACTTAGACGGTTTGAAACCGCTCAATAAAAGATTGACACTCAAGCAAGTCTGACCGGATAATAATTCAAGGTCAATATCGTTTGAAACTTCAATCATTTCACCTCGACCTTATATCCCAGAACCAATGAGATGCCATATTTTTGACCATAACTTAACACACCCAGGTATTAGAGCTCCAAGAGCAGTTTCTGTAGGACAAAAACTTGGATTGATTTTTAAAACGCCAAAATTACAAGGCACCTTCGATCAGAATTTCAAAAATTTGATTTACCCTCGGGGCGGCTTGACAAAATTCACATTGGTTTAGTAGGTCTGTTAGCACCATCAAATGTTAACATCTACATACTTACTATTAGCGATCGTTTAACTAGGTGGACTGAAGCTATCCCTCTTCAGGATTCTACCGCTCAAACTGTCGCGAAAGCTTTATTTTCTCATTCCATTGCTAGATTTGGCGTTCCACTAGAACTTATTAGCGATCAGGGTCCTCAATTCGAATCAAATCTATTTCACGAAATGACGAAAATGTTATGAATTCATAAAATTAGACTCCGTGTCATCCGCAATCTAACGGGACTATCGAGTGATCCCATCTCCCAATCTAAAAGAAATCCTAATCGCTCGCGGCAACACAGTTAACTGGAGTAAAGAATTTTCGCTTGTGTTGTTATCAGTTCGTAGAGAATTTAACGAAGAGTTAATATGTTCTGCGGCTAATCCAAAACAACTAGATCTTACCTACAGTGAAAATATCTACACTCAGAAAAAAAATATGATAAATACATGATTGCATTTACAATAATATCATAATTGTATGTTAAATACAATTATTTAAATGATTGATTTTATCATACTATGATTGGTTTTATCATACTATGATATTCTTGATCATTTTTCTTGATCTTCTTCATCATAACAATGATGGTCACTGAAAATTTTTTTTTTTCATTCAAAAGCATACGTAAAGCTGCTTTATTTGTCTTTTGACCTAATTGTTTCGTTTAATAGCACGTCGTGGGTGCTGTCAAGATTTATACAGTGACAACGGATACAATTTTGAGGGCGCCAACAATCAACTTCAATAATCCTTTAAGCGTTGTATGGACAATTCAAATGATATTTCTCATTTTCTTACTAGAAACACAATCGCAATCATTTCATTCCTCCTAGTGCTACTCATTTCAGTGGTATTTGGGAATCAGTTATAAAATCTATCAAAATTTCATCTTAGTAGGGTCGTTGGTGATTCAATATTGAACGCAAATTGCCTCAACATGATGTGAATCATCTTAACACGTTGCATTTATCACGTTGGCAGTACAATACACGTTGGCTACAATATAACATTTCTGGATCTGCTGGCACCTCAAATACCTCACTTCTCTCCAACACATACCGGAGTACCAATATTTGAAACTTGGCCCGGTATTCCAAGCCTTAATTACTTACCACGTCAATCTAAAATATTATCGTATAAAGATAAAAAAAATAAATTTTATATCACTCTAAATAATTTTCACTCTACTACAATACATATACGAGTAACATAATAAATAAATGGCGCCAACAAACTAATGAATTTACCTATGCACATATTGAGTGGAAATTAACACTCACCATAATCTTCAAAGAGAAAAAAAAATGTTTTCTTAGTTTTCTTTTTCTTTTCTTCTTTGTGACCGTGACCCACATTTCATTTTATTTTTATTTATACGTATTTCCATTTTACTTGTTGTTTTGACGGAATGAAGTTGACAAAAAAATAATACTGGAAAATTATACAAAACGTAAATTTCCTTTTCCAACCAGCTATTAGATGCGCGATGTACATATTTTAATTAAGAAAATATTGATTATTGTTAAGTTTTTATGGACGCGATCATAATTGTTGTCTATATCGAGATGCATATTTGAAAATGAATGGGAAAAGCAGTGAAACAAGTAAATTTTTGTTGTTGCTCGCAACTATTAAGCTCCATTATAGTAATTATAGTAATTTTTATTTGTTTGGTGCTATTTGTATAAAAGGAAAGCATTTTCATTCATACATTTCGTTCTTTGTATAAATTAATTACTTTGTTTTAGTTGTTTGCACGGGGAAATTGTTTTAGAAAATTTCCACATAACTGCGAGAGCTATTTATAGTTTACTTTCTATAATAAAATATATTGATGAGATATAAGAACAAAAATTTTATTCAAACCACGATAAAATTGCCTCGATTGGATCAAACACGTCGCCCTTCTCTTCTTTCACCTCTTTCGGATGGCAATATATTGGCTCGTACATGGCATTCAGCTTAATGATGTCCTTTTCACTGAGCCCATCGCGTTGACCCAATTTTTGACCTTTCTGCTGAAAATATGATAACCAATAATATACATCTAATGTGTTATGGTCCCTATCCCTTACCAATGCCTCAATCGTTGGATTTCCATTTTTCGAAAACGCCTTTTCACTGTAATGCATAACACTACCGTAATCGTACGAAACTTTAAAATTCGTTATAATCGATGTGTTGTATTTGTTAAAATTGTGTTCGGTGCCAGGTAATATATTTTCCCAATGAATTTTGACGTAATCATCGCGATCAGACGCACTCTGCTGGTGGAAAAAACCGAGAGCATGTAAAAATTCATGTATCACAACACCATGACGTACACAATTTGGTGTTTGTAAATGTAGTATTTGCCCTTCGGATCGCATTCCAACGCTAGACCAGCACCCGGTCGAATTACCTTTTACGATCACAAAACTTTTGTCAGATTTTACGTATGGCCGAAAACGTACACATGTCTTGCTGTGATATTCTTCCAGTGATTTTAAAATCACTTTAATCTGTTCGTCACTAAAATCATCTTCATCTATATAAAATGGCACCGTTGAATTCATCCATCGGGATTCCTCATCCAATAAACCATTTCGATGATCGTGATGGTCGTGATCATCATAAATTTGTATGTCACCTTCAGTTAAACCACTCAATTCCCAAATATTATTTCCTTCGTTTGGGTTCCAAGCGTCGATTGCTGCACTAACTTCGTAACCACGTTCTTCATCCGAATCCATACCGTACTTCGGCTGCGGCGGTTCAACTTGAATACCATTTTTGATTCGACATTCAATTTGCGCCACAAGTAACGTCGTTAACACTACGAACACTAAATTTAATTTACAATTCCAGAACATATTTAGTTGAATTATTTGAGCAGTTTTGATTGAACGGGACATAAAATTGTAGTTTATATATGCGCTAGATATGCAAATTTTATTAATTTTGTTGTTGTTGCAGTTCTGATTAAAACGTTTGTTTGATGTGGCGAACACTTGTGGTTTTATACGTGCTACCACAGGAGGTTCTTATACACATACACATGGAATGGAAATTATTATGTGTAGGTTTTTAATCGAATAATGTGACACGAATTTATAATTGACGCAAAATTAGTCAAAAATGACGTGATTCATAATCGTGTATAGTGCCGTAACAATTCGCGATACTATTGAACACACGATTTTATATAATTGGAGCAATGACCGACAGAGATATATATCTTACATAACCAATTTTATACACTCGATGGTTTAATGCGGTAGGTCATTTACATTGTTAACTCAACTTCTCTATAATATTATATCTGTGTATGCGGTTGGATGGTTTTACTTTTGAAAATTTGTCGAAAATAATAAGATTAATTGGCAAAACCGTGTTTTTACTTTTGGTGGCATAATTTTGATTGGGATTTGGGTTGACTGTTTTAACTTTTGAGTCGTTGGTGCTTTTAATTGAACTTAGATAAGTCGAATATTTCTTGTGACCATTGCTCATTTACGTTTGTCCACTCGTCAATTTTGACTAATGCCACCTTGGAAAAAATTCAATAACATTTTAACAACCATCAAATTTTTTTCCTAGATATATTTGACATTAGATTCGGAATGTTCAGAAACCAATATGTATTATAAAATATGTCTTATCACTTTGATAAGTGGCAAAATTGCTATTGGAATCAAAAACATTATCGTATCCTGTAACCAGATTCCAAAAGTTGAACACTCACAAAAAAAACTTGTAACAAAATATGGGTATTTGATGGAACCTCACCACGGAACAAAAATATCATTATAGGGACTTCATGCGGTAATTCTTAGCCGACTTGAGCTCAGGGTTGGGGCGGGGTTTCCCAAGTATATAATGATCAAATTTATACCGCATAATGATAAGTATAAATAATATAAATATAAAAAAAATTTTGTGGGACAAACAATAGTCACAAAAGAAAACTAAAATTTAAAATGAATTAACACAATAGACTTAACGAGCAAAAACAATAACAATATTCTTATTACACATAGGCGCAAAATCTCTTCCCTTGTCGTTACCCTTAATTTTTATTGGCACATATTAACACAATAAAAAAAATCACAAATATTTACAACAATAAAATTTAAATTGAATTTTATGCTATAATTATAATTAAGATAAAATAAAAGTTAATTTATAGGTTTAAAACCATGTAACTCCTCCTGAATGATGAATCCATCTCCTGATGAATCCGTCTAGTTGATGATATAGCTATCTTTGGTTAATTTTTATATTTTTTTTTATATTTTTTATCTGGACCCAGAAGAGAACCTCTTTTCCATGACCAATTTTTTTGTTGTTTTGTACATTCAATTTATATACAATATATGTATATTTTGATTTACAAATACTTATTTTTAGTTGGTATATTTTTATATAATTTAAATATTTTTGGTACTTATATACCAATTAGACAAATAATCTAAATATCAATTAGATATTTGTGATTTAATTATTACATAATTAATTTTTAAATTGAAACTTCTCAACCGCTTTCTTTCACGTATCAAGAAACACTCTCGAAGAAAAAACAATCTTTTTCTCAAAACTCTCCAATTTTTTCAAAATGCTACAAATAGATCTCCTAAAAAAAATTGTATGTAATTTTTATTTAACCCTTTCCGGCATTTGTACTAAACACAGCAAGTATAAAATATTATGTACTTTCACGCGCGTGAAATGTATAAGAAAAATCGGGGTCCGTTCAGAACTGCATAATTTAAAATTACATTTTTCAAAACAGCATATTTAAAAACGACATAAGGTACGAAACGGCATAAGGAACAAAATCGTATTTTTCAAAACTACATATTTCAAAACGACATAAGGGTTAAAACGACATTTTTCAGAATGGCATTTTCCAAAATGGCATTTTTAAAACTGGACATTTCAAAACGGCATTATTCAAAACGGGAGTTTTAAGAACATCATTTTCTAAAACGACATATTTCAAAACGGCATAGGTACAAAACGTCATTTTTCAATTCGGCATAGGTACAAAACGACATTTTTTTAAACCTGCACAAAGGTAGAATTTAATCTTTTAATAGATTATGAATGTTGAATTATCTTTTCATTGATTTCTGGAATATGACCAAAAAACAGGTACGGTTATTTATTAACAGAACAAGATGAAATTTGTCGTTAATAAAATTTTTGAACGATTCTTGGACTAAATTCTTAGTCATTGAAATTTTTTCCGGGTGTGATCATCAGTAAGACCTTTCGTTTGAACCTATTTCCAACCATGACACTTTAAATGGTCAATTTTTAAAAAAATTCAAATTTTGTGTGTGCGATATATTCAATCGAGTTTTCCCGAGCTCCCCAAATTGAAATGGACCTGAAATGTTTTCGAGGTGTGATCATGATTAAGACCTTTTTTGTGCTATAATGGTTGTAATCCATTTCTTAGCCTTTCTCTTAACTTTTGTCACTTATAAAATTTTAATTAAATTACTTTGGTAAAAATTTCCTTATAGTGACAATATTTGTTTTGTTTTCAGCAATATCGATTTCGAAAAATATTTCTTCTTCAGTTCCTTTGACAACTAATACAGATATTAGTTGTAAAAGAAACTGAAGAAGAAATATTTTTCGAAACCGATATTCCTGAAAACAAGATAAATATTGTCAATATAAGGAAATTAATACAAGTGTTTTTACCAAAGTAATTTAATTAAAACATTAAGACCTATCATTCGAATCTATTTCCAACAATGACACTTTAAACGGTCAATTTTTCGAAATTTTCAAACTTTGCGTGTGCGATATATTCAATCGAGTGTTCCCGATCTTCCGAAATGGAAATTGATCTGAAATGTTTTCCAGGTATGATCATCATTAAGACCTTTCGTTTGAATCTATTTCCAACCATGACATTTTAAACGGTCAATTTTTAGAATTTTTCAAATTTTGTGTGTGCGATATATTCAATCGAGTTTTTCCGAGCTCCCCAAATTGAAATGGACCTGAAATGTTTTCCAGGTGTGATCATCATTAAGACCTTTCGTTTGGATCTATTTCCAACCATGACGCTTTAAACGGTCAATTTTAAGAAATTTTCAAATTTTGTGTGTGCGATATATTCAATTGAGTTTTCCCGAGCTCCCCAAATGGAAATTGACCTGAAATGTTTTCGAGTTGTGATCATCATTAAGACCTTTTGTTTTAATCTATTTCCAACCATGACATTGTAAACGGTCAATTTTTAGAAATTTTCAAATTTCGAGTTTCTCTGAGCTCCCCAAATGGAGATTGACCTGAAATGTTTTCCATGTGTGATCATGATTAAGACCTTTCGTTTGAATCTATTTCCAACCATGACACTTTAAACGGTCAATTTTCTAAAAATTTCAAACTTTGTATGTGCGATATATTTATACCTATACAAGTTTCCCTATTGGAAAATGAATTTTTTAAACAATTAATAATGCTAACAAAAATATAGTTTAGTGTTTGATTTTTAACCATTTTAATTGATTTTTTTAAAACAATTATTTTTGGTATAAAAAAATACTTTCGGCTGAAAAATATCGGCTGAGAAATGTCGGCTGAAAAATGTCGACTCATAACTTTCGGCTGACACATATAAATATTTGACATTCCTTATTATATTTTGGGCTGAGATAGCTAAGACACTATTTGCATTATCGGTTTTTTTTACTTTCGGCTGGAAAATATCGGCTAACTTTTATAGGGTATGAAATACTTCAAAATTAAATGTGTTGGTTGTAATACACATACATAGTGAAAATTTCCTGAAGTTTCTGATTTGGTGATATAATTCGCTAAATCGATAGGTTCTTGTTTTGTACTGTCGGTACAAAGCAAGAATTAGATTTTTGCAGTTGATGAATAGACCAACGTTTTGTCAATACGAAACCAAGGTGCCAGGAAGCTACCTAAGGGAGTTCTCATTTTTGTAGGGGTTTCTGAATTTTTGTGTTCGCAAGTGCTCTGGGGATGGGGGAGTGAATTTTTTTACCTTTGTGGTAGAAATATTGTTAGTAAGTTTTCCGCGACCTAAAAACATATTCGGGTACCATTAAAAATAATATTTTGTCCGATAAAGCCGAAAGATTTCTGCAGCCGAAAGATTTCGTGATGGCAATTTTAGTCTTGAGAACGATCCACGTCCAGGTGGAGTAAACAATTTGAAGACGAAGAACTTAAAATTTTACTGGATGAAAATCTGTGTCAAACTCAAAAAGAGCAGAACAGTTAGGAGTTACTGACCAAGCAATATCACTTCGATTGAATACAATGAGGAAAATACAGAATGAAAGAAAATGTGTTCCTCATAAACTGACCGAAGAAAATAAAAACCAAAGAGTTGTGCGTGAATTTGCTTTATCGTTACAAAAGAAAGATTTTTTTGCACAGAATCATTACGGGCGATGAATAGTAGATTTTATACGATAATCCTAAACGCAGAAAACCATGAGTTCATCCAGGCCAGATATCAACATCAGTTGCAAAAATCAATATTTATGCCAAGAAAGTGTTACTGTGTGTCTGGTGAGATTGGAAAGGAGTCATTTCGCTTCTAGAATCTGGTCAAACTGTTACAACTGAACGTTACCAGACTCTATTGATCAAATTAAGTGATACTCTGGAGGGAAAAAAACCATTTGCGGGCCAAGGAAGGTGATATTGCTGCATGACAGTGGTCACATACAAAATCAACCCAGAACTCATGCTCTCCTTAGGCTTGTAAGTTCTAAGGTCTGCGGCGTATTATCTAGAGTTGGCTCCCTCTGATTACCTCTTATTCAGATCAATGTTATTTTATCATATTTCAAAGACCAGTAGTTCGCGAAAGTTGAAGATGTGTAAAAATGGCTCAATAACTATTTTCATTTTTTACTTGCACACCTAATAAATAAATTTATTCGATTTTATTGGAATTTGTTGGACAACTAAGTCAAAATATCGGTCAACTCTCATTTGGCCTTTCGATGATATTTATATGAAATGAAGAAATGTTAAATTTTTCATTAAATTTATAAGTTTTACTCATTTGAATCGAAGCACTCTAGCTATGAGATCATGTCTGTAAATGTGCGAGTACACGTTTATCTAAGTAGCAACTCGTCCTTTTGCAAAAGGTTTTGGAATAATACCATCTGGGATTGACCTAGATTATTTATCCACAGAATATAATAGAGTTTGGTGTTGTGGATGGAAGTTGGATTCTACAATAATTTTGAGAATAAGTTCTTGAATGTGACCAACTGGGACGGAACTAGGTTTTATTTGAACAGATTATGATGAAATTTGGTATGGTGGATGAAAATGGAATTATAAAATGATTTTTGGTAAAAGTTCTGAAAAATTTCGAAAAAAGTTCTGAGGAAAATTTCTGAAATATACTATAGCCGCACTGAGAAAAAAAAACAGTAAAAATAAAAAAATATACATATAAAATCAAAAAATGTACATATAGTTTTTAGGCGAAAAGTTTCGTTTTCAAAATCAAAAGGATAATCTTTTTATTTTTAGAATTAATTTTTTCGCCGAATTTGTTTATAAAAATAAAAAATTGTCTTTATTTTCAAAAATACTTTTCTTACTTATGTCAAAGAGTTTTCTTAAATGTTAAGAGATTGTTTTTTAAAAATAAAAACTATTGGAGAGTTTTAACAGATTTATTTTAATTTTTAAATAATTATTTTTTAGCAAATGCCACACAATTTTATCTAATCAAAGTAATCCGTATGCACTTTACAAATACAATGACATTCCCAATGTTTGTGGTGACTGTTCAAGTCATGCTGGAACCAGTCAGAAAATAAAAACTTAACTAAATAAAAAAATAAGAATGCGATAAATGACATTTCAATGTTATTACCCAGTCAAACTTAATTTTCATGTTAGAAATCGAAAGAAACCGAATTTCCCCTTCCTTAAATTTTAGTTGTCACTTAATAAAAAAATAGTGCGCGCTATTTTTCGCTCGAAAATAAGAAATATGTACGATTTGTTGTTATGTTTTATACACAGCAAAAGAAGATAAATTTTTGATACGGGTGGAAGCCATATTTATTTTGTGTATATTTTTTTTGTTTACTATTTTATTTATTAAATAAAACTATTTTAATATTTTTTCATATTATGTGATTAGTTTTAATATTGTGTGATAAAGTAAAAGTGGTGTTTTAGTGAATTTTGTTAAAAATTAATTTGTTAATGGTATGATCTATAGCCGTAGTGTAAACGCTATTTTACTACTATAATATTTCAATTTTGTTTAGTTTATTTCCTTTTTTCTTTGTGTTGTAAAAGCATCTCGTGTATGTGTACATTTTCAAATACGAAATTTATATATAAAAATTTATAACAACATGAACAAACATGAAATTTCTCTAAAAGACATTTCACAATAAAAAACAGCTGTTTGTAAACGAACAGCTGTTACTTAAAATTATTATTTTTGGCTGGTTGGAACTTGGAATTAGAATACCAAAAAAAATAAAAACAATTGAGTTCGGTAAAATTCGTATTTTTTTTTTTGTTATGTTCTTATTTGCTGACTGGTTTCAGCATCAGCCACTCTCCCTCCCCAATTTTTAACCTCCAGGGTCATTGTGTAAAAAATACACACACACAAGTCACAAGTCACAACCCTTAAGAAAATATAATGAGAACCTCTCAAGTTCTTTCTTGGCACTAGCTTGGTTGCTAGTTGCTACGACCAAACTGCAAAAATTCAAACCTTCATACCTTTAGTATAACACAAGAACACATCGGTTTGGCGAATTATATCACGTATAGACGAATTGAAAAATAAAACAACGGGATTTCTGGCAAAACAATAAATATAAACTTTTTCATAAGTTGTCATTATTATCAAAAAAATTGTTTTGAAATGCTAGAACTTTTCTTTTGAAATAAATTATTCTGTTTAAATAAATAAACTTTTTAAATTTAACAAATATTTTATAAATCATTTTACAAAATATGTTATTAAAATAAAAAAGCTATTTATTAGTTTGTAAAAATCTTTTTCAATTTCAACAAAATACTTTATAAATTCAAAAAAATTTGTAACTTTTATAAATTAAAAACTTCGTTTTTTAATTTTACAAATCAAAGTTTTTCTCAGTGCGGGACGGAATTACGTTATATCTTTTTTTTTTATAAAGAAAATATTAAATTGTTTAATGGATTTAATGTCCCTTTAATGGTCATAATACTCCCCTTTTCATTCACGCACACACCACCCATTCTCACAATTACAGTGTACCACCTGCACGTTGCAATCTCCATGTCAACCCACTGAGAAAAAAAAACCAGTAAAAATAAAAAAATATACATATAAAATCAAAAAAATATACATATATTTTTTAGGCGAAAAGTCTCGTTTTTAAAATCAAAAGGATAATCTTTTTATTTTAAAATCAATTTTTTCGCCAAATTTGTTTATAAAAATAAAAAAAAATTGTTTTTATTTTCAAAAAAACTTTCCTTACTTTTGTCAAAGAGTTTTCTTAAATTTTAAGAGATTGATTTTTAAAAATAAAAAACGGTTGGCTAGTTTTAAAAGATTTATTTTAATTTTTAAATAATTATTTTTTAACAAATGACACACAATTCATCTGCTTATAACATAATATATCTACCACAAAAAGTAGAAATTAACTCCCCATCTCCAATTTTTAACCACCAGGGTCCTTGTATAAAAATACACACAACCCTTAAAAAAATATAATGAGAATTTCCTCATGTTTCTTGGCAGTTTGGTTTCGTACTGATAAAAAGTTGGTCTACTCATCATCAGGTTGCAACAACCAAAACCAAACTGCAGAAATATAAACTTTCATACCTTTAGTATAACACAAGGACATATATAGTTGGCGAATTATATAAAATATAGACGAATTGAAAAATAAAACAACGGGATTTCTGGCAAACCAATAAATATAAACATTTTCAAAAGTTGTTATTAATATCAAAAAAATGGTTTTAAAATTCTAAAACTCTTCTTTTGAAATAAATTATTCTGTTTAAATAAATAAACTTTTTAAATTTAAAAAGTATTTTATAAATTATTTTATAAAATGTGTTATTAAAATAAAAAAACTATTTATTAGTTTGTAAAAAACTTATTTAATTTCAAAAAAATACTTTTTAAATTCAAAAAAATTTATAACTTTTAGAAATTAAAAACTTCGTTTTTTAATTTTGCAAACCAAAATTTTTCTCAGTGCCTGTACACTGACATGGACGGTGGCTCGGCGCTGAATTCTGCACTCCAACAGATGGTCTTAGTTATGTTTATTAACATCACCGATCGTAATCGATGACGAAAATTCGCTTTGCATCCTGCCTCTGCTGTGATTCGAAATCAGGACCTCCCGGTCCAAGTGCCGAAGCTTAAACCACTGCACCACTTGTCCGGTAAGATTATGATGAAATTTATGATTTCTTTCTAAAATTATTTTTAGAATAATTTCTGCCATCTGAGCCTATTTAATGTTATTGCAAGAAAAATGTTTGTAATATCTTAATATACAATTTGTATTATTTATGCCCGGTTGCACAGAAAAATGACAAACGGCCAGTTATGGGCTAGTTACATATATAGACGAAAATGAAACGGGCTGAAATGAAACGAAAGACGAAAGAGATATGGTTATATAGACGAGTTGGTGAAACGGTTTTGACATTTTCATATTTGTTTTTAATTTTATATTATTTAAAGTTTACTTCTCGTGTGAATGAAAACTAGCTTGGAAAATCCATTTTATATTTGGCGTACTAAATAGAAATATACAAAATATATAAATTTATACAAAATATAAAATATTTTGACAATTTGACGTAAGTGCTAGTAAGGACAACAAAAAAAAACATAATCGATAGTGTATAACCGCAAAGACGAAACGAAAGCAAATTGAATTGAATCAATTTCTCCGTCCGTTTTCGTTTCGTTTCTTCTATATAATTGGTTTAGTATGTTTTCATGTATTCAATTCGTTCGTTTCGTTTCGGTCCGTTTCGTTTTCGGCTATATAACTAGCCCATTAGTTGTGCGCCAGTTAAATGTTTTATATGAAATCTGTTTTCGCAATCAGAAAAAAATCAAAGCAAACTTGATTATATATATTTGATTCCATGAAAATATTTAACGATTAGTTAAAAAATTATTCAATTAAAATTGGCCAATTGGTAAATATTTTTACTCTAGCTAAATATTTTCATGGAATAAAATATATTTAATCAAGTTTGCTTTGATTTTTTTTCTGATTGTGAAAACCGATTTCATATAAAACATTTAACTGGCGCACAACTAACCGGCCGTTATTCTTTTTTCTGTGCAACCGGGCAATTTAAATTGAATTGAATTAATTCAATTTAAATTTAACTTAGATGTAAAGCACCCAGGTGGCAGTTGAGCGATGTCGATTGAACTTTTTGACAAAGAAGGTTTAATTCGTCTGTTATCTTTCGTGATTCGCTTTTCACTCAAGATAAGGTCCTTACGAAAAACGGAATCGAGGGTATGTGGCTATCATTATAGTACCGGATTACGTAGACTACATGAGTATTGCATAACTCTATGCCAAAATTTCGTACGGGTCGGCCCTTGAGTGCTGCCTTATGATAGGAGCCCAAAGTTGTGCTCATGTATGTTTCCGATCGTAATCAAATAAAGAAAATTCATTTCCATCTTGGCTCCCACCGATTTTGAAACAAGGTACCTCCTGATCCAAATACCTACACTGTGTCATTTCGTCGGCTTTACATCGAATTTTTAGACGCATTGGTCCAGCTTGACTCTTACAGGAAATGATAATATATTTGTCATCTATCAATTCTCGTATAAGATCGTTTTAAGGTCAAGACAACGCAACCCTACTTCAAAAAAGTGTTCTACCTTTTAATTTAATTGTTTTTGTTTCTAATTAAATTAAAATAATGTCAATTATACTACATGATATTGCCGTAAACATCAAAGTGATTTTATATGCTTATTCTAATATTTAGGACAATCAAATACAATTTCCTTATAATATACCTTATATGAGAGATATCTCTTTAGGTTTGCATTTATGTTACAACTCCCACAACACAAACAATTTATATATTCAAAACTGAACCCAAAGAGATTAGATAATTCTAATGATGCGTGATTTTATTATTGCAGACGCTAGTTATTTGTAAACACCGACGTCTCGCGCGCAAATGTTTATGTTACAAAAATAAATAAATAAGTTACATTTTGACAGTTGGTTACAAACTGTGTCTGTGTGCTAAAAGAAATCGCGCGTTTAATAACCATGACAAAAGTAATAAATTCTTAAAAGAAAAATTGTGAAAAACTAGTTCTGATCTCTCTAAATAAAATTCATTATCTATGGATATGGAATACATTGTAGATATAAGTAAGTTTTACGATTCAAATACAGCTTTTCATTTACAAGATGTTTCATTGAATACAAATTATGCTAATTATGTAAAGTGGAAAATTTTCAACAGATACCGTAATTAAGTTTATTGCTTCCGTATTGTTGAATTATTTTAGATACACATGTTTAAGGTGGCAGCACTGTTTTATTTGACAACCGATTTGATAGTTGACATTTGCTTTGTCATTAGTTTGATTTGCCTTTTATAATGAATAGACTCGTGCTAGAGCAACGGTTCCAAATTGTTGAAATTTTTTATCAAAATAATGGTTCTGTTCGCCAAACTCATCGTGCATTAGAGCGGATAACTCGGTTAATTATATATGGATGGTTTTCGCACCACGTATACTCTAAATGATAATAGGCACCCAGTAAGACGCTGAATAGTGCGTTCCGAACAAGCGATAGACGCTCTACAGCGTAGCATTAAGAAAGAAAAATCAATCAATTCGACGTCGTTCTCAGCAACTGCAGATGTGCCCATCTACTTTATTGAAAATTTTATCTAAGGATCTTGGTCTACGTGCTTACAAAATTCAACTTGTGCAGGAATTAGAGCCTTCCGACCATCGCACACGCCGAAAATTCGGCCAATGTGAAGGCACAAATTGATATTGATGTTGATTTCCCAAGCAAAATTTTGTTCAGCGATGAAGCTCACATTTGGTTGAATGGGTACGTTAATAAATAGAATTGTCGGATTTGGAATGCAGATAATCCACAAGCCTTTGCCAAAACACTATTTCATCCAGAGAAAATCACTTGGTGCGCTTTATGTGTCGGCGGAATCATTGGGTCCATATGTCTTCAAAAACGATAATTGGCGGAATCTTAAAGTCAACGGCAAACGGCATAAATCTTGTTGATATGTGGTTCCAACAGGATGGCGCCACATGCCACGCAGCGCGGGATGCAATTAATTTACTCAAACAAACATTTGATGAACGACTAATTTCACGTAATAGTCCTGTAAATTGGCCACCGAGATCGTGTGATCTAACTCCATTAGTCTTCCATTTTTCTTTGGGGATATGGTCAAACTGTTACAGTTGAACTTTACCAGGCACAATTGATTAAATTAAGTGATGCTCTGGAGGAAAAATACCATTTGAGCCACAGAAGGCGGAAGGTGACGCTCATCCACATACAGAAAAATCAACTGAGGAAGTCATCTTCTCCTTACGCCAGACTTGGCTCCCTCTGATTACCACTTGCTCCCTCTTTGCTTCGAAACCACCAAGTTTCTATCACGAAGAAATATTCATCATCTACCTGATAAATGGCAAAAGATCATTGAAATTAATGGCGAATATTTCGATGGCAAATATTTGTAACAATTATATGTATATTCAGTAAAGTTGAACTTGAGCAAAAAAAAGCAGTTTCTACTTGAACACCTAATATTTATATGCATTTTTCAAACGGCAATCGATTCGCTCCCGCGGATTCTATAATCGACTATCGAAAAATTTCATTATCGCTCATTTTCGATAATATCGAAAAAGAAGACACTATGGAAAAAATCATAACAGGCCCCCAGCTTTTTTTCTATGTCATTAATCATCAGGGGCTGTATTCTGCAAATCGGTGGAAATTTCTACAATAGGAATACAATTTTCTTTGAAATTCTCTATATTATCCAAATTTTGCGCCGGTTAATAATTTTTTCAAATTTTTTTCAAGTTTAGTAATATTTTTCTCCCTACTAAGGGAATAGTTTCGAATCGATTTACCCAGTCGGAATTTTTCCCTTAGTATAGGGGAGAAAAATTATGTTTCTTAATTTAAATAAAGAAAAGAAATTTTAAAAAAATGATTAATAGCGAATTCTTTTAAGTTTTTGATGTAAATCAAATTTCCGATAGTTAAAAGAATACGAAAAAAATTTGATGTGTTTTATCGTAGTGTGCATAGACCCGAAAATGATGCCGAAAACAATAACAAACCATTTCGAATGAAGCATTAGACGTATTATATGTAAATAAATGTATATAAATATGTATGTTATTTTATATGTATATAAATATATGTATGTGGTAGTTAAAATGGATGAAAAAATCTACATTTCAATTTTTTGATGTACATCAAATTTTTTTTGCTGATTTTTCCGCTAAAAGAACGCGAAAATATGATTTACATCAAAAAAATTTGATTTACATCAAAATTTTTTGCCGGTTTTTTGTAAAAAGAAAACGCCATAAGTAGCCGGCAAAAAATTCGAATAATATAGAGAATTTCAATGCAAATTGTGTTCCGATTGGGAAAATTTCCATCGATTTCAAGAATAGGGCCCTAGATACTTTTAAAATTATTCGCAATGCATTTTTTGAATTTTGTACTTAAGTAATCAGTAGTGTAATGGACGTTTTTTGAGAAGTTTAAATGTATTTTTGAGTCAAATTAAACAACAACAACATAAACTAGTCGAAATAAAACGGTTTTATACAGTTAATTGGATTAAATTCTAATTCTAAGCTTCCAGATCTGCTGGATGGCGCATACTGACATACCAACGGTATGTATTTCCATTTGATCCCGTTTTTTTTTACGTTTTCTTCTTTTACGTTCCTATTCGGTTATCCAAATTTGTATTAACTGTGGCAATGGTTGCTTGACGCGGTGATAATGTTGTTTATCACAAAATCCTATAAATTGTCCCAGCTCGGATGTGGAGATGCTGATTATTTTTATCTGACTGATAGTCCCCAACTAACACGCTAATAGCGCTAGGGATATCTCAGTTGGTCTAAGAATTTTTATTCTATTTGGTTATATTACAAAGTTCTATAAATTGTCCTCCCCCTGGGATGGGGCGCTCCTGAAGGTTTTCTGTAACTGACGGCGGCTCCAACTAACATCATAATATACCTGAGGTTGTGTTAAGACATCTAGGGATATCTCAGTTTGCGTAAGAATTTTTATTATATTCTGTCATAATATAGAAAATTCTATAAAAAGCCCCCACTCCTCCCCGCTACTAATTATTTTTTTTAACTGACACGGTATTCAAGAGTTTCAAGAGTTTTTGGGGCTTGTTATTTTTTTCTAACATTTTATCACCCCACCCGTTTTACCCGAGGTTGAATTATAACCTCTGCCGTTATCTCATTTGATTTTAATAATTCATCTTAAGTGTTTAGTGTGTGTTCAGTGTGTAGTGTGCGTTGCTAAACTGCTTTTTAAACAGATTTTTTAGTTATTTTTTAAACTTTTGTTTGTAAATATATTTTATATATTTTCTTTCAGTTTTTTTAAAGTTAACTGCCAACTATTTAAAATACGATTAATAAATTAAAAGTTATATTGATTTCCGCGTTATACCGGCATCATTTTTATACTCACCAGCACTTAAGACGCTTAGCATAGTTTTAGCAAAAACTTCACACTTCAGACTAGGGAAAAACCAAGTGTTCCCGTTGGAAAGCGACAAAAGGTTTTAAATGGTTTAAACTTCACATCTAACATGACGATAGTACTAGCCCTACTAAAAGAAAATTCTTTGTTTGCAATGCCTTCGAGAACACGTTCCAGTAAATAAAGTGGATAACTACACTAATGTTCTATCACATTAGATAGATTAAAACAACAAAACAAAAGTAACCTAAGTCCAAAGAAATCTCCACGATACGATGTAATTATACAGAACAAATAATAACAGCCCTTTCTGAAAATGGACTAAATAAACTCCTAATAAAAAAACGCAGTATTCAGACTTAAACACGTTCAATCAATAGAAAGTAGCAAAATTTATCATGATACCTAAATCAAACAAACCAAAAATTTGGAAAATGTTCGAATCTGCTTAACAGACTAAATCCAATAATAGAAGAAGGAAATCTTATTTTTTCAGAGAACGCTAAATAATAGAACAAGTATCTCGAATTACAAATATAATGGAAGATGTACTTGAATGGAATGTACTTGAGTATGGCATAAAGGCTTGGAATATAAATTGCAGAGAGACATACCAAAGCAGTTTTATGAAATTCTAAAACCTTACATAGCTTAGCGACACTTTCATGTTAAACTTGATGGCGAATTTTCTGAAATAAGGAAAATATCAACAGAAGTACCTCAATGTAGCGTTCTGAGATCAACTTTGTGTGTTACACAGTCATGGGTAAAGTATTTGGAAATTAAGTTTTTTTTTACGAAAGGTTTCTTTTCTTAAATAAAATAATAAATTTTTAAGTTTTAATTATAAAATATTATTGGGACTACAAATTAATTCGGTCCGTTTTCAAAAAGTGGCTCTGACTATAATAAATCTTTAAAGTGACAGCTGACTTGTCGTTTCAGACAAATTAGATATCTGCCGTTAATATTTGTATTGCTTTGAGTTTCATACAAAACGTGTTTTTTTTACGGTGTTGAATATGTCGGATTTTGTGATAACTAAACAGCATTTGCGACATCAACAACAAAGACGAAAATTCATGGTTCGAAGGTTATGCTGTGTATCTAGTGGGACCAAAGAGGCGTTGTGTAAAACGTGCTGCTACAACCTGGCGATTTAATTACGGGCGAGCGTTACAGACTATACAGTGAATTCGTTTGAGCCGTGCATTACAAGAAAAACGACCGGAATATGAGGAGCGGCATTATAAAGTTATTCTTCTGCATGACGACGCCCGGGTCACGTTGCGCAAAAATCGTAAAAAAATATTTGGAAACGCTCCTGTGGGATATTTTACCGCAACCACCGTATTCTCCGGGCTTTGCTCCTTTCTTATTACTGGTTGTGCCGACGGATGCAACACGATTTGGTAGGTTATCGTTTCACTTCTTTCGAAGAAATTGAAAATTGGCTTCAAACTTGGATCGCCTCAAAAGACAAAACGTTTTTCCGAGATTCGAGAATTTCCTGAGAGTTGGGAAAAAGACGCAAACAGCGATGGTCAATATTTTAATTAATTTGTTTACTCATTTTATTTTAAAATAAATGCATTTTTAAAATTAAGAAAGCGGACCAAATTAATTTATACTACCAATAATTTAAAATTGATGTTTATAAAAATCATAAATGAAAAAATGAAACTAAAGCAAAATGAATTTGAAATCTTTTAATTATTACGCATTAAGAGTTAAATTGTCCCAAACCTCGCGGATTTAATTTTTTTTTGATTTTCCGGTGACGTGTGTCACTTTTCAGTTGCCTTCTGCCCAAACATTTTCAATTATATATAAACCTGGACTTTGTGGAGGCCAGTCTAAAACAATGAAGCCAGAATCCTTTAAAAATTATTGATATATTTTTGCGGTGTGAATTGGTGCGTGGTCGTGTTGCAACAACAAATTTTCCCAAATGAGGGTGTCATAACAAACCTTATCAGGCAAAAGGAGTAAATCTGTAACACCATTGTAAGAAATACAAGCCCAAAACTCACACCGTTATGCCTACTCGCACTTTCATCGGTCCATAAAATATTTCTCCAATAATCCAAGGGTTTGTTCACATGCTGCAAAGTTCATTCGCTTTTTCTTGTTTATCACTATTTATCACTGTTCTGGTTATGTATCGTTGACTACCAACTTCCTTAAGCCTGAAGAAAGTTTGTGTACCGATTTGCCTTTATAAAAATTTTTTTGATATTTTTGAAACATTGGAAACTGACTGTCTTGGACATTTAATAAACTCTCTAACTGAACGACGACCAACTACATCATTCCACCCACATCTCGCTTCGTTTGTAACAGCTTTATATTTTTATATTTTTTAAGTTGTAATAAATGGTACCAATACCTGGAATTTTAATTGTTCGCTTAGTTCATGCACTATACTATATATTCCACATTCAAACTTAGATTTTATTTATTGGCGTAGCTCTACCGAAAGTTTACTGTTTTTAAGCAGTATTTATTGGTTAGTTCTCGTCAGGACCATTAAACATGACTAAAACAATATCCCAAGTAAGACAAAGGACAAACTTCTATAAGAAGAAAATCACGTTGTGACGTGAACAAATGAAATTCCAATTAATTACATCCCGATGAAATAATGCACTACTACTAAGATTTAAGTTTTTTCGTTCCACAGTTTCATTTTATGTTTAAGAATTTAAAAAAAAAATTTGGTTGTCTTTTTTACTCGCCGTAGTATGAAGACTGGTGAAATCGCAATTTACGTACATTTCGTACAAGAAAGTGTGGTGTTGGCTAGCTTCACTGTATTTGCATTTAAATCTTAAAACGTTGGTGCATAATATGTTCGATACCGCTAATCTCAGGAACTATACGCCTAAATGCCTCCAGATTTTGGATATATGTTTGTCCTGGATGTAAGCGAGTTTCTGTAATTTTTGGCGCAGTAGTCGAGATATGAAAAATCCTTTATTTCTCTGGAACCAATGGACCAAATAACACCAAATTTTGGTCATATGTTAGTCTGGCCCTAATACAGGTTCTTGCAAATATGGACCTTATAGGTGACGCTGTTATCGAGAAATTATTAAAAATTTATGGACTTTTTGAATTATATATAGAGAACCATAATAATCACACGGTCCATCGTAAACAAAGAAAAAATAAAACAACAATGTTCAGTCGACACTGAAAAACAAACAAAATATCATTATATTTCATGCAAAAACAACGAAACTTCAATTCCGCCATTTACCATTAACAGTTATTGTAGATATAGAAAGAAGATAGAAAGTGAACATTTACGCTATATTCGGAACAATTATGCTAAATTGCGTGTAGAGGAATATATACACTTGCGGGATGCAATAGTAAATATCGATGGAAATTTAAATGCCAGTGAAATTGGAAATATTTGTATTTTACCATCTTTATATATCGGAAGTCCTCGGAATATATTCAAGATGCGAACACTTACGTCCGTATGTATGGCAAAGCTGATTTGTATATGACATTTACATAACAAGTCCGCAATGGGAAGAAATAAAAAACGACTACTACTAGGCCAAGTTCCAAGCGATCGTCATAACAGTAATGTTCGAAGAGTTTAAAAAAAAAAAACTAAACTCATTAATCGATTTAATTGTAAAGCATCACGCATTTGGACAAATGAAATCAATAGAATGGGAAAAACGGGGACTTTTTCACGCACACATTTTAATTTGATTAAAATTTGAAAAAATTTATTTAAAAAAAAAAAAAGATGAAATTGATAATATCATTTCTCCAGAAATACCAAATGAAGATGTTGATCCTGAATTATTTCACATTGTTACGACTAACATGGTTCATGGCCCATGTGGTGCCTGCAACATCAATTTGCCCAGCATGTAAAATGCTAAATGCAAGTTATCCAAGGCATTTAATATCAGATACAATAACTTTAAATGATGTATATCCGTTATATCATAGACGCTCTACAGATGTGGACATTACTTTTTGATGTGTAAACATCTTTACTCGCGCCTACCAAAAATTTTTGTATTAGAGTAAACTTGTAAATGAAACGAACGGAAATGACGTACCTACTTCGTTTGAAAAAAAGCAACAAACTCAATAAAAACAATTTTGTACTATACATGGCATGCTTGTATGGATATGTATAATAGTAGGGAAAACAAAAAAAGTAATTTAGAAAATTAAATAGAAACCATCGATCAGAAAAATCAAAAAAAAAATGCTCAATTCATTTGGTTTCAAGTTGCTTGAGACCTGGCTGCGCAATGATGAGCATGTTAATATTCCTACGTTTGAATACTGCGTTAAGTTCAAGAGAGATGGTCAGTGGGCTGCCGGAGTAGTAATTCCTTCAAAAGATCCATAAAATGAGCATAGTGGATACAAATAGTTTGCCGTACGGACTTTCTCTTGTCATAGGTTGGCCTTACTTTCTCGAAACCAATATTGACGTAACAGATGGACTGGCGAATGGAACTATGGGCTGTCTGAGGTATATCGAATGCAGCCACCCTGACCGAGACAACGAGAACGATGAAAACGTCAATAGTATAAAATGTCAAACGACTCTGGATGGATTTCGGTACAAATTCATAAATTGGCAAGAAAGTGAGGCAGATTAAAGCTGGATGGGCGCAGAAAACGAATGTCAGCCGATGTTTGGTGCCCATTCCAAGAAAAAGCTCAACAGTTAATCGAAAAAACAATCGGACAATTAATGTTAAGCGTAATCATTTTCCAGCCGTACCTCCATGTGCCACCACAATTCTTGCATCCCATTGTGGTACCTATTACGAGATAGTCAGTATACTCTTACGATAAAAGGCGCAGTCAACAACTTATGTATATTGCTTCATCACGAGTAACTAGGTTCGAAGGACTGTTCATCACGTCGGCTAGGTAAAAAAAGTTATCCCAGACTTTCATCCCATAAAAATCAAATATACGCTTAAGGCAGTACTAACAAAACTATCATGATATTATGTTATATATAAATTATTCTATAATGACATAACAATAGAAATCTAAAATAAACCGAAATATTTCGATACAATAATTTCAGCAAAAAATTGTTGATTTAAGTAACGTAATTAAATATAAAGTTCCGAAAATCAATAAATTACTAAATCTTTTGATGCTCAATCGCTTCCACAGCCCATTCTATAAAAGTGTCGGATTAGGACGATTTTTTTAAAATGCAGGACATTAATATCTTCATACTGGATCAGTTTCATGAACCTTCTATGCGTCCAACTGGCGCAATTGAATTTTAAATTTCAATAATCATTAAATTAATCAATTTTTTGATGCTCAATCACTCCCACCGCCCATTCTATAAAAGTGTCGGATTAGTACGAATGTGTTTTAGATGCGGGACTTTAGTATCTTCATACAGGATCAGTTTCATGAAACTTCTATGCGTTCAAGTGGCGCAATTGCATTTTAAATTTCGAAAATCATTAAATTATTCAATTTTTTGATGCTCAATCGCTTCCAGAGCCCGTTCTTTTAAAGTGTCGGATTAGGATGAATGTTTTTTCGATGGGGACTTTAAAATCTTAATACAGGATCAGTTTCATGAAACTTCTATGCGTCTAAGTGGCGCAATTGATTTTCAAATTTCGAAGATCATTAAATTAATCAATTTTTTAATGCTCAATCACTCCTCGGAATAAGACGCTTTCTGTAACTGTATGTATAGAAATCTGTCGAAGACATAATGAAGTTCATACATTTCGTCCTTGCTCCATATTCTAAAAGAATTTCAAAAATTATCCAAGGAGACTATCATCTTTTGCCGATGATTATGAGCTGGCATTTCAATATTGCTGTTCCTCAGGCTGGACCACTTATAAACTTCCTGTGAGACGAATTCGATTTGCACATGAACTCAGATCAAAATATATCGACTACGAGATATGGAACGACCACTGTGCAGTTTTTCAATGGCTGATGCCACACTAGTGTAACTGGTATTCGGTAACTCGTTTGTTTCCTCTTTACCAATAAAATCAATCAAAAAATTGCGGCGTAGATAAAACCGATTTTATTGGTAAAGGGGAAAGAAACGAAAAAATTACCAGATAAAAGTTACCCTAGTGTGGCAGAGTTGTGCCTGTTTTTTACGTTACGTAATATACTCGGTTTTTTACATGTAAAACACGTATTTTACACATAACAATTTTTTACAAAATGTAAAATACAAAAACTATTCGTAACTAATTCAAAATTACTTATAGTTCATAATCTCAATTCTTACGTATCTATATAAAGAAAATTGGATATTGGTATGATGTAAAATGAGAATTGAACTTTAAATAATTGAATTGAATTGAATTTATTTATAATTCTTCTAATTTATTAATTATAATTAAAAGTAAAATATTTGTAGAAAAATATAAATAAAATTATTTTTTTTTTTCAAAGAAAATATGGTTTGTTTCTCAGCTAACTTATTTTTTAGAATAGAAAAACAAAATCCACAACACTATGGGATTGAAGTGTAAAACGATTAATCATTGAACACATTCAATATTAATGCTATAACATTTTAATGTTATCGGTTACAAAAATTGTTTAGATGATTACGAGAAATCATTACAATCTTTCGACAAGATTATTTAACTTGACACAGACAGAGACATCTGTAGTGCAATTTGTTCTCTATCGATTATTGCTTAAAATAAGAATTACATTGCTTAAAATAAACAACTTCATACTGCTCTAATATTGTAGCAAAACGAAATAAAAAAATTGTTGCGCTATGTGACGTGAGAAGAAAAAATCCAAAAATTTAGATGTCATTTGTTATTGTCAAATGTCAACACAAAAAAACAAAAATAAAAATCGAAAAATAAAATCAGGTATGTATATAAAAATTTAAATATTATATTATATCAAAATAATATAATTATATCCACCAGCTCCAAATACACCAGCTCCAAAACTAGAGGATTTTTTTATTACGGCCAAGGAATCAAGGATAGTGCAAATTTGCTTGAAAACGATATTTCGTATGAATGAGTTGGAGCTCAAAACTATGCTTATTCGATGTATCGCTCATCTTAGCATTAGCTATAAGAATACGGCAAATCAAAATTTGGCCCGAGATATTAAAATTTTACTAACCGTTTTCGAGTGAGTTTTCTATTACTTATTAAATTACAAGTCAAATGAAACTATACCAATGGCTCTTTGGCTCGAATATTTTAATTTTCTTAACTAAGTAGAATTTTGGCTGAAAAATAAATATTTTGTTTACTTATGCTTATAATAATTATTAATAAAAAACAAATATGTTGTATTTCAAAAAAATTGTTAATTATTTATTATAAATTCAGTTTTACTTTTAAAAGTAATATTAATGAAATTTTGTTTATCGCAACATCACTATCAACAAATCGAATTAGAATTTCTTTATTATTTAAAGAATAATATTAATAAATAGGAAATAATTTTTTAGACCTATTAAATGTCAGGCTATTTCGAATTAGGCAAGGAATTTGACTCCGATTTGAAAATATCCGTTCAATCTGCGTTGTCGATGCTTGAAGATTTAATAATTTCAGTGCTAAGTTGGACAAAAACAAAGTGGAATTTTCCAAACTTTATACTCAAAAGAATCCAGTTTTGAGTATAAAGTTTGGAAAATTCCACTTTGTTTTTGTAAATGTGCCAATCCTCAATCCTCAAATTTCCGTGGCCAATTAAATTTGTTAGACACCAAAATAGTTATGGCAAATATATCAAAACTTATTTTTGATAAAGATTTTATCGAAAGCGTACAAAACTCAAAAGAATTGTTTGATCCTATATGTAATCTTATAAACACTTTCCAACGTGGAAAAACCACTTTTATTTATATTTTTCTACAAATATTTTACTTTTAATTATAATTAATAAATTAGAAGTAATATAAATAAATTCAAAAATTTCAAATCCATTTCTCATTTTACATCATATATCCAATTTTTTTTTTCATATACGTAAGAATTGATGTTTTTGAATTAGTTACGAATATTTTACGCAGTGTTCCTCGCAGTAATTGCATTTGCGAAGTGTATATTTGGATAAGGACTTCTGTAGTTATGTCGTATTTTATATTAATTTAACTAAGCATCTTTTATTAATATAGTTTTTATCGAATAAAATTAAATCTATTAATATGATACAAATTTACTTTTCGTATATTAAGGTTTGTGACTTTACTAAGGTTTTTAAATCCGCGTTTGATTTTATACAATATTATACGTATTATACAGTAATTTAAGTATATAACCATTTTTTACGTAAAAAATGTATAAAACAGTTTTTTACATACAATTGCACAACACTGTGTGGATATGCTCAATGAAAATTAGAAAAGTTAGAGTCGACAGTATATGTATCTTATTTCAGCTACCATAATCCAACTGCGTCGATTATACCGAAAGAGTATAGACCAATTTAACGAAAATAAACAAATGAAAAACCCTGGTTAGTAAAATTTCATTCCTTTTTCCTTCAAAGTAAACTGTACACACGCGCTATAGACACTCCATGTTTACACATCACCTTGAGAGTACTAATGAACTCACTCTTTTTTTTAAAGAACGAATAATCAAGCAGATGACATTGAAATAGATAACAGATGGGTTGTAACATATTCACCATTACTTTCAAAGCCATATAAAGCGCATATTAATGTCGATATTGCAGCTCTGTGAAATCCACCAAATACATATGTAAATATCTTCCACAAAAGTAGCGATATATGACTGTTTTTGCAGTTCAAGGTGGTTCGAGGCTGTAGGGCAAATACTATCATTTTAATATCATGACAGAGGTCCTTCGGTTGTTCATGTACCAATACTTCTTGGAAACGGGCAACGTGTACACTTCACAGAGCAATATGTAGAACAACGAGCTAATACAACACCAAAACCACATTGACTGACTTCTTTCAATTCTGCCAATAAAACACTGATTATGGGCGTATTGAGAAAGCTTTACTATATGCAGAAATTCTAATTTATTTCACATGGAACGTATCAATTAAAAAAAAAAATAGGAGACACACAAACGAGGTATCCCAGTTGGAGCTCATCTTGGCATCTTTTCTTCAAACGCTCTTGGCAGGCTATATACAGTTCATCCTAGACAACGTGAGTTATTTACATGAAACCAAAGATCACATGTCAAGCCTTATATTTGTTAGAAGACGTGGGCATTGGGGTTGACAGATGCAGCACTAATCTCATGTCCAATTTCATGTCCATCAATATTAAAATACAAAATATGCTGGACATGGAAATAAATACATTTAAATCCATTGATACAGTCGTTGATGAAAATGAAAGTGTTAATTTTCCCAGCGAGTTTTTAAATTTGTAAGATCTACCAGGAATACCCATTTATTGTTTTTGACCTATTTTTTCGCAAAAAACAATAATTATAACCAGCTTGTTTGTGATACAACAACAATAAAATTGAATCTAGTAAAACAGAGCATAAAAGTATAGTGAAATAAATATTAAATAAATCCTAGACAAATTTGTCTTACTTAAGTAAAAGACAGAGAAGCCCTAGTAGCTTCTCTAATGATAGTGACTGCAAAATCCAGAAATCAAGTGATGGGCCTAACTTACGTTTGGATCAAGATGATGCCGGAACAATGATCACCATATCAACAAACTCACAACATGGTTTTGATCACCTACCGCTGGAAGGTGAGTCAATTCCAGATTAACCACGCAAAATACCCCCGCTAATAATTAGAGATGGAATTACCGCAAAATCAACATAAACAACATGAACGATTATAATAAAATTTAATCACAATTGATAAAAGAAGAAGCCCACTTCTTCACGTATGAGAATCCGGATAGCAAACAACAAAAGTTCGTACTTACAGGGTTATCAATCAATGATATTCAAGGCATTAAAGATGATTTGGCTAGATCAAATATTTTTCCTACTGAAATTAAACAACTATCTGTAAAAAAGCAGAGATACAATAGCCACGCTCCATATTTATTGTATTTTAACCCAAATCAAACAAACATAAACGAACTGCGTAAAATAAGTGGAATCCTAAACGAAATTGTACAATGGAATTACTACGTGAGGTGCAGGAATGGACCAACGCAATGCCTTAAATGCCAAATGTATGGCCATGGAACTAGGAACTGTTTTCAAGTTACCAAATGCTATATGTGCCAAAAGCATAACTAACGAAGATGAAAAAAATAAATTATTAAAATGTATCAACTGTGGACAAGGTCATGCATCGAACTCGTGAAAAAAACTGTTAAACATAAATTGATGCCCGCTTTTAAAACTAAAGTGATTGAAAGTATTGGAATTGAAATTGAAAATATAAACAAACCGGTAAACTTAATCTCAGCTTATTTCAACGGCAAGCATACTAATTCAAGTATATGTTAAATGAATTTAAGCGTGCTTTAAAAATACTTCCAAATACTAAAAACGATCTTATACTAGGTGCTGATTTCAATTCCAAGCATCGGTATTGGAATTGCTTAAAAGCGAATCGTGCTGGTAATATTATTTATAATGAAATGAACCGAAGGTAGATTTATAGTTAACTTCTCTCCTCACCCAACACATTATCCTAGTTCCAGACGTGGTGCCCCATCCACTCTTCACTTAGTTCTAACAGGCACGGTTTAATATCAAATCTTATATCAGCACACGAACTTTCATCGGATCACAATCCAATTGCACATAAAATTCCTAATTCATGTACTAATCAAACACGCTGTTATAATCTTGCCAATTGGAAACAATACCATAACATACTAAAAGACAAAACTGTGTTGAATAATCATACTAGCTCCTATCTTAATACAACAGAAAAAATTAATCAAAGCATTAGACAACTTAATGAATCGATCATTGATGCGCAAAATGCCTCAGTGCTCTTATTAGATCGACATAATAAAAACATTTCACTAGACCAACAGACAATATATCTAATTAGGCTTAGGAACATTTATCGACGTCAATGGCAAAGAACGAGACAACCTTATCTAAGGAAAATAATGAATAGCCTGAGCAATAAAATAAAACAAAAAACTAATGAAATTCGGAATCAAAATTGGAATAAGCTTCTGACTTCCTTAGAAAAGACAGGAAGTAAACCGTTTTGGAACTTAACAAAGGTGATTAGAAACAAAAACATTGGCCTTCCTTGTCTAAAAGTTGATGATAAAATTATCATTACAACTCAAGAAAAGGCTAACGCCAATAATTAACCAATAATTTATCTAATATTAGAACTCAATCACTAATCGATGAATCAATAAATTTTCTGCATTCTATGCCAAACCCTACAACCCAATTTGACCACACATCCCCCAAGGAAATATCACTAATAATGAAAAGGTTTAAAACTTCAAAATTCCCAGGCACTGATAGGATTACAAATAATCTATTGAAACGAAGCCCAAAGCAACTGAAAATAATGTTATGTTACATCATTAATGCCTGCTTTACAATAATATAATTCCCCAGCGCATGGAGGACTGCAAAAATAATCGCAATACCGAAACCTAACAAAGATCATTCAAACCCGGGTAACTATCGCCCAATAAGTTTGTTATGTGGCCTATCTAAAATATTTGAAAAAATTAGACAAAAGAGAATGCTCACACAGATTAACGACACAAACCTATTCCCAAATTTTCAATTTGCATTTAGACAACATTTTTCAACAGCTCACCAAACTTACAGACTATGCAATGTCATAAAGTCGCAGCTAAACTCGAAACATTCTGCTGGGTTTTTAATATTAGATTTTGAAAAGGCGTTTGACACTGTATGGCACGGAGGGTTGAGTTATAAATTAATTAAGTCAAATTTTCCGACTTATTTAATTAAGAGCATACAGTCTTACCTACACAATAGATCCTTTTCCGTTTTCGTGGGAAATATAAAGTCAAAATCACACTCAATCCCCGCTGGTGTGCCACAAGGAGTAGTATTGAGTCCGATATTATTTAACATATATATTTATGATTTTCCTCGTCCAGAGGGTTGCAACATTTTTCAATTCGCCGATGACGCAGCAATTCTCTCGAGTTCTGCCGACCCCCAAGAGATTGTAAATATGTTAGAGAATGCTTATGCGGAAATAGCAACATACCTATATACCTGGAAAATAAAAATTAATAATACGAAAACACAAGCTATATTCTTTACCCGTAAACGTGCGATACATGCTTTACCATCCAGAAACATTTGTGAAGCGGGTAATACAATTCCATGGAGCAACGAAGTTAAATTTCTTGGAGTAGTACTAGATCCAAAACTATTTTTTCATAAACATGTAGAATACACTATCGATAAAGCGACTAAACTCATCCGAATTTTATATCCTTTTATAAATCGTAAGTCAAAATTAAACCTTAATAACAAGTTATTAATATTTAAAGCAACTTTCTCTCCTCTCTTAACTTATCATCTTAAATTATTCACAATCATCTATACCTTGGTTCTATTCAACTATAAAATTACATAAACTCAGTAAAGTAAAACCTAAGTCAAAATCAATAATTTAAATACCAACTTTAATACGGGATTGGATCTGCTAAACGATTTATTTTCGGCAACAGTAGTTAATACACGATAAATGCAATTTAGTTTTTAAGGTTTTAGGATTAGGTTTAGTATTAGGTTAATTTTAGGAAAAAAAGCAATACTCAGGTTTTTTCAATTTTCTCCTGGAAATAAATTAATATGTATAATTTTAAATTAAAAATTAATTACAATGTATAAATTTATTAAAAAAAAACAAAGTAACAACATAACTAAGCACTTAAAAGTATGTAAATCAGACCACTATATGTAACATATAAAACACTAACATTTAAATAAAGATAACTGAAATTGAAATACCAGGAATACGTTGCAACTAAAAATTGGTTCTCCTATTATTTTGCTACGGCACTAGATTAGAAGTCAAAAATTTATGGGATCATCGAGATAACCATAATAAATGGAAATTGTATAGGAGAACATGTATTACTGCCACGAATACCAGAATGAATGTCGATAAATAAATCACAAGGACAAACAATAAGTGGGGCTCGAAATTTTGCTTAATGCCTAAATAAAAAAGCTTAAGCCTACTGATTTGTTTTGGGCGAGAACTATAAATGTTCGGGGTAGTGACATCTAGCGCATTAAAAATAAGCTCATTGAGTCTTTTTACTTTACGGCATACTTTATGAAAATAAAAATTAACATACAAAAATATACCCAATCAGTTTAATTTTTTTGCCGTCAGATCCACTTGTAGTTCTAAACTTCTCTTCTAGACCTAAAAATAAAAAATAAACTCGTAATTACTTTATTATTTTGGTTTTTTTTATTTTTATTTGCAAATTACGCTCACTAATTGGGGTTGGTATCGAAAGGCCAAAATTTTTATTAGCGAAACAAAATATCCCAAAATGCCATTCTGAAAATAATAATCCAAACAACAAAAATCTCAAAACTCATAATACTAAAAATATATACCAAGAAAAAACTTGCTCGAAAACAAAATCTTAATAAAATATAAATATCGAATTAAAAATCCCAAAATTTACCGAAAATAAAACCAAATGAGTCAAAATTTTCGTAAGATATATTTTTAAAATATAAATAATATATTACTATTATGTGCACTTATATTTCATTTTCATATTTTCATTTAATAGTCTTAAATAAATATAAAATTAAATGAAAATTTTTAATTTTTTTTTTTTTGTTGAGATTAAAATTTTGGGTTGGTATCGAAAGGCCAAAAATTTTATTAGCGAAAAACAATATCCCAAAATGCCATCCCGAAAATAATAATCCAAACAATAAAAATCTCAAAATTCATAATACTAAAAATATATTTACCAAGAAAAAAATTGCTCGAAAGCAAAATCTCAAAAAAATAAAAATATCGAATTAAAAATCCCAAAATTTGCCGAAAATAAAACCAAATGAGTCGAAATCTGCGCGCGCAGATTTCGACTCATTTGGTTCTATTTTCGAAAGATTCGAAAAAATTAAATCATTAGACAAATTTTCGTAAGATATATTTTTAAAATATGTATAAAATATATATTACTATTATGTAGACTTATATTTCATTTTCTTATTTTTATTTAACAGTCTTAAATAAATATAAAATTAAATGAAGATTTTGGATTTTTTTTTTGAGATTAAATTTTTCGCCCGAATAATCTAAAATTTACAAAACGTGATTTGGGATATTTCTCGAGCTATTTATTTTGGGCAATTTGGAATTTGAGAAACTGCATACTAGTAAGTTTTTGATCTAGTCAAAAACATCATTTTGGTTATAAAATTTTCGAGAATACGATGGTATCCCTAAAATTTTCACCCAAATAATCAAAAATTTACAAAAGGTGATTTGGGATATTTTTCGGTTTATTTATTTTGGGTTGTATTTATTTGGAATTTGAGAAACAGCCTACTAGTAAATTTTTGATCTAGTCAAAAACATCATTTTGGTAATAAAATTTTCGGGAATACGATGGTATTCCCACTAATTGATATCGTTGATGAGAAATAGTGTCGCATTATATAGAAAAATGCAACGAAATTTTGTCCCAAGAATATGCAACGAAATAAAAAAAAACAAAAAAATAAAGTAAATACGAGAGAACCAAAACACGCTGGTGCGTCAATTTTGTTTTGTGCTCTCTCTATGCACGTATTTCTCACCTAAGATATCAAATAGTGAGTGTAATATTTAAAAAAAATTATTTGAGCATTAACAAAATTTAATAGGCGAAAATCAATTTTTGGGCTCAAAATTTTTATTTTTTATTTTAGGTCTATATAAATACAAGTACTCTAGCCCGAAACAAATCAGTAGGCTTAAGCTTTTTTTTTAGGCATTAAGGAAAATTTCAAGTCCCATCTTCGATGTTTAATTTTTAGACTTAGGCTTAAACTTGGGAATTTTTTTTATTTCGTTGCATATTCTTGGGACAAAATTTCGTTGCATTTTTCTATATAATGCGACCCCAAAAACATCTTCGATGCTAAAATTAAATTTATCCAGGAATCATTTATTACGAAAAAGCCCACCTGTGCGGGATAACGTCCGACGGGTCAGCTAGTGTTATATAATTTTCGAAATTGTATTTTAAAATTATTCTTATAGTGATTATAAGAACTAAGCTTCAGAGTTTATGTCATTTTTCTGCAATTAGTGACGTTAACAGCTACGATTTGCACATGTACTCCATAACTTATATTACATTTGGTGTGCTACTCTGTTTGTTCAGCTCTTGTAGCTTCATACATAATTTTATTCAATTGAAAATAAGTAAGCCAACAGTAGGATGACATTATTTTGTGGGATTACAAAACTAATAAAGAATTAAACATTACACAGTAAATAAATCTCTCAACTTTTCTCGATAAATAATACTTTACGGTTGTTTATATTTAAAACGTATAATATTTACAATGTTGTATGATCACCCGTAACAAACTTCGTGCCCGTGGTAATTGGTACAAATCTTTATAATAAATTCTTATTCTGCCCCTTCTACATGTATAAGCAACAAACAGTTTGTACTTTCCCGCGTAATCTTACTCGAGATAAATAAAAAATTGTAAAGTTTTCACACATCATTCCAAACACCTTATAATTAATTTTCATAATGTTTTAATTTATTTATATAATAATTTAAAACGTATAATTTAGATAATCATACGAATTAGCATAAATTAAATGTGTGCGGTATATAATTCAAATAACATATTTCATGTTTTTTTAATATTCGCTCAATTTACAATGAAAAACGGAACAAATGTGTGCGCACCATTATCGCACATGAAATTTAGTTCATTTGATCGGTGACAGAATAAAATCTCACAACTACACGAGTCTAAGTGAATTATTTTTGGTTTGGTTAGAAATTATATCTTAATACTGCCGCAGGAATTCTACAATAAATAAGCTGATCGATACGGCGACATTAAGATTTCTTTCAAACCGGAAATGCAGCTTGTCTGTATATTGTTTAATGTTCAGATTTATATAACCTAGTAACTGTGCTCAACTGCATTATTTCTAATTGGGTGGGTGTTAAATTGTTAATTGAATACAATTTCTTCTTGCAGCAGTTTATCGAACAATAACACATGTTCAAAAAAAATAGACTGACCTAATCTAAGTGCTCTCGTTTAATTAAGAATTTATGTTTTTTTTACCTTTTTGGATTGTATGCTGTATGTAAATGTTGCAGTAAACACGCGCGACTGTAACTGTCTCAATTTGTAATAAAAAAAAAATAAAAAAAATTTGCAAACAATGAAAAACAATTTATGTCAGATGACGACAAAAAATATTGGTAAAAAAATCCGTTAAAATTGTAACGTTTTTCTAGAATCAGCCACACATAATGGTTCTGCTCTAATAAAAATTACTCGGGTAAATTTTGAATTGGTCCAATTTGTTTTTATGCGAGTGTATTGAACAATGGATTTTTAATCAATTAGATATTTTATTAAGACATACTCAAGCCAATTAAAGTAGATCGCCTTTGTACATCAATGTTTTGAGTACAGAAGTTATGAAGTTCAAACTACATAAGGCGAACTGTTAATAAATGCCAGGCTTTTATCTCGGAAATGGTGCAAGATAGGAGAAACTTACTTTTAATGAAAATTGTTCAGTGTCGAAGGGGACGTTTAGTGGTAATCTTAAATAACCTTGAAACTCGTTAATTTTCGATTTATTGACGAACGTTAGTTCTTTTAAAGTAGATCCTAGAGTTATATTTTAAATATATATACTCTCGTGGACAATCCTTTCTTCCAGTAATCCATCTTTCTGAGCATACTAAGTAAAATGCTTTGTACTATTTTTTGCGGAATGAGATTCCACTCTTGTAACGCTGCAACGCGCTCTGCTATCGAATCTGCTGCGGGATCTCTAGCTCTAATACGGCGTTTTAGAATGTCCCTTACGTGTTCGATCGGACTAAGTTCCGGACTCATTGGTGGCCACTTAAGTGCATGAATGCTGATCTTGGAGATATTGATGTACCGTTCCAGCTACGTGGACTGAAGCGTTATCATGCATTTACACAAAACTGTCATAAACAGTACATATGGCAAAAAGTATCCGACAAGCGAACACAGCAGTCCGCATTCATCCTCAAACCAATCTCCACCAGCCCCGAACGGCCCTCCCAACTGATTCCACTAGCAGAACGCTTTCGATCTCGTGACGAATTAATTTTTAAAACGTCTTAGTCCGGGCTTGTTTTATATTTTTCGGTTTGAATCGGTTGAATTTAAAACAACATGCACTTGATGACGCATTTTTGAAAAATTTTATTCATTGGCTTGCAGTAGACTTTATTCAAGGTGGTTTCTGATAAAAGTATAAATGTGATATCATTCGACACTAGTAGTATTAAAATTGACCAGCAGGTTTTGTTTTATTACAAAAATAAAAATATGCGTTAATTTTGTCCACGAGTATATATACGGAATGACGTAAACCATATTTTTTTGTGGCAATACTCCAAAAATAGTTCTTACATATGACGATAGGTAGCTTAAATTTGAAAGATTAATAAACTTTATAATTTTTAGAAGTGTAAAAATAAATTCTCTCTCATCGACTGCTACCTGTCAAATTTGCTGTGTAATTAATTGTCATGAGGGAAGTACGGTGAAATTTTGTATAATCCAGTAAGTACAGGGTGAACCATCTGTTGGTCCTTTTTTCAATCGATGAATTTTAGTACTTAATGTTATCTGCTCTAAACAATTCTTTGACATATGAAAAGTCATAAATATCCCATTTATCATCCTGGAGTTGCTAACAACACAACTACGCATTTTGATTGACTAAATTTATTATGAAAATAATCATTCAAAAACAACAACATTTCGTAAATTACGTGAGAGTTTTGATGAACATGGGTGCCCTACTGAGCGTGCAATTGGCAAAATCATTGATTGTTTTGAAGAAACTGGTTCAGTGGAAGGTCGTAGACCGTATCAACATGTTCACACAGTTCGTGCTCCTGATGCAGAGGCAGCTGTTAGTGAAAGTGTTCGTAATTAAACAAGCACATGAACCAGGCATTGTTCACAAGAGCTAAATATTTCACGAACCATATTACTACACATTTTGGGTTTTGATCTACATTTGCATCCATACAAAATTCAACTAACTTGTTAATTTTATGCTTGAACATAAAGGTTTTTCATCAAAAATCTTCCTTAGCGACGGCCACATTTTCATCTTAATAGGTACGTCAGTAAGCAAAATTGTTGAATTTGGGGAGCTGCGAATCGTCGTGTTATTCACGAAGCAGAACATCATCCTCCAAGAGTCTCTTTTTGGTGTGATCGGACAAAACGAGTGATATACTTGGAAAAAGTAGTAAACGTTTTAGGTAAGGGCAGTGAAGATATCGCCATAAATAATTCTATTTATGCAGTGAAAAATTTAACACTTCCGTTTCGATTACAATCGCAAATATTCTCGTGCCACAGATAGTGAGCTAATTGAAATCTGAAATTCTAGATAAAATCGAAACGAAGCAGTTAATTGAATAGCACGTTGCCGTTTTGCCGCATATATCACATGAATTTTGGAGAATCACATGTAAACAGTATATGGCAGTGCATCGAAAAGATTTGGCATCGTGGACTTCATTTATGCTTTAATTGTAAAATTTTAGAGAGATAGTAATAGAGGTAATTTAATTTTATAATTTTAATTTATATTTAGGGTAACTTTCGTCAGCATCTCTGTCGCCATCGTAACAAAAATGATTTTGTCCTAACCATGCTCTTATGGTGGCCGAAATTAATATCCATATTACAAGCGAGGTAAGAGACTGTACGACTGCTAGTTTTGATTCTCAGTAGTACTAGGGAAACGCCTTATGAGAGCAGACGGTATTTTAGCTTTGCCGCAACCTTCTTTTCAAGATACAACTTTCCAATGAAAAGAAACCATAGACCGCGGCTGTTCTTGACAAAACGCGCATTCTGGACGTCCAACTTTGGGACACTTTTTCGAGCGCTGCTCACCGTATGTCACGAATAACACGAACAATGCTGCCCTCTAAGGCGTCAATTGTTACTGGTTTATCAGCATAAACCAGTGACTTCACGTAGCCCCACAGGAAATAATCGAGAGGTGTCAAATCGCACTACCTTCGAGGCCAAGAGGCCAATTGACAGGTCCATTTCTCGTAATCAACTTATCGCCAAATTTTGATTTTAATAAGTCGATGGTTGCGGTTGCCTTCTGGCACACAGCACCATCCTGTTGAAACCACATCTCATACAATCCTCATCTCGTCAATCCACATCCTCATACAACCACATCTCGTCATCCACATTTTCAAACAAAAAATCATTGATCATGGTGCGGTAACGATCTCCATTGACCGTAACGCGATCTCCGGCCTTATTTTTGAAGAAATAAGGTTCGATGATGCCACCAGCGTGGCTGTTTGTTGCAACAAACCGTAACAAACAATGCATTTTTCTGGATGTAATGTAGTCTGTAGGGTCTCTTGAGGATTGGTCTCACTCCATATGCGGCAATTTTTTTTATTAACAAACCCGTTAAGCCAAAAATGAGCCTCATCGCTGAACATAATTTGACGATATAAGTTGCGCGAATCGACGACTGATTTTCAAAGTAAATTTTAATAATTTCGTAGCGTTGTTCAAGCGCGAGTCTATTCATGATGATTTGCCAGAGTATACTGAGATCTGCCAGAGTATACGGAGATTTGTCAGAGTATATTTTTCATAAAAATTTAATTTTTTGTTTTATTTTTTACAATTTCAAGTTCTATCAGGCTTAGAAAAACACCCTATAATTAAAAATTAATAAGTAAATACTTTTTGCCTATACAAAATTGTTCGTAATGTGAATGGTTTAACAAATATGAGCAAAACTTTATCTGCATTACAACAAAACAATTCCCTCAAGTTCAAACACTGTTTCGTTGTAGCGACAAATAAAATGGCGGGGTTAATATGTTGTGACCTAGACCTCGAATACGCCACACTTGATTTCTACTTTTGGTAAAACTGTCTTGTATAATCAAAAATCATCATTCTGCTTAAATTTCAGGAAACCAACAATATCAACCCTTTACCGTACAAGTGGCGCAGTGGTTAAAGCTTCGGCATTTGGACCGGGAGGTACTGGGTTCGAATCCCACCAGAGGCAGGATGTAAAGCGAATTTTCTTCATCGATTACTATCGGTGATGATAATAAACACAACTTAGAGCTTCTGTTGAAAGTTGAAGTGCAGAATTCAGCGCCGACCCACCGTTCATGTCAGTGTGCAGGTTGACATGGAGCTTGCAACGTGCAGGTGGTATACTGTAATTGTGTGAATAGGTGAATGGGTGGGTGTGTGCGTGAATGAAAAGGGAAGTATTAATTGACCTTAAAAGGACATTAAATCCACTGGATGATTAATACTTTAATTTAACAAAAAAAACCCTTGTTGAAAATTTAATCTTCATTGCAAAAATTGAAAAGCTCCTACGGAAGTTGGTGACACGTCTGGTTCGCAAGTGTCCACCACATTTCACATGGATCCCTTAATTTATAGAAAAGCTTTAATATGGAGTATTGTTCGCCATTTCCGGTAAATTTTTAAATATGAACTGAGTTAATTTTGTTTGAAATTTAATTTACAATCTTTCAATTTTTAATAATTTTTTCGTAAATGCTACTTTCCAAACCATTTGCAAAAAACATGACAGCTTCTGTGAAATCTTCTAAGTGCTCTGAAAATCGCTTTATTTTTTGGTTTTAGGTTTGGGTAATATTCCAATAGACAGCGAATCTGTTCGGAAGAGGAATTCTTTGCTTTTTCGGTATAAATATATTTAATTCTTAGTTATTAATTATTTAATTTAATATTGTCAGAAATTGGGACTAAGGTAATATGGAAATCATTAGCCTAAATTTATATTAATTATCTTATTATCTAGGTGGGTGTGATTGCACTAAGTAATTAAATTGTTCATTGGAATTTTATTTAACAATAATATTCTTTGTGGTGATTAATATTAATATTTATTTTTCAATTAATTTAATTTATAATTTAATTAATATTTATTTCTTTTCTTATCAAACATCTCAACAACATCAAATTTGTTAGAACATGAGAAGAAGAATTATATTTTTAGAATATCTGGGAGGAAACTTCTCATTTCCAAAATTAGAATTTTAAATTGTGATTGGCTTGTGGTAACCGCCTACATATTTCTATAACAACTTTACTAACTAGCCGGTTGGTCAGATGTCTGTAATCGGCTCGATCTCTTTATTACTAAGAAACCTGTCGTATCCTTCTTATGTTATGTGTAAAGAGGGTGTACAGAAGGACTGATATCATCCGGAACACAAGTTTAGGCTTGGCCAAAATCGGTTGTTATACATCCCAATGAGCAATGCTACCCACATAGATTCAATCTTTAAAAATCTTGTAGCAAGTTTTTATTTAACATTATAAGAGTTTATGAAAGAGTTCCTTATATTTTTACAAAGACGCTTTTTTTCTAATGATTTTCAGTTATTTTCTTACTAATTTAATAAAATGATTCGTCCGTGCATCCTTTCCATTATTCTATATTAATTATTGCTTGCACATCGATGTATTTGCATGACACCTATCGCACAATACCTATGTAGGAAAATATTTTCTTAAATCAGTACAATTGTATTGAATGACATGTAAATAAACAAAAATCCAATTTGGCGTCAAATTGGAAGTCAACCAAACATAAAACAAAATGCGTATTTAACAAATTCAGATAATTTAATTAAAATAATTAATTTAATTATACTAAATAATTCAACTTCTATCTAATCAAATACTATAAACTATTATACAAGGTGTATTTTAATGAGTAAGTGCTAGACGTTGAAACTTCACGAGGTAATCAGACTTCGGTCTGGAAATTGACAAACCTGAAAAATTCACTGGAAGAAATTATTACTACTAAAAAGTTCTTCACAAAGCAACTCAAAAAATTTTCTGATTCTTCATTGATTTTGAAAATGTGTATTTACAAGTATCATATTATGTTATAGCATTATAATATATTATAATGCTATAACATAATATGATACTTGTAAGCGATGAATTTGTGAACTAAAGTGATGGTTTTAAAATTGTTTCTTTTCCAAAACCTTTCACCATGAAAGATTTCTATGTTAAATGGTTTTATTGGAATGAGCTAAATGTAACTGCTGCCAGTGCTACAACGGTTGTTTTGAGTACTATGGTGCATTACCTAAGTTTATGACATTCTTTATGACCTTTTCAATGATATGCGACATGTATATATTTTATACTAGTTGATTAATTAGCTACCAGCATGGAACGGTGGATTAGAGAAAAAAGCCCTAATTACTAAATTATTGTATTTTCCAAGACCTTGATATGCCATATGGTTGTAAAAAAATGCATAAAATTGTAACTGCTTTCAGCGTCTCAATGGTAGTTTTGAATACTAACGTGCTTCATAAAACTTAACGGCATTATGACGGCCTTTTCAACGGGGATATATTATATAGAAAATCAGCTACCTATATTCGAATAATGTAAACTAATAGGGTGGTACTGGGTGATTTTTCTGGGTGAATTGCTATGTGCCCGATCCCCTTGATACCCTAAAAATGTTCAATTCACCGAATTAAAAATTAAAGATGATTGGTCTAAAACAAAATCGAATCGCATAAGCCGTTCTTGAGATACCATCGGTACAAATATCCATCCAACCATCTAGAAATCCGGACAGATTGGAAAATTTTTTTCTTCGCCTTCAAAACATCGAGAAAAGTGGTCTTGGACCTTTGTTAATTTTCATCATTTTTCCAGGATTTCTTGTAGTATTCCAAGTTATTGTAGTATTCAATTTTGATGAGAAGCTACGGTTTTGTCTGAGGTTTTGTTTCGTTTATAGTTAATTTAGCATTCATCTTCGAACAACTTTGCAACACTACAAATGTTTATCTACTTTATCAACATTTTTCGACTGGTTTCTGCAAATCTTTTTTAATGACATTTATCGGCTGTCATTTCTTCAGTTGAACCAGGGTCATTAAAAATTTTCAACTGGAACTATTAAAGTATCGGTTAGAGTGCTTCCTCGCGACAAGGAAGTCGGAGAATGATCTCGCACGAGAATGACACCCCTCTCAACCAGCAAGCCAGTCACACAACGCTGTCTTGTTGGTTGAGAGAAGTTTATTTTTCGTGCTCGATCCATTTCTTGGATTAGGATGCTTCGGTCTTAGATTTGCCGATTGTACCACAAAGAATACTGTCTGATTTGCCGATTTGTTTATTAAAGTTATACAAAATATTCTTTACATTGTAATGGGGAATCCTTTTCGCTCTTCTTATCCCTCTGTCTGCACTTCAACCTGACCACCATAATCATTGTGAACGGTATGAATATTTTGACCAGCTGTGATTAAAATTAGAATATAAGTTGCATATCACCCATAGGGTATTTCTGTTATTTTGGCTTGCGGCTAAAGGACAATCAAAAGTACCAACTGAGCAGAGCCTTGTTTTGACAATGTGAAAATCAACGAAATCAACATTTACAGTTTGATGCTCATTCAAGTACGTTATTGAAGAAATATTGAAGCACGCTTTAACCATTCAAGGATCAAGCGATCATATTATAAATTTTTCTAAGTTAAACAAGTTTAACACACAACTAAGCAAACAAAATTGAACAAAAATGCACGTGAAGGAAGCATCTAATGTCAAAATTTCTCAAGTTATGAATGCCTATACAAACTTTCGTTTAGTAGAACTACTAAACTGCAATATTATATATCGGAAATGCTATACATGGTGGAAGCACTATCGTTCAAGGAGCAAGATTACTGTAATTGGAACTCCAATCCACTATTATAATCAAAGACACCAGGCTAATGTGTTCCCTATAGTAACTACTATGCATCTACAAATTACGAGTTCAGTTATATATTCGGCGGATGTAATTTAAATAAATTCTAATCGGCTTACAAATTTAACTAATTCTATGCAGTTAAACATGACACAGTGAATGATAAATCAGCAAAAAACTTAACATAAAGCCATTTTAAATCAAGATCCCATAAGCACTTTCAGTCGTGTATAAAATCACAAAAAACGTTGCATATTTTCATAAACCATCATAGACATACCAAAATTGATCTGACGTTGCTTACATAATTGTGGCGAGTTGTAATTTTAGAAAACGCAAGTAATTTTTGGAAAAGTAAATTTAATAAATTTTCCTTTCCGACATATTAGACTATAGAAGAAATTATTTTTTATTCAAAAAAAAATTTACATACTAGCACCAAAATATGCGAAATTCGAGTCAAAATGTTAGGTATGATTAACTAACTACCCATTTACACACTTATAGTACGTATGTACTTCACAATTTCGGCATCTTTAATATTCTATAATTCATTCGGCATCTTTAATATTCTATACATACATTCTTAATCGTATATGAATACTTTTATACCATTTTAAAACTCTACACAAAATACTTTCACGTACAAAAACATTAACAATATGGACCGCCTGAATGTTAGCTAAATATTTACAGATATATATCTACATACAGTAAAACACACGAAACAATTCGCCTAAAGCAGAAAAAACATTAGAATACGCGATATTATGCATAAGTAATAGGTTTGTTTGATGTAAATGTATGTAGTGGTAAATTTTTGATCCACAAAAACGCAAAAAAATCTTCTCTACAGCCCAGACGGATTGACGCATTGGGACAAACTTGATACTTAAACAATGTTTCTACTTATAATAAAGAAAGCCATATGTTGGCCACAACATAAACATAGCTAAGTTTAAGTTTTTGACCATCTTGTCACTTGGATCTTCTAGTCTCGAATTTCTTAAAGATTCTTTTGATCTGAAAAATATCATACCATAGAACATTTCAATTTCGATATTTAAAAAAAATTCACTACGTATTTATAGTTAACGGTTTTCTTCAATATCTTGGGAGGTGTTTATTAAACGAGTTAGAAATTCAAAAGTTCTTCAATTTTTGTTTTTGATAGAAAATAAAATAATTTTGTATGAAACGAAAATTTGCTATTTTCCATAAACTTCTCACAAGTATAGCGTTAATGAATATGAAAGAATGATATCGGCAGTCTATATCTGAGCAGTTAAAGCACCTTGTCTCACAGTTGCAAATCAACATTCGATATTGAATTCAATCAAGCGAGTCACAGAAAATGTGCTACTTCGCCAACCATAATCGATGTTGAAACAAATTTTACAAAGTACATCAGCTTTAGTTTCCGATCGGTCTCCTCCGGCGATGCCACTTCGGTGATGAACTTATTGTTAGGAAACTGGTAAAGTAATATTCCTAATCCTAAACCACAAAATATAACCAGACCATCTCATTGTAACCGGTTTAAGAAGCGGAAAGGACCATTGTTCACAGATTACTTAAACAATTAAGCATTATCCCAACAGAAAATCTAGACTAGCGTCATCGCTCGTAGTTAACTTAAGGCTTCTCAAACTTCCCGCAATATAGGTATTCCGAATGCGTAAAAATAAAAAATTAAAACTTATTTCAACCCACCACCCATAAAATCCACGTCTATGAAGGCTAATTCCATCCATTTTGAAATCGGTTGAATTCAATTCAAACCAAAACAAAATCTTGTTATTTTTGATAAAAACTATCAGTCAAATCATAAATTATAAAAAATGAAGCGGCAATAAGTTGTGGGCAACACCTGGCTTTCTTTTACTTCGAAAATATACATACAAAACTCTCTTGTATATTCAAAAATCATTATTCGACCATAAATTTAAGAAAACCAACAAGGTCAACACTTGTTGAAACTTAATTCTATAAATTTATTTGAACCTTTTAATGCTTTGTCGTTTTCTGTAAATGCGAAATGTTTCAACATCGTTCAAGTGAAACGGAATTCACCGCCGTATTCATGATATCACGAGAAGGTCCCAAAATGTTCGTGATTATCACTTCAGACGTTTAGAATAATTAACATGCGATTTGGGCGGACGATGCAAGGAATTGTTAAACAACGTGCTCCCAATGGAGTTGCATTGCCCCCAATGGAGTGAATTCATCTCCATAATTCCTGATAATGACAAAGAGAACAAGTAAATCAATAAAGATTTTGAATACATGCCTGGTCTGTACTTGCTCTCGTCTTGGGAAGATTGGAATCTATAGCAAACTCTCCTGGGACTTCTGTGCTAACTTTACTCATAAGCAGCTCAGAATTCTCAGCCCTAGTCACGTGTAAAGAACCTCCACAGATACGTAGCCGGCACGAACGGTTCCTGAGCTTCTATAAGTTGTTCTTCAGTTGTCTCAATCGACAGTCGATCGATACACAACATCTCGTATGTACGTTTTCTGTTTGTCGTTATGCTTATCGACACTAGAGTAAGTTGAATCCGGTAACTTCATTATTTCTTTCCCCTTTACAAATAAAACCGTTTTTTGGCGCCGCAATAAAAACGATTTTGTAGGTAAAGAGGGAAAAAACAAAGAAGTTACCGAATTCAGGTTACTATGGTGTGGATATGCACATTAAGATATCTACTTGGCGGGAACAATTTTTTTGAAAGATATTTCTGATATTTTAAATGTCAATCTTGGTATTTTTTCAATAGCCTACTCCGATGCTATTTTAAAATTTTAAAACCAAATGATTGATAATAATAAATAAAAGACATCAATTCCTAAGTAAAACGAAAAACGACGAACGTGCAATTACATACGTAATGGTAAAGTAATTTATTCAAAATTAACAAAGCGTATATAAATAATTGATAAATGCATTGTCATTAGGTACTGAGTTCTACTAAAATTTGAGCTCTCTAGCTAGCTGGGAAATGGTTTAAATTCCGATTGCAAGGTTCCACCACAGACAGACAAATAGAGTTAAATGAAAGTCTGTCAAAAGAACATCGACCAAAAATGCGACCAAGTGTGTTCGATATACTCAACTGAAAAATGTTAACAACGTTAATCGTTAACAACGATTTTTGGGAATATTGAATTTCTATAGCACTTATTTTATTTTATTTTTATTTATCAAATTAAAGCACGCAGGCTTATCATTTATTTTCAAAACGATTTTTTTACATATAATAATAATAATATACAAAATGAAAATAAATGAGTAGGGTAATCATCACCGATTTAACGGCAGTATTGATCTACCCTTTAACAAGAAAAATTTGAAAAAAAAAGTTATGAATATTACAATAAAAATTTAACAAAAAAATATAAAAAATATAAACAATTGAAACTAAAATTAAAATTAAACTGCATCAGACTAAAACTCTAAATAAGAAATCGATATTAGGGTGCTCAAAAAGCCAAACTTTAAGTAATTTGAGAAATGATTTTGAATTTATTTGTTGCCGTATGCTAAGTGGAAGTTGGTTAAATAAGGAAGGAGCAGTTACCAAAAAATATTTTCTAAAATGTTCACTAAAAAAATGTGGAACAACAAATAAGAACTGATCATTGTTCCTAATGTTGTATCGCACATTTGATCTCAATAATCGGTGCCCACTTCGCAAATAAAATAAACGTAAAACCTTATAAACATATAGATGTTGTAATGGTAAAACTTTAAAACCCAAAAATAATGGCCATGCAGAAAACCGCGAAGACTTAAAACACATGATACGAATAGCATATTTCTGAACAATAATGAGAATTTTTAAAGTTGAATGATAGCAACCACCCCAACACGATAAAGCATATTCGAGCCTAGAGTTAATGCAGGCATAGTAGAATTTTAACAATACCGATTTAGGAGCTACAGGTCTTAATAGATATAAGGTTCGTAATGCATTGCTGAGAGACTTTTTTAATTTATCGACATGATGCTTCCAACTCAGATTACAACCAACAATAATTCCAAGATACTTGAAACTCTCAACAGCTTCAATGGAAATGCACGAGTTGGAGCAATTAACGGAATTACAAAAACTGGAATGATACGTTAACGGTGAATGTAAAATACTGCCACTCAAACTAAAATGCATAATCTTAGTTTTGTCACTTAAAATTAAGAAATGCTGGTCAAACCATTTCTTTAAAACTAAAAGGTCCGCTGCAATTTTATGGCAAAAATCAGTTTGTGAGAACCCACGATAACATAAGCTCATATCATCTGCAAAGGCAACAATCGTGCCTGCCAAATTTGTACTAAAAATTGAGTTTATCTAAATCAAAAATAAAAGGGGTCCCAAGACGGAACCTTGAGGAACACCAATGTTTAAAACATAAGGACAGCTCATAGTTCCATTCACCTTAACAACATGATTACGATTTGCAAGATATGATTTAAACCAATTATTAATGTTTCCTCTGAAACCGATTTTAGAAAGCTTATGCAATAGAAGATTATGATCAACCATGTCAAAGGCTTTTTTTATGTCTACAAAAAGCCCAGCGCAAGAATCGGAATTATTTAGCGATGCATGCACGCCATTTAAAAATTCAATTAAAGCAGACTCAGTGGAAAACCCATTACGAAAACCGTGCTGATAACAACTTATAATACCATGCTTCTCTAAAAATACCACCATTCTAAATTTAATAATTTTCTCCATTATTTTTAACAAAACTGGTTGTAGTGCGATCGGCCGGTAATTATTTAAATCGCATCTGGGACCATTTTTATGAAGAGGTAGTACAATTGCTGACTTCAAAATTTCAGGAACAATACCGGTTTCAAAATAACAATTAAAAATATGACATAAAGGCGGACATTTAAGGCTAATGGAATTTTTAATTAAGTTATTGCTAAAACCGAACATATCGTAAGAGTTGCTTGATTTTAAAGAAGTAATTGCTTTAGAAACTTCAAGATCGTCAATAGGGTGGAAAAACAATGATTGCTCAACGTAATCGCCGTCACGCTCCATAGAACTCCTATAAATAAAAGAAAGACTAGACTTCAGATTTGAAGCAATACTTCCGAAATAATTGCTGAACTCATTGGCAATATCAGAGGCATCAGTTAATAAATCATTATTAGAAGAATTAATAGAATTAATGAGCTTAATATTTGACGAATTTTTACTTAATATGTCATTGATAGTACGCCACATCAGTTTGAATTCTCCGGAACAGCTATCAAATCTCTTTTTATAATAAGCAACACGAGCAGCAATAGTTTTCTTTTTATCCTTAAGACAATAGGCTGTAACATATTGCTGGAAACGTTGATTGTTTCTAGCATATTTTGCTTTCCTCAATAACCATTTTTTTCGTTTAATCATGTTTAATAATGCCTCAGAGATCCATGGTTTAATAGGACGATTACTACGTGACTTTAGTGAATCTAGGCTAGCTGAGAAAACATCATTCCAAAGCATTAGAAATACATCAACAGCTGCACACGGATCATCAATAGCATAAATAGGAGCAAAATTAACATTACTTAACAGTTCCAAGAATTTAGATATAATTATTTTTGGCTTAACAGGTAAACCATCATTACTTTTCACCTGATTAATCTCGATCCCAACATGCATCAAATGATGGTCAGTAATCATATAATTAAATAATTCAACCTTGACGCGAGATAAATTATTGTCACGTAATCTGCAAAAAAAGTGATCAATACAGGTAGAAGTAGGATCGGTTACTCTAGTTGGATCATTAATAAGCGATGCTAGACCTACGGAAGACATCATGCAAATATAATTATCGGACACGGAAGAGCAAGATAAAATATCAATATTAATATCACCCAGAACAAAAAGGTTTTTGCCGTTTATATGTCGTAAATATTCAGAAAACTCATCGAGAAAGACAAATTCCGTAACGCCCTGAAGCCGATAAACGCAAATCAAAATAAACGTTTCGTTGCCAATTACAAGCGTTACCTTCACAACATCCGCAGAAACAAGGTTAATAGGTTCAACAAAACAATTTAAGTTACTTTTATAGAATACCAAAACACCACCAGCACGATAACTATTGTTACAACAACAAACAAGATGATAGTCATTTAACTGATAGAATTTGATTTCATCATCATTAATCCAAATTTCACTTAAGAAAATTAAATCAGGTAAACTAGTAAATGAATCAAGATGAGCCAAACAAGATTTCAAACCGAAGGCTGGTGAAAACCAAGCGGTTCTCTGCGATTATGTACCTGTATGTAGATTGAAGCTATAACTGTATTCGAACTCACACCGTTGCTCACATCCGAGCTAGCTTATATGGTTATATGGTAGGGTGCATTCACAAGGCCAATGGAACAGTCATCCAGCAACGAATTCACAACATACTATCCAGAATGTATTCAATAAAATTACTCGCAGCCATAAACTATGAAAATATAGTAGAATCGCAGCACGCAGACGATGAAATAAGTAAACTTATGCTGAATAGCAAAACTTTGAAATTCCACAAGCTGTCAATTCAGATTTGAGAATCAGTTGTGACGTTTCGAAGGGAGTGACCGACTTTATATAACACCGGATTTCCGCATATCAGCATTTTAATCTGTACATAAGCTGTCACATCCAGGTATTCAAACCTTCCTAAAGCCCGTCGAAACCATTTATACCTAGCCATAACCACCATAATAATGGTAACAAAAGTAAACTGGGAAATTACGCACCGCTCACAAGGACATTGAATCTCCTTACGCCTAGACCTCATTGGCGCATTACCAAAAGATGGACAGTAGTAGCACTTGTTTCAGATATCAGAGCAGAAAACATAGCCATAGCAATGTTCAACATATATGGATCTCACGTTTTGGTGTACCTACAATTATAGTGATAGAACAGTGCGTACTTCGAGTCTGAGCTCGAACGCAGTAAAACAACAAGTTGTAATCTCAAATAACATGGATTCATTGCAGTGATGGCACCGCATACTCATAGTCGCCGTTACATGCCACAAAGACAAGCGTCTGACTTTTTTTTTTTTGAATTTAACGTTTTAATGTGGGTTTACGAGATCTGCAGTTGGAACCATACGAAATGCGTCATTACTTAGAAAATTTATACACCAACTTAAATATTTTAACTTTCATGATTTTATTTTCCTGAAAGTTTTGCGAAGGGCTAATATCAGTTATGAGCGGCTGCTTCTGTTTTGGTTATCAAATACACTTTTACTTACTTGGTGAGAATACTTGATCCTAAACTGAATTCTTCGACATACACCTACGAACTCTGAAGCTGGACCAGAGTTACCACATCGTTCAGCAAGAATTGAAGCCGGAGTAAAATTTGATCCTTCATCATGATTGAGGACTTCATCAAAATATGGAGAGAGATAATAAATATTCAGTAAATATACTGAGATTATTTCGCGAGGTATCTTCGCGAATATTCGGGAAGTGGTAAGAATAGCGAGAATTGGTGTTGTAACCGTCAAATTTTAAAATGATATTCACAATCCAGTGATACGAACCGGATTTGACAGCGCAAATTGATAATACTAATAAACTGTGAAGAATTAGTTTCAAACGCTCATTCCACAAACCGCTCTACACAACACGCCCTACTCTTATATTGAGTGTCATAACCTGATTTCGGTCAGCAATTTGCTGAGCTAGCTTTAAAGAACAAAATGCACAATCGGCAGAACTACGAGCGGATCAAGGTGGTCAGATTACAAATCTATACGTAGCAGCAGAGGGCTCCATATTTTTAGCAAGCCATCTAAAGGTTTTGACAAAAGTGATGATTGAATTCGTTTGGTCAGGATTGGTCACTAGTTTTTTAGTTTTTATCGTTTGGTCACTTACGATTACACGTTAAATAAATAATCAGAAAATAAAAAAAAAATTCCCGGGTCATCAAGAAAATCATACTGTTTTCATCAAATTTCGTTAGGTAATCATTAGGTCAAGATCGGTCGCCACATTTTTGCGTTTGGTCACCAATTGGTCAGTTTTTATTGCGAAAAAACAAAATCAAAATTGTATTAATTCAATAAAATCAGGTTCGCCGCTTATGGAATTTCATTTTACAAAATTAATAAAAAATCCAATTGGAATAATATACCATTTAGATAAAGATATTTCTTTTTTCAAAGAACTGACATCTAAAGTGGAAGACATAACATATGTATGTAGAATCAATTCAATTTTTTTGTTCTTCATAACTCGTTGGGGATTGGTCACTTCTAGTTGATTTCATTTGGTCATCTCTGCTTAATGATTTATTGTGAAAATTCTTTAATAACTCATCATTTCCACTGAGTTTTAAAAGCAGTAATAAAAGCAGCAGATGTCTTGCAAACAGTATCCGCAACAGAAAGGAGCAATTAGAGAATCATGACTGAGTTGGAACTAAGATACGGACAGTCACACGTCACAGAATTATGCAAGAATCTGCAGATGTGTTGAACGGACTAACAATGGATGCGTTTACTAGTGCTGTCGAGGACGACCATCTGAAGAGGTAAATCATATAGATGAAATCATGGATGAAGTATTGGAAACGGCCTTAGAATATGAGGCAGATAGAACAAGCCGAGCCACTCACACAGTAAAGTTGTACAAGCTGGACTCGGAGGATATCACGCAAATAAAACCATTCCTTCTTCTATTTTAGCATATTCGCTAGCAACACGTGGATAGGTGCAGTGTTGCCACTGAACATATGGTGGACGATTTGGAGCACATTTGGAAATCAATAAAACATAAGACAAAACATTGGATAAGTTAAGACACCGGTTTTATTGGGTCAATTGCCTAAAGGACATTGAAGACTGCTGCAAATAGTGTAAAGCGTGTGCTACGAGTAAGGGATACAGAAACAAAAGGTGGTAATCGTTACATACTGGTGTGTGTTAACTACTTCTGCAAGTGGTCGGACGCCTGACACATTTGTGAACAATTGGATTTGAAGATTCAAAATACCCCAAAAACTATACTCGGATAAAGATAGAATTTTCGTGTCGTCCATGTTGTTCAGGAACTGTACAAAATTTTTAACATAAACAAAACTCGTATCGCTACTCTAGCTGCTACTGTCAACTGAGAAGCAATATGGCATAAGAAGCACCGAGAGTAGAACACAACAAACTACTACAAAGTTGGGAAGGCCTCTATAAAGTCATCAAACGGATTAACAATGTTGTATAATGGATTCAACTAGACCCCAGAACTAAAATTAAAGTGGTCTACAATGATAGATTACGACGATATAACATGAGGAAAATATACGAGTCTGTTCGGAATGAACAGATTTAAAGTGGGGGTAGTGTTACGAATTCTACCTACACATAAGCATATCAATCAGTGGTCGAATGGTAAAGTTATACAAGTTCGAATCCAGTTCTGGTCTATAATTTTATTAAGCAACTATATGCCTAACATCATCGATGTTACCGCAACAAGTATGTCTTCCACTACTGAAGATGGAACGGAAGCAATATTGTAAACGGCGGCGATAATCATCTTGTAAAGATCTGGAGTTAAGAATAACGTTTATCGTCAAGATAGGAAAATTCATGACGTAGAATGTTCGGTAACACAACTACATGAAAGTGATTTACAATTGCAATACACATACATCTTCAGATGCAATAAAAAAAATAATCTCGAGCGCGAGCAATTTGGGATGCAGGGACCATTTTTTTACCAGTAAACAGTGCGAAAAATGGTGGACAGTATAGGAGTGAACCGTAGAAGTGAACAGTAGAAATTACTTGCTTCCGAAATTATTGGTGTTGGAAAGAAGGCTTTGTAACTTAAATCGCTGAGTGGATTCTTTTTTTTTTTTTTTTTTTGCGTACGAATCTATATCGAACGCGCGAAATTCTTATCAATATATTTTGTTTGCTGATTTTGCATATTTTGCGATAATCCGTTTTTCTTTATTTGCTTATTCGTCATTTGCTTTGATATTAGACTTTAGCGCAAGATTCATTTCCGAGTTCCGCCAATCTTATTTGATGTTATTACAACATTCCATCGATTTTGCAAACCTCTTAGTGTCTTCATAATAATGATTTGCATAATATTCAATATTCAAGATCAAATCTATAAGTATCGATCGTGCGATCGTGTTTATGAATAGATTGCTTTCATAGTTAGTGGCTGTATAACTTGCAACAATTATAAAATTTTTAGGTCATCATAAATTCATTTTAGTGGCTAATATTGTTTTAATAGTTTTTGTACATAGTGATAAATCCATATCAAATTATGAGGTCAGCTCTGATCGCACACGGGATAACCGCAAACAATCGTCAAAATATTTGTTTACATAGACAATAGCTAATTAAAATTTTATAATTCAAATAATTTGATCAAATTTATATTGGAAAATGTACCTACATTTTCTTCGCTTTGCTGTATGCCAAACATATTTGAATGAGCGACATTTAATTTCTTTTTTATTTAAATACGAATAAAATTGAAATTTGATGTTCAAAAAAATATTTAAAATATTCAAGTCGCGAGCCGATAATAACAATAATTTCTTTTTTATTTATTATTTTTACGCAAGTTAGTGCGTTATAAACTCAACGTCGGTATCGCACCATTCCATTTCCAACGATAATAAATCACACCCGTATCTTGAGAATTTGGGTTAATTGGGTGCAGACTCAACGGTTTAAATGAAGTTGCTTGAAATTTTATAAAATATAATTGATGGGCATCGCAACACGTTTTGAGATAATACAAGAACAACGCCACTAACTATACAATGCATCAATTTAACCATCTCGACATTGTCTTCATTTGAATTCAAATATTTTTAATGAATTTGAAATTATAGAATTCAGTTTGAATCAGTCGTTTGCGCGGTAATACAGTGGTTAAGTTTGTACCTAGTGCAATGTGTAAATAGTGTAGTGTAACATTGTCTAGATAATATCATAATTATGCAATTAAAACAAATTATAATTAGTGTAGTGATAATTTTAATTATATCGCCCAAAGCAACGGGTGCAATTAGTTTAACAAAAGTCAAACAAAAAATACGTGTTCATAGTGATAAGAGCAGTGATTTTGAAATTCCACCACCACGATTATTGAAATATTATAATTATCCGAAGAATGCCCACACTCAAACGGTGATCGATCGGTGGAAACCAAACGATGGAAATTATATATGGGAGCTGAGTGGATTATTTGAGGGTGATATATTAATTCATCAGAGCGAGGCGAACCGAAATGGTATTAAACGACGAAAATATCGTTGGCCCAATTCCACGGTACCGTATTACATCGACAAACAAGATTTCGATAGCAGTGAAGTGGACAAAATCTATAATGTTATCGATGAATTTAATGCACGTACATGTTTACTGTTTCGGCGATATCGCGAGGGCGATCCTAATTTTATTGTGTTCAAAGGGAATTATACGGGTTGTTGGTCAAAAATTGGGATGAGGCGGGGTGGACAAATTGTTAATTTACAAACAGATTCGGGTTGTATAAAACATGGTACGATTATACATGAAATATTGCATACGGTTGGTTTTGTTCATCAGCATAGTGCAACCGATCGTGATAATTATATCAAGGTGGTGTGGGAGAATATTAAAGATGGGCGGCATCATAACTTTGATACGCGTAATTTCACCGTGGATTTTGGCGTGGGATACGATTATGGTAGTGTTATGCATTACAGCAAAAAAGCGTTTTCGAAAAATGGCAAACCGACACTGATACCACTGGTAAGCAAGCATGTGACGTTTTTTATATTTACTTTGTAAATGTAAAACAATATTTATTCTATAAAGTTAAAAATGTTGAGTTGAAAATTAGGTTTATGTGTCATACAAATTATCAAACTGCTAAATTAGAGAATTATTTGTGTCACCAAATTATACAATTTTAATAAATTGTTATCAAAATACAAAACAAAAAGTAAATTAATAAATAAAACAAATCGTAAAAAGAACTAAACAAAAAATTATTTACAACAATTCAACAACAGAGCAATTCGGCTTAATACGAACTTCGAACCAAATAAGATTGACGGTAAACAAATTTACGAAACAACTTTAATATTTAATAGCGATTCTAATTTACTCATAAACTTTAACTGTTAATTTTTATAAAGACCACAAGTAACTTGGTTTGCCTTGGTTTGCCACCACCAAATTACTTTCATACAAATTACTTTAAAACTCATCGAATATGAAAGATATAATATTTAGACTTTTGTAGAGAGTGTTGTTCCCGTTGCTCGGTTTAGATTAACATTGGTTCTTTCTGTGGAATTGAAATCGGATATTCGATTTCATTAAAGTCGTTTCGATGTATTGAACTATATCTTTAACAAACCAGACCAAATCTTCAGCTGCAAAAAGTCTGCTTCTGATATAATGGGAGTGTGAACGAATGCACCATAAAATCGGTTTTAATATAGCTAGAATGGTAGAAAGGGAAAGTGAAAGCATATTTGGGTGTAAATGTTTTATGACCGACAGTCAGATTTACATTTACCTTGCAGAGATTTGGAACTCTTTATAAATAAGATAAACAATCTGATTTTTTTGTATTTTTTCTCTCAGTGTGGAAATGAATTGAAGTCAGTTGGATTGGAATTCAAAAGAGTTCAATGTATTTTATTCGAGTGGGATTAAATCGAATACAAACTCAAATTACTACAATGCATTGTGGTAGACAATATTTTTCGTTTTGTTCTCTGGCGCGTAAATGACCAACAATGATGGTTTGCCAATTCTCGAACACGCGACGTACAACTGGCCATGAGAAAAACACGGAAATTCCACATTTATACCGCACACTTCCAACGATTGACCTTGCGATTTGTTAATCGTCATAGCGAGCCTAAAGCTAACGGGGAACTGAACGCGCTTGAAGTCGAACGGAAGGTCAGTTGGAATTCTAGGAGTTTTCAGAATTAGAACATCCTGTACTTTGAATTTGTCCTTGATGATCGTTGCTTGAATCACATTGTTCATCAGTTTCTCCACAGCCAATCCGTTCCAGATTTGAACTTGAGCATCAAGTTATGCGGTGGTATTCCCAGCAAATCAAGCGCATTCAAAAGCTCAATCTCGGATAGTTGGTTGCCTCGTCTTGATTGGTCACATAATCAACGGATTTGTAACAATGCATTTCCACAGAGATTTCGTTTTGAATCAAGTAAGTCAGACTGTCTAGCCAATCGTAATTCATATAATTTCGGCGGATGTCCGAAAACACTTTCGTCATAAGCTCTTACTTCGACGTCGTGATCATGCGAAAATTAGAAAGAAACGAAATTAATCCAGTCGAAAGATTAGCGTTTGATGAGTCATTCTGTAACGCGACTCTCATATTCGTGGTCAACTGCACTGCAACTTTTTCACATAGCGCCACAAACTCGGCGATTTCAGACATGCGTTGAGTTCAACTGCAGCTGGCGATCTCGGAATGACAGATAGAGTTTGACGAAACAAGCAAGCCAGCAGAACGCGACTCCACATTTTCGCCAGCAACCACAACTGCGACTTCGTCGATAGGGGGTGCATTGTACTGACGTACATGGCCTCTGGTTGGTTTTTTGTCTGCTCTGATGATTATTTTGTAATCATCGGAAGTCATTGTCGCAAGAGCAATTTTGAAGTTCCTCGACTTTCTCACGTTTTGAAGCATTGAAAAGCGCAAGACGATAACTGAATTCAAATTCGGAATTTCCAACGAAATAAATTTGAAGGAAGTTGAGTTCTTCATTCGCTGGTTTCATCAACGCTCGATGATAAAATTTCCCTTGAATATTTAAAATAGAGGGCAATTTAGAATATAATGTGTACAATCGTTCAACATTATGAAAATTATGAACACGTGGTGACGTCATTACCTTTCAGGTGGGATTGTAGCCGGATTAACGAACAACAACATCGTTTTCAAATGACTCCATAGAGATAAGTACGCAATGGCTCCGGTGGCGAACTCAAAACCAGTTATTTAACTTTGCCATTAGCACAGCATAGCCGTGGCGATTCAGATTGGAACTTCAATGCTTCGCAATGTCGGCACACGGCAGACAATGCGCCAATATCAACGAAGTGAAGATCTTTCTAAGCGATTGTAGAGTCATAGTTGAACGCAGCGGGATTCAATTCGAACGTTCACCACACTGATAGTCGGCATTTTAATCAAAAAATCAATTCCTAAAAATTACAATGGTTCATTTTACTAATTTACTTCGAATCCATTAATCCACAAAAAAGAACTTTCCGATCGAATCAATCTCAATCCCGCAATTCAATTTGATAACCACACTTGTCACGCACCAATAAATTTCTGGAAAAAATTATCGAAAACCTCCAAATAATTAGGATACAGCAAGAATATGTCAAGTGGTACACAATTTTATCAAAATTGTCCAAACCAAAGTCCAAATTCGAAATTTTCGAAACTAAATTAATGAAATTAATTTTCCCACTTTTCCATCGTTTATTAGAAAGGTCATAGGCCTAGCAAGTCTGAAGGGAGCAAGTCTGAAGGGAATACGGGGGTTTAATTTGGTATAATGTACCAGAAAGTCCGAAATTTTCGAAACTAAATTAATAAAATGTTCTGTAACTTTTGAGTAACTCACTTTACCATCGATCCCACTATGTTTATTAGAAAGGTTAAAGGCCTAGCTAAGTCCACGCGAAATTTGCATCAAGTGTGAAGGAGATGAAGGGGGAAAAAAGGGGGGGGATTATCTTATTAATAATGCACAAATGTCCGTAGCAAAAATGTCCGCAGCTTTTTTGGGCCGTAGCTTTTTTCAACTCGAGAAGGGTAATAGGTAGAAATTTGATATTTGGCCTGCTTTTAGGGTTCGGTGAGAAAAGTTCATAGCCGTTGGAATTAAGTACACCAATATGTTATTCCTGGGCTGAGCTGTGGCGGATCAAAGTTTCAGAAACTTGCCATTGAAAGTACATGGGATTCAAAAATTGATATTTTTAAATTTTGCACATAAAAATACTATTTATTACAATGTTTAGAAGTATATTAATTTCTTTATTTCGCATATGTTTTTTATTTTTTTATTTTTTATGTGTTTTATTTTTATTTTAATTCATCTTTTATTTCCAATCAAATAATAAATTCCGACCCACGCTTGCATGGATCGCACGGGTCGCTATTTTGGCATAATGTACCACAAAATTCAAAATTTTTGAAATTTAATTAATAAAATGTTCTGTAACTTTCCTAGGTAAGCCCACGCGAAATTTGAATCAAGTCTGAAGGGGCTCCAAAATTTCACGTGGGCTTACCTATAGGCCTATAGGCCTATAGGCCTATGACCTTTCTAATAAACTTAGTGGGATCGATGGTAAAGTGGGTTACTCAAAATTTACAGAACATTTCATTAATTTAGTTTCGAAAATTTCGAACTTTCTGGTACATTATATTAGGAATGGAGGGGGGTATCCCCTTCGGACCTGACTGAAATTTCGGGGATTAGGACTATGACCTAACCAATAAACATAGTATAAATAATATAGAACTAGGCATATCAATTAATGTATCTTTCGGCTATAATATATTTTTTCGGCTGGGATAGCAAAGGCACTATCTGCATTATCATTTTTCGGCTGGAAACTTTCGGCTAACTTTAATAGGGTCTTTTCCGGTAAAATTTTCTTTCGTAAGAACATCTCCTGGCAATTGGAAGCACAACAAAAAAAGATTGAGCTAATTTGGTTCTGTCGTTCTCAACTACATTTCGCACATACATTTCTTGCATCATTTTTATATAATATAGAGCAGCCAAAATAATTTTAATCCACATTCACCAATATGTTGGAAATAAACTTATAGTTTGTGTAACCGTTATGCATTAGCTTTTTTGGTGCAAATTATTTATTGGTTATAGACCTTTAAAAAAATTCACTAATTAGGACTCTATGTAGTTTAGCAATTCTATTCTAAATTCAAACTACAATTAATATTGTTACGTTTTCGCCTTGTCGCTCAAGATTCGAATCTCTGGATTGTAAATTAAACAACTGATTTAAATTTGAACAAACACAAATTTATTTCCACAACACAAAATACGTTTTTTATACAACACAAAATTAACACCAAAATATTCCAATTATAACACACTATTTAATTATTGCTTTAATAATCGCTTTATTTAAACTTCACCATATCGCGTTTGAAATAACACTCGTCATTCAACAACAATTTACGCCTTTATATACCAAAATATTTGTTTCGTGAATCGTGAATAATCTTGAATGCTCTCCAAAAATTATACGAACAAACATTTTAATACAAATAACGCCTAAATGTTGAACCAAAACAAATATAAAAATAAGCAACTATGTAAATAACTTATTCTATTCTAATCTAGGTGTCACCATAACACTACCCCTCATTTAAACTTGTTCGTCCCGAACAGGATCCAGATCACCTCCTGTGTAGAGCGCCAAGCGCTCTAAATGCACCACCTTTGGTCTATCTTTCCATCCTTTCTAAATACGATAAACCACGTTTTTCATCCTTTTAATGTCAGTGTAAGTTCCTTCCCATGTGGGTTGCAACTTCGGTGACAATCCCTTCTGCCATTGCGGGTTGTGAAGCCATACCAATTGCCCTTCCTAGCCTTGATTATTTGCTCGTATGTCATATCGAGCTTTCATTCGATCACTTGATATCCGAATTTTCTCCCGTATAAATTAATGTATCTCATTAAGTTCCTCTTTTATCCGGTCGACGTAATCCTGTCCGCATAGAGCCGCTGATGGAACTGATCCAAACTTTAAATCTCCTGGTAATCGCAGATTGTTCCCAAATATGGTTTTAGCTGGTGTCATGAGTGCACTCTATGGGATACACTTCTGGCCATTTGCTGAAATAATCCATTATTACTATAGGACATATATTCATTTCCGCTCTCAATGGTGGCAAACGGCCCCGCCACATCCATTGCAATTCCCTCGAATGGTGCCCCGATATTATATTGTTTCATGGTTTCACGCGCTCCATTAGCCATTCAAAAGTCGCATGGGCGTTACATAATCCGAATGGCATAACGTTAAATTGCCACAATCCGTTACCCACACTGAACGCCGGTTTCTCACGATCTTCCTGCTGGACTTCAACTTGTCAATAGCCGCTTTGCAGATCTAATGTCGAAAATATTCGAGCACCTGATAATGTGTCTAATGTGTCATCGATCCTTGGTAATGGGTAACTATCTTTTTCGTCACAACATTTAATTTTCGGTAATTCACGCAGAATCTCATGTTACCATCCTTTTTCTCGACCAACATTACTGGTGAACTCCATGGACTGATTGATGTTTCGATTACCCCGGCTACTTGCATATCTCTTTCCACTCGATCCAATTTTCCTTGCTTTGTCAATGGTAATCTCCAGGGTGCTTCGCGAATCGGCGTTTCTGCTCCTGTATCGAATAGTAAACATCGAATAGTTTTACCATTGTTATTCTCCCATTATTGTCTGATGTACTGCAGAAAATGGGCATGTACCGCTTTTCATGTGCCACTAAAAATGTTACAGATGACTTACGGTGTATCGACTTTATTAAAAACAGTGGAACGGATGACTTCGATCTAACATCTTTGAGTTATCCAACAACGTAGTCAATTACTTGCGGTCGCGCACTTCAATTTCGTAGTCGTTTACATCTTATTAATGCTCACTGTCGAACAGAATTTCGTGGCAACTTCAGCACTTGGTATCTTTGCTCTGCCTGTATGCGCATTCACTTGAAGATGCTTGGCACTCCTTCATGATTCGCATATGCATATGAAAAGTCTTCTTGAAATATCATTCTCTTCTCGCTGAATCTATCGTATTATTTATGCGATACTGCCGTTTTTATAATTGAAACACAATTATGGTTTACATATTTATTTAGGATTTGGAAGCGACATCAAAATCAACTTCGAGGTTGAGTTGCTGGAGAATCTGCTGACAAACTCGGAGGCGAAATATCCACTGAAATTATTGATGCATTGCCCATTATAGTGCCGGAATCTTCATCAACAGCGCTTTTTGGTGAATCCACAACCTCACCATGTCCAATACAGGCGCAAGATGAAACTACCAGTGAAAGTCAGCAAACTCCACTAAGACGATCATCACGAGTAATGAAAAAGACCGTTCGATTTCAATTTGGGGATTCAGTGTTACCTTGAAATCCGCACATATCCGAATTTCTCCGTTTGGTTTTGTTACTGGCACAATTGGGGTTGCCCATTGAGTAGTTTGTACAGGTTTCAACACACCCACATTGACGAGTCGTTCCAATTCCTGCTTGACAGCAGCTTGAATTGCAAATGGAATGGTCCGAGGCTTAAAATATCGAGGCTCAGCATTGGGTTTTAGTTTTATTTCGGCCTTATACGACATACATCTTCCCAAGGAATTTTCAAACAGTAGATGATGCTTTTGAGTCAATGTAGCAATTCCTTGTTTCAGTTCGCCTACAGATTTTTCTTCGGATAACACTGCAAATATATTACTAGAATCATGTACAATTTTGAAATTAAACGATTCAAACCAGTCGATGCCCATAATATTCGATACATCCTCCTGGTCTACCACAAATAACGGTAAAACTGATTTATAATCTTTATACATGACGTTCACGTAACATGTACCTTTCATCTTGATCGTGTTTCCTCCATAAGTTCGAAAAATTTTTGTTGTCGGTGTACAAATCGGATTTCCAAGTTTTCGGTACACATTAAGACCCACCATCGTACAAGTTGCACCAGTATCCATTTGAAATGAGATTGAATGTCCGTTAACTTTAAGTCCAATCCAAAATTTACTACACGAGTTGTTTACAGTAAAAACCGATGATGGTGAATGCACATCAATTGAATTAGTAACATTTCGATCCCTGGCTGGGCTATTACTGGAACTCGAGCGGTGCCGATAATGAGTACGGCGTCGGTATACGTTATTATCGCGATGATGGTTATCGTCATATCGGTTGTTATATCGGTTGTTTGGCCTTGATGTCGATCGACCCCTCGGACGTCATACAAACACTAGCAATATGGCCTATGTTACGACAGTGATCACAAATAGCATTGGCAAATCGGCAGCGTCGACGATCGTGTTCGTCTATACATTTAGAACACGAGCGGTAAAAATTCGAACGGGAATTCGATCGCTCTTGATTGCGATTTGAAAACCGAACTGCATCGTGAGATAGTTCGTTTATATCGGCTGCACCTGCCTCTCCTTTTATAGTCAAACACGTTTTTGTTGTGGACTCATAAATTCTCGCAATTTCGAGCACCTCATCGAGCGTTGGATTTTGCTTTTGTAGACATGACACACGGACCACATCGTGCGGCGTGTTTATAACAATGATGTCCCTAATTAAATCATCGACGAATGAAGTCTTACACGTGTCTTTAGGGCATTGGAAAGCACAGTTTCTGGCTACACCACGAAGATCGGCAACCCATTCAGCATACGTTTGGTTCGGTTTCATAACAGTCTTGTTAAATTCGTATCGCGCGGCCAAAATATGAATTTTTGAAACAAAATAATTTGTTAAGAGTCCACTAAGTTCTTTAAATGTCTTACTTACCACGTCCCCGTTACATAATTTTTGCAAAATGCTGAAGATAAAATCTCCAACAATAGACAAGAAAAATGCTCGTTTTTGGTTGTCATCTTCCACCGCGCTCGCCAAAAAATGTTGATTTAATTGCTCCAAATAATGTGGCGAATGATGCTTCTTTTCATCGAAAGAAAAAAACGGCGGAAAAAAAACCGCTACCCGTTGGTTTTACTGTATTTTCATTCATCCATTTCTGTTGGTTTAGTATTAGCTCACTCATAAATTGATTTTGTTTGGCAAGAATTTGTTCTAATATTGCCTTATCCATCACGAATAATATGCACAAAACACAGAAAACAAAATATATTATATATTATATTGCACGAATAAAACAATTTATTTTCCTCGTCGCCACTTTTATAATTGAAACACAATTATGGTTTACATATTTATTACAACCATTTACTCAGAGTGTACAATATAGACTGCACAAAAAAAGGCACACAAAAATATGATTATAATAATGACAGTTAACCATTAACAATACTAAGTAAATAACATAAATAGATATAACAGCCGCCAAGATGTGTTGCTTCTGATTTTGACATGTACTTGGCTATGTAGATTACTATTACTTCGTGGTGGTCCCTGACATCTGGTTTATGTGATCAGTACCATTCAATCCTGGCCCTCGATTTTCTGGTCACATGCTGAAATTGCAATCTTTATTTTATAATACTTGCGCACAGCGACAGAGCGTTGAACAGGTATTCGTTGCTCTCGAATCTTGTGTCGCTGCTGAGTATCCGGTATTGGAAGTAATCAACTGACTTGATTCTTACGTGATCTTTTACCAATCCGTTTACTCCATGGAGGAAGGAATATAACCATGGATGTATACGTAATCGGGGGGGGCAGTTCTTGTATGTTGTCGTACTCAATCAATACACTTACTCTTCTATTTGTCGCAGAAGCACGTATAGATCCCGGGAGTATGAGTATGTGTAGTAATATTTGTCATCGTAGTGCATTTTTCCTAACGTACTATTTTAATGATGCCATCAACACTCTTGCATTATACCCTTGAAAAAGCCGAGTCAATGCATCTAACAAAATCCTTGCGGGCTCTCGGTATTAGTCATCTCCAATCAAGTGGGGTGATCTAATTCCATCGAGAGAACTCTAACCGTCTGATAGCATTCGATTGATTCCATGAGGTCTGTACGATTCAAAAGGCTTCTCTTATCGTGATGTATGCACTTCTTGGTTCCTCTTTGATCTTCTTGGTGATCGGCTTCCAATCTTACCAAGTGTTGGTTGCTGGTCTGTTGATCTGAATCGATGATTACATAGTTGTACCTAATTGAATCCATACTGCCCGTCGTAGATACCATTGTTCTTTACGATCTAAACGAATGGTATTATTCTATACAGAAGTCGGAGTTTGGCTTGGGACAGTTACAGAATCACGTCTGGAATTGTGTCTTAGTCAAGATTATTACAATATGTCTTCGGCTACGGTGATATCTTTTGACTGCAGACATGCTACTTTTAACGATAGCAGAGTAGTAATGTAGGTTTCAATGACAACGTTTCAGACAGGTATCCATAAGCAACTCTGCTGGGTGTGAAGATTGAAACTTGGTTCGAGTAGCATCGCTTGGTGCAGACCTCGAAATTATGTCGCACAACGGATTGATTGCAATCTAGTCTTCTGATCTCCTTGACTCTCACAGACTCGCTTCTCTTTATATTTCTGATTCGTTTGCTCCAACCGTCACTTCCGTTGCGTGGTAGCTCTTGTTTTCTCTCCATTGTGCGTTTTATTAGCGGGGTCCTCATCGCATTGTGGCTCGAAGTGTTCGAGTCTGGAAAGTTGACCAAAATACTAATGATTTTATAAATCCAACGAAAGGAATAGTTTGGTTAACTGTCATTGAGGATTAGTTACTAGTTGTCATTATTGTGTCAACCTTACGTAACGATTTAATGCGAAAATTGGATTTATGACCAAATGAAAATTACTAGTGACCAATCCTCAATGGCAGTTGACAAAACGATTCCGATTGTTCGATATATAAAATTATTAGTATTGGTTAACATTACAGGTTCAGATTGTCTGAATCGTGTGAAAATGATGAGTTCGCAATAAATCGTTATGTACAGATGACCAAACGAGAACAACTATTGACCTATCATAAATGGCAACTAATCAAACAAACACGTTGGGGTGCTAAAAAGGAAGACTTCATGAATCCAATATAAAATGAAAATAATTTTACACATACACAGTGCTGGGAAAAAAAATTGGGCAAACACATTTTATTGCAAATTGGAGTCTTTTTTTACAAAACTTTTGAAAATTACAAAACTTTTGAAAGCAATTTGCTTATTATTTCATTTTAAATACATATATGACGTAATTTTTGAAAAAAAAAATTACCTGCAATTTAGGGGCAAAACCCCGAAAAATGGCAAAATATTCAAAATATGTTGATTGGAGTTAAAGTAATGGGATAAATTAAACACTTATCTTTTATTTTGTGTTTTATTGATTTATAAAAGTTGTATCTTTAATATTAATATTTTGTTGGACCGCCATTTACTTTTATTACAGCGATACACCTCCGATTCATTGAATTTGATAAATTTTTCAAAGTCGTAGGAGGTATGGATTCCCAAAACATCATCAACAACCTTTTTAAAGGTTGAATCGATTCTGGGCGCTTTCTAGCTACTTCTAGCTTTATTATAGACCAAATATTTTACAATGGGATTTAAGTCTGCTTGCTTCTTCGAAGTACTTTTTTATCATTAAATGAAGAGATAAGAAAAAAAAACAAGTTTTTAACAAATTATTTATGTTTATATGAAAGCCAATTTTTCTATCTACAATTCAAAATTAATAATTCACAACTTTGGCGGTATAGCACGGAGCGTTGTCCTGTTGGAAAATAAATTTGCAAGTCTCGCCAAAAAGCTTTAACACAGAAGTCTCAAATTCGTTGTGTAGAACCTGCAGGTAAACAGCTGCTGTAATGCTGGAACAAAGGAAGCACAATTGACCGGTTTCATTTACAGAAAAGCATCCTCAGACCATCACTCCTTCATTTTTCGGAGGAAGTCTTAAAAGACATTCGTTGCTACGCCTCTCCCCCAGTTTTGTCCGTACGAGAATTCTTCCATCTCCAACATGCAGCTTGAATTTTGATTCATCGGAGAAAATCACATTATTCCACATCTCTGGAGTCCAAGAAACATGCTCCTGGGTCCATAACAAACGTATTTTTACAACTACTAATGTGAACTCAGGCTTTTGGACTGGTTTAAGTACTCTTAAACCAGCTTTAACAGGTCTTTTTCTCACTATGCTGACTGAAATTTGTTTTCCCGCTGCTCGCTCAACATCTCGTCTTATGTCCGATGAAGTTTTAAAACGGTTCCGACGACACTGTATTCCACGCGACAGTACTTGACCTTGTTGTTGACCAATTTTTTTGCACATCAGTTGCGGGGTTGTACCGGTGTAATAAAAACAAAAGGCGGTCCAACAAAATATTAATATTAAAGATAGAACTTCTATAAATCAATAAAACACAAAAAAAATTAAAAAATACGTGCTTAATTTAATCCATTACTTTACCTCCAAATTGCAGGTAAATCCCTAAATTGCAGGTAAATTTTTTATTTTTTTTTTTTTTCAAAAAATTCGTCATACATTTATTTGACATGTAACAATAAGCCAATTACTTTCAAAAGTTTTGTAATTTTAGCAAAAAAGACTCCAATTTGCAATAAAATGTGTTTGCCCAATTTTTCCCCTAGCACTGTATATAGACGCGTGCCGCACTTGAGGCCTGTGTGGAGAGGCAAGTCCTGTTTGAGGTTTGTTTGAATTCTCATGTTTTGTATTCTCATTTTATATTGGATGCTCGAGCGACCAATAGGGACAAGAAACAAAATTTAAATTAAAACAAAATCTTTTTAGGTATTGAAGCCCAATTTGAAATTCTCCACATTTATGGGGTTATTTGTGGTCAAAATTCAATTTCATACTAATCAGAATCAAGTAAAAACAAAAAAAACTGTCCCTAATTTTTTATTATTTGTTGTTTTAGTGAGTGTACATTGCGAGCCGCAAACCACTAATCTGCAAACTAACTGCAAAAAAACCCTAGTTTAAAATTTTGTGTATAGGCAAAAAGGTATAAGAGACGATGGGAAACGCATCGTGTTGCCGCACTGTGTGGAGCGGCACATTGGGAACAACCATTTATTTTTTTGTAAATGTTAATCTATAAATGCAAAAATATAATAATTTTGAATGGTATAATTTGACCAATACAACAATGTCTTGTGGACCCGAAAGGGGTAGAAATTTTTATTTCTTTATCATTGAATGTCGACTGTAAAATAGCTATATAAAATTCACTGCTGAAAATTTTAAAGTCATATAAGTCTGAGGTATTTGGCGAATATAATTCCTTTCAGTAGGCTACCACCATCGTGCTTGTTGGATGCATTATTATTAGTCGTACTGAAGAAAGTAAGGAACTTCTTCAGGGACATTAAAACCAGAAATTTAAAATAATTATTACAGTTAAAATTTATTAAAAGACATTATTTTTAAAAGTAAAATTTAAGTCGCACTTATACAAGTAACTTGAAAATCATTCTATATTGGGACAAGAATATTTAATATCCACTGCCTCAGCAGGGTCATACATTATTACCGGTTCTTCTTCCTTTCGACAAAATATTAACATATCTTCCAAATACTTTATATCCAAATATGTCACTAGGAGCGTGTACAGATGTTTCGGTCTGAAGCAAATTGAATCACCAAGGCTGATTAAAATCTTATTCCAAGATACAAGGGCTGCCTGTGTAAATACCAAATTTGCGCAACCATTTCCTTCAGCATCTCTTTCCGAAATTCGTATTTCGATAGGCTGGTTAGTCTTACTATTTCCAATCCATAACCCATTGAATATTAATTTCTCTCTTACCGATATTGTTGCTGAAAATATTTGATTCAATGAGAAGGGCTTCCAAATAAATCGGAGTTCCAAATTTTCTCTAGGCCTTGACATCCATATAGCCTGTTTACTATATCTTCTAGGTAAACTTTCTTGCCTTATCGACTTAAAATCATCTTCGGTTAATAGACCCGGATATCGAGCGATACAATCTCGTTGTTCTTTCTTGGTCATTGCCGGAAAACGAATGTGCTTGATTAGGTGATCGAACCTTTGACGACGTACAGCTGATAACTTAACGCGATTTTTTTACAGTAATTTTTTATCCAATTTGCCATTGCATTAAATATTTCAAATTCAGAAATTCCATTTTCAATTCTATTTAATTGCAACAGTTGGTGAAGCGCTTCCGAATGAAGTAATAAAAATTGCGCTCCGAAAAGTTAAATGCAAATTGAATATTACAATTGTTGCGACCCATTATGTATTTTTGGGTCACGCAATATTCATACAACTGTATACTCCATTTTATGGAGTCCAGTGTATTAATCAATTTGTTTTCTAATTTTATCACCTTATACCTGGTTGCTAACTTCAACATCTTTAAAATCCTAAGTTGGGTATTGGGGAAATAATTTTACATAATATCGATAGAATCATATTTCTGTCAACCGGAACCGATGAATAATTATTATAATCACATTGTACTGAACGTTAAATAAATATGTTTATAATGACCCAAATTAATAAAATAATTTCATTTTCTTTTTACAGCAAACCGGTATCAAATTGGGACAGCGCAAAGGATTTAGTGAAAAAGATGTCGAAAAGGTGAACAATATGTACCGCAAAATATACTGTCATACAGATCCTGTAGTTCCATTATCACCACCATCCGGTGGCGACTACGAGACCGGTTTATTCGACATTGTTATCACATGGTTAGACGACCTGGTCAGTTTATTCACGTAAATAAAGATAAATATGTTTTAAGGATTTTGTTTGTTTTTATTCTGATATTAAATCGTTATGTAGGACCATTTTAAAATAAGACTAAAGTAACGTTTTGTAAATTATACTGATAATAAAAAAGACTAAATCAATCCATTTTGATAACTGTTCTTCAATATAGAATTGGCTAAAATGGGCGACAGTAAGAATTATTAACTCATAAAACACGGCCATCATCTGTGATTCTTATAATGGTTGTACTATATTCGAAATGGTTTGCGTACCTTAAAAATCTTCATACAATCTTAAAACAGAAGGCATAAATATCGTCATTAGCAAGTTAAAAAATGGCAAGGTGTTGGACCACGACGTCCTCATGGTTTCAACATTACGATCTGGACACAATCTATTTAGCGGAAAATTTATTTATAGCACAAAACAAAAACCCACTGCCTACAAAGACTCATCCAGCTCGAGTTGGCATGATAAATGACTAACGATGTAGATTTCGTCCCAACCTGACAGTGACGATATTTGATCAATATTTCATCATTATGATGGATTTTTTAGTGGAAACAAACAGTTGTTGATAAGCAATTTTTTTCAAATTGACGTAATTTAATAAATTCTTGATTACAGAACTTATTCTAGCACAATATAAGTAAATACAACATCTCACCTATACGTCCGTAAATATAAATCGATTCATGTTGATAATTTTCATTTATAATTAACTTTTATAAAATGATGTCAATATTCTTCTGTTTTATGTTATGTTCGTACAAAAAAAAATTATAACATACACTGCCATCTTCACAAACATTTTAGAAGTAAATTCTAAAAACCCGGATAACGTAGCATGGACACCATTCACAATGATAAGCCTGACATCTAACGAATGTCATTTGAAGTAAAATTAAATTCATAAAAATATTGGGTTACGCTCTTCTATGTGATTATTGAAGATGACGCCACTATACATGTGCACGACATAACCCTGTAAAGGAAAAGGTGAATTTTCTTTTAGTGTAATTAAGACCGTGTTATAATAAATGTTTAAAATAATACAAATTATATTTTACCACATTATACGGACATGTGATGCGAATGAAAAGAGAACTGTTATTAGTGATTTTTATTTTAGATGTGTATACCACCAAAAATTGGTAGCTATTTTTATAAAAGTAAACATATCTCGTACGTCTAGCACGGACAATCACAAACTACTTTTACCTTTTATTAAATTTTTTCTGTTTCACTTTTTTCAAATAAAAAGAGGTTTGCGATTGCTTGCTTGCTAAATGATCGAGTATTTACCCGGAATTGTTGATTATAAAAATATTTACAGAAATATATTTGGTTGACTTTAATGTAATTTTAACAGAATAGATATTTTATTACAACCACGCCATCGGCTGTGTGTAATGGACTAGATATTCTGCAACACTGATAGTGTTACCTATGACACCGATAAACATATTTCTGCACCTACCTATGGACATACTCAGATGGAACCACAAATGTGAATTGCGTTGAGTAAAGGCGATTCTAAGATTCTATTATTAGTTATCTTAGTAAATTCGTTTTACAATAATCAGTAGCCTCATACCCCGATAAAGAATATTCCGGGTGCTCGTTTTCTGTATCTATTGATGACGTTACTTGTCAGCACTTTGTTGCTTTGTTTGTTTCTGACACCAGCTGATTCGTTATAGTTGTCGCTGTAGACGTCTTCATTCTGATCGGGTTAGTCGCATTTCGACACATACCCCAAACATCTGGTCTGTAAGTTTCGTTCTCATCTCGATTTATTTACTATTTTTGCTTGTAGCTTTCCATTGCCGGCCAGATTGTGAGCTTGTTTCACTCATAAACTGCCTGAGCAGGTACTGCGTAGAACATTAGTTTCACGCCGAGTGTTTTCAGTTGGACGCTGTTGTTACGCTTGATGTTTACATTTATGGTCTGCTCTTTCCCTAACTGCATAAAGAAGCAATCTTCTAACACCAAAACATGTTCGGTAGTTTTTACTTGACCCATACTCGTACCTCAAGCGCATGCTCTGAAACTGATTCTGGCAGACCAGCTCTTCTGCCATGGATATAGCGTAGTGACTATGGTTACCTTCATATCATCTGCAATGCTGATACAATGCAAATAATAGTGGTCTTCCAAGCGCATATTCCAAATACTTTCAAGCACTTTCTATCTACTTCTAGCTGTAGTTGAGTTTTCTAAATACGTTTAAGCCATAGTAGGTAAGTGGGCTATTGATGACTTTCCTGCTGGATAGTTTTAAGAAAACTTCTTTTTAATCAATGCCTTCCACTAGCAGAGACATCTCATAGAAAATAAGCAAAAACTAACCCTTTAATCCATCAACTGTCTAAAATCTAACCGTTTAACATTATTTAGGTTAACCCTAAATTTATGTACAATATTTATTTAAAAATCCTATGATTTCTTACATTCTAAACATCTAAACTTTGAACATTTGAATTGTTGTCCCAACGCAAATGATTTTACGCCCAAATTCGCTACTCGTAGGGAATTTTCTTTACGTGTACCATCACTGCTGTTAAAAAAACCATATTTTATTTGTAACAAATTTCCTGAAATAAAACTGTATCATTAATATGAATAGTACTATGAGTACTATGAGCAATTTTACTATTTGAGCAAAATAAAATCATTATTGAAATATTAAGTAACCCACAAAATTCGTCGTAAGTTAGAACTGAAATACCTTCGTTATTTTAAAATAGTAAAAAGTATGTGATTAACACCCAACTCCAACTTTCTTTTACCACAAATATGCATAATTCTCTAATAAATTACACATTTTATTTTCACAGTGTAAAATAAAACTTTACAGGAAGTAACACGAAAACGAGATTTGGACTATTATTTTGTTTGCAAAACAATCAAAGAAACTCCTTTAAAGCTTTCATTTCCAGTACACATATTTCCTCCAAATTTCACTAAATTTCCCAATAAATGGGATGAAGGTTTGTAAGTGACCATGACAAGTAGTATTCATACGACAGATAAAAATCTCGGATTTTTCTATCCCAGATATTTTTTCAATTTTTTCAACATTTTTGTATGAAAAGTGGCGCGTCTGTTGTATAATTTTCATGATGTAATTGGTTAAAACAAAGGGATAGAAAAATCCCGGATTTTTATCCGTTTTATGAATACGACTTCTCATCTATCAGTCAAACCGTTTATGCTGTAGAGGTGTCAAATTTCTGTGAAAAGCAGATTTTTATTAAAACTTTTCATTTCTGCTAATATTTTGGAATAATGATCTTTACCAATTTGATTAAAAATTTAATATAGATTCCTTTGAAAGCTATATCTTCCTGATTTTCGTCAAAGATTTTCTGAAGCCTTCTAATTTGACGAAAAAGCTTTAGTACAAAATTTTATCTCCCATAATTTCACCTGTAATTTAGGGAAACTATTATGGACCAATTTTGTTAAAAATATAATTTTGAAACTTTTTGTACATCGTATTTTTTTCTAATAAATGTTATGCTTTTCAAAATATTTACGAAAAAATATATGTTGTTATGAAAGCTGGCACTTCTACTGCTGGACTGATTTGAAACCAAAATCACTGTGGAGGTCACAAATGATTGTTACGTTTTTCTCAAATTTTATACGTAAAAAACTTTTGTTTACATACCAATATTTTGTGTTAGCCAAACACTCCTCACATCAATTTGTTCATTTTCCACTTTTAATAAATAATAAATATTGTGATTATTAGATTCTGTTAACCATTTACTTTGCATTGCATCACTTCGTTTTATTATATTCATATCACGTCAAAAAAAAAATTAAAACAGTTAATATTTTTCACTATTATTTCGAGTTATTTCTATGAAATGATAAATTGTGAATCAAATAAACTGAATTTCTTAACTAAAAATTATAAACTATTCTATTTTCAACTTCTATTTTTAAAGTTCAAAGTTAACGCAGTGGTGTCTCTGTGTTCGTGAATAAAATTTGAAATAAAAACTTCAAACTGTACAATTTCATCTATTGAATTTGCAATCTCAGTTGACACATCTAAATATTTGCAGTTAGTCAAATCGTTTTAACGATGCTTATAATTTCAGTTTTGACAAAAAGAGACATACAGCGCATCCTCAATAGAATTCCTTTAAGTTTTTCCTTACAGAAAAGTATGAAAAAAAACTTGAGAAAATCTTTTTTTTCTCTCAAGTTTTTTTTTCATACTTTTCTGTAATGAAAAAGTTAAAGGAATTCTATTGGGAATGTGCTGATACACTATTCAAATAAATCTTTAAGGCCGTTTAAATAAAAACTTCGTCTTTAAAAATATTTAGAAAATTAAAATGTTTTTGTTCGACGTCACTTAATTTTGGTGTTTTTGTGACATGTGGTTACCGGGGCTTCGTTGTAGATACCAGCGTCTAATAGCGGTTTTTTGTGCCGCTTATCTGTTCCGGTAATTAAATTCAATCGCATAAATTCACAAAATCTTATCGGTTAAAACCAACCCTACCAAATGTCGAAAAGCTAATTTATTTTGACAGGTAACAGAAAAATTCCAAACAATTCTACAAAAAAAATTTTCGATTAAAAATATTTAATTAAAGTCAGTTTTGTGTACTATATGGGTACTCAAATGTGTAGATTGTGTTATAATGAAACAGAAAATATAACGGAACGGGAGGATTACATGGAAATCTATAGTTTGACAGGTCTATTAAATACCTTGGATAAGAAAATTGAGAATTTTTTGAATCTGGATGTAGGTAATATTTGTAAATATTTGGTGGAATTCCTAATTTTGGTTTCTGTGACCTTAGGTAAGACGCGACGATGAATATTCCAAAGATGTGTGCCCTACGTGTTGGCATGAACTAATCGCATTCGAAAATTTTTATGAAAGAGTGCATGCAATTCAGAAACGGTACTTGGGAGTAGCGAAATACAATTCAATCGCATTGAAAACGATACCTGTAAGGCAAATAACCAGTGTAAACCATGTTACGGCTTTTAAACCGGAAAATTCTGATGTGCCACCAACCATTGCGTCACCTCAACCTGAACCTGTTGTGATGTCACCAATGAATGTCGAAAGCTACGAAACTTCTTTTAAAATTATTGAGGCTGATGAACCTATAAAAGAGGTTCTAATTGAAAATAATGACTTGGATGAAAATAAGGTAAAATTAGAGTTGTCACAATCACGACAAGCATCACCTGCACCGAATAAATCTCAAAGTGTTACAGCGAGTGATGCTAAGGGTACCAGTGAATCTGATTCAGATGATGGTTACAGTATTCCAGTACAAAAACTTTATCCTCCCCGGGGTTCACGGATACCAAATTATAGTATAACCGAGCCGGACGGCTATTTGGTATTCCCGCCAAGAGATCCAAATAACGAGGATTTACCAGCGCCCGAAGTTTTATCTTTGTTCCCAAAGAAAATTATCGAAGATGGTAGGATTGCGATTGGTCGAAAGGAGCTTATGCTTATCACATCAAAATTTTATAAACTGGAGTGTGACATGTGTAATGAAGATAAGCGTCCACGATTTTTATATATTAAATCATTGTTTGATCATTATCGGGACGTACACGGAAAACGGGGATATGTATCATGCTGTAACAGTAAATACTTCCGATACGATCAGATTACAATACATATGATTAGACATGTACAGCCCGAACCTTTTCGTTGTGATATCTGCGGCTATATGGTGACTTGGCCGAGATTTTTGCAGAGTCACATTAGCAAACATCTCCCTGAGTCGGAACGACCACTAGAATGTCCTTATCCTGAATGCGGGCGTCGTTTCAGTCATTCGAATACTATTAGGGAACACCTTGTCTCGCATCAACCCTCACATGAAAGAAGGCAATATGTGTGCTACGTTTGTGGTCAAATATTTGACCGGGCGTCCGCACGCAACACTCATATGTGGCAAATACATTCGGACCGCATAAAACCCACAAGGATAAATAGAAAACCGAACAGTTCAAATCTCAAATCAAACCCAACTGAGTGTTTTGTGTGTCAAAAAGTTTACAAGTCTAAAGCGTATTTATATGCACACGTAAAAGCTGTACACGGCAGCGATACATTTAATTGTATTTTGTGTAATTTTCAGACCAACCGAAAATCATCGCTTGAAATTCATTTGAAGGTGACACACAGTGACGAAAGGCCTTATCAGTGTGATGTGTGCAAGGTACCGTTTAAAAGCAAATATGCACAGCGTGATCACATGTTACGACACACAGACCCCGAACAGGCGAATAAGTTGCGAAAAACACGATTACAAATGAGACGAGAAAGTCGAAAGCGAAATCGTGTCGCTAATCGTACGTATCTTAACATTGAGGTGCTAGATGAGGCTGCGTTGGATGCAGAGTTAGTGGAACTTTCTGAAGCATGAATTTTAATCTTGTTAACGTAAAACTTCTTGTTAAAATTAATAAATCAACCAAACCAAATTCTTTATTTTTATTTCATACACTACTGTAGATGGCGCAAGTCAATAGTTGGAAGAAAAATGAATTTAGTCTAGACGTAAACAAACCCGGCGAATAAGATGTGATCATAAATATCGAAGTCTAGAACCTTGATCGGTTATGGCGAATTCGAGTTAATGTCGATAAATCTTTAAAAGCCGAACCTTACAAATTATTATTCTATCGTTTCATATTAAAGTTTATCAAACTCACGCTATTTTGGGTTTAAGAAAAATCGATTTATCGTCTGATCGAAAATTTAATGCTAAAATCAATTTTTAACGATTTTGGAAGCTAGATCAAATTTTTTTAGAGCTTTTAAATTCTGAGGGAATTGACGTATAGTAGAATATCTTGTTGAGCTTATATTTACGCTCCATTTTTATAAATACGCTAAGCCATATTGAATGATAGTAGATGCCTTGTGTTTGAGGCGGTTACTTTATAATTTTTGTAATACTACATTCCCTTTAATTTACGTTATCATTTTTACTGTCGAAACTGTAAGCTAGTAGTAAGTTAATTTCGAGAAATAAATTCATAAAGTAACGAGTATTCAATGGTGGGATTTTCTTAAGCCAAATTTTAGTTAGAATGAGTTTTTTTAAATTACTTATTATGAAACATGACATAGAGAAATTTCACGCATGTCTGTGACTCGATCTACATCTATCCATAACTTCCATGCTCGATTTTACTTTCAATTGTTAATGACACCCGTTTCTACCGATGCGATGGGTACGAGAGGTGGGAATAAGTCGTAAGCAGCGATGTACAATATTTTAATTAATCTGTTCATGCATTTTATTTTAAAATACATTCATTTTTAAAATTAAAAAATCGGACTGAATTGTAGGGGAGGGTGGGGCAAGATGACAATAGTAAGCCATTTTACCCTTTTTTTCATATGTTAGCTCCAAGGTATCAGGTTTGTTAATATTTGTATTCGTTGTAGCTTTACTTTCCACTACACATTTCACGTATCGCAACCTTAACCGTTTTCAAGTTTTTTAAACTATTTTAAAAATTTTACAAACAACTTAAGTAATAGAAATTATAAAACTTAACAGAAGTCGCACAACTACGGTTTGGGCATATATTATAAAGTATATATACATATATATACGCTACTAAGTGGACCAAAAAAAAGTTTGACTATATCCTTATTGAATGTAAAAAAGTTCAGTGCATAATTTTATCACCACTATATTCTACTTCTTTTCCATACAAATCAAGGATAAAAAAAATGGTTGGCATTTTTCCATAGAAAAATCGGGTTATGTCTCTTCTGTTTGTATTCTATATTCTGTGGTTTGCGTTTTGCCTCAGCCGGAGTAAGCCCACTACATGTGGCATAAGTCCACTACTTGCATATTGAACACTCGTACCAGGTCTCACGTTTACCAGAACCATTGCACACCGGTCGTGCTCCAAGGAAACATCTGATTCGACATAATTTACTGATATTGAGGAATCTGTGGATTCCTCATTATTGGAAACGTGAATATTCTTATTCTGCTTAGTGAATTCGTCAACTTAGCCGACCCACCATTTTTTTGACCCAAACAATAGCACTTACCTGATTTAAATTATTCTATATGTTATTTTATTTTTGTTTCACAACCAACTTGCACATAAACACAGAGAATGATTTATCACAACTAAAAATGTCTGGTATTGGGAATTTTTATTTTATAATAAATGAGACGTATGCACAATATTATGTAAAACATGGAACTTAACGATTCATCATCTTACCCCTCCTTCCCCTACTACCAATATATTTGCAAGTAACATACTGTGTTCGTCACACCGATGCTTTCGATAAAACTTTTGAAGTTACTGACTAAACTAAACAGCCGTTGGTACTAGTGATTTGATAGTTGTCACTGTTCCATAAAACGTACTGCGTGCCTATTATTTAATCCAAAATTGCGCCCTAAATTGTCAATTTAGCACCATCGATAGTAAACATTTCGGCGACTCATAAACCTCCGATTAAATTTACGAATTAGAATAAAACTAACTTTATATTAGTTAATCCAGTACTAAAGTTTTAATACCGTGTGCCTGACGTTGATTATTTTGTCTAGATTTCCGACTTCCGAATTCAGTTAATTAATGGTACATATACGTTGTTCATAAATAGCTCAAAACAAATCACGTCTCAAGAATTAAAATTTGTTAAATAAATTAGATCTTATCAATTAAACATCAAAATCATTTTGGGACTGGTACGAACTAACCAACAGTTAAGTTAGTCGAAAATTTAGACAAATATGTCGGCGTGATGCAAATGGCATAAAACGTTAATTTTTGAGTTATACTGTGTGCCTAAACTGACTTGCATTTCATGCATAAATTAATTTAACAGTCTTCCATCAATCAAACGTCAATACATTCACAGAAAAAAATAAATTTTGGCAAATTTATTCTATGGCAACTGATATATTTTTTCCTTAAAAATGGTGAGCTAATTAAATGTGAACCAGGCTCATAGGGATGCGACTGAATTGGGGGATGGAAATTGACATTAAATGAAATCGGGCCAGCTGGAAAGTACGATGTGGACATCGTCCAGGTAGAACATGTCAAACAACACTCGCTATAATGTCACGTCTGTTTTTGAATCTTTTTAAAACTATGCGCTTCTTTATACCCAATGAGAATTTAATTTGGTGCTCGGGAGCAATTGACGACATCCGTTTTAGGGCAGGTCCATTACCGCCCGGTGCAGAGTTGGAGTAATTGCATTGTTGAATTCGATGGATTGAGTGATGCATGTTATTTCCGCAAATAGATGTGCGTAAGCCTGACAATCCAGATAACCAGCTCAGTAATAGCAATGAGGCGGAACAAAGTACGTCACATCCAGCATGCCAAACGAATTACATAATACACATTTCTGGGGTTGTACACCATTGATTTGCACTAAACTGATAGGTCGGCTTGATGTGATGTGGAAATTGTTCTTAACACAATTAGATTCGTTGTTAGAGTCGTGATGAAATGTTTCATCACATTCTTCATATTTTTAATTTCTGTTGGTGCATTTTTATCACAAACACTGTATTGGAAATGGGATGTGCATATCCACACTAGGGAAACTTGAATCCTGTAACCTCTTCGTTTCTTTCCCCTTCACCTATAAAAAAGCGAAGAAGTTACCGGATTCAAGTTACCCTACTGTATGTATAGGACAGTTGACAGATGTATGAAAAATAAAACTAAAATTTCATAATTGTATACTGTCATGGTCTATAAAAACCTGTTCCATTGTGCATATCCACACTAGGGTGTAACTTTTTCGTTTCTTTCCCCTTTACCAATAAAATCGGTTTTATCTGCGCCGCAATTTTTTCATTTTATTGGTTAAGGGGAAACAGACGATGTTACCCTAGTGTGGCATCAGCCATTGCGATAAATAGTCTATTTGATAAGGGATGGCGCGCTAACCAAATAATCTTTTAAATCGTTAGGCTATGTGTCAACTTAAGGTAAATCGATTGCTCCGATCGATATTTTTCGATCAGTTTTCCATAGAGTTTTTGAAAAATAAATGTGTTTACCGAAAAATGTACCTAAAATTAACTTTTACCTTACGTTTGGCACACAGCCTTAGCCTGTTCCAGTTTTTATATAAATGTCTCTAGTTAATTAGAAATTTCAAATAAATTTCCAAGTTGTAATTTAAAAAGTTACTCTAAGTTACAATTAGTTTTAAATACGTAATCATTAATGTAATTTTCACTTATTTTAATAGTGGGCACCTACTTTATTATGACTCCATGTAGTTAGGGCAGCGTATTAGTTGATCTATTTACTAACAGATAATTTATGTGATTTATTATCTAAATACAAACTTTTTGGCCCCTAGGATAATTAGACAATTATCTAATAGCAAAATAGCTACTTTATCAGACCGGCTAACGTAAAATCAAGGGAAAATAATCAGAAAATTGAGTTTCTAATGTCATTTCCTTGATTTTCGACGTTGCCTACGTTGTTGACGTGACGGACGCATAAAATCTTTATGTAATCTATGTAAAAAATTGCGTGTCAACAACCACATGGTTGATGAAACGGGATTGTTATTAGCTCAACAATCCTCTCGAGCAGTGAATACCGTATGTAAAATTTTGGCGAGCTACCTGAATTTCATGTTATTTATTATGTTATGACATTATTGTTGGTGGTAAAAGAAAGGCTTTACTATTAAAACTAGGGTGAAGATAAATGGACTGCAATACTTTACTTTCGTTTTTTAAATTTTTTTATTTTACATTGAATTTGTATTCAAAACCGGTGCAATACAAAACATCAAAAGAAAAATAACTCTTTTACATCTTCTTAACAATAAAATCATTGATAAGAAATAAAAATATTTCTTCGTTACTTATGTATGTATTTCGGATGTATAATGCCAAAGACTATTAACGACATGAAATAAATAAAAGACATTTCAAAAGTATGTTTTTAAGACACGCAAATGCTGATTTCTGCATGTCAATTCTGTTTCGTTTGGCATTGATGTGTTGTTAAGGAAAACGGTTCGGCTTTTGTTCCTATCGATAAACGCGATACACGTGTAGATAATTAGGCTTACTACACAGTACATACACAATTAAGTGGAACACATTTGTAACATGCCCCATGGATGTGTAACATATGTTTACATAAATTTGGTACATACAGCTATTTTTTTCCCGTAGTTCATATTAAATCACTTTGCAGTTTACAATTGTGAATTGTAATAATTTGTACTGTAAAAAGGGCGAAGATGAGCATGATAGAAAATTTGAGAATATTAAAAATTATAATTGGAATTTTTCAACCAATTTGATTGATGTGTTGCATGCTGGTAATTTGTTGGTGTTATTTTAATTATTCTAAATTTATTGGCCTTACCCATCTAATAGTCCAGGAGGAGTGGCTGCAGACGGTATTTGGAGCCCATTATATACATGTAGTTACTTGCGATTGCGAGAGGTAAAGGTAAAATTTATCTTATTTTATGAAAGGGACCTTTTATGTTTACAGCTTTGAAATTTGAAAAAGAACCTTTTACTCCATTAAGCTGTACGGAGGGACACGGCTTTAGAATTTATTTATGACTTGCGTGATCGGCTCAAAATCCCGAATCATAAAATCCCGAATTATCAAAATCTCAAAAAAAAATCTATATCTATATCTCAAAAAAAAATCTATTTAATCCTCTCCTACGTGCGGCACGCAGTGCGACATGTTTGCCGACCCCGGCTCCTACGTTCCCCGAAGTTCAAATTTAAAGCCCCTCGGAGGGCTAAGCGGAGGGGGGGAGGGGGTAACTCAGCGACCTCCCTCGTGCCCGTGAGAGTTATCGAAGCAGTTATAGCCTATATACAGTTAGTGCATTTCAAAATACAGGCCCGCGGGCGCCCGAATTCATACAATTTTTTTAAAAAATAGGCCTTTTGAAAATCGGGCTTTTGAAAATTGGGATTTTGAAAGTCGGGATTTTGAAAGTCGGGATTTAAAGTGGTAATTTTGAAAGTCGGGATTTTGAAAGTTGGGATTTTGAAAGTCGGGATTTTGAAAGTCGGGATTTTGATTTCGACATTTTGATTTCGGGATCTAGAAATTTGAAAAACCCGAAAGAACCGACGCGAGATTCGAGCTGTGTGACAGCGAGCATTGTCATGCATCAATATGAAATCTTGCTCTATATATCCTGCATAGGGGGTAAGCACTACATGATTCAAAAGAATGCCCTCGACATATCTTTCAGCGGTCAGACCCCCTCTATGGCCTCCACCAGGTACGAAAACAAGATATGTTTTTCCCACAAGCGATATGCCAGCCATACGAAACTTTTTCAGCAAAACAGCACTGCGAAAATCTCTGTTCTGGACCCGGTACACCCAGCCTCTCCTATCACTACCATGGAGCATATTTTACACTTTCTCGATGCTCAAATTTATGTATCCGCGAGCAAATTCGAGCTGCGGTGGCGTGCTGTCAGTTTTGGGCGTCTTGGAGTGAGGTTGGCTTCCTTCAAGCGTCTTCTTACTATTCGTTAACTAACAGCTCCATCTCGAACTTGCCTTAGCTCCTGCTGCACATCGATGCCCGCAAGATTGCAATTTCGTTGTGAAGTTAGGACGATAAATCGATCGTCCCTCTCAGATGTACACCGATACTGGCTGGCATGTAATCTCCGATTGGATACAACGAATGAAACTTATGTAGAGATTTATTCACGTCAACGTCTGATAAGTAACTGGTGGCAGATATCGGTCAACGGGGTATTATACAGGAGATTGTAGCTCGATAATTGTTTTCACCGAAACATCGCATTTTGCTACAATCGCTTTAATTTGAAAGTTACCTATAGCTTTTAATGATAAAGGTATCCTTGTAAAGATAAAATACTAACAGCTGTCAAAAACAAATTGTTTTACGAAAATCGGTTATCCATTTTAAAAAATACGACTTTTTGTACGCGCGGAGGTTTGAGTCGATTTAGTTGCTCGCAATTGTAGATATCTCATTATAAAAATCGTACAAAATTGTTTTCAAAAAGACATTTTTTCAAAGAAAAGTCAAGTGCAATATTAATTTCTTGTCGCTATATTTTATCTATGAAAAATATATTTACCACAAATTTCTTGATAAAATCATTACATTTTTTATCATATTTTTACTAATTTGCCCTGTCAAATCCTTTGCGTATCACTGGATTGTAAATATCGTTATAGAATTTGATGGTTACAACAACAATTCACGTAATTCACAAAATTCCAGAAAATTTGCGAAAATACTACATTCTCAGAATAATCTCCAAATATTTACTAAACGATTACGCAAGTACTGGAATATTCCTGAAATATTCGGGCTATAATTTTCCCACTCTTATTTTACCAGTGGCACTATTCTGGTAATTCCCTGGGAATAGGGAATTGGGGAAAGATTTTATATGTAATTTCAGTTCAAATATTTTTTTTTCGGCCTACTAAGAAGAAAAGTTTGATGCAAATATTTATAAATTGGGAATAATTTTTCCATATTTAAATTGGCAGGGAAAATTATTCCCAATTTTATTTTGTTTTCAAAAAAAATACCACTAGATTTTTACCTCAGTATGCCAGAAAAAAAGATTTAAAATAGAAATTACATATAAAATCTTACCCCAATTCCCTATTCCCAGGGAATTACCAGAATATCATTATTATACCATTTCAATATCATTATTATACCATTTCAGCAACTGAAATATCACACCAGTGGCACTATTCTGGTTTTCCCTGGGAATAGAGAATTGGGTAACGTATTTTCATAACATTTTTGTCTAAATTATATTTTCCTGGCCTACTGTTGGAATTAGTTTGGTGAAAATATTTTCGAAACAAAGGTTGTTTGGGAAACTTTTGTTCCATAAAATTTTTATAGGGAAAATAATTCCCAATATATCTTTGTTTCAAAAATATTTACACCCAACTAATTCCAGCAGTAGGCAGAAAAATATAATTTAGACAAAAAAGCTATGAAAATATTTTTCCCAATTCCCCTATTCCCAGGGAAAACCAGAATAGTACAACAGGACTGATTTATTGAGCTCGTTGCAGTTATACACCGATCGAATATTTTACATTCGCCTAGGTTTTTTCTAGAGGTTATGTTCTAGACTATACTCCCCTATACAACAAAATGTTGTAAAACCACATTTAGTGCCACTACTCAACTCCAGATGTCACCAATCCCACAAAAATCAAGCTCGGGAGTTAACGTCGGTTATTGCTAGTTTATTATTGCTCCGTTGATACATAGGTTGAATCAAAACCTATACTATTTCGGATAAAAGGGCAAATCCAATAATTTGACCGTTTATAGAAAGTTCTTTAGCCAAGCGGAAAATTAAAACGAATTTTGTTAAATTTTATTTAATTGAATTTGGTGAACGCTCCTAAACTAATCTAAATCTATCAATACAAAAATATGTTTATTTTGGTGTTACTTATAGCAACTCGATGCCGTCTTTCAAAACAGTTTGCATGAGGTTGAAGGGAAGTAAAAGTTTGAAGACTTAAAAAATTCCCAAATGGAAAGCTCCTATTTTTATCAATTCCTTTTTTTAGAAAACAGGCCTTGCTCCGCCAGTGTAGTATTTAAGTTCACCATGAATGAAAAGAGCTTTATATTGACCAAAGAAGTTATCCTATTTGAAACGATCATCTCAAACTCGCTATCCTGCCTTAACTTTGCAAGGCTAAATCTTACCAATCTGCCAATCTCGTATTATATAAAAAATATAAAAAAATAATTTTAAGTAAATATCATACGATTTATTTATAAACATTTTTCTAAATTCAGTACCATTTACTAACCGCAATTTTAAATTGTTGTGGACCAAAACTAACAAATAAACGAATCCGTCACGCCTGTTGGAACCATATCAGCTGGAAATAAACAACAATGATACAAGTAGCACGATGCCTTATATATCATTCTGAACTGTATTATTCTTCGTCCGAAACCTTACAATTCCAGCCGGAACTTTATAAGGCCAGCCGGAACCGAACCCTCTACAGGCAACTAACCAAGACATAAGAACCACAATGTATAGTGCGTTATTGGATACTATATGTTTTTTCAGCTGAATTATAATTTCAAGTCGAAACCTAATTAAGCCAGCCGGAATCATACTCTCTACAGCTGTACTGACTATGACACAAATAGCACAATGGATTGAGCCTCATTGTGCCCTATATGGTTTATCAGCCGAAACGTAATAAAGCCAGTCGGAACCTTGCTACAGCCAAACCAATTATTGTGACATAGCACAATAATTGTGCACTATAAGAATTTTTGAATGGAACCTTATAATTCCAACCGGTACTTTATAAAGCCAGGCGAAACCACATACGCTCTACAGCAAAATAAGATATGACACAAGAAGCACAATGTTTTGGGTATTATTGTGCACTTTATGATTTTTCAGCCGGAACCTTTACATTCCAACAGAACCTTAGAAAGACAATCAGAACCATTCCAGCTGGAAACAAACTAAGTATGGCGCAAATAGCACATTGCATTGTGCACTGTCTGAGTTTTCAGCCGAAAACCATATTAAGTCATCCGGAACCGTTTAAAGCCAGCGAGAACCAAATTTGACCTACCGGAATCTTTAGCAATTTGCACAATGGCAATAGTGATTGCCCTGAAATAGTTGTAAAATATGTATAAGCTTTCAACCGGATCCATACATTGTACAGCGAAACCAACTGCGGCACAAAAAGCTAAATATAGTCAATAAAATTATTAGAAAATAAAATGTTATTTCCGCGAAATAAACAATTTTAGTTATATTTTGTTTTTTTCTTTTTTTGTATAAACTTTTTAATTAATTAATACTTTTAGCCGAACAGGAACTGGAATGTGGTTAAATAATTCCAGTTGAACTCTTAGCTAGTTCTCAATGACCATCAACCAAGCTTATTGTGCATTGCTCCTAATGGTTCACACCGATTTCGTATGGTTCTGATGGGCCTTGCTGTTTCTTGTTGGATTAGCTTTGTGGTGGACAACGGCTACAGACACCCCATATCTTGCACACCAATTTGCACTGCGACCATTGTGAAAGTGTCGAAACTATTTTTCTAAATATTTTGTTTCGGTTGGATTTATAAGGTTCCGGATGGCATTATACGGTTCCGGCTGATAAATCATACAGCGCACAATACATTATGATTCTTGTGACAAAGTTGGTTTGGCTGCAGTATGATTCCAGCTGGTTTTATACGTTTCGGCTGGAATTATAAGGCTCCGGCTGTAAAATCATATGGTACACAATGATGTACAATCCATTGTGCTTCTTGTGCCATAGTGAGTTTGGCTGTAGAAGGTCCGGTTCTGGATGGCTTTATAAAACGTTGGCTCGAATTATAAGGTTCCGGATGAAAAACCATATAGTACACAATGATACACAATACTTTTTACGCTATTTGCCGTAGGCACTTGGCGAAACACACTTATACTTAATAAACACATTTTTATTAATCACTTGTTTTTGTTTCGCAGAATATTTTTCAAAAAGTTTAAAAAATCACTCGATCGATTTCGACTTGTTAGGTCATCATCAGGAGTATCTACTGAATTGTATTAGTAAAAATTTTTTGTTATATAGTAGAGAAAAGCAAAATATAAATAAAAATAAAAGAAGGAGGGAAAAAATAAGCAATAAAAATTAATCTACGGATCGCGCAGGTAGGCGATGAGTCATAGGTTGAGTAACAAAATTCAAGGTATGTTATTGCGTACGTGAGAATAGAAAAGGGCGGGGTCTGTAATTGGTAAGAACCGGATTTCTCTCTGTTCGTTAAGGATATTTTGGTTAAGAAATATTGATTTTTGAATTTCGTAAGATTCTAAGGTATCTAAACGTCTGCCTTTGGGTTGTATATGTAATATGTCTAAATTGTTCAAGCTAGCTGTATGATTTTCTGAAGTTAAATGGTTATGGAAAGTTGTTTGATTGCAACCAGATAAATGTTCTGTAGCTCTAACTCCAAAATTGCGCCCAGTCTGACCAATATAGGAGAAACTACAATCATTGCAATTAATCCTATAAACGCCAGATTTGGAAAGGCGATCAACTCTAGGTTTATTGTTAAAAATCATTTTCTTTATTGTGTTATTATTATAAAAAGCAAAACTAATATTGGTATAATTGGACACGATGTTGCTAATCCGTTGGCTCGTTTTTCCTATATACTCTAAGCGACGCCATTTTTTCCGCGTTGGACTGTCCGGTGGATAAATACCCGTTAGAGTTTTACGCTTTAGCTTTTTACCAGGAACAACTTATATCTCCATCTTAAAGTTGTTCACACTGAGTTAGCAATTCGTTTGCACTCTGTTGAGTTCGATTGGCTGGACAGAAAAGTTCGTGCAGAGGTAGCTGAAATTTCACATATTCAATATGTGAAACAAAAAGCTAAACTGGATGTGTTGCGAGATAAGGCTTATCCATTTAACCGTAGAGGTAATAGTGGTTCGTCTGATTTCCAATTTCATCCACGTTTTAAGAACTTGTCCTCAGTCGTTTTCCGTGATACAGAGGTGCAAATGCTTAGCAACGGAGTGAATTTTGCCCCTACGCCAAACAAAATCGACCTTCGACCATTCGAAAATCTGGCTGTAGATGCCGAAACAGCCTTATCTGGCCAGATAACCCAAATAAAATCAGTGTGTGCGTTACAAATAAAGAAAGGTATTGATAACTCTTCTACTCCACCATTCTCTTCTTCTGCTGCTTCTAATAATACTAACTTCAAAGTGATTGGTGCGATAAAGAAAAAACTACGTGACCATGACCTTATAGCGTGTAAAGCGGATAAAGGCAATACAATTACCGTGCTCACAAAAGTCGATTACTGCAATAAAATTTCTGATTTTATTACAGAAAGTAAAGCAATAGAGCTTGGCAGAGATCCAACTAAGTATTTTAAGACTTCGGTTAGTAAGTGTATCAACCAATGCCAGAAGTTATTTGATGGAACTGGTTGTAAGTACTCTGTCATGAATCCATCTGCCCCGATCCTTTATGGTTTACCAAAAATCCATAAGGAAGGCATTCCGATTAGACAAATAGTAGCGTATTGCAATGCTCCTGCCTACAAGCTATGTAAGGGTTTCATAAATTTTTTCAATTGTCATACTAATTTCTTTTCGGCTTACTCGGTTAAGAACTCGGTAGAATTGATTAACAAAATTCAAGACGTCGACATTCCGTTACATTCAAAACTAGTTTCATTTAACGTTGCCAGTCTTTTCACTTCTATTCCAATTAATATTTTGTCCCAAATAGTTTGTAATTACTTAGATAGGGATGTTGTAGATGAGAGCTTACGTCGTGAACTGGAGTTAGTTTTTGAGACTTGTATTAAATAAAATTATTTCTGTTTTGATAATAAATATTTCAAATTCGCTGATGGTCTACCCATGGGCTCCTCTCTGTCACCTTTGTTGGCTGAAATTTTCATGAATTTCTTCGAACAAATGATCTTATCAAATAACAATCCCTATTTTCGTCATATAATCTTTTGGTATAGATATGTTGATGACATATTATGTCTATGGAATGGAACTGATAGACTGTTAGACTCTTTCCTTACTTGGTTAAATTCTCAATATCCCACCATTGATTTTACGTTAGAAAAAGAAGAAAATAAATGTATTAATTTTCTAGATATAACAATAACCAGGATTAATTCTACTTTAGACTTCAAAATTTATCGGAAACCCACGTATACAGACGCTGTTATACCTAGTTCTTCAAACCATCCCCATAATATTAAAATGTCAGCTTTCCACTCACTCATAGATAGACTAATAAACATCCCTCTGTCAAATTCAAATTATAACACTGAGCTTAACATAATTCTTCAAATAGCAACAAATAACGGATATGCAACTAGGACTATATTAAAGTTATTAAATAAAAAGCTAAAGCGTAAAACTCTAACGGGTATTTATCCACCGGACAGTCCAACGCGGAAAAATTGGCGTCGCTTAGAGTATATAGGAAAAACGAGCCAACGGATTAGCAACATCGTGTCCAATTATACCAATATTAGTTTTGCTTTTTATAATAATAACACAACAAAGAAAATGATTTTTAACAATAAACCTAGAGTTGATCGCCTTTCCAAATCTGGCGTTTATAGGATTAATTGCAATGATTGTAGTTTCTCCTATATTGGTCAGACTGGGCGCAATTTTGGAGTTAGAGCTACAGAACATTTATCTGGTTGCAATCAAACAACTTTCCATAACCATTTAACTTCAGAAAATCATACAGCTAGCTTGAACAATTTAGACATATTACATATACAACCCAAAGGCAGACGTTTAGATACCTTAGAATCTTACGAAATTCGAAAATCAATATTTCTTAACCAAAATATCCTTAACGAACAGAGAGAAATCCGGTTCTCACCAATTACAGACCCCGCCCTTTTCTATTCTCACGTACGCAATAACATACCTTGAATTTTGTTACTCAACCTATGACTCATCGCCTACCTGCGCGATCCGTAGATTAATTTTTATTGCTTATTTTTTCCCTCCTTCTTTTATTTTTATTTATATTTTGCTTTTTTCTACTATATAACAAAAAAATTTTACTAATACAATTCAGTAGATACTCCTGATGATGACCTAACAAGTCGAAATCGATCGAGTGATTTTTTAAACTTTTTGTAAAATATTCTGCGAAACAAAAACAAGTGATTAATAAAAATGTGTTTATTAAGGATACACAATACATTGTTATTTGTTTCATAGTTATTTTGGCTACAGAGGGTGTGGTATCGGCTGGCTTTATAATTTTCCGGCTGGAATTATAAGGTCAGGTTGAAAAATCATATAGTGCACTGTGATGCCAATACATTGTGCTTCTTGCGTCATAGTTGGTTTTGCTAGAGATATATAGTGCACAATGATGCACAATGCATCATGTTACGTATATTTCCGAGAATTTTTTTATTTTCAGAAAAGCTGTTACTAAATGCTGGTTGTATATATTTGCGGTTTACTTGATTATTACGGAACTGACCCTCTTAGAAATTTGCGGGAATGACCGACATTGGCCATTTAACATTGAGTACAATTTGCCTCAATAAATGTAATGGAAACTAAACAAACCTGTATCACCAACTCTCCCCATAATGGTCAATCACAAAATGTCACGGACAGTGGGTAAACTGTATAAAAAATTAATACATTTTAAAGTGTTCATGAAAGGCAATGTATAATGGTAATGTAATAGAAAACCCTTAGTTCAACGTTAATTTCAAAACATTATTTTTGAAAAAATTGTATTGGTGAGTTCTGGTAATCCCATCGTTTATTAATGAAATCTCTTAAACTGTAACGATTGTACTGAACATACTGATGAACATCATTTCATTAATGGGATCTGCAAAAAATTGTTCAAAAATAATCTTTTGAAAATAGGGTTGGATTAAGGGGATTTCTACGAGCGATTCTGGTCGATGGGAAGTAGGTACCATCAGCCATAAAAGGTTTTTCCAAAATTTAACTTGTGAAATCAGGGTTAAATTAAAGGTTTTCTATGACCCAATGTGTTTTATATGATATATGCGAGGAATATGCCATTTTTCGTGTCACGTATATTCGAATAGCGGGAATTTCCACTATCAACTCTACTTTATATGTTTCGTCATATAATGGCCAACAGAATAAATAGAGAACCTATTGGCAATGATAAATCGGTGAAAGTTTTAATAGTAGTATCCATTCCACATTAATTTTCATTGTTGAAATTCGTAGAATATCGTAGACGGTCCGGTACGTAGGAAAGGGTTAACAATTTGTATGGAAATGTACATATATAAAAAATAATAATTTAAAACCGAGATTCCGTCGAAATTCCGCACCTGTTTCGAGATTCGTATTCTCACCGGAATTTTTGTGACACTTTTCTTTGGCTAGTAGTGTTAATTTCCGTGTACTTTAGACCGGATCCGCTCGAAACGCGATATTTCAAAATGCGATATTTCAAAACGAGATATGACAAAACGAGATATGGTACAAAACGCAATATTTCAAAATGCGATATTTCAAAACACGATATGGTACAGAATATGCGTTGCGAAGCGGTGGGAGCGCAGCGACCAACCTGATACCGATCCTATATACTATCGTTCCTATCGATTTTTAAATTCCGATAAACTGAAATTAAATTTCTCCTTCACCCGCCTGATATAACCCGATCCTAAACTCCCGTTTTGTACCAGATCCCGTTTTGTATCATATCGCGTTTTGAAATATCGCGTTTTGATAATTCTCGTTTTAAAATATCGCGTTTCAAATGGGACCCACTTTAGACGGTTCTTTTCTTAGAAAGAGTATGGTAGTGGTCTTTGAACGCGCTTATAAAAAGAATTTCGGTGTCATTACATTATGGGGTATATCATACATTATTTATTACAAAATAACCTCAAAACAACATTTTCATTTAGGAAACTATTTTATTATACTCGTAAGGTTGATTCTTATACACAAAAAATTTATAAATTGACTATTTTCAAATTCTTAAGCGTGTACACTTCATTTTGTTTATTATTATTCCAAGACCAAAAAAAAATAAAATACTTTTTACAAAAATATTTAATTTTGTAAGAGTGGAGTGTATAGAATATGCTCTAAGCTATAGAAAAATCCTTTTGGTCCGTTAATAACTTGTTCTCTATATCTATTTGTTGATAGCACATACACACACAAATATTCTGTTTCTAATTTTAAAAATCGTAAAGAGATCTTTATGTATGTAAATAAAAATTGTTATACAGCAAAAACAAAATTAAAAGTTTTATTTATTTAAAAATAAATATAAAATAAAACTTAATTAATAGAAAATTATATTAGGAAAATTAAAAATGTTGTGGGTAATGAAACATCTGCGTAGTTTTTAGGGAAATCTGTACTATGTTTTTCCGAGAGAAAATGTACTTTGAAATTTTTGTTGCTGTTCGTATCTATAAATACTCGTATATATTAAAATTTTTGCTAACGGCAATCATTTTCATTTACGATTTATGTACTGTTATATTACATAAACACAAATATAACCTTTTATGGATGTATATATGTATGTCTATTCCTAGTACGCAACCAAGTTGTCCAATTTTAAAATATAATTTTTCTATAAACCCCTACTAATTTATTTAATGTTACTGTTCTAATTACATTTAGTTTACACAATTTAAAACATACTAGCTTAACCGGGCTACTTACCTACAAAGTAAACTCATACTATGAGATATTTTTTCCTTTATCTCCGACTTAGAAGAATATAACGTCTACTAATCCAGGGCTCGTTAATCGTTGCTATTTCTGCAGTCCCGAGAATGTCTTCTGGGAATTTCTTTTGTAGGTTTCACTGCTGCTGGTTTGACCTAGAATCGATCGACTACGTCTCCTCTTTTTGCTCTGGCTTCGGTAATCGAGGATAGAAATTTCTTGTTAGTCATATAAGGATTTAATTCTTCCATCTGTTGACGTGATATTTCGTTTCAGCATAATTTAAATAACAACAAATTATGGAGAACAGTAATAAATTCGGCAGCCGATAATTAATGAATAATTTTTTAAAAGCACCGGCCATAGAATTTTTATTCATAATCGGTGATGGCACATTGACGGAATATGGTGCCGTCGTCAAAATCCTGACACTTGTCCCACATATTAAGGTGCCACTTCACGAATATCAACCTTGTCAACATATACAACACTGTTTGGTCCACTAAAGAGCGTAATACCAATAGATAATAATGTGAGGATGAAAATGAAAACAATTACTTATGAACAAGTCTGCACAAAATCATACTCCTATTCAGTCAGTATGATGAAATAACGAAATAAATTGACAAAGGAATTTCTGGAAAATGGATCATCTAGCATTCAAAGAGTCCATTAACCGCGTCTGAATACCTTCACCATCTCAAATACTTAGCCAATTTCGGACATCTGCAATACGATCGCAAATTTTGGTAATTCTAGGTTCTTTATCACAATCGATCTTACCTAAGGAGTCCGACGTGCCAAAGACCTAATGAGGTCAACCATGAATAAAGTAAACTAAACTGTGTTAAAGAAATTTATTGACAATACGTGCTATGTACTTTTTTCTTTAAACCTGAAAAAGACAACCCACGAGTCAACCTGGATAAAACGGAAATTGTGGAATATGGGATAAAATATCTAAAAAATCAATTTTCGGATGATATTCATCAATTTTCGGATGATATTCGCTTCATTTAGGACCTTGCAAAATTAGCGAAACTGGTAAACTATATAAGAGGTGAGTATACCGAAATTAAAGTGAGCCAGTAGAGGAAAATAAAAATCGACGTGAATCAAAATAAAATTTAAGTGTATCAATCAGCCTATTAAAGAACTCTCATAAGAAAAATTGGATTTCCTGATTTCAATAATAACCCTGACTATACCGACGCACACCTGAGATACAGCGTAAGTTTTCTAGATACAGGAGGTTTTCTAACACTTTTGATAAAAAACTTAAAACCGTCACATTAAAATGACTTCAAAAATTTATGGACGCTACTGACGCCACTTACGATTCTTATGTTGCTCATTTATGTATATTATGATCTCAGCTACCATAAAAACATACACCTAGGGTAGTTACAGGGGGGTTTTTCTAATATTTTTGTTAAAAAACTGAAAACATTTCATATTAATATGACTTCAGAAATGGATATAGTGCTATGAACGTAGGCGATTTTGTTTGTGTTGCTCTGTATTTGCATTGTGATAATTGCGGTAATTTTAGACTGTGTGCCTGAGAGCGATTTTTTCGAATAAATTGCCGACTAAACTAAATTAATGACTGATTCATATCATTCATTCAAAGGTGGCACTAGTATCTTTTAAATATGCCTCCGATTGTAAACTAAACTAAATTATGACTTTTCATACGTCATATTGTTTTCAACAACATCGGTTTGTTATAATTAAAATCAAGGAAATAGAAAAAATAAAACAAATATGACATTTTTTTAAAAATAATAAAAACAAAAAATGAAAATGGCAACTAAATAGTCAATCAACCTCAGCAGGAGACTAAAAGAAAAAAACGCTCTCAGGCACACAGTCTTAGTATATTTTGAGAGCTCTTATACCATAGATACGCAAATCGTTTTTTAAAGAAAATTAACATCTTTCGTTTCAAAACGTTTAAACATATTTTCTCTTCTTTTCATAAATTCTTTGATTTTTCATAAAGCTTTGTACTGAAAATTATTAATTTGCTCAAAAATTTTAAAAATGTCAATCTTCGGAAAAAGCTGACCGTCAACGAGCATCAAAAAGGTAAAATATGACAAAAATCTAAACGATTCAAACTCAAATGCCGTGCTTGTCGGCGATGATGAGAACACGGCTGAACTTATTATTACTTCGCCAAGCAAGGTTGGTCAAGTAACATAAACATGCCAAAGGCCCTAGCCCAAACCAAGACTACGAAATTTATTGAAACTAAGTTTCGCGAATTATCAAATTATATTAAAAATACAAAGATAAAAGCTTTAGAGGTGGTTGTGGAAGGGTGTACTGCGAAATCTCGGTTTCCAAATTCTCGGTTTTCAAAATTCCGGTTTCAAAATCCTGGTTTTCTAACATCTAGTTCTAATTGCACAAAATAATTAAGAAAGTTTTTTAATTGTAAGATTTGGTACTTGCAATATTTTGTAATTGCAACATTTTGTAGTTGCAAGATTAATAAAAAAGCAATATTTTGTTAATGCAACATTTTGAAATGCAATAATTGTAGAGGTTAACAGCTTGGGTAACTCTCACGGGCACTTAGCCTTCCATCCAAATTCCATTCCTATTAGCCAAGTTCTAGAACATTATCGCAAACTCATTTTTGAATTTTGTCAAAAAATCATTTAAGAGTCCCATTTTCCCAAAACCAGGATTTTGAAAATAAGAATTTTGACAACTGGGATTTTGAGAACCGGCATTTTGAAACCGCGATTTTGAAAACCGAGATTTTGAAAACCGAGATTTAGAAAAAAACCGAGATTTTGTTATTGGCAAAGTGGAGGAGACATGCAACTATTGGTATACCGGAAATCAATAACTTTGGTAACTGTGGAACAGACACCAGAGATGGCCGATCAGGATTCAGTTCCTAGTGCAAATTCAGTTAGCGCAGGGAACGTAGTATCTAATCCAACAGAAAATTCTCATGAAAACGCACGACACGTAAAAACAGAAAGCTTTGGCAAAATAAAACAACTACAAAACGGATAACTATTGAAGCCAACGATAATGAGCCCAGTCTCTTAACAGAAGCAATTACCAAGAAAATTAAAGAAGTCAGACGCTCCAGTGAATCAAACATATCGTCCACTATGTAAAAAACGCTGACCCAAATGGCGTACCGGTTACTGCTGACTTTTCTACGGATTTAAATGTATTTACAGAAAACGTGGAGTTCGAAGGATGGCCGCACCACCAGTGCCTTAAAAGAGATTGCATAAAGTTGAAGTTTGCTGGGAGATTGACAGCAACATGGTCTCAACATGCTTAACAAATCAAAATCGCATGGATCGAAAAGATTTTAAGGTTCTTTATAGAACTGGTGCGAAGAATAAAGAGACCGCTCACTGGGTGATGGAAGTTGAACCGGGAACCAAAAACATGTTGCTAAAGTGTAGAAAACTGCAAGTGGACTGGTTACGATTCCGTGTGATACAGTTTGTGCTTCCAACTAGGTGCTTTAGGCGCCAGCGTTAGGCAACATTGCAAATAATAGCACAGTTCCCACAGAGACCAGTTTTCAGTATGCACTGCATGGCCATGGTTATAAGGGTTGTCCAAATAAAGACAAACGTTGCCAGCTGCGCAAGCTGCATGGAAATGCAAAAACCACAAGATCACCAAATAGGTTGCGCTACCTGTAACGCATATACAAAAGTGGTGTGCAACGTCTGAAATCTAACACTAAACATGATGAATAATCAGTCAAAATTTAAAACATTGTAACAGCAACCTACGTATTGCTCACCTCAACATGCAAGGCACCAAAATATTCGGTCCCTTATTGGGCACGGTAGTTGGGTGGTGTTTGAGAGAAAGTTGGAGCCGTTTATTTTGAGTCACTTTTTCAAAAAAATCGAGGAAATGATAACATTAGTTATAATGAAACGGCATCTTTAATTAAAAAAAAAATCCGATCATTATGTTGAGAACTTTAGGGATTTTGTCCGAAAGAAGCTAATTCTAACTAGTATAACAAACATATTTATTTTGAAAGTGGCATAAGTCACTTTCCGTAATGAAAAATGGTGATTTTCCAATGACTATAGGAAATTGGTTTTACTGAAAAAATTATAAGTATCCTGCGATAACAAATACTAGAAAATTTTCTCGAAAATTGGCATCAATATTTTTAAATACGTTAAAACGCAAAACCTTAAATATCTCGATTTAAACAAAAAGTGACTTATGCCACTTATGTGACCACAAAATCATCACGTTCGAGTTATCAAATTCGCCACATAATAGTCCGCTAGCAAGTAGCAAAACTCCGAGAATTGCTATTAGGTTAGCTGACTGGTCGGCTCCTGGGACGGTGTAGAAATACTTCCAGAAAATGATTCGATCGATAAGGTAGATGCTCGTAGCTGATCTCAACATAGTTAACCAACGTCTGCAATAACTGAATTTCAAGGAAGAGAAGAGCTAAGAATCGAAATAGTTGGTGAAACTTTTATCTAATTTTATTTTGTTTTCCTAAAGTGTGGAAATAATTTGAAATGATTGTAATCAGGAAACCTGGCCGACAGATTCCCTTTCTTCGAAATCTTACAGAGGTATAATGTTGTTACCTGTTATGGGGACACTTAGAAAGGTTACTAGCAATTCGCATTACACCGCGGCTTGAACGAACTGTTCTTGGACAAACAATTCGGCGTTCGATGTGGCATGTCTACTGAAGATGAAATAGCCCAACTAATAGTACTGTCAAGACCCAAAGTTCTAAGTTTGTTATGGGTTGCAGATTTATAGGTCTATGATATCCTAAAAAACATTTTGAATGCTTTCAGGAGCTACGACGTTAGCAATCGATCCCAGTAACAAGAGACATGTATGATTCTGTTACTGAACAAATCACCAAAGGATGTCTTCAAGGCTCTATTCTAGGTTCTTTGGTCTTAAATATCGTGTTTAACACATGCATGATACCTTGACGAAATTGCATTCATTCGCGGGTGACAAAGTCATTCTGGTGTATATGGCAATCGAGACTCCACTTTCTGATGCTGAAAAAAATCACGTCAAATCGCAATAAATAGAATATACGAATGCTGCATAGCAAATAAAATGCCACTATCTGTAGAAGAAATTGATTTTGATGGATGTGTGGTAGTAAAATTTCACGTTCAGGGGGTCTGCGTTCAGACACTCTCACGTCAATGGAGAGATGGGGACTGAATCACAAAATACTCACGTATGTCATGGCTGATTGATAGTCTAAACTGTCACCACATCAGATTGTGAGGATATCCCACTACGAGTAACAAAGTCTTGCCGAAGAGTGTCTAAGGCTGCTGCTATAGTTTTAGGCGGCATACTTACAATGGGATCGGATGACTTCGTACAGGTTGCAGATAGTGCACAATGCACATAACCAATATAGGAACAAAATAGAAATAGAGGCAATGACGATTGACATATGGTACAGAAAGTGGAATGAATCGGACAATGGTATAGGCATACATTTCACTTCATTCCTGATACCCTTACTTAAACTGGAACTACTTTTAACGATATCGAAGTTAAATATCTGGACATGGTAAGGTTTAAGCCTACCCATATGGAGTTTAAAAATAACTGATCAATATGAATGCGCATGTGGATCTGCAGTAGAAGACGTTAAACACCTACTTCACGACTGTAATGAGATGCCCGTTGTGTTACTAAAACGAAAGTGGCTGGGTAACACGAACATACACAAATTACCACATCCGTCATTACTAGTGAACGAAATAGGGTATATGATATAGCAGACCAAAAATCCGGACTGTACAAGCCTTTTCATCGCGCTAGGGATGTAAACATCACAATTTTTTAATTGAGGATGGCTAAATGTACAAGACACTGATATAAGTAAGGTTGATTTCAATTAATAAAAAAAATAATACGTTGCTGTTGTGATTAAATGACTAATTAACCCAACTGTACTAGCGAATTCTAAAGGTGAATTTACTTGACTGTAGCAAAATTTTCTGCAGAAAAATTTGCTGGAGAATAATAATCGAAAAGGGAGAGAGCAAAAACAACCAATCAAATTAACTAAATTCGTTATAGTTTTGTAAGCAAATTTCCCCTACGTTTCATTTTGTAAAACTTATTGCCCTTTGGAATAAAAATTATTTATTCTGTAGATTAATTTGCTGAAGGCAGGCACCTTAACAAAAATAAATTCCTAACTTCACTTCAAACTGCAGCCAATTTTTCTGCAGTCAATTTTGCTACAGAGTCAAATAAATTCACCTTAAAGGTCCAAAACAATGAATATTCAATCAGTGTCTAAAACAGCGACGAATCTTCTTGACGCATATTCTTGAAATCCACCGATATTTTCGCATTTAGTACTAAAATTCTTTATGTTTTTCGAATTTTTCGCCGGCTACTTTAATCGTTTTTTTCAAATTTGCTTGTAAGTTTTCTATTATTTATTTCCCTACAAGGGAATAAATTCGCATTGATTTACCCAGTCGAAAATTTCCACCGACTTTTTGTGAGTGTGTTTCAATTGATTCAAATGCCGCATAAAAGGTTAAAAAGTTAAAAATTTATTCGTGGTAATTTTTTTGACTTTTTATCTGTTTTAATTGGTTAAAATTTTGACAATAACATGGTTGCTTATTTTATGTATAGTTATCAACGTATATAGCAAATTGAAATATGAAAATATGTAAAATAAATACTATTTAAATGTATATTAGTTAATTATGGACAGTTTACAACTAAATTATTACGATTTTTCTCAAAATTTGTACATGACAAATTTCTGTTTCCAAACAAATATTTTTGTCAGCCAAATGTTTTCCACATAAAAATTTTATCAGCTCTTGAAGCAGATAAAAAGTTTGACATTTTATTCACCACAATTTTTAACTTTTAAACTTTTTATGCGGCATTTAAACCAATTGAAACACGCACTTAGTATTGAAATAAACAATAGAAAACTTATAAGCAAATTTGAAAAAACGATTAATGTAGCCGACGAAAAATTCGAAAAATATAAAGAATTTTAATACAAATTATAATCCGCATGAGAAAATATCGGTGGATTTCATGAATATGCGCCCTGTATACGAATTTTGTTCGAAAACCGCGTCTTGTGAGTTGGGAGTTTCTGTTGTTTCAACAGTACACTAGATGTTTTTATAAAATTTAACTATTATTTCCATCAATCAACGAGAATGTTAATTTTGTGAATATTAATCTAGTTGGTTAGTTGAACAGCAGCAAAACCCTCAATGGTAGTCAAGTACTATGGTGTCAGTCTGGCAGATGTTTTACATAGTCCATAATCTAAGAATATATTTTCCACCTATCATACTAGAATGGAAACCATTTTCGCAAAATTGACATGTGATGCCAGTTCAAAAATAGAAATCGTATGCACGAAGATCGAGTTGCCTTAGAAATGCAAAAATTATAGAAGAAATTAACAGCAAATCGTTGAAGGCTTCTAATTAATGAAGGTAAATCAAAGCTTATTTTTGCTGGCTGTACTAGGGCTGATTAATATTCCGGGTTTACCACGTTTCCTTGACAATTTCATAATTTTTTGGTTAAAAATCAAATTATGATTTCAAATGGAAACTCTAAAATTGACTACAAACTCAGAAAAAAAACAAAATAGACGATATGCAAGGAAGTGATCTCATTGTTCTTAAACTATGGTGTTGATCCGTCGAAAACATTCTATTTTAATTTTTCCTAAATTTAACGGGTAAGAATTGAAACTTTTATGTCTTTACGCATGGTGCGGTGAATTACCATTCGATCTCTCGAATATTTGAGATACAGCTGGATTCACTTCTAAGAATAACAGATCTATAGAAGATACCACATAAGGTTCCAATTTCTACATGAAACTGAATCTATCTAAGATCCTCGTTGGCAAAGTGGTTACCAAATATATGTAATTTTCAGTATTATGGAAAACCAGAAGAACAAGTCAATGTGGTATGGAAATTAATAAAAGATTATTTGTGTAGAACATGAGACCTTCTCAATATCGTGTGGGGTCAAAATCCTGTTGATAACAAAACAAAACTAACAAAATATATTCCATAGTGAAGATAAACTATCACTAGATATGTAAATAAATTATCGTAAATAATCAGAAAAACGTATTAAATTTCTTTCGGTTTAACAAAATAATTTAAAACACAAACAAAATAAAAATTTAAATTATTATTTATTTTTATTAATGAATAAATTTTTCCAACACAAATGTGATGCCATTTGTCATTTTTCGTTTCTTATCCCTGAAGTACATTCGAGACACCAACAAGTAATAAATAATATTATATAAAATTTCTGGTCGTTTAGTATATCTGTATGCATATGTTCTTATATGCTTTGTATGTAAATGTGCATATAGGATGAGATATTTATTAATTTAATTAAAAATATTAATTGAATAATTAATTTTTTTGAATATTTGGTTACGTTGTTGAATTTAATAAATTGAAATTATTTCTCAAGATTTTTTTTTATTTTATTAATTTTAATAATTTTCTTAGACGGTTGCGAAGACATACACACCTAAGTGAACGTTTTTATTACACCACGTTTATATGAAAGATGATCCCTGCGATATTAATTAAATTTTTTTATATGCACGTTGAGCTTACAGTGTTTAGACATCAATATGAAAATATCTCATTACCACCTCCGTTTAAGCATCGAATTTAGAGGTTTTAATCAAATATATTGAATTGGCTTTGTCAGGATTGGCCGATACGCGTCTGACGTGAAATTGATGTATCAACCTGATATCCTGATCTTATACAACGCACCTCGTTCCATTTTTCTTCTATATTTACCAATTCGCAAATTTTTAATTTTCGTTAATATTTTGACCGTTCGTCGTTCGACCGTATTTGGTCTATGAAAAGAGCAATTAGTTTATTTGTAAGGATAAATAACTTTCTTGTTTGGTCTCTTTTTCTCACCATGAAACAGAAGACCAGAAGACATTATATGTTTTGTTTGTTTAATCCAGGGTTTTTATGTTTTAAATTTTTCTGGACATCACTTCTCAAATTACCTTGATCCGGCAACTCTACAGGTCTAGCCACACTGAGCGCTTACCACGAACGCGAACAAACTTCTCACGAGGTCCCCTATGAAACCTTCGAACACTAGTAAAATCATAATGCGTCTTGTCAATTTAAATTTTAATAAGAATGAATGAAATTAAAAAGCCTTCTAGTGTTGTGGAAACTCAAATCGTTTTGCAAATACAGGGCGCTTTTTATGTCCCAGTTAGTTTTTGTTGGCCGCCATTTTGTTTTGGATGATATTTGTCAGTTCGTATTTGACAGCCGCAAATATTTTTGACTTTTTTAGCAAAAAAGTTATGAGCTATGAGGCTTGCGTGTATTCTGGCTTACAACGTGAACACAGATAATTAAAAATAAAAAAAACGCAAATTATAAAATAATAACCGATGTTCCGCCGAAATTCGTCGGCCGGAACTTGAGGAGACAATCAGATAATCAATGAAATAAAAATAATTATAACGGGAAAGAGGTGCCACCGGTTTCGATTTCGAATGCGGGCACCAAAGGACTGCCAACCCTACGCCGACACAGAATGAGAACTTCCCCGCCCCACCATACCAAACCGATAAAATTAACAATTCATTTTTATAAAGAAAAGAAACACACTAAAGCAATGTAAACAAAATGTTTGAAAGCGAAACCAATGCGCACCAAGGTCGCGCACACAAACACCGTAATACGAGTGCTGGAATACAAAAATATTAAAAATTAAAAAAAAAATATGAGAAAAATAAAAACAATTTAATTTAAAGATAAAAATGCAAAATTGTACCTTAATACTACATGCCGGACCGTTCGTCGTCTTCCCGCCGCAATCACGCGGTAGGCACGAGCTCGCCAAAACCCGTTTATATAATTTAGTAAATTCGTTGGGCGACCGTTTTGTCTTGGATACTGGTTTTCGTTGGTCGTCCTTTCGTCTTAAACCGTTGTGGTGACTTTCACCGTTGGATGGCCTTGATGGACACCGCCGAAAATCGTTGTGAATTATCCCGCCGTAACTGCCGTAATTTTACAAATTTGCGACGCCCTTCGATATTGTGGCGCCCGTTACTCTTTCGCACCCGTTAAAACATACGCGACATACGTTGAAATTATAAAATGGCAACCGCGGGAAATGTGATACCTATAGGTGTGCAAGCCGGCACGCGTAGATATTCTAGCCTCGTTAATAAATTCGCACCCGTGGTTAAATACTGTAACAAAAAAAAATGGATAGCTACTCTGGTGCCTTCGTAATCGCCTTCGTAATAACCACTCATTTACAATCAGCAGAGAACACTTTAGTAACTATGCCCGTCCCCCAATAAATTCATTAACACACAATCTGGTTCTATTTTTACTTTATAAAGTTTTATTAAGTGTCATGAACAAAAATGAGTCAGTTCCCCCCAATGGAGAACTTAGCGCACAAAAATTTTCTTTTTTTTTATTTTTAATTAACAAAAGAAATATACCGGGTGTTTCTTTTAAACTGAGACGATCAAATATCTCGAAAAATAGCCACTCTACGGAAAAAACGTCCATAATCAAAATTTAATCATACCGCGGAGGAAATACATTAGTGAAAAAAATAGTCCCCCACCCCCCGCTTTGTAGGTGGAGCGCGGGTAACTTTTAAACTAAGATAGGAAGCCATATTTTTTATTGCAGATACGGATTCTACGACTAAAAGTACGTATGATTTGGATGAAACATTTTGTTCGATTTATGATAGATGGCGTTGTAATCGACGAAATTCAATTTTTCCAATTTCTTCTTCTTAGAACACATGTATTCGATTCTGCAATACGTTTGAAATAAAAAAACATCGCGTTTTCATTGGAAATACTCGAAATTCGTCATCAAAACAATTTATTAATGTAAATGGCAGGTGAATAAAATAATTTTAGCTTAAAATAAGTGTTCACAATGATGGCCTGCGACCTCAATGCACTTATTAATACGCATTTCCAATGATTGTGCACAACTGAGAAGTGTGTTTGGTTGAATTTCAGCACACGCATTTCTGATTCGCTCAATCATGTTCTCACGTGTTGTTGGTTCTTGTTTGTAAACTTTGTCTTTGAGATAGCCCCACAAAAAGAAATCTGGCGAAGTAAGATCTGGTGATCTGGCGGGCTAATTTATCGGACAGCTCTACCGATCTAGCGACCATTGAAATCACGATCAAGTATTTCAAGTGCAACCACCGAATAGTGTGCAGGACAACCATCATGTTGAAACCACATGTTCCGTCTCACTTCTAAGTTCAAATTTTCAAGTAATATTTACAGTTCATTTTCCAAAAAGTTTCGGTACATTTGACCATTCAAGTTGCCTTCAATAATGTGGGGGCCTATGAGTTTGTTGCCAATTATTCCACACCACACGTTGACAGTTCAAGGACGCTGATGTTCAACTTGACGAAGCCAGTGCGGGTTTGTAACACTAAAATAATGCATGTTGTGTCGATTAACCGTTCCATGGTTTGTAAAAGACGATTCGTCAGAGAACATTACGCAACGAAAAAAATTGGGGTTTTGTTGTATTTGTTCACGTGCCTATTGACAAAAAGTTACCCGATTTTGGAAATCAGCGCCATGAAGATCTTGGTATAAAGACACATGATATGGATGATACTTGTGCCGTTTTAAAATTCTCCAAACACTGGTGAGGGACAATCCGGAATCGCGAACTATTTCTCGTGTACTAACATGAAGATTATGAGCCACTGCTGCCAATACAGCAATTTCATTATTTTCTCCAGTGACTGTTGCTCTATGGGTCCTCTTTTTCAGTTGAACATTTCCATCAGTAATAAATTGTTTGATAATACGGCCAAATGAAGCACGTGAACGAATCCTATCCGGAAAACGTTGAGCGTAAATAGCAACGGCATTTTCAAGATTTCTGCCAGCTTCTCCATAAACCAGAACCATTTCAATTTTCTCTGGCACAGTTAAACGGTCCATTCTAAAGTATTTTATCGTTTATTTTGCAATTACGAAAAACATGAAGATAAGAATTTGTTTTGTTTTTGTTTTTTGATGACGAATTTATGTATTTCCAATGAAAACGCGATGTTTTTTATTTCAAACGTATTGCAGAATCGAATGCGTGTGTTCTAAGAAGAAGAAATTGAAAAAATTAAATTTCGTCGATTACAACGCCATCTATCATGAACCGAACAAAATATTTCATTCAAATCATACGTACTTCTAGTCGTAGAATCCGTATCTGCAATAAAAAATATGGCTTCCTATATTAGTTTAAAAGTTACCCCCGCCCCACCTACAAAGCGGGAGGTGGGGGATTATTTTTTTGCACTAATGTATTTCCCCCGCGATATGATTAAATTTTGATTATGAACATTTTTTCCGTAGAGTGGCTATTTTTCGAGATATTTGATTGTCTCAGTTTAAAAGAAACACCCGGTATAAATGGACCCAGCCAAATCAAAAACTGTCCCAAAAACTTAACTTTAATTGACAAGATTCCAAACTATCTTTTTACAATAGCTCCATACGGGATTTTATTTTTAAGTTTAATTACAAAACCTGACTCTTCGGTTCAAAATTACCAAAAAAAACTTCTTAATATTATTAAGAAGTTTACAACAAAACCATTACAATCAAACAACAACAACGTAAAACAACATGAATTATTTGGAATCACTGGGACATGCAACTCCTTTTCTGAAACCACAATTTGTGAGATGAACCGCATAGAAGAGATAAAGAGTGACCATTGCATCAGTGAGCTAATAAAAACTTACGGTAAATGCGATTACCGATTTATCAAAAACCAAATAATCGAGGCCTTGAACGAAACACACAATCTATCTACGCAATTTTAACGGGTTCATTAGTAATAACAACACGAATAAACATCTGGAAGGAAACTTAGAAATACAATATAACAACGAAATCCTAAAAATTGACAATCAGACATTCACCAACTGAGAGATTAAAACCTCTCAAGTCCATCAGTACTCCAGCACAATATAACGGGAAAAGGCATCAAGATCGACCCAGAATACCTCCACGATTTACACTTAAACAACGTAATACAACTTCAAAATTTGTTCGCAAAGTATAAAGTATCAGGACTTATGGACCTTGGAGTTACAGCGGTGATTTGCATAGCTATATTTATCCTCTCACTCAAAAAGACCATTCATCATTATAAAATAAGGAGGAACAGATCAACTCACAAACCAACCAATTAACTTGGAATTCTGACTCACGGGTCGTGGATCTTTAAAGGGGGAAGAATTAACGACCAGGAGCACCTGGTTTAGTTATAAAAGTGCTTACTTTTTACAACGATGACTTTAGAATTGCAATGTGCCTATTAATTCACATCAGCGAAACATGAAGTTGCACTACTATTCGGCATAATTATTGGGTGTATAACTTAGTTTTTTGGATTTTCTAAGAGTTTTCTAACTTTAGTATTAAACATAACAGAATGATACCTACGACGTTTTAAAGTGTTGACATTCCACATTAAAATTTAGCTGGTCATTATTCGTGAAAGCGTAAACAACTAATTTTTTAATCCCGTTTAAACATGTCGAATTTCGTATCAACAAAACAGCATTTGCGCAAAGCATTACGTTTTTGCTTTAGTCAAAAGAAAAAAGCTGCTAAAATTTTTCGTTTGCTTCAAGAAACTTATGGTGAAGATGCACCAACTCAACAAACTTGCGAAAACTGGTTTAAACGATTCAAAAGTGGTAATTTTGATGTCAGTGACAAAGAACGTTCTGGTCAACCAAAAAAATTCGAAGGTGAAGAATTGGAAGCATTATTGAAGGAAAACTCAGATCAAACAGAAAAATAACTTGCATAACAGTTAAAACTCACTCAAGCAGACGTTTACATGCCATAAAAATGATTCAAAAAGGAGGAAAATGGGTACCACATGAACTCACTAAGCCAACATTGAAAATTGTTTAATGGTTTGCAAGACACCGAGGATGACAATTTTTGTCTCAAATTGTGACTGGCGATGAAAAGTGGATTTACTACCATAACTCTAAACGTAAAAAATCATAGTGGATGATTCGCCTGGATGAACAGGCGAATCATCCACATCAACAGCAAAACGAAACATTCATGAAAGTAAGGTTATGTTGTGCGTTTGGTGGGATCAGAAAGGAGTGGTGTGCTATACGCTGATAAAACCGAGCAAAACTATTACTGATGAACGTTACCAATTTCAATTGATAGATTTGAACTATGCATTGAACCAAAATAGTCAGATTCCAGCCAACAAACAGCGTAAAGTGATTTTGCTGCACGTCAATGCTCGACCACATGTCGCAAAACAAGTAAAAAATACGCTGCAAGTACTTAAATGTGTCCCTTACCCAATATGCAATGCTGACGGAATTCCATTTACATTCGCGTTCTAAAACCACACTGCTTCTATGGAAAGAACCATGTGTATCACGCGGAAATTCGTACTCCCAGCCAAAGAAAAGTGTCACAAAAATTCCGGTGTCGGTGTGAATCCCAACTAAAAAGAGAAAAAAATCACAGAAACAAAAAGCACGTGTTTGTATATATTTTCCAATTGGAATAAATAATAATTCTTATCCGAAATAAAACAAAATTTTCCATTTATAATAAAATAAATATTAATATTTTATTGACATTATTTTTTATTTGTGTACGAAAAAACATAGAAAATTTATTTACATATTTAAATTTCATAAATTGAGTTTTGTATTGCATCCGCCACGTTGTATTGCATCCACCAGCATATTGAGATCTTGAAAACAAATTCATTGAAAATTTACTACGTAAATGTATTTCACGCTGACGCCATTATGAGACAGATCTCTATTACCTTTTTAGTCCAAATTTGCACATCGCGATCACTAAATAAGTTAATAATTATTATTATATATTTAAATTTAAAATTATTTACTTTAACAAATCGAAAAACATTATAATGAAACACAACACTTTAAAGTAAAAAAACTAATTATGTAGTGCAACCGTGCACGTCGACTTGTCAGAAGAAACTGAAAATAAAAGATATACAATCGAAACTTATAAAACGAAAATAATATTACCGCGAAATAGAAAGAGAAAAACAATTATTTTTCTCGAAAATCGATATTTTTGTGTCTTTGATATTTTGTAGTACGGAATTTTGTACGACATTTGAGCAGTTTTTTCCACACAGTGGAATAATTGCATACTGGGTAGTTACAAAAACCCCTAAAACCAAAATTTTAAAAATATGAGGTATTGATACCAAACGAAAGAGGGGAACATTTTTAACACACATTCGAAACTAGTATGATTTGCAAAAATATGTTATTCCCATAGAAAATCAAACTTGAAAACCATTGTAAGATGCAAAAACCATTATTTTCTTTATATAATTTGTTTCAAAAGCCAATAATTCCTATAATAAAAGTTATATTCAAAATCCAACAATTCCTTTAGTTTGAAATACTGAAATTTTGATTAGTTGCAATAAACGATAATTCCAATTAGCTAGATTTTTGCCGTTACTAGTTTACGGTTGGTAATATTCGTATTAGTTTGTATCGTAGTTTATTCGAGTCTTTAGTCGAGAAAGGTAGCTTTGTAGAGTGGCAATATTTTACGATTATTTATTTTATTTAAAATAAAAAGTGAGGCACGCAAGTTAATAAAGGTAAAAGTGAATTTTTGGGCACCATACAACACCATACAATAAAAACGGTAAGATAAAATGGAAAACTTTGATATGGCTGTGAGTGTTGATGTAAGAGGTTGTAAACCACGAAAGAAACTAGTGAATAAATGTGGGTGGAAAAGAGAACAAGAGAAAGAGAACAGGTAATTGTATAGAATTGTTTTTAATAACGGATTAAATGAAATGGATATGAATTATCGTAATTTTATTAGATATACAATGAAGAAACCTCCGAAAATGCCATCGTGCAAGCATGTTGGTAAGATATTTAAATGCTCCCAGTTAAATGGTAGAGATGCAATGCAATTTTCGAAAGCATTTCATAGTTCGAAAAATAAAATTGAACAGGACAAATTTATCCTTACGAGCTGCAAAATAAAACCAACGGTTAGAACCAATCGGAAGCAGGTCGGATCTACTAGATCCAGAGGATATTTCATCGAACTTTTCATTCAAAAAGCAAATGGAAATTTGGTACGGGTTTGCCAAAGCCAACATTTTAAATGTGTCAAAATATCGGGTAACGGGGATATGTAAACGGTTTTATGATAGACGTACTCTCCCCGTACTCTCCCAGGTTTCTTCACAGATCAACCAGCTGAACTACATGTTAAACAAAGCTATTTCAGACATGTGTTTAATAAATATTTCAATCTGGGTTTTAAGACACCATCATCTGATAAGTGTTCAACGTGCCTGATGTACATGGAGCAGCTTAAAACTGAGACGAACCCCCAAATAAAAAGCGATATAATGATCAAAAACCGAGTTCATAATTTGCGAGCACAGAGTTTTTATCACCTTGCACGAGAGGAAAAGGAAGGAATGATAACGATCTCCTTTGATTGTCACAAAAATATGGTTCTCCCAAAAATTCCAGATCAAGCCGCATATTTTTCGAGACAAATGTATTCATATGATTTTGGTGTTGTCCAAGGATCGTCGTCTTCTAGTCTCAATAAAGATAACGTGTTTCTGTACGTTTGGCTGGAAAGTGAGCACACGAAAGGCTCCAACGAGATTGCCTCAGCATTGTATCACAAACTTTGCTCCACTTCGCTTGAAGATATTTCCATTATTCGACTGAATTGTGATGGTTGTGGCGCTCAAAATAAAAATTCAACGGTGATGGGTATGATTTCGTTCTGGCTAAAACAAGTGGCACCGGTACAGATTAAAGAAGTACAAATAATTTCCCGATTCCTGGGCATTCCACCAGACAGAGTTTTTGCCCAACTAGAGAAAAAGGTGAGAGCTAAAGAGCGGATCATAGATCCATCTGAATACTTAGATATGTACACCGAACATGGCCAAATTATTCGGCTTGGATCGGATGTCCGCCCGGTGAAGGACTGGAAGGCAGCTACTGCAACCTATGTTAAACCTCAAGACAATGGCATTTCCAGTTTAACAAGGCCAAACGCTTCATATTTCGCAAAACGATGAAAGGGTCTAATTCTGTTCGCGGTGAGGTAGCATATAGATCGGATGTTGGTGTGAGTAAGACTGTTCTACGAAAAAACAGATGCATTTCCGCAATTCGGCCAGAACTTATACATGTCGGAGTACCCATAAAAAAAGTGAAAATGGATGACGTTAGCAAGTTACTGGTAAAGCACTTCGGTGAAAATTGGGAGACGATGGAAGAACTGGGCTACTACAGATCGGTGCTTCATGCCGAAACACAAGTAGAACCTGTTGCTGAACCCTTCAATTCGGATATTGAGGAATGTAACCATGCTGACGAAGATTTAATGATTTAATTGGAGTTGATGTTTACCATTGAATATTGAATTCATATTTTTATATTGTTTTTAATGAACATTTATTATGTTATTGCGTATATTGAAATATTTTAATAAATACTTTTTCAAGGTATTAAAATTACTCAACAAATTATTTATTTTCAAAATGCTTTAATTCCATCAAAGTTACTTTCAAAAATCACTAATTCCCAAACTATCTTGCAAAAACCATTAATTCCAAACTAATTGGTTCGAAATACATAATTTTTAAATAAGATAAAATGAAAATTATATTTTAATTGTAATATGAATATAATTAAGGATAATTAGCCGAAAAAAAAAAATTATTAACTATATTTAGTTTAATAGATATACGTTTATTTCAATTATCTAAAATAACATTGGAACGGAATTATGGCTTTTTGTGACTAAGAGACACAAATAGGAAATTCTACCGCATGCTCCCTATTCACCAGAATGTCTCCCATCAGATTAATATTTGTTCCGAACAATGCAAAGCGATCTTCAAAATCAGCACTTCAGGACCCACGAAGAAATCAAAAAATGCAACCCGATTTAACACAATCACATGCGCAATACAATTTAACACAATCACAAAAGTGCGACAAACAATTGTTAGAAATGAATTCAGAGAGGAATAATTGTAATACAAACAATTTTACACGGAAACAATTCTACACTGAACAATTCATCGAAAAGACTCGCAATGCAATTAAAAAATATTGATCAATTTTCTCTTAATTGTTCAACTGTGTACGGAAAGCAAAGTCTTCATTAATGACACTTGATTAATTGTATAAATTTCTGGAAAAGCGGGGGTTTGGGGGTAGCAGCACCCATTCTCTAAGGTATACAACGAATTAAAATTACATTAGAAAAAAGTTTATATTTGCAAATGTTGATTATTTTAACGTTTGTGGCACTATCAGAAGAAGCAATAAGAGCTATAAAAACTCTTTGAGCTGTGCCTGCAAGGTTGTCGAAGCAATTATTATTAATAAAAATAAATAAAAATTTGCAAAAAATTATCTGAAAAATAAATTATGCACCTCATTACAATAATTCGGTACAATGAAACATTTTGTTTCGATAAATTGTTTTTTGCACAATTGTTTTCACGCACGGTTATTGTAAAGTTGTAGTTTTCATATTTGTTTTTCGATGAATTGTTTGTGGCATAATTATTTGTCGTAGAATTTTCGGGGAACCGAATGGATCGCATCAAAAGACAAACAATTTTTTTCGATGGAATCCATAAATTGCCAGAAAGATGGCTGAAAGTCATAGATAACGTTGGAAAATATTTTGATTAAAATGAAATTTAGCATTTCTTAGAAATAAACGTGTTGTTTCTTCAAAAAAGTACAAAAAAGCTAAGTTATACTCCCAGTCACAATACAAAAAATAAATTAGATTGTTTATTTTTTTGTTTAAGTTATTAACAAAAAAGTTATTAACATAAAAATTTGCTTACTGCAAATTTTTGAATATAGAAGTTTTTGTTAGATTTAAGTTTTAGTTTGGAATTGTAACAATAAAGATTTATATAAATTTCATTTTTTAATCGCTCCGAATTAAAATTCTTAACTTGTATGCTTTAATGTATCCCCGCAACAAGCTCCACTTTAGGGTCATTTAAGAACCTGTGACGTAAAACAATTAGACCTGCTGCATTGTAGTAAAACAGCTTCCGTTGATCACATACAAATATATATCTAGTACGAGAAACGGGTTTCTTGTCCGACACTATGACATGAAACCGATGTACTTTTAGAGATAAAACAAAATAATTAAATAACAAAAATTTAGAAGTCATTTTAAGGTTAATGGCAGATTAGAGTGATATAGTTTGCTTGGGGTCTCGACGTACTAATTTTGTTTCGCTGTTTTGGAGAATATTTATTTGGAACCATTTCTTCGAAATTATCATACCAACACATTTTTTTCAAAGAAATGCTATAATAAAAAAATTTTGATTTTATAAAGTTTTTCGATGATAATTTGAAAGCGAATTAGTTGTTTCACCTTTCGTTTATAGACGACTAATTAAAAATGCTCCACTCAAAATGATATAAACTACTAGAATAATACAATAAAATAAAATAATAATATTGTTTTCATTATCATTATTATTACTATTATTGTTATTAGTATCATTAATTGTACAACTACACTCCAACTATAAAAAACAAAAAATTATTTATACAACGTTTAAATTATTTTTACAATTCGCATTATTTTTTCAATTTAATTTTAGCATAGCAACAAAAAATGAAAGCTCGGAATTAAACAAAACAGAGAATTTTTTAAACACTTCAAAACCTTACCCCATTGAATATCAGAGTTTTTTTGTGTTCAGTTTTATTTTGTAAAATTAAATAGAAATAAAAATCAATTTGGCTTTCACAATCATTTTTATTACAATAAAGAACCACCATAATAATAGTATTTTGTTTTAGTACAGTTTCAGTCTTCATTATTATCAGTATACGAGGGATTACAAAACAATACTGGTGAGATTAGCGATATAAAAGTGTCTACGTTTGGTTTATGCGAGATTTTGTGGTGACGTGACATACGTCCCAGTAAAAAAACCCAAAAATTTAATTATTGGACGTTATGGTTAAAGGACATATAAAAATTGTTGCTGCAGGCTTTTACTTTATCCGCGCAACTTATATCATCACATTGAAAAGAAATGAGACAATTGTTGTGAGAGCAACAAACGAGAGCAAGGAATCGATCATTTTGAAGATCGGAAAATGTCACTTATTCAAACGCAAATTAGAGACATATGCAACACAATTTTGAAAAACTGCCAATGGTTTTAACCTTGTTAAAGTCAGCCTTGTCGTTACCAGTCGAAAGCGCAAAAAATCGATAATGCTGATGCTGTCTTGGCTACTTCAGCCGAAAGTTAAATATATTATATATTAAATTGAAATATCTTAGCCGAAAGTGACGAACCTACAAAATCAGCCGAAAACATATTTGCATTTATTATAACAAACAACAAATAAAATTTTCAATTCAACCGATATTAATTTATTGTTTCATATCATTCATATTTAATTTATTTTTAACGTTAAAAGTGTTATGTTTGGGAAAGGTCTCATTTGAAGGGATTTGGAATAAATTTGTAAGCGGTAATATCTGTTTCATACAGCCGGAAATCGCCGATATAGAAGTTTAAAAATGTTCAAGCTTTTAATGGTTTGTAATTGTCGTTAAAGTGGTTTGGAATTCAAGACTATGCCAGACATAGACCGATCTGACCACGTCAATTCGATGGGTCGTGATCATAAGCAAATTTAAAATATAGGTTTTGGGTGGGTCTGATGAGGTTATAGGAGTGACATTTTGTTTAAATCGATCGATCATTCGAGATTTCGGCATATTAATCAGACTTTACCGATAAAAATTTCACCCCTATAACCTCATCAGACCCAACCCCTAACCTATACTCAGAATTTAGCTATAGTCATGGGCTGTCGAATCGGCATAGTCAGATTGAACGATTTTATCGATGAAAAATGGGGATTTGATGATGAACGATTTTATCGATGAAAAATGGGGAAAATCAAAATTCCACCCCTATAACTTAATCAGACCCAACCCCTAACCTATACTCAGAATTTAGCTATAGTCATGGGCTGTCGAATCGCCATAGTCAGATTGGTGTCTTTTTGCCAAAAAAGGAAATTGGGGAAAAACAAAATTTCATCCCTATAACCCCATCAGACCCATCCCTAACTTTTACTCAGAATCTACCTCTGATTGTGGGCTATCAAATCGGCATAATCATAATGGTGTCTATCTGCCGAAATCTAAAATTACGAATGATTTTTTTGATGAAAATGGGGAAAATCAAAATTTCACCCCTATAACCCCATCACTCTATCCCCTAACCTATACTCAGAATCTATCAATGGTCATGGGCTCGAATGACGAACGATTTTATCGACGGAAAATGGGGAGAATAAAAATTTTACCCCTATAACCACATTAAACTCACCCCCAACCAACACTCAGAAATTACCTATGGCCAGGGGCTGTCGAATCGGCATAGTCAGATTAGAATCTATATGCAAAAATTACGAATGAAGAACGATTGTATCGATGAAATGGTAAAATCAAAATTTTACCCCTATATAACCCCATTAGACTCACCCCTAACCTATACTCAGACCCACTCCTAGCTTATATTCAAAATCTACCTTTGATTATGGACTATCGAATCTGCGTGATCAGATTGGCATCCATCTGGCAATATCTCAAATAATGTATGCTTTTATCGTCAGAAGAAGAAGAATAAAATTAAAATTTCACCCCTATAACCTTATCAGACCCACCCCTATCTTCCTTTGGTCATGGGCTATAAAATCGGCTTAGTCAGATTTGCGTCTATATGCCAAACTCACAATGACATACGATTTTAACGATGAAAAATGGGGAAAATCAAAATTTCACCCCTATAACTCCATCACACCAACCCCTAACCTATACTCAGAGTTTACCTATGGTCATGCGCTATAAAATCGGCATTTTTAGGTTCGTGTCTTTATGCCAAAATCTCGAATGACGAACGATTATGTCGATGAAAAATGGGGAAAATCAAAACTTCACCACTATAACCCCATCAGACTCACCCCCTAACCTATACTCAGATTCTACCTATGGTCATGGGCTATCGAATCCGCATAGTCAGACTTTTGTCTATATGCCAAAATCACGAGTGACGAACGGTTTTATCGATGAAAAGACGGGAAAATCAAAATTGTACCCCCATAACCCCAACAAACCCACATAAAAATCTACCTATGATTATGGACTATCGAGCCGGCATGGTCAGATTGTAATTACCCCTTATAACCCCATCAGGCTCACCCCTAATCATTAATCAAAATCTATCTATTGGTCATGGGCTATCGAATCAGCATATAGTCAGATTAGTGTCTGCCAAAATCTCGAATGATTGATGATTTTAGCGTCAGAAGAAGCAAAACATAATAATTTCACTCCTATATTATATATATGGTTGACTTGCCCCTAAAAGCCTCATGAACTAACATTTGACTCGATATCTGGTGCTGGTCTTTTGTAATAAAATGTTAAAAGGGTAAAACCTGAATATCTGATGGCAGTGTGCGGTAATAAATTTTTAAATATGATAAAACAGACCATTAAATTACATATTTACAACCCACATAGTCTGAAGCCAATTCCCTTTAATCTCACACAAAAATAATGTATTTGTTTAACCCTAGATAAGGTTGACCTGACACTTTCAAGGCTCATGGACTAACATTTGATTCAAAATCTGGAGGCGATCTGGTATAACCCTAAGCAATTCTTAATTCACCTGGATGGGACTACAGTACTATTCAGTACTATTATAAATTTTACAGAATATTTTTTAAAAAAATTTTCTTAACAGTATTTTAGTAGTTTGCTTTATTGTTTTCAGTGAGTGTTTAATGATAATAATCGTTTTGAGCTGAAATTCACGCTTATTCAAATTACAGAGGTGGGCATGATCTAACCAACGAAATGTAATTAATTTCTAATAAATTCTGGTCCAAGAACTATTTCAATATCATCTAGATCAAAAATTACAGTTATTGGCGGTGTAAGTTTTATTATAAGCTAAACTGACCACTCGCTCTTCGAGAGCTCTAACCGTAATAAAATTGGGAAGAGAACCAGAAGCGCATTACATAGCTCCTTGTAATCCTATAGTACTGACATGGAGATGTATCAGTTTATGAGTTCCATTTTCATCACAAATTTTTTTCTGAAAATCTCTTAGTACGAACGCCAAAGCTTTAACCATTGTGTTTAAAGTACTCAAATTTATTCAATTCCTTGGACCTTGTAAGTAAAATTTCACAGTTTAAAATGCGTTGTTCAAGTTAAAAGTTATCATTGGTTAGGAAATTTTTTGATTTTTACAATGACGCAGAAGGGGTTTCTCTATGATAAGAGTTAAAAATAATCTAAAACTGTTTTAATTTCATTATAATTTAACAGTGTAAATTGTTCATATTATTTTTGGTATGTATTTCATAATTATTTATGAGATTCAGAAAGGGTACAACCTATCACCAAAACCACTAACAGTGTCAAACCAACTGTTTAGCAACTCCAGATACAGGGAACATTTCGCATTTAAAATACTTTATTGGATGAGCGCAAATTATTATAATTAACGTCCGTAAATTTGATTTTGTTTCATTAATTTTAATAAAAATAAAATTAACTCATACAACGTATACAGGGTTTGAGGGCACCGAATGTAGATCGCACCCAACACTGTAATGCATGTTGAAAAAGTTGGACGTTTTCGAAAAAATAACCCCGACACTGGTGCTGTAACCTATTATGTTAAACCTTATACCCTTCAAAAATTGTCACAAAAAATTTCGAATATATCAAAATTAATATACACATTCGTTGTTGTTGGTGTTGTCAAAGTATTCAATCCTCTTTTTGTCACACACCAGCAACACACAAAAAAAAAATCATAATACTCGTGTCTCTTTATGATAAGATATTTGCTGTCTAGACGTGTATACCATTGACAAATATGTTTGCATATTTTTTGTGTGTTATCAAAAAAAAAAAAAAATTCAACTGAAATAATCGATCCAGACTCTACTTAAATTATATACACACCAACACCTTATTAGTCATCGTCTCGTATACGTACATACGATTAAAGTGTATTGGCGGACAAACCTTGAACTAAACAGACATACTTAGTATCTTTATATAAATCACCAAAGGTGATAAATCATAAAAACGATTCCTGTTTTTTCTCTGCATGTGTGTTATGTAATTCCATTTTGACCTAGTGATATATAAAAATCCACAATATGTTTGAACATATATGCTACATACGTACGTACGTAGTAATGAACATAAATTGTATGTAAAAATTATGTTTTGACAGATTCACATACCAAAACAAAACACAATAATGAGAAGAAAGCATATATCTGCATGTACGCACACAAACAAATGGATCCAGGACATAAAAAATGTTCAGCATCCAAATCATCATAACACACTCGCATCCGCATGTGAATCTTATTTTTTCGGGTGAATCTTCATTTCCATCAACAACAATTGCGCAGAGTTACACAAGACCTCAGTGTAGTACAAAAAAATATAAAGGAGATGAAAAATAGACAATACAAAATGCTTATGTATACAGAAAAATAAAAGACGAGAGACAATATTTTCTTGCCGTTGCCTTGTTCAGTCACTGTTGTTGCTGTATTTTGGTGTATTGTATAATCTCTGAATTTGCCTTTGCCTTGTGCACAACAATTCATTGCTCGAACAAAGCGATATGGATAAGAAAGCAAGCAAATTTTATTTTTTTTACATAACGACACAAACAAAACTCTTCTTCTTATATAACTAAGATTTTTGCTTATTTCTTATATTTTTTGGTTCGGTTTTTTTTTTATCGAATTAACCATCTTTAAGAACAGCAAGGAATACAAGACTACGATGGAAAAAATTTACTATATACATAAAAATTTAAGAGAGATATTTTTTTGACACATTTATTACCTATCGTCTCATACTTAAACGCATATAAATTTTTGTAGTTCCTCGCATCGATATATCTCGCTTATGCTAAGAAGAAAATTAATAGCGGATTCATAAACAGATTGGATTGAAAATAATATACGTATTGACAGTACTCGGCATTGATTTATCATTTTCACAAATTTCATATTCTGGTTTTCACATTATACAATTCGATGTCTCAGCGTGATTAGCGTGGAATCAAAGATGCCGGTGGAGTTATACATTAAATTCACATTTACCCCAAAAGTTGTGTTACAACAAAATTGTTTTAAACAAACTTGAAGGAAATATCTAAAATCTCATTGTCAAATAAAGAAACGGTGGGGAAAAATTACTACAGTCTTTCCGTTTGTCACACATTAAAGTTTATTAATTGCAATTAATGCCGTACAGTATAGAATTGTGTCATGATAGCAGTATTACCAATATGGTAAGCAAACTTAATAATCGGAACTAAAATTTTCTAACGTATCTAAACATAATATGCTACCTCGGTTTCGTGAAGTTTCCATGACTTCAACTAGAAAAAATCAAGATGCAAAATCGAGTTAAGAAGCTGAGCTTCAATCCAGTGCTGGTTAATTAATTAATAATCCTTAAAGAGAACATTCTAATAATTTTTATTCATACACTGCATCTAAACTTTAGAGGAACAATGTATTAAAAAATAATTTCAACAAATTTTTTTTAAAACGTTGTATTAAAAAAACCAACCCCACCTCCCGAACAATCATTCTTACTGCCCAGTACCACAATCTTCAACACATAATAATTTATTACACCAAATGCATAAAAACGAGGAAGAAAACGTAAAAAGGCGAGAAATTTGGGATTTGAATTGTAGGATGTTATCGGGATTTTCAATAAATTTTCAACAATTTTACAACATTTTTGTAGTTGAACTAGTTGTGCCGAAGTAATTATCTTCTAAACCACTTTAGTCAAATAATCTGTGCCAAATAATTAATTACGGAATTTTTGATAACATTTGAAACTATTGAAGATACGCTATTATGAAATTTTTCGATAGGGTTTAAATTACGTCAGCTTAGTGTCGAATATCGTTACGAATAATAATGGTTTTGAAAATATCGAACACTATCGACGCTATCGAAAATATCATAATATCCTCCAGAATTTGGATTATACCAATAATTTTGGTCGATTAGGAGGGTGTTATTGGGGTTTTCAGGGTGGATTTAAGTGTGTGAAATTGTCCCAGTATTTCATCCCAGAAAAATAAAAAATGTTATGAGTATGAAGTTTCTAACAAAAAAATAACAGCAATATGTATACGAATCAAATAAGAAAGTTCTAGAAGATTGCATGTGTTAGTGTTTACACTATTAATCACATTGTTGAAAGAGAGAGCACTACGATATTAGAAAGAGATGAACCCTCAAATAAGATATAAATTAAAAATTCATTTCGTCTCTTTCTAATGATAATCAGCTCTATCGCTTTTTTACGTAGAACTCATATTGGATTACGATTTATATGTTGAGTGTTTCATTATTAAATTCAACTTTTCTAAAAATAATTCATCGATATGTAAATAATAGTTTTGATCAAACAATTTAATTTTCAATCGCCAGATTTATGTTTAAATAAAACTCGTTTATTTGCAAAAATAGCTGAAGGGTAATTTCATATTATTTAATTAAGAATTTAATTAAATTTTGGTACAAACTCTACGATATCCGGTCATTCAACGTGCGCCACTCAATTAATTCCATGAACGAGTTTTACTCAAAAAAATCTATCGCTACCTATCCGTTTGGAAACCAAACCAATTTTATTTGAAAGGTTAAGCCTGTAGAAATCATCCGATAATAGTGCCATTTTGGTAATGCTCCGAATAGGTTTCAGTGGTTGACACTTAGGCCATTTTTGGCCCACTGTGATACCACGCATTCACGCCACATCATTAACCCATTCACCTACTCACACAATTACAGTATACCACCTGCACATTGTAAGCTCTATGTCAACCTGTACATTGACATGGACGGTGGGTCGGCGTTGAATTCTGCACTCCATCAGAGGGTCTTAGTTGTGTTTATTAACATCACCGATTGTAATCGATGATGAAAATTTGATTTGCATCTAGCCTCTGATGGGATTCGAACCCAGTACCTCCCGGTCCAAGTGCCGAAGCTTTAACCACTGCACCACTTGTCCGGTAATGCTCCGAATATGTTCTATTTAAAAATGTTGAGGTTCCAATCCGTTTGGTATAAGCTTTACGGTGGTCTGTTATTGGAACTTTAAAATGTGCCATCTATTTTTTTTTTAATAAATGAGTTTTATTTAAACATAAATCTGGCGATAGACTATTTAATTGTTTGAACACATTGATTATTTACATCTTGATGAAACATTAGAACAGAAAAATTGAATTTAATAATCGTATACATATTGCTGTTACGATATTTATTTGTTAGAAACTTCACACTCATGTATTCTTACACTTTAATTTTTACTTTTGGTTTTCCTGAGTTTGTTTTATTTCACTCAAAAATTTATATATGAAATATTTTAACAGTGTACTTACTAATACATACTTGTTTTTGTTAATCGTTAGGAACGGTACTACCATAAAATGTTCATCAGGCAATACTTCTATATCCCATCCCAGGATTTGTAAAGTTTCTATAATAGTTGCCAAGAACCACGATCTCTTCCGATTCCAACATGATACCATCGATTCACATAACCAATGTATACTACCTAAATGCATAAAAGTCAAAAGCCATCCATGTGTGAGTCGTGTTCTTGCTCTACCTATGAATAAAAGTCTAAGATAATCCGTATGCTAGGATTGGCTCTATGGGGTCGTATGTGTAAATGGCCCAACATTTTCAAGAGAACAAGTCTAATTAAAATTAAGAATCCATTTAGTGAGATTAGCTCTATTGCATCCTGGGATGCCCCATTTTTTTTTATAAAATATACATTTAAGATTTTAACATATGGTTCCCAGGAACCTTTATTTAACCAATCCTATTTGATATCGATTGAATATAATATGTACTGCTTACTAATAAAAACCCACGGCCATCCGTATTCTAGGATTCGCTCTATGTGTTGGATTCGTCATATGTGTAAATGACTGAATATATTTTAAGAACACATTGAAACCAGGAGATTTCGGTTAAAAGACTCGTGGTTTCTGGGAACCATTAATTTTAATCAATAATTCAAGCATAAACTATAAACTGAATGCCATTCACATATGACCCACAGGAAGATTTTATTCACTCACGTACTTCACTTAGGCACTCACAACTTTTAATAAAAATACATGAAATTATTTAGACGACAACTTCTCAACAACTGATTTTTAATTTTGGTTAGTACACATTATGTCCAATTGATATTAAATGACATCGGTTACGACACTTTAACTTCCAGGGAACTATTCATTCAAATTTTAAATGTATATTTTATAGTTGGGGAATCCCAGGATATTATAGCACAAATCTCGGACATGATGCCGTATTGAAATCAGAAGAGATTGGTCACGTGGTTCCCGGAAACCATTAATTTAAATCAATAATTCATACGATAACTGAATGGGCCATAAAGATAAGGGCCCATTGTCCCAATCTCAAGTAACGGCGGGTTGCCTCTTCTTTTTAGGTAAAGAAGATAGATATGGAAGGATAAACACTTTAGATTAGTTATTATCATAATTCAGTCATTTCAAAATTTTCTGGGATATGATTAAAAAAATCCTGGGATGGGATATAATTAGTATTTCCTGATAAACATTTTTGATTTTTACAGGGATGAAATGCGGGACAACTTCGTTCACTTTTGGATTTGTTATTTTAATATTAATTATGTCCGAAGCTTTAAAATGGACTTTCTGCTTTAAGCATGACAATTTCTTAACGTATGCGTGTGTATGAGCGTCCAGACTAAATGTCGGTATCCTCTCTACAGCTCAGATTGTTTTCCCATTCAAAATTTCCGATGCAGTAGTTTCTTTCTGAACGGTTCAGTTCTCACGCAGAGATAGAAAATTGGCTTATTGATTGAATCGCCTCCAAAGACCAGGATTTTTTCAGAGAGGGAATCCGTAAATTGCCTGAAAGATGGAGGAAAGTTGTAGTTGCAGATGAAGCATACTTTCAATAAACAATTCTTTCATTTTCTAAACAAACAAATGTATTTTATTTTAATAAAAATATTGTGTCATATTCACACACCCAATATATAAGCCAATTTCGGCCTTGGGAACAGTCTTTATCGCGAACATGATGTTGTTAGTGGTGCAACCTCCATAATAAATAGGAAGTAGACCAAATAAATTTATTTAAAGCATCAGAGGGTGAAAGCAATAAAAGAATCATAAAAACAGTTCCAACGAAATAGGAACATGACGCTGAGATTTGTGAGATTAAGTAAAACAACATATACGAAGCAGATTGAATCATGTAAACGAATGACTTAAATTTAACAAAAAAAAATCGTTATCGAGCACCGCACAAATTCACCTTATTCAGTTCCGATGTCCTATAGAAGATTACCAAATCAGATAATATCGTAACTCATCAACATCGTTTCCTCACATAAAATCGTGCAACTGCATTCAGTCCCCTGCGCTGCGCCAATTTAAGAAAAGGTGCGAGGAGCAACGTTAAACAGTTGGGTGCTAAGAGTTTATGTGATGTTTCATGCGTATTCATCAAAAGTCGACCATCAAGAAGTCCTCACTTGCAACGACATCGAATCCTGCTGCTTAGTGAATAAACTTTCAGAATGATTGTTATGCTTTCGTAGTTTTTTTTTCAAATATGGCTAAAATAAATTTTTATTTAATTTTTGTTTATTGAGTCTAATATGGAACCCTTCAAATATTTATGTTACAATTTAATTTCAATTATCTTAAAAAAATTTTTAAATTTTCAATAAATTAAAAAAAAAAAAAATACACATTTGTAATATACAGGGTGGCCGGGTTTGGGATGCTAATCCGTTAAGGGGTAATTGGTTCTTATATATTTTTTCTGTGTATCAGAGACAAACTATTTGTTTCGATTGTACGTGCATGTATTGTATTATCAACATTTAGGCGTGTAGAAGAAAAGTTATAAATCTGAAACAAATAAATTTTCATTTAAAAGCCCAAAAACTGCAATTGGCATTAGCTTCAACTTGTGTTGGTATATAGATGCTATTGGAAACAACATCGTATATGTGCGAGAACCGTTTCGAACAATGACAATTTTATCGAGTTATTAGCTATTCAAATTTTGATATTTAGCTAGAAATTATCTAGTGTTTTGAATTACAAAATCTTAACTAATTTAAGAAAATTAAAATTAAGACGGCACAGTTCTCTATTTACGATATTATGACGGATGAATCTCAATTCAATCTCACTTAGATCTTAAATAAACCTATAAGAATAAGTTGGTTGCTCTCCGATAAATATTTTGGAAGTTACGTTTAACATTTGTATGTATATTTTTAACCAAATTTTTTAAACACCCTGTTTCTTAAAGGATATCAAATTTTGAGAATAATCCTAGGAAACACCCCATAACGGATTAGCATCCCAAACCTGGACACCGTATATAATAATAAGGAACTCGTTTTATTTAGTTTTATAAGGTGTCCCAGAATTGGACGATGAAACGAAGCAAGGTGATAGGCGACCTCATTTCCAATAAAAGCAGCATAGTATAGTTTTTTTTATTGAAGTCTATGCGATCTCTTTTGGAGCTCAAGGCTCACCGTGGTCTATGCTTTTTACGTCCTTACTTTACGCCTCCGCGTTTATGCTTTTTACGTCCTTACTTTACGCCTCCCGGCCAACTCGAGGACGTGTGGCTATAGAGCCGATTTAAGACCATCTGCACATTGCAAGCTTCATGCCAGCCTATATACTGGCATGGAAGATGGGTTGGCCCATGAGTTTTGCACACCGATAGGGTATCATAGATGTGTTACGTTTTACCACAGATCGTAATCTGTTGGTAAAATTTCACTTTGCATCCTGCCCCTATCGGGATACGAACCCGGTACCTCCCGATCCAAACGCCAAAGCTTTAACCACTGTGCCATTTGGTCGGTTTTTTTTCGAATTGTTGATGGTGCAAAAGTTATTCCACTTTTATTGTTTTTTAGTGAAATCGGATGCGCACCCAACAAAAAATTAATTTAAAAGAAAACCAAGAGTTCTTTTGTTTAACTTTCCTTTTTGATACGATCTAGGATGTACATATGTACAACTGGCCCGAAAAGTAGCCCCAAAAATTTTGTGCTTAATCTGTATTTTCGGGATGGCCCGAAAAATTTAGAAAACCGCACCACATTTAAATTTACTTACAATTTCAAAAAATTAGTCTTTATTCAAAATACGAGTATAATGATATTACGTATAAGTTTCTGAAAAAAAAGATACTAAAACATTTTCCTAAGAGACGGTTTTCACTGGGATTGCCTAAGACTTCGGCCGCTGTCAAGAATTAGTTAGATGTCTGCAATCCAAATAATGTAGCGCCATTTCTGTACGAAATGGAAAGAATATTCGTACCAGTCTCAGTATGTAATGATTTTTAACAAAAAATTTACTAAGTACTTTTAGTAAACCCTCACATACTGAGACTGGCATGAACATTCTTTCCAAATTAAATAAAATTTGTGGTTTACAAAGAAACACAATTTTTAATTCATATTAGTAGTTCTATACAAGCCGCATGTGACTTATTCCCATTGCGAATATGCAGAAATGCATTTAATTTATGGTTTATGTGATGGCAACACCCGGCCTGCGACAAGAGAATATGATCACAGAGTATTTAAATACGTACATCAAATATACAGTGAAGGTGAAGTTACTCGTCCGAGAAGAGATGGAACAGCCGGTTAACTTGTTATAAACAAAGAAAGAGTAACTGGAATGTTGACAGAAATCTCATTTCTCTCAGTTGGAGCACCAATTTGGAATGATCCGTGGGAATGATCCGCGGCTTCCTGATCTCTTTAGGCTTTTTTCTGTGGGGTTGGTTGTATTGTGAGGTTTATGAAAGAGTAAAGAAGAACAAAATATGAACTGGTTTATGCAATAGTAAACGAGACCGAACAGGAGATGCGGCAACGTATAATCGAAGCAACAAATATTATTAAAAATAACGAACGTGCGTTTCGACGGATTAAGCACATTGCGTTTTCGTGGCATTCTGTCAAATGGTAGATACTTCAAACACTTATTATGATATTTAAAATTAATAAAAAAAAAATTATTTTATTCATTTTGTTTTATTTCTGGCAAAGCATCGAAATTTTTGTAAGTGCATATTTTAATAAACACGACTTACTTTGTGAAAAAATAGATAAAAAACATTCTATTGTGAATAGCCCGGTGTGTGATACCATTTTAAAATCTACAGTAGTGTCGCATATTTTTTTGACTGTGGGTCAACTTTCTGTAGTATATTGTTTTCCAGCTGCATCTTAAACACTAACAAACATTTTTGGGAAACAAAAAGAATTTACAAAACCATTGTTTTTATTTTACAGAAGATAATACAGCTTATAAAAATGATTTTATTGGAAAGCCACACTCTCCTAGATCGTAAGAAATTTAAACAAAAGGACTTCTGCACGCGATTTCACTAAAAAACAATAAAAGTGGAATAACTTTTGCACCATCAACAATTCGAAAAAACTTTACTTGACTGCTTTTGTTGGAAACGTGTGATCGTCCAATTCCGGGACACCCTGTATAGTGATCAAGTTAATAAAAATTAGTTCTTATTATAACAAATTTTATTTGATAATGTTTTAATTTACTAAATAACCAATTTCAACCACAATAATTTGGCATGATCATTTTCCAGGCTATTTGTCATATAAACAAATTTTCATTATTCACTAGCATAGAAAAGGCATTTTATTATTCAATATCTATTATAGGTTGCGTGTCTAAGGCTAATAATCAAATTTGGTTTGTAGTGTAGTGTACATAGTCGTAGTTTAACCCAACAATTTTTGAAATTTAAAAGTCCCTAAATTTGGAAGAAAACACAATCACGTTCATTTTTGTTAATAAATATTGGCATCATTATTTTTTTACGACTCACTATACAAAAATATCTTCTGTTTGCTGCAGCACTTCCAGCAAGAACATTTTTTCTCTAGTGATGAACCATTTCTTAACGTTAAGTTTCGTCTCATGTTCCTAGTTTTTGATTGCACGACGATTCTTAAAATTTCAATTTAAATTTATATTTTTAATGAACTTCTGTTTTTCAAAAGCAATTTTGATACACCAGGTTGTGAAATTTTCTAACGTAGATGCTTAACATTACGCAGAATAATTTTCTCGAATACAGCCTCACAAAAAATTATTTTACATATGACGTAAACGTATAATATTACGCTCGTACGTTTTATACGTATGTACGATATATTAACCTAGAAATTTACTAAATTCTTATTCTTCATTTCACGATATTATATATATTTACCTAGATACACCAGCTATAGATAAATTCATATACGAGCATAATTTTCTGGAAGGTTAAATATTAATTTCCCAGGTGAGTATTACTCGTATATAGTCGTATTATTATTTTATTTTCTATTTTTGTTCCCTTTATAATATTAATTTTTTTTAATATCTCCGTAATATGTACGAGTACGACTATTTTTTTTAAACAATTTAATTTATATATTCTTAAATATTTTCTTAAAAATTTGTATCATTTTGTTAAAAAAATATAATATTGTCTTATAGCTGGAAATATCTCAACTGTAGCTATATAGCCGTATTTATATGTGTCTTTATGCTACATAACAAAAGTGAATTAATTTCAAAAATTAATGGAAAATAAATAACAATATTTTATGAAGTTTTATTTTTAAATATTTTAGAATAAAGATATATTTTCTTATAAAGGGGAAATATTATATCTCGAAGAGTTTTCTAATCCATGGGCATATTATTTTTCATTTATTTTAAAATGTCGGGGGATTTAAATTATGAGTTGGGATTTTTTTTTTTTTTTGAAATTGGAAATTAATATTCTTAATCTATTAAATCCCTCCATTAATTAAATGCCTATATATGTATGTAAAAATTCAATATTCACAAACAAGCAATATATATAATTAGACCAAATAGCTTATAATTCCACCCTTGATCCCCGGTTTAAAATAAATTCTGTGATAAATTAGACGATCATAGTCTGTGTCGGGCACAAATGGCAGTTGCCTCTTTAATTCTAAATACAATAATTAAAAAATAAATGATGTTTGGATTTAACTAAAACACAGAAAAATAATTTTAATGGCCGTGAGCATGACTTTATTTGAAAAATAATTGTATGCCATTAATGTTTGAATATAATTTCGAACATGTGGCTGTCGCGACTGGCACCTACATGACGTAATCTTGAGGTTCAATTTTTGATCACTCTTCAAAGCAGTTCTGGCCGTATTTCGATAATAACCGGTCGAATTTTGGCTTCCAAATGTTCAATAGTCACTCGGCTAATCAGCATAGAAAGTGACTTCACATAAACCCAAGAAAAATAGGCCAGCGGTGTTAAATCACACAAACTCTGTAAACAAATTTTTTCGAATTAACTGCTCATCACAATCGACTCGCTAAATACCCCTCGCGCACTATGTGGAACATTTCGCACCATCCACAACTAGACATATAATTAAAGCAAAACTCAAGAATGAACATAAAGCAACATGTTACAAAATCGAGCAATAATGTGATCTACATCACATGATCTACATGACGCAACATCTAGAAACATTCCACACAAGATTCAACTTTGTACAATAAGACGCAGCATAGTGAAATATCACACAACACCCCTTAACCACAATCAACTTGGTACAACGTTACGCAATATGGTGGAATATAGCGCAACATGGTGCAATAAAACTCAACATGATGCAACATCCCGCAGCATGGTGCTCATAACGCAAGATGGTCTAACATCAAGGTGTAAAATCTCAACAAATGCAACATCACGCAGCATAGTGTAAAAACGTCTTCTCCAAAGAACTTCTAAATCAATTTTCCGGAAACGGAATATCGTTCAAGACGGTTCGGACAATCGTTCCAAGAAGGTTCAATTATAGAACATCCATCAAATTTCCAGAACATCCATGAATAAGACCTATCGGAATCGATTCCTAGTACGCGAAAATTCCTTCTCACCTTAACGTTCAATCTAAAATTTTTCTCAAAAAATGCGACCCAAGTCAAACCAGACGAAACCCTAAGCGGATTGTTTCAGGAGCAGGACTCAACACAATCCATTTCTGTCATTAAAAACTCCTATCACCCCCATTTTTAACAAAATCTTTCGGAAATTGTTTTTGAATAATTTTTCCCGAATTTAAACCAACCGAAATCGAAAACGCCTGAAACGCCTGAAATCTCTTTTTACCAATTTTTATTAAAACTGTGCTAGCCGTAAAAAATTTAATAATGGAATCCTGCCTCCACCGGATACTCCCCAAATGACTTTTCCCGAAATCAAGACCAATCTCAGTATATTGATTTTGGTAATCTAAACAAACCCTTAGTAATTTTTACGAAAATTGTGTAAGCCGAAAAAATAAAGAAAGGGAGTGTGATCGCATTTTTCTTGATTAGGACCCATCACAATCGAAACCTGGTACTCGATAACCGCCCTTTGTTACTCGAAAAACACGCCTCAGCAATTTTCAACAAAGTTCATTGAGCTGAAAAAAGTATGGAAGGGACCTGGGCCCCACCGGAGAAACCCTAAACAATTTTCCCCAAAACCAAGATCCAACCGGATACCGGATGCTGGATGCCGGATGACGGAGATAGAGATAGAGAAACTCGAGGTGCATAAATAAATAAATATTATACAAAAATTTAGGTTTTTGGTCAAAAATCGAACTTTACTCCAAAATTTTGAAAATTGATGTGAAATGTGATACTATTGCAAATTAAATTTAGAATAGTTTAGTTTATAATCGGATCATATTTCACATAGTATGTAGATACTTTTCAAAATATTTGCAAAAATCGAAAATGCTTTATGGAAGCTGCCACCTCCGGTGGACCGACCTCGCATACAAATCACTGGAATCTCGAAATTTATGGAAAAAGCATAAGTAAAAAGTTTCATCCCGATCAATCAATTTATATATATATATATATATATATATATATATATATATATATATATATATATGGACTGTACAGGAACCAACATTTTATCAATCCGTAACAATGTAAAGCGACCTAAATTTTAGTTAAAAAAATTTTCTCGCAAAATTTGCGAATTTCGTTTAAATTTTGGAATTGTAACCTGGGCCGGTATTATTGCAAAATTAATTAAGAATCTGTTAGTACATAACCAATTCTCTCGTAAAAAATATTGCTTTGAATGGGAATAGGAAGTATCATGATGTAAATATAAAATGTAAAGCGTCTTTTAACTGGTGCTGATAGTGTATTTTTTTTATTTGAATCGTAGGATGAAAGTCTGGGATAACTTGAGGGCGGACCAAAATACCCTATCGTGCAAACAAATCTACCCCTTCACACGTTTAGTGTTTTCCTGTGCAATAAAAAAAAGTTTATCTCGTTTTAAATTGTGACGCAGAGATACAAACTCATGATTAAATTTATTTATTTTTGTTCAATAAGGAAAGTTTTGCTTATTTTTTTGATATTTAACTTTTTACAAAAATTCAAATTTTGTTTTGTGAGTTCGTTTTAGAGAAATAAAAAACATAACGATTATCAGCTTTTGTACTTCATTTCTAAGTGTGTCTAATTTTTCCCGGCAAAGCACTCAAAATATGAAGCTTAAGCTATAAAGGGTAGTCCATCTAACGTTTGTAATTTAATTTGGCTCTAGTTCTCGGTAACGCTCCCGTGTAATAAAAAACGGTTATGCTCCCCTGTTTCGAAAAAATGGAGCAGCAAACCGTCACTCGTGCACCGTTACACCCGAGGTTCTTCTGCGAAATTCTCATTCCAGAACTGCGTGAAATGTTCAATTCTTGAATACGAGTTGATAATGATGGATGCTCAGACACATTCTGAGCAACAGCTTCAATGTTGTCGGCGGTACGTGCTGTAAATGCACGTGCACGTGTCGGGTTATCCAATAAAATCAGTTTCACGAACTCGTTTCACAAATTGATCCACAAATTGTCTTGTAGGCAATTCATTTCTTACGCAGTTTAGGTAGAAGACGCACCACTTTGAAAGAAAGTTTTCAATATTTCCCAATTTTGTTCAAGCGTAAAGTGACCCATTTCGTAAACGTCTAACATTATACTAATTTTCTGTCATAACACGAAAGACGTTTTAATTTAAAGTAGAATATTCTAATTTAAACGCAAGCGTTTTTCCGCACGTCTGTTCCCAGCAATAAACCGATTACGAGTGATAATTTTTGAATTTTCTGAAAAATACTGAAAATGGCACGAAAGTATCTAAGTACTTTTTATACAGCCAGTGTATTGAAAAAAGTACTCGGCAATATCATGCCCGGAGTGCCCTCTAAAACTTTTTTAAGTGCCTCACATTCTTCATAAGTGTCCGAAAGGCACTAAAGTACTTCTTTTGACAGCACTGCTCATAATATATGTATCTACCCCAAAAGAAGAAAATTAACTACCTCCATTTTTAACCCCTGTCCCGTCCCCAGGGTCATTGTGTAAAAATACACACAACCTTTGCAAAACACGAGAACCTCCACAAGTTCTTTCTTGTCAGTTTGGTTTCGTACTGATAAAAAGTTGGTATACTCATCAAGTCGCAACGACCAAACTAAAAAAAATCAGATCTTGATTTATACTATAGTATAACAAAAGAACACATCGATTTGACGAATTATATCACATTAAACAAAATAATCTCTACGCGTTGTATATTCTTATTCGCAGATTTCTTATTTGCCATATTTATCTCCAATAATATCCTACATAGTAATTATGAAATATTTTTGGAAATGTAATTTTCATACACAATGTCGCAAAACTCTATAAGATACTTAAAATTACATATACAGGTTACTAATCTCTATATAAAATAAAAACTTTTTCAGTATATTCAGTGGAGTTCTTTAAGTTACATACTGGTTTACTGAATATTCCGTCACTTGTTATAGAAGCAAAATTTTTACATAAATGATGTAAATATTTTACCACTAAATGTGTGTAAATTTGCATAAATCACGTAAAATATTTTTACTGTGTATAGTTAGTAGTATCGAAGTGATAAGTCAAGTTAAACGAAATGCACACGAAAGTATATAAATCCTGAAGCTAGGTCTTTGAAAGACTTCACTTAAAATAGTATAGCAAAATAACGCAAAGAAAACGGAAAACAAAAACCGAGTAATAATCTGGGTTATTGAAAACCGAATAAACATCATTAGCTTCTAACCCGATGGACCATGATTTATTAGTGACCATGAACATATTCGTTCCATTCCTTCATCGTCTGTATTTTCGTTTTAGTTTTTTGTAAAGCTTAGATAAAGATTAAGAAAAATTGGTCTAGACTAAACTTTCTTACTCGTACAAGCAGCACAATTTATTTGTGAAATCTTGCAGTAAAATCTTTTAAATTTCATAATCAATTTTCATTTTTCCCAAAACGATTTTTGTTTTTTAATGTTGAACATTATTCAGTGAAGAATAATTTATAGACACTTACTTCGTGGCGGAAAACAAGGTATAAACAAAAATGTATTTAATTAAAGTAAATTAATTTGGTGCTTTTTTAATTAACTTACTCGTAAAAGTTTTCTATTATGGAGGTTCTATAAATTTGGAAAGGGTTGGATAAGAGACTGCCTTCTTTATAACAAATTAACAATATGGATAAATATAATCAGAAATTCTGATTGTCCAAAAATGTAAAGTACTGCCTTAATCATCTTCAGGCACATTAAGTTTCTTTTTAAAAAAAATCTTGTAACGACAACTAAATATACGTAAGAAATCAATGCCCTGTCAAGAAATATTAAAACCAAACAGATACGAAACGCCTATAACTCATTCATCTAAATGAGAAAAAGTATCAACATTATTTAATGAATCATAAATTAAAAAAATATTAAATTGAATACAGCCGCGCGAGAAACGACTTAAAAGTTAAAAGAAAACCAAAAAGACACGAATTTGATGCTTTGGTGGTCATATTTTATTGACATTTAATAGACTTCGATAAAAAAAATATGCTTTCTTATGTGCAAGACATAATGAAATTCTGTTCAGTGTCAATATCGTAATCGTACGGTTATTTAAGAATTTCTAAGTTTTGTATACACACAGGAGGAGGAGTATCACTCAAATCAATTTCAAATATGTATTTCATGTCAATCACTTTAAGTATAAGAATATCGTGTTGTATTATGAACCATCCATTACCGTTAATTGAAAGTCATTTGTATTTTTTATGTATCTAGAATTTTTCAACATTTGCGTCTATCTATTTATGGTTGTGACACTCAAGTGGAAATTATGAATAAATTTATCATTATGGTTTAATGGTTTGCCACTAATCATAAATAATAAAGTGAAATTTTTTTGATGAGTGAATTCAGATTTTGCATTTTATACGGTACAGATTTGTACGTATGCGGCGATTTAATGTAATTCGGTGGGACGAGATTTATTGATATTTTTATTTTATTTTAAGCACCGTATAATTATATCGTAAAAGAATTTAATGTCAACATATTATACTATACGATTACCAGACGTTCACAACCCTTAACTTATAATTGACCTATATTTCAATCGAATGGATTTTGTCTCATTTTTTTTAATTTTCGCGTATTCGGTGAAAATTTAATCTATTTATTATACATACTATTCCGTCCTTCTTTCTGAAGATATTGAAATATTATCGGAAGTAAACTGAGGTCGAAAGTATCGTTCCTGATATGACGTAATAAAACTGAGTGATTTTATTGAAATCCAACCTATAATTTATAAAGTTAATATTCATGAATTTGGATTATGGTTGTTCACGGTGTTCAAATATAAAATCCATGTCTCGAAATGGAAGAGTGCAGTGCTTTGCTAATCAAGGACCACCAGATTTTAATTGAATTTTTAATTTATAAATTTAGTTTATTTTTTTCGTCTATTCTGACCCACGAATTTTTGGAAGTAACGAGCGATTTTTTTCAGTTTTTTACGATATTGGTAGTGATGATAATACAAAAAATTACCTATAAGGATTTCTACAAAATAGTTTGATACATTGTTGGCAGGTGACCAACTTATTGTGAATTTGCTTTTATCGAAACGCCAAACATTATCGAAACAACACAACAAAGATAACGTTATGACGCTGTCTCACGGTTCTATTCCAGAAAATAAAAATATTATAGGCAGCACTAATCAATAAAAGACCCAGTTGCTCAGTGTGTGAAGTTAGCCTAGCCCTTATTCGTTTAAATTGATTCCAAATAAATAGTTTTTAGTGAAGTTAGTAAGTTTCGGGGATGGACCGCTATTTATTGGAAATAACTTTACATATACCAAAATAAAATTTGCTCTTTTCAAAACGAATCATAACCATGGGTCCTTTATATTTTTTAAATTCGTATTTGAATAAAAATTTCATTTACAAAACTATGTGGGTTTGAGGTGGTCACACGCATGCCTTGCTTTAGGAAAATTATAAAAAAATCGTTCCCGACCAACTTAGCAAAATTCGGCAGCTTATTAAGTTTTTTTTCTACTTGTATCAAACGCGCCATGGTGACCTTTTCTGAGCAGCCCAAAGAGTTAGCAAAATATAATTCAATGTCAAAAGGATTGTCTTGACTACGTAGCGGCCAGATTTGAGACGTTTGTGACTGGCTGCGAATATTTTCTCACACTCTAGTTCTTTTTCTGTGAATGCTCGTTTACGTATCTTACCCTTTTACTTTTAGGAAAATTAAAATAAATCTTTTCGTGGCAACTTAGAGCAATTTGCCCATAGGTCAAATATGCGCATTCGTATTTGAACGGAAATTACATTTAATCGCTGTTAAGTCGTATACTTCGAGCATCACTCGTAGATTATGCGTGGGATACAACTATTTGTGATCGTCATTCACAGATACCTTTGACTAGTGTCATGTGACCTTGCTCTAGGATCTCTTGCATAAACTTCTTCTAGCTCTTACTGAATTCTGGGGATGTGATGAATTTTCTTTAAATGGCTAAACACCTTCGTTGTGCTCCATGCTATATCAGTTACCTAATTGTAGTATTTGATGTTTAAATAGCAGACTGATACAAAATCTCCCATTGGCTTCTCGTGTAGTTGTTTCTTTATAATGCGTTTCACACCATTGAATCACTAGGGTTTGGCAAAAATTGACTAGGTTATGATAGGTTATGTTAGCTGTTCCAATTGCACGTATGTATAGTCTCTACGGGATCGGATTTTAGTGTGCCTGCGACCAATCAATAAAATTTTGAGTTCTGCAGCGAGAGCATACTAGAAACTGTTTGTCTTTTCAGACTCAATAGTTTGAAGAACGTATCATCACCTACCAATATATCTGTCTCATTATAGTTATGGTAGTCGGGATGTGCCAACCTAAGTGACTTTAAAATTAGATAGTTTGCGATTGAATGCCAGGAAGTTCGCAAGTCTTTCTTTATAATTTAGTTCTGCCATTACTCGATTGGTTCCAACTATCTTTATAAGTTGACAATAAAGGTCTAATAATAAACCATTTACCAACATGCCTTCCGAAAACGATGGCTTGCTTAGACCGAGAAGCAATACTAAATGACTTAGAACTAGCCGATTCGCGTTTTAACATACCGGGTTCTATCGATTATTGATCGGAGCAGACAAGTTTTTTGAGATTTTAAAAGATGAGCAACAACGACGAGGCTCATTGGTATTAAGCAAAACCATTTTTGACTGGTTAATCTCAGGTCAACCGCGAACCGCCAATCGAGAGACGACTGAAGCATTCAAAATTCAAACTAAAGATGCATCGAGATACGGAGATATTGAGAAATAGACGAGATGCCAACTATAGTGATAAAATGAATGAGGAAGATATAGAATCCGAACAGTTTTTCGTGGACACACGAGAGAAGAGGCGATGGGTGATACGTTGTAAAACTACCGTCTAAGGATTGTACAGAGTTAGGAGACTTTCGTCAAATGGCGACAAACCGTTTCCGATCGATCGGACGGACGCAAGTTTTTATCCAATCCGATGTTACGCGACGCATATGTAAAGCAGATCAGAGAGTATATAAGTTTGGGACATATGCAAGAGCTGCCACAGACGTCCTATAATGCCGCCGACAGTTATTATTTACCACACCGCTCTGTAGTGACGGAAAATGGTGACACGACGAAATTGAGATTGGTATTCGGCGGTTCGGCAAGGTCGTATAATGGTATTTCGTTAAACGATAGACTACTCGTTGGCCCTACCATATAACCAACATTATGGGAAATCGTGTTACGATTTCGCGCACACAGAATTATCTTGGTCGCCGACATAGAAAAAATATGCGAGAGAAAACTTAATATCGACATTAATGAGAGGAGGTTTGCAATTGACGAAATGACGATCGAGTGTTGCTGAATTATCTGAGGAGGCAAATGAAATTGCGGTGAGTGACTTAGGGGATGATAGCTTATCTACGATTAAAACTCTTGGTCTACAGTGGCATCAAGGGAAGGATACATTCACGTTTAAGGTACTGGCAGAGATAGATGGTAGGATTAACAAACGAAAAATAATATCAGAATTCTCACGACTGTTCGATCCACTTGGGTTTTTATCTCCATCTAAAATCCTGTTTCAAAAACTATGGCTCATCAAGGTAATTGGGATGCTACATTACCAATTGAAATGGATGAAGAATATAGGAGAATATGGGGTCAATTCGCACACTTCCAAAAAATCAACATACCAAGATTAGTAGAGTACAGCGGGAAGTTTCAAGTCGACGAATTCTCAGATGCGAGTGAAGCAGCTTACTGTGCAGTAATATACATTCGAGCGGAGATGGAGGGGGTGGTGTAATCACAAGCCAGTTGTTGACGTCCAAAACGAAAGTGGCAGACATTTACTGCCAACCAAACGTGCGAAATACTTGATGGCATTCCTCGAAAACAATGGACGCAATGGGTTTTATGCTGAGAGCAAAGAAGAGGACGAATCCTGGATGCGGATTACAATTACAATGCCAAACACCCGATGATACTCCCACACCAACATATATTCACGGCCAGAGTAGTATGAGACACACGTAATCTCAAATCTACATTCTGGACCTACTCTAACAGCAAGTTTGATAAGACAGAGATATTGGATAATAAAGGGCCCCAGCAAAATATGCGATTTATTGAACCAGTGCATCGTTTGTGAGAGATATGCCGCCACAACCAATATGCAACAGCGTCACAAATGGAGAAGGGAACACGAGACGAACAAGGTTGGTGATATTGTTCTGATAAAGAAAGATCATATTCTCGTCGCAGATGGCCGCTTGGTCGAATCATAAAGGTGCACCCCGGTGAAGATGATTTGGTGAGAGCGGCAACGGTCAAACCAGCGACGAATATTATACATCGTCCCATGGTGAAGCTGTGCAAATTGTCAGTGAGTTGATCCATAACTCGTCAATTGTTTACAACAAACAAAAAACAAATCTAGTTGTATAAGGCGACAATTCTTCAATATGGGTTAAATGATTGTTGATCGTGATGGACCAAATCGGAGATGAAAATGTTGAGCTACATACAACCACTTTAAAAGAATCTAGTGAGGAGTAACAAATATTGTACACGGAAAAAAAATATAGGAGCCATTTCAAAAAAATATAGGAGCCCACAGGATTGTTGCCTGTTATAGAAAAGGTTTCCATGCCATATTATAAAAAAGTACTATAATCAAAGTTAATATACAATAGTGCTACTTGAATTAATTACCACAATAACTATAAAATACACTATTATGTTAAGGAATATTTGCCATTTTAGAAATTGGTGTTTTCCTTTTAGTATGAAAAAAATGTAATTACGATTAATAATGTATTCCTTAATACTGACAATATTTTTAATATATTTGTGTGACGCCTTCAAAGATTATCGGTTTAATTTACATGAGTTTTTAGATTGCTTTCTATATAAATCGTAATGCTATTTAGGTGGTATAGCTATGTAATATTGGTGCACTTCACATGAGCTATAACACTATCATTCATAAATACCGACATGTTGTATATTATTTATAGAAATTCTTACCATTTTAGAATGATCTTGCATAATTCGTATAGGAAAACGTTCATTGAAATTTAGTAATTGCTGCTAGAGAATTGGTAATTTCTCTAAAATACTTTTGAATTAATTGCAATGTTTTTTGGGTCAATTGTTACGAGACATAACACTAATTCCTATAAATATCACAATATGTACCATTTGGCAAGATTTATGCAACAGTTTAGTGTAACATGCTTTCCAATATTTTTTAATTTAATTCACCTTTTTCAATGGCATATTTTACCATAACTTAGAGTAAACTTCTTGTTTTCTGTATAATAATATTTATTATTTTAAATAAAACCAATTTATATTTATTTATGATGAATTAATATTTTATTTATAAAAATAGAAATTAATAGTTCACAAAAGTAAAATAAAAAATTTAAAAATTATTATTCGAGTTCAATATAATTCAGATAAGAATATAAATAATATTATCACATTGTACTTATTAAAGCAAAATTATTACAATTTCAACTAAATCTTCATATTAATTAAATTATAATATTTTGTATAATATTTTTATTTTTTAATAATATTTTTTAATTTTTTTATTAAAATTAAATTCTTGTAAAAAAACTATCAACTAATAAGTAATTAAATAACGTTATGTACTTATGAAACTAAATACAATATGTTTTTAATTTTGATACGTTTAATTTTGATACGTTTAAGCTTATAAATCATTTAGTGAATGGGCTTCATTAACATTACAATCTAAAAAAACGAAATTATCAATTCCCGCATTTTATCTTGCACAACATAAGCGTACTTTTGAAAATCAAAATATTGTATTTCATATCGATTTTCAACTATCGATAATATGGTATTTTATTAAATAAAAAATCCTTTAATCCTAAAAAATTTTGATTCGACACTACTATTTAATTGAATAATTCTATTAATCTTTTATTTTTTTAAATTTTTAAAACCTGTGGCTTGTCCAAATTTACGTTAATCTACTTCTATATTTTAACTTTTGGCATTAGCTAAAGCAAGCCTTTAAGCAATCGTTTTTCAAATATTTCGTTTTTCAATAATTTGTACTTCTGCTAAAATCGCGTACTCGAAAATTGCTTCAAGGGACCCATCTTTATCATTACCTAAGGGTAATGGCATACAAAATGATGTGTAGGACAAAGCTGCAATTTAAGAATGTGTTGAAACAAGAGACATCGTGACAATTCTGTGTTCTGGTTTTCAGCATTTTACAAACGCCCGAAGTTTTACGGCAGAGGCTAGAATAGAAAAAATTATTATAAACATTTAATAATAATATAAGCAGTTTCATTTGATTTATAATCTATGTGTATATTTTTGTCTTACCTACTTATCTTTGCCAAAACATGGAAATATGAAAATTAAGATTTTTATTGGTAATTGGAACTCTGATTCTCTCTAAGCAAGACTCTATAAAGTAATAAAAGATATAATGCTTACCAATAAATATTAAAAATAATTCGTTTGATAATTTTATTTAATTATAGTTTTCCTAAGTTGCGTCTAACCAACTGAACCGAAAAAATTAAATTTGCACTAATCTTAAAAAAAACGGGAAAGGTTCAGAGCCGTTCTTTATAAGCCTTTTTGTTGCCTATAAATCGCAAACCACCACAAGTAAACATTATTACCACCCCTCACCCAATACCCAATTCAAACCCCCAAAACCAATCTCATCCGCACCACCAATATCATCACTCTTTAACACCTCCAAACCTACTACCACACACACACCATCCACACAAACTCTCATCCACCAAATCCCAAATTCCCATGCCAAACCCAAAAAACCTCATCCAACCGCCCTCCACTTCCTATACCACCACTCCTACCACCCCCATATTCACACCACTCACACAAACCCACATCCACACGAAATATATTTTTATTCCACATTTACCACACTCAATACGTGGACACAGATGGACACACGGCAAACCGAAACCATATAGCATTTTTTTAAACAAAAATGCTAAAAAATGTAAGCAGCACGAAATAAAATTATAAATTTAATTGTCATTTTTGCAAATTAATTAATTGAATAAATAATGATTAAATTCGATAAAATAGAATAACCTACTGAAAGGGTTGATTAAAATTTGTATTGTTGCTTCGAATAAAAACACAAGGCCGGTGAACAGAAAATAACGGCCGGTTAGTTGTTGTCGCCAGTTAAATGTTTTATTCCATGGAAATATTTAACGATTAGTTAAAATGTTATTCAATCAAAATTGGCCATTTAAATATTTTTTTATACAAAAACAGATTTCATATAAAACAACTGGCGCACAATTAACCGGCAACAATGCATCAAATGTAGCATATTATCATAGAAAAATAAGTTTAACATAGATTTCTCATTTGTATAAAACGAATGAAATTCCAATGTCTTGATTGTATTTGTGACTTTACATTGCGCACAATGTGAAATCACAAATACAATCATGACATTGGAATTTCATTTTTATCTCTCGTTTTATACAAATGAGAAATCTATGGTAAACTTATTTTTCTATGATATTATTACGAAAACATGTTTAATTCTCTTTAATTTCACATAAGTCATGCATAATTTTAAACATTGGAAAATCTTTGTACAGCACTTTGTGTGTGGAAATTATACAACATTCAATGATGCCATTTTGTAAGATGACTTGTTCAGTTTCTACCGATTTCGATATAATTTTAACGCAATTTGCGACCACTGTTTTATTAATATACAAGACTTTACACAATTTAACTATAGAGTTTTACACAATCATACTGAACGAATTATAAATTGATCCCCGTATATAATATGACCACATTTCTTATGGTAATATAGTAGCAAAACATTTATGGGTTTTTTGTTTTTAATTAATTAATTTTTACACAACACTATTACACTTAAATAATTACTTACCAATAAATAAATGCGGGTGATGTTGTAGGTCTCAGTTCTCTAACAAGTCACTAATATATTTACCGCCCATATTTCGGAAAAACCACGTTATACAAATTTCTTCAATTTTTAATAAAAACTATTTATTTATCTGACTATCCGTATGGTAAGTAAGCTCGATCCTGAATATAAACTTAGTTGAGAAATTTGAGAATCATTACAAGAAAGTTATATATGAATATTATCTACATTTTATATTATACATTACCTTATGCATAGTACTGGTTCCTATATAACAAGCACACTACCTCTCACAAAGAGAAAACAATAATTTTGTACCGTTTTTACGTCGAAAATTAAGGAAATGCTCTCTAATTTTTCGATTTTTATAGAAAACATTCCTATGTTAAATATTTATTACAACTATATTTATAGAATTTTTTTTCTATAATGATTTTTCTCTATTTTGTGGTAAATATTTCCTTATATATGGTAGCGAGTCCTATAGGATAATGATCACTGAGAGAAATCAATTATTTTTTAAAACAAATTAGTAGAAGTAATTCTACAAAAATGCAATTGATTAAAGGATATATTTCTATATTATGTAACAATTAGTTCAAATAAAATGGCAATTGTTTTTTCTATATTTTGTTGTGCACATGGCTTATTAGATAGTAAGGATTCCTAGGTTATTATTGATTTCTAGTTCATAGATACGAAATGAAACAGTGTTCTATAAAATAATAGAAATTTTTCAATACAAAAATAATTTCCTATATAAAACATTTCTATATTATGGGTTAGTTGACCCGTAAAATAGAACTGATTCCCATATTGCATTTACCACTATGCTAAATGGAACGTAAATATATGCAAATAGTTAATTGTATGAAGTTTATAGTACAGGTTGTCACAATAAGATTTCCGTTAATACATATATAGGAAATAAATCAGTAATTATTTTTCTCCGTGTATTGTAGGTCTTTGCTTCAAACTTAATCGAATATTTTGTTTAGATCAAATATTGGTTGACACACCTGTACAACTACGGAGCATTTCATGTCCTTTACAGGAAGATATTCCTGTTTTAATCAATTGTAAGGCAATTAAATCAAATGATCATTCCGGACAAGGCAAGTACCAAGAAAATATATATTCCGTATAGTTGAATTTTATGATCTCAGATACGTTTTTCGTTTCAGACACAGGAGTTTCTCAAATAGAGCCAAACCTTAACTTGAAATTAAGATTTAAGCGTGTAGGTCCTACAAACTATAGAGCAGAACCTCATCAGATGAAGATCCATTTTCTGGAGACAACAGTGATGACTATGTCCCACCTGCGGAAATTAGTTCTTCTGAAACGTTCTGAGAATAACCGTTCAGATAACAGAATGGCAAGCTGTCATGACAATGCTGACGACCCAATGAATGTTAGTATTAACTCTCTTAAAAACGGTGAATGTTCTGCATTAAAAAAACAGAGAAATCCTGACGAATGGAAAAATAACAAAAAAAAAATTTTGTAAAATTCTGGTAAGAAACATCTATCAACACGTGGCAATATACTAGAGTCAAGAAAAATGGGTCCACCATGCAAATGCAGACCTAACAAACTGACACTAAATGAAAGACAATCTCTGTTTCGAGAATATTGGGCACTAGCATCATTTCTTCGGTGTACAAGAGGGACGATGAACTCTGTTCAGCCTAAAAGACAAAACTGCGCATTTTTTTCAAGCAAGAAGATGAAAAATTCGAGTCTTTTCTAAATGAATACTCTAAGAATAAAAGCGCGCACTGTTCGAACGGTCATGGATGCAACATTTGGCAGTATTGGAGCAATACCTGATGACAAACGTGAAAGACAATCTCTGTTTCGAGAATATTGGGCACTAGCATCATTTCTTCGGTGTACAAGAGGGACGATGAACTCTGTTCAGCCTAGAAGATAAAACTGCGCATTTTTTTCAAGCAAGAAGATGAAAAATTCGAGTCTTTTCTAAATGAATACTCTAAGAATAAAAGCGCGCACTGTTCAAACGGTCATGGATGCAACATTTGGCAGTATTGGAGCAATACCTGATGACAAACGTGGCAAGCATAATAATCATTCCAAACTAGACTAAGAACTTTCCGATTCAGTACGCGAGCATATAAATTCTATACCTTGAATGGAAAGTCATTATGTACGATCTAGCACGAGTCGAGAATTTATAGATGGTGGACTAACCGTAGTAGAGATGCCTCGAAATTATGAATCTAAGTTGAATGATAAACCAGCAGCAAATTATGATGCGTATTCGTACATATTCAATAATGAATTCAACATTTTATTTCACGTTCCTAAAAAGGATCAGTATGACCAATGTGAAGCTTTTAAGAATGTAACTGGAGATAGAGCAGAATATAAAAAGATCAAGAAAATCAGGGCCGATGTACGTTCCAGATCAGTACGTTTCGCTTATTCGTTCGGCAAAAACAAGGAGCGCCATTTCAAGTAACCGAATTAACATTTAGCGACTTCTACGACTTAAAATCTTTATGGAAAAAAAATAAACGGCGATCAAATAAAGACGTCCCTTATTAAGGTGGTGTAATGCAAAAAGGAGAGTAATACTTACCGTAATAAACTAAACTATACCTACCGTAAACCGCTATGACGATGACTGGATTGCAACTCCAATTAAACTTGGAAGTCGATCCAGTAATAATAATACTATTCATATTAGTAAAATTTGTCTTAAACCTATTTATAAATTGAAGATTATAATTTCGGGAAGAAAAAAGGAGTATTTATTAAAAATATTAAAGACCAACATAATTCCAAAGTATTATGAAAATTTCTATAAAAAATTGTTCTAATTTGTTTTTATATTTTTTTGAAATAATATACTTGAATTTGAATTGAAACAGTAGTAGAAAATATACTACCATTACAATAAATTGAATTAAGCTAATTGTTTTAATTAAAAATTTCTTGCGATTCCCTAGAATAACAAAGGCACAACTGAGGAACCTCTATCCATTAAACCCCTCTAACAGAGTCATTCGCCGATTCTGTCGAAGAACTCAATTGCGCGTTTAGGCGGAGAAATTAAGAAAACTAATATAAATGTTCAAAATATTATAATGTAAGGTGATAATTTTTAACTTTGAAATTTTGTAATTTTGTGTATTTACAATTATGCCGTTGTTACTCCGGACAGACGATATATTGATTGATATCTGTTTGTATATTGATATTTCCAATTTATGTTACCAATTTTCAGTATAAATTTTCAGTTATTTTATAGCTATAAGTAAATACAACAATACATTTTCGTTAACTCAATTGTTTAACTCATGTTTAACTCAATTCCCAGTTAATGCTTTCGTAAAATAGGTATGGAATAATAAACGTCAAAACTGCTATAATTGGAAATAATTTTATCCCAAGAATCATTTTTTCCAAAAGTCAGAATACACTTTGGGGAAAAGGGAATAAAACTGCTACAAAATTTAAAATTACCAGAATAGTGCCACTGGGCCCGCCATTGCGGGTTTGGAAAACACGCAAACGGGTTCAGTGGCATCAGATTCTACATAACCATGGGTCTGGTTAAACTATGGAACAAAGCAGTAAAAAAGGTATTATTTATGATGCTAATTATAGGGTTCCTCATATCGATAAATAAACTTATCACTTTGAAACACGTTCGATCGAAAAAATGAAGCATGGTACAAATTGAATTTCACGTTACCCTTTTATACGAGATCTTGATTCATTCGACATTTTATAAAGTATCTAAACATTTTTAAACCGCCTTATATTTAGATTATTTACGATTAGATTTATCACATCTAACCCATCGGTCGGAAATAAATTAAAAATTATGTTAAACGAAAAACCTGTTCATGTATAATTCACCTTCCACCTAATAAATTTTCCACATAATGGATACATAGAAAAACTTTCTTATTCATTCATCTATAATTCCTGCATACCTACATAAATCTATGTAAGTATGTAAAGGGGGTCCGCAATCATATACCAAAAAGAAAACTCAATTTCATCAAAACTAATTTTATTTTATTTTCCAACTTACGCGCCACAACGATATACATTTTAATTTACATACAAATAAGCGTATATAATAAATTTTCCAACACCTAAATCGTACATGCTACATGGCTGTGTACTGGAAGAGTCTATTTTAATTATTATGTTCAAAATACACGACCAACCAATTACGATCCCGTTCAGTGAAAACGAAAAAATAAATTAACCATAAAAATTAATGCCCCTCGTTGTTCGCATACATACGAATGCGACAGAGAAAATGTGAACATAATTTTCCATTCTAGTGTGCGACAATTTCATTCCGTGTAATGACAACAACAAAACGCAACGGTATAGGAACGTTTCGACATTCAACGCAGAACAACAAGTAGAAGAAGAAAATTTATAAAATAATTATTTTGTGAGTCGCGCGGGTTGTACATTACGTACGAGTATGGTATAAGCGGATACAAAACATGTGATACCATTTCATTGTTGTAAAATTTTATTTATTTTTAATTTTAATATTTAAATAATAATACATAAAGATAATTATAATAACAAGAAGATGGATAAATAAAATATTAAACAGCTGCAATCAAAATTCTATAGAAAATAAATTCAAATATGTCTTCATATATATCAAGATGTATATGAAGTTGTTATTACTAATTAGATGCGATGAGCGGTTGGTTGTTAGTTATCGTGATTGTATTGATATTTATGGCCACGGTAGATAATTTGTTCTAGTTCAATCTTAAATGGTCTTGAGTTTGGCGCACAAAATCAATTTTCCGTCTAAAACTGGAAAGTTGTTTCACATTTATAGAACGAACGGGTACGTACAAAAATCTCGAATATTGCACACTTAATTTATAAAGACTTGTCTAGCCAGACCCCAGAACTGCTGGAAAAGGCTTACTGGAATAATCGGGCGTGGATTATATGATATCGATTTTTTGCCATTTAACAGTTTTTTCTAGACTGTTTCCATGAGATCATAGAACTAACCCAAGCAACGGTTGCATGACGTTGATGGTGACCAGACGCGCTTCTTGTTTAAGTAAAAATCACAATTTCTGGTGAAATTTCAACAAACGTACAATGAAACAGAAAGAAGGGACAGCTCTTGTAGAGATATAAGTAACATATACTGCAGTACTTTCGAATACCTTTGCAAAAAAGAAAAAGCTCCTTCAAAAGCAGCACTCCGGGTATACTCATTTCTGTCATATTTCATATATCTCGCAATTAATGAAAAAAAACTTTGACCCTAATTTTAGACCGTTTTTGTAGCAAATTTATTCTGGAACAATTTTGATCTAAATGGAATTTTGTAAATCCGATACTTTTAAAAATATTTGAAAACAACTATAAAAACGAGAAAGCCCTATGGAAGCGGCAATTTGCCGCGCACAGATTTCCACCGCATTGAACAGGAATTTCGAATTTATGGAAAAAGCGTGACGCTCAATAGTACATTTCATTTTGTTAATAATGTTAGTTTAAGTTTAATATAAATAATTGTGAATTTAACATTTTTTATATACTTTCGTTAACGTAGTAGAATCATGAAACATTATGTGCCCATCACGCCAGAAGAAACCATATCAGCCGGAACCAAACAACTATGGCACAAGTAGCACGATGCATTGTGTATCATTGAGCACTATATAATTTTTCAACCTTAACCTTATAAATCCAGCAATATATTATTTTTCGGTAGAAACCTTACAGCCAAATTAACTATGAAACAAGAAGCACTGGAACCTTATAAATCCAGCATGATTGTGCGTCATTGTGCACTCTATTATTTTTCAGACGGATATAATTTTGCAGCTGAACCCTATAATGCCTTCCAAAACGTTATGCAATACAATGCCAACCCAACCAGAACCAGCTAGGTCAGCCGCAACCATAATATTAAGCCGGTGTGAAACATTCGGAGCAATAGACAATTAAGCATGATTGATGGTCATTGTGAACTAACTAACATTTCAACTGTAATTATTTCGGCACATTATAATTCCTGATACGCTAAAAGTGTTAATTCAATAAAAAGTTAAAAAAAAAACTAAATTATTTATTATTTTCTAATAATTTATTGATTATATTTTATATTTCATCGTTTAGAGAAGAACTTTGTTTCATTTGGGTTCTTGTATATATAACAACATGTACGAAAGCAGTTTTCGTGAAATGTTGGTGTTGGTCTCGGCTTTTTGCAAATCGTCGTAAGTTTTCCATATGCCACCGTTTCTAAATGCATGTGCAGTGAAATGCTCATGTAAACTGTCGTACTCATTACACCGAGCAAATTGAACAATTTGTTGCCTAAATTCACCTCATATATTGCACTATCATCCAAAGTTCGCTGCGACCATTGTGCAAGCGCCAAAATTATTTTTGTAAACATTTTGTTTCGACTGGATTTTTATGGTTCTGGATGGCATCATATAGTTCAGCTGCAAAATCATATAGTGCACAATACAATGTCCAAGTTGTGCTTTTAGTAAGTTTTGCTGAAGAAAATATGGTTCCGACTGGATTTAAAATGTTACGGATGGATTTATAAGGTTTCGGCTGAAAAACAATTGGTGTACAATGATGCACAGTTGGTTTGGCGGTAGTATGGTTATGGCTGGCTTTAACAGGGTCCCGATGGTACCAGGTTTTATAAAGTATCGACTGAAAAATAATAGAGTGCATACTGGCGAACAATCCATGTGCTTCTTGTGCCATAGTTAGTTTGGCTGTAAATAAGGTTTCTACCGAAAAAACATATATGTATAGTGCTGGATTTATAAGGTTTCGGCTGAAAAAATATATATAATGATGCACAATGCATCGTGTAACTTGTGCCATAATTGATTTAACTGTATTATGGTTCTGGCTGGTTTTATCAGGATCTGCCTGAAATTATAAGGTTCCAGCTGAAAAAGCGCATAATGCACAATGCATCATGCTATACTTGTGCCATAGTTAGTTTGGCTGTAGAGGGTATGGTTCCGGCTGAAATTGTAATTATTTTCCCGAAAAATCATATATTGTGCCATAGTTGGTTTTGCCTGTAGTATGGTTCTGGCTGGTTTTAACAGGTTCTGGCTGGAATAATAAGGTTCCGGGTGAAAAACCAAATAATGTTTAACGATGCACAATGAATCGTGCTTTTTGTGCCATAGTTGTTTAGTTCCGGCTGATATGGTTCCGGCTGGCGTAACCGACACAACATTTTGACCTCGAGATTTTTGCAGTTTTATCTTTCACCATATCGCCGAAGTTATAAAAAGCAGTTTTTAAGAAATCTCTGTGCCTGTGTTTACGTATGAACGTGAAAAATGTTCGACATATACTAAATGACCGTACACGCCAGACCACTTCCTTTCCATATTGACCTTTAATACTTCCGGAACCACCGACACTGGAGGCTGGAGGCTTACTACTCTTATAAAAATAAAAAATCGTCTCGTCAACATTTCCATTCAACTTCAGAGATGTCCATTTAGCTATTACCACAAATCTTACAATACTACGATAGTTCTAACTCTATTATGGTATACTTTTTGTCGTTACTCTGCTAGGAGAGCAATTGGAAGCATTCCCGATATTATACGCAACAGCATCTGTAATAGTGCGAAACTAACAAATAACTAGTAGCGCACACCGCCGATATACTGAAATCATGCATGTGATTCTGCCTAAATCAACGGGGCTCCTTACAATACGCGCTCCTTGAATGAAAGCATTGCATCAATCATGAGACCTCAATATAGATATAAGGTTTGAAGACAATCTCAGAGTTGCTCACATGAATGGAAATCGTTTCCCGTTGTTTTCTGCTGGGGATTATCACTGCCTCGGTTTTACACTCTGCTTGTTGCAGTTCTACCGTAGATTGCTATCTTAATTCTTGGGTTAATCATCGTTGATGATCTGAGCTCATAAGTTGCAAATTTTGTATGCAGGCTTAGCTCCGATGATAATACAAGATTCTAACATTTTTGGACAAATTTCGATGACTAAAAAGTAGAAAATAAAATATTTAAAAAAAACTTATTAAAAAACCACGCTTATATTTAAAGGCTCTAAAAAGTAGATAATATAATAAAAGGCTTTGAAAAGTAGAAAATAAAATATATATGATATGTATATGATTGACATGATCGTTCCAATTTAGCTGACCATTCACAATTAAACCAAAGTCCCTAACTTTGTCCACTATTTCAATTCTGTTGCCATCTACCGTTATGTCAGAATGCATGAGACTTTACAGCAATCGTTTATTGCATTTTATAAACATGGCTTTAGATTTTCCCGGATTAATGTTAATTTGGTTGTTCCTACTCCAAGCTACGATCCTCGCAAGAGTTTCATTGATATTTAACACGCAAGCCTCCACATTGGCCTGCGCAGCTGAACGATAAATTTGTACATCATCTGCAAATAGGTAAAATTTTACGGAGGTGAGAGAATTTTCAATATCATTATTAAACATACAAAAAAAATATATTTAAAAAATCCTTTTTAAAAAAACACGCTTATATTTAAAGGCTCTAAAAAGTAGATAATAAAAGGCTTTGAAACGTAGAAAATAAAATTTTTCTTTCTTCCTCGATATATATTCAATAAAAGGAAACATGTTTCGATCTCTATAGGTATTCTCGGTCCGTCCTTAAATGTGCTTATCTTATTTTGATATGGTAAAGTTTTTCAGATCTGCCCGGCTGTTCAATATCCATCTGCTTTCTAATTGTAAGTCTAAAGCTGGGTTAATTGTTCGTTTATGCTGTAAAGCTTTGGAATTCCCTTAATCCTAATTTGCAATCCATTGTCAGATTGATCCATTCAAGCATGAATGTTTTGCCTATTTCTCGTCTCTAAATTGATAAATTATGTTGTATTTCAAATTTTGTTCATTTTATTAGAAGTAATTGTTAATTCTGTATTAAAACAAGAAACATTTATGTTTAAGAAGGAGAAGAAAAAAACTTACTTTAAATTTATATATACTTATATATACTATATATATAGATTTTTATATTATCATTTTTTACATAAGAGAATTGTCCTTAGCTAGAAGGAGAATTGTCAAAATGCATGTACATTATTTACAAAAAAAAAAAAAAATGACGGCTATGACCGTCGAGGGTTTTCATGGAAAAACTGTGAGAAAATGTGATAGTTTTCACTTCCAAACATATAAATGACGCTCAATTTCATAGGGCAGTCATAAACAATTGAAAAAAGTGTGTTTCTGAACACGGTCGTCAATTTAAAAGTGTGCGGCAACGGGTTATGCGTGAACTCCACAGTGAAACAATTTTTTTTCAGTAAAATTAACACGAGATAAAAATATAAATCCTTAAACTTGTTAGCGAGAAACAAAAAAAAAATTCAGTAAAATTTACTGGCAGTAAGTGGAACAAATGTTGTCATAAAAAGAATGAAACTCAATACTTTTTATAGCAACATTTGTTTGTCTTTATCACTCTAACGTAATTTTAATATGTATACTCTCCTCTTTTCGGTTTCCCAGTATTTTTTACTGAAAAAAAATGTTTCACTGTGGAATCCACACATTAAGCAAATTTTAATAGCCTACCAATATAAAGACCACCGTCGCAACCTGTACAGAGAGAAAGAACCCTTACACTACCCTTTGAATACTGCTACTTACTGGTACCAAATATTCGCTTGAATTATAAAATAGTTTAGGAAAGCAAAATTAGGAATGCAAAACGATTCAATTCATATACAATTTAATTATTGGGGTTTTGATCAAATTTTACCGCCAAATCCCCAAGAAATTTTCTTGAAACATGTTTGCATGGCAAATCTGTCTCCCTTTTACTTTAAATGGTATAAACTTTTGATTTTCAACAAGCCGATGTACCTACCTCTTATTTAAGAAAATTAACTTAGCATTAAACTTAATATATTATAGAAAGCCTAAATAAAGCCACGATTGCGTTTTTTTCTTGCAAAAGTGCTATTGTGGAAGGATGAGGTCCAGTTTAGTATATATGGAAACACTGTCTGTTGGTTCGACATATTCCACCATCCTAGAAAACAAACATCTCTAAGACCTACGACTATGCTATTCCGCAATCATCCTTTTACGGGAAGTTTGGACTTGATACTCCCTCCCATCAGAGAGGTCTGCGTGATGGTAGTCTTCCGAACTGAAGGTGTCGATTTCTTCACCGATGGTTTAAAAGTGGATGGTAAAGTTAAGGGTCAAGTCTTCTCTTGTTAATTGAACTTAAACTGAGGCGATAGAAACTGCACTCAATTGTTACTATCAATGTCCATATTTTCATCTATAGATTATAATGACATCATTTATATTGGAAAATGGTGGATTGAGTAAGCTGGCTCACACCAGTTTTTCTAATCCAATCAACAATATTAAGAGTATAAGATTCTCGAAATCAATGTGTTTTGTAATCGTCACTAAAAACGTTTTTATTTATATTTTTATTTACGAAGTTAACAATCACCGTATAACTGCTTCAACTTTATATCCGCGCAACTCATCGGTTGGATATGTTTTTCAGGATTCTAAAAAATCGTGTAAAACATATCCAACCGTTGAGTTGCTCGGATATTAAAGATCAATGTGTCCGATTTATTTCTGCGTTGTCATATATTAACGATCCATGTGTCCGCTATCCGCTTACTAGAAACTTTTATCGTACGATGATACTTCAGAGTACATAAACGGAGATAATGCATTAACTCAGGCTATTCTGAAAAGATAAACAAATTAATGCGTGTGAAATACGTCCCAAAAAAAAAATCCCAAATTTGATGCATGCAACATATGTTGCACGTGTGAAATACGTCCCAAAAAACATCCAAAATTTGTTGCATGCAAATCATTTGTTGCACAGAAATCTCAAAAATATAACGATTGATTTGAAATAAAAATAAATGATAGATTGTCAGCGCGTTGGAAATATAAATAACAGATCAAATCACAAAACTTATTTATTAGAAAATAAAATAAAAATCATACTAATAAACTATAATAAGAAGGCAAGTGTATAAACAAGTAAGTTTCCAATATGCTAATAACAAAATTTATCACCTAAGAGACAAATACAAATGGTTTATTCCCACAAGATTAAAATTAGAAATCAATTCTACAAAATTCAAAAGATCGACATGTGAGTAGGTTTTCTAGAACGCTCATGATACGTTCTTTTAGCGGGACAAACAAATCGAACTATTCCTGGGGTCGGCGATATAAATAACGGGTCTTTTACCAAGGGGTTGTTGCAACAAATTTCAACTAACAAATTTGTTCAACAAATTTCAAAAGATTGACATGTGAGTAGGTTTTCTAGAACGATCATGATACGTTCTCTTAGCGGGACAAACGAATCGAACGATTCCTGGGGTCGGCGATATAAATAACGGGTCTTTTACAAAGGGGTTGTTGTAACAAATTTCAACTAACAAATTTGTTCAACAAATTTCAAAAGATTGACATGTGAGTAAGTTTTCTAGAACGATCATGATACATTCTCTTAGCGGGACAAACATATCGAACGATTCCTGGGGTCGGCGATATAAATAGCGGGTCTTTTTCTTTTACAAAGGGGTTGTTGCAACAAATTTCAACTAACAAATTTGTTCAACAAATTTCAAAAGATTGACATGTGAGTAAGATTTCTAGAACGATCATGATACGTTCTCTTAGCGGGACAAACGAATCGAACGATTCCTGGGGTCGGCGATATAAATAACGGGTCTTATACAAAAGGGTTGTTGCAACAAATTTCAACTAACAAATTTGTTCAACAAATTTCAAAAGATTGACATGTGAGTAGGTTTTCTAGAACGCTTATGATACGTTCTCTTAGCGGGACAAACGAACCGAACGATTCCTGGGGTCGGCGATATAAATAGCGGGTCTTTTACAAAGGGGTTGTTGCAACAAATTTCAACTAACAAATTTGTTCAACAAATTTCAAAAGATTGACATGTGAGTAGGTTTTCTAGAACGACCATGATACGTTCTCTTAGCAAGACAAACGAATCGAACGATTCCTGGGGTCGGCGATATAAATAACGGGTCTTATACAAAAGGGTTGTTGCAACAAATTTCAACTAACAAATTTGTTCAACAAATTTCAAAAGATTGACATGTGAGTAGGTTTTCTAGAACGCTTATGATACGGTTTTTAACTGTTTTTGATTTACACTGTTATTGAGTTACATGTTTTAAAACCGAGTTTGTATGGACGGGTGATTCCGTGTTTTACAGTAAAAGGTCGTCACTCGTCCTGCACTGCCTGACTCATTTAGCATTACCCAGGTAGCACCTCGTGGAGGTATGAGTCTCGGCCTTCGCTACCCATACTATGGCATTTATTTTAAGTTAAAATTATCCAACAAACCTAAGCTTTATGAGCAACTTAGTCTGATACTACCCTTCGACTTTGATGGATTGGGGTTTTCGGTAATGCCATAGCTATTATATAAAATAAATAGGGGAAAGTAGGGAAAATAAAAAATTCACTCATTATTATCATTATAATTTTTATACTTTTGTTTTATTTCATAAGGTTTTTTTTTAATTTTTTTTATTTTTGTTTTTATGATGTTTAAATATTAATTGGTGACTCTGTTTTTATAATTTTTCGTAAAATATTATGGAGGGATTTACGATCGTTTTATCTGGAGTATTAGTAATCCATTTTTGGAGATCATCATGGATCTCCCAATATCCATTCGGCCTCAATACGTAGCTTCTGTAGTGTTTCATTGATACATCAAAATGGATTACAGCTTTAATTTTGAGCTCATCTCCACCCAAAATTAGCTTATTCTGAATTCGCTTTAATTGAACTCTATAAATTGTTGATATATCAAGCGGTTGAACATCTACCGTTACAATTCCAAATTTTGAAGCAAGTGTTTTTTCACAAATTTTCGTTTTACAAACCGGACACGAAATATTTGGAATATAAATTTGTTTATTAAAATCTTCCAATGTAATGTCACTGAAATATTGCAATTGCAAAGGCAGAAAAAATAAATCTGTATATGAATCAGTACAAGAAAATTTTACTATGACGCTCTTTGGAAATAAATATTCAATTAGTTGTCCCACGTTTGTAGAAACGTCAAGGTTAGTATCACTGATGTTTTGTGCACTAACTTTAAAATATTTTAATAAAATATTTGTACGATTTTCATATAAATCACCAGTTAAGCCTTCCTTGATGTATTTTAATATGAAAATTACAAATTCATTTTCCGAGAACGAGTTTAGTTCATTATACAGACGTACAGAATCCTGTCCCATGACATACATAATTTGGGCAAACGAATCGAACGCACATGCAAAATAAATGGATATAACATGTTTGTCCCTTTTAAATGAATATTTATTTTGCAGTATACTCGTACATAGTGATTTTTTTTAATTTCTGCAAACGTTCGCTTTATATCGGTTTCGTTGATTTTTTGGGGCTTTTCAATTAGCATTTTTTTTGCGCCATTTCTGTCAAGAACACTTTTACCCATATGTTTTGGAGTTCTTGAAGTTTTTATTTTTTTTCTCCAACCTTCCTCGCCGGTCAACCCCAAATATTTTAAACATTTCTTTTTTCTTTTTCTTTTAGACAATATTTTATTGAACCGTATCCGTTTTAGAATTTGAGACGTTTTTTCCTCTAGGATACTAATAAATCGGCCTACTTTCAAAAATTTCTTCTCCGTATATTGGTTTTTTACCAAATTAAACCAATTTTCAAATTAACCCAATTCATACTTTCAAAGTAACTTAGTTTTATTTTGCGTGAAAAAATATTTTTCTTATCTACCATTGTGGGTTAATTTCGAAATGACTGATACACGGCATCATGGCCGGACTAGAAGTGTAGTCACATTTTAAAGTTGAATCTTCATCTGCATAGGCATTGGCTGATTCCTCTTGACGATCATCGGTTTTATCGGTTTCACCATATAATGAATTTACAACATTTTTGAAACTGATGAAACTTTTTTCTATATTTTCATTCAAAAATTTGGAACAAAATATATGAATAAATGATTCAAACAATTGATCGACTTCCGAAATTTCTTTGCAGTTGATTATAGCCGTAAATATATCCAAAACCAGTTTTTTGTTAACTTTCGATGCCGCTGGAATTTTTTTTTGGATTTGAACACACAATATGTTCATCATATGTGAACAACAAATTGTAATAAAATATTTATCCTTGGGTTCAGTTTTCTTTTCAAGGACATCATAAATATAACTGACTATTCGTGAACAGACAAGCCATTAAAGACGGTTAAAACCGCGCTAATTAGTGTCCATGACCAGTCCACAACAAAATGTTTAATCATTTTTTGTTTCGGAATAATGGCAAGCTCTTTTTTAAAGCACAATAAAAACATCGAAATGGCTACGACATCATGTTGTGACGAAACCATTTCCGCTATGGGAATTATAATATTGTTAACTCGTATTACGCAAGCATAATATAACAAGCGGGAGTAGTTGTGATTGTGACAAGTTGGTTTTCGAACAACACTCCCTGTGGCATCGAAATACACGGTACTAATGTCATAATCCAAGAGTAGTGCAATTTGTGATTTACGTACCATAAAAACTTGAAACAAATCCGATACCATATAAATATATTTATTTTCAATTGGTTGTTGCAACTTTCTGTAATTTAAATCAACCACATCACAGTCGGTAACACAATCTAAAAACTTTAACTTTTCTGATCGAATGCGCCTTAGCACGGTGTTGCTGGCCAGGTTTTGTGTATTCCCTTTCATTGCTAGTTCGTAATCTGTTTCATTTATTATCTCCATTTCAAAATTATGCGCTGATTTATGAATTAATTGTTCTTTAAATTTATTTCTTGCTTCGCCACGGATTTCTTTAAAAACTGGTTTATCCATATTGTGATACTCCAGATCGTCTCCTTTCACCAATACCATCATATTCGTTTCATTGAAAATAAACTTAAATTTTTGATTATGCGATTCGTATTTGCAATTGGCATACGCAATAAAACTATTTCTAAATTTTCCCTTGGGGTGAATGGTTCTAAAAGATAGGACACACGTGTGTTGAAGGGCGGTCATTTCATTTTCAATATAACGTCTTACTGATTCTGACGTAGAAATATCCTTAAAATTGGTTTTAAAGGGTACAATGTATTTTGGTAACCACTGTGGTAATTTGATATTTTTGGCGAGATCAAAATCCTCAGTTTTTGATTCAAATATATCTTTATTTACAAACTTTTCTTTAAATTCCGGTTTATGTTCCTCAAAAAAATCATTTATTAGGTTGCTATCTTGCAGCATGTGTGATACTTCCAAACTTGATTGAATTTCAGAAGCAGGAATGATTAATTTTTCAACAGAAGTTGACTTTTCTGTATCTATTTTATTTTCCAATGAATATCTCAATTGAATTTTATACAAAGCCATTCTATTTGCAATATTGTTTTTAATTTTCAAACAACGACATAAAGATTGCATTACCAAAGAGTCTCGCTGTGTGACATCACTTGATTTTAATCCTAATTGTTGTAATGCTTGAAATAGAGCTATTTTATGCCTTTTGTTCCAATTTCTACGTTTATTAGGCATTGTGGCTGATTAATTTCAATAAAACACCTTTTAAGTAAACGGGTATTTACTAACTAAAACAAATATGTAATTAATTTGAAACTGAATATTTTAGTACAAAATCTTAATGGAGTATCAATAGCTACAAAACGTTTTAAATACAATACGAAAATATTAATAGAAAAAATTAATCAAAAATTATTAAAAAATAAAATAAACTGTTTTACTAACAGATGTTAGCAGTGACTCGATGCTATTTTTGATGATTTGAAATTCAGTTGATCAGAAGCATTCATTTTATATTTTGTTTTTAACTTAATATCCTTTATAGTATTTATTTCTATGTATAGTATTTATAGAATAATAGTTTCACAATTTGGTGATAAAAACGAAATAAATATAAATATAACTAGTAACAAAAATTTTTATATGTTTTGATACACGTTCTGAACCCGAAGTATTGGCTGATAATAATCGTAAATAAATATATTTAAATCTGATTTAAGAAGCCATTTTTCTATCAGCATTGACAGGAAGGACTGGGTCTCTAATTGAGCCCCCTCTTAATAAAATAGATTCAGCAAAACTAAACATATTTTTTATATGCCATTTTCTCGAAATCAGCTGGCACAAGAGTTAGCGTTCCAGTATGTCAAATAATGTTACAAAAACATATTGCTTTATTTATTACCTATTGCATCAAAACTTGCGTAATCGAATCGTGGGGACGCTAAATGAAATATGTGTAGATGATTCTCCCACCTTACGTCTTGCAAAAGTAATGTCATTTACATCGCTCAACAATTTGAAAGAATATTTAAAACAATATTTTTATGTTTTAGATAAAACATCTGAAGAAATCCAGGAAGTCTTCATACGTTTAGACAGGTCACATTTTATTAAAATATTGCACAGAATGTCATGTTTCACTAAACTAAACAATAGAATTGCTCAATTTTATTTAAAAGTATTTGAATTAATAATTAAACTTTCAATTATAATAAAAACTATTATACAACAAATGTTAACGATTCAGTGATTAGTGATTTCATTATTAAATGTGGGATTTCTAAAATCACCCTTATAAAATTTTTCATAATAGATTTCTTTGAAACTAAAGTTGAAAAAGGGATCTTCAAGTGTGATTCTGGCTGATGGGGAGTAGGCACAATCTTGAAATTTAATCTGAATGTTCATTTCAACTAGTCTAAGTGATTTCATTAATAAAAGGTGGGACCCTTTTGTAAAAGATCCGTTATTTATGTCGCCCACCCAAGGAATCGTACGTTTCGTTTGTCCCGTTAAGAGAACTTATCATAAGCGTTCTAGAAAACCTACTCACATGTCAATCTTTTGAAATTTGTTGAACAAATTTGTTAGTTGAAATTTGTTGCAACAACCCCTTTGTAAAAGACCCACCATTTATATCGCCGACCCCAGGAATAGTTCGATTCGTTTGTCCCGCAAAGAGAACGTATCATAAGCGTTCTAGAAAACCTACTCACATGTCAATCTTTTGAAATTTGTTGAACAAATTTGTTAGTTGAAATTTGTTGCAACAACCCCTTTGTATAAGACCCGTTATTTATATCGCCGACCCCAGGAATCGTGCGATTCGTTTGTCCCGCTAAGAGAACGTATCATGATCGTTCTAGAAATCTTACTCACATGTCAATCTTTTGAAATTTGTTGAACAAATTTGTTAGTTGAAATTTGTTGCAACAACCCCTTTGTAAAAGACCCGCTATTTATATCGCCGACCCCAGGAATCGTTCGATTCGTTTGTCCCGCTAAGAGAATGTATCATGATCGTTCTAGAAAACTTACTCACATGTCAATCTTTTGAAATTTGTTGAACAAATTTGTTAGTTGAAATTTGTTGCAACAACCCCTTGGTAAAAGACCCGCTATTTATATCGCCGACCCCAGGAATCGTTCGATTCGTTTGTCCCGCTAAGAGAACGTATCATGATCGTTCTAGAAATCTTACTCACATGTCAATCTTTTGAAATTTGTTAAACAAATTTGTTAGTTGAAATTTGTTGCAACAACCCCTTGACCCCAGGAATCGTTCGATTCGTTTGTCCCGCTAAGAGAACGTATCATGATCATTCTAGAAATCTTACTCACATGTCAATCTTTTGAAATTTGTTGAACAAATTTGTTAGTTGAAATTTGTTGCAACAACCCCTTTGTAAAAGACCCGTTATTTATATCGCCGACCCCAGGAATCGTTCGATTCGTTTGTCCTGCTAAGAGAACGTATCATGATCATTCTAGAAATCTTACTCACATGTCAATCTTTTGAAATTTGTTGAACAAATTTGTTAGTTGAAATTTGTTGCAACAACCCCTTTGTAAAAGACCCGTTATTTATATCGCCGACCCCAGGAATCGTTCGATTAGTTTGTCCCGCTAAGAGAACGTATCATGATCGTTCTAGAAATCTTACTCACATGTCAATCTTTTGAAATTTGTTGAACAAATTTGTTAGTTAAAATTTGTTACAACAACCCCTTTGTAAAAGACCCGTTATTTATATCGCCGACCCCAGGAATCGTTCGATTCGTTTGTCCCGCTAAGAGAACGTATCATGATCGTTCTAGAAAACTTACTCACATGTCAATCTTTTGAAATTTGTTGAACAAATTTGTTAGTTGAAATTTGTTGCAACAACCCCTTGGTAAAAGACCCGTTATTTATATCGCCGACCCCAGGAATCGTTCGATTCGTTTGTCCCGCTAAGAGAACGTATCATGATCGTTCTAGAAATCTTACTCACATGTCAATCTTTTGAAATTTGTTGAACAAATTTGTTAGTTGAAATTTGTTGCAACAACCCCTTTGTAAAAGACCCGTTATTTGTATCGCCGACCCCAGGAATCGTTCGATTCGTTTGTCCTGCTAGGAGAACGTATCATAAGCGTTCTATAAAACCTACTCACATGTCAATCTTTTGAAATTTGTTGAACAAATTTGTTAGTTGAAATTTGTTGCAACAACCCCTTTGTAAAAGATCCGTTATTTATATCGCCGACCCCAGGAATCGTTCGATTCGTTTGTCCCGCTAAGAGAACGTATCATGATCGTTCTAGAAAACTTACTCACATGTCAATCTTTTGAAATTTGTTGAACAAATTTGTTAGTTGAAATTTGTTGCAACAACCCCTTTGTAAAAGACCCGTTATTTGTATCGCCGACCCCAGGAATAGTTCGATTCGTTTGTCCCTCTAAGAGAAATTATCATGAGCGTTCTAGAAAACTTACTCACATGTCAATCTTTTGAAATTTGTTGAACAAATTTGTTAGTTGAAATTTGTTGCAACAACCCCTTTGTAAAAGACCCGTTATTTATATCGCCGACCCCAGGAATCGTTCGATTAGTTTGTCCCGCTAAGAGAACGTATCATGATCGTTCTAGAAATCTTACTCACATGTCAATCTTTTGAAATTTGTTGAACAAATTTGTTAGTTAAAATTTGTTGCAACAACCCCTTTGTAAAAGACCCGTTATTTATATCGCCGACCCCAGGAATCGTTCGATTCGTTTGTCCTGCTAAGAGAACGTATCATGATCGTTCTAGAAATCTTACTCACATGTCAATCTTTTGAAATTTGTTGAACAAATTTGTTAGTTGAAATTTGTTACAACAACCCCTTTGTAAAAGACCCGTAATTTATATCGCCGACCCCAGGAATAGTTCAATTCGTTTGTCCTGCTTGGGGAACGTATCATAAGCGTTCTATAAAACCTACTCAAATGTCAATCTTTTGAAATTTGTTGAACAAATTTGTTAGTTGAAATTTGTTGCAACAACCCCTTTGTAAAAGACCTGTTATTTATATCGCCGACCCCAGGAATCGTTCGATTCGTTTGTCCCGCTAAGAGAACGTATCATGATCGTTCTACAAATCTTACTCACATGTCAATCTTTTGAAATTTGTTGAACAAATTTGTAAGTTGAAATTTGTTGCAACAACCCCTTTGTAAAAGACCCGTTATTTATATCGCCGACCCCAGGAATCGTTCGGTTCGTTTGTCCCGCTAAGAGAACGTATCATGATCATTCTAGAAATCTTACTCACATGTCAATCTTTTGAAATTTGTTGAACAAATTTGTTAGTTGAAATTTGTTGCAAGAACCCCTTTGTAAAAGACCCGTAATTTATATCGCCGACCCCAGGAATCGTTCGATTCGTTTGTCCTGCTAGGAGAACGTATCATAAGCGTTCTAGAAAACCTACTCACATGTCAATCTTTTGAAATTTGTTGAACAAATTTGTTAGTTGAAATTTGTTGCAACAACCCCTTTGTAAAAGACCCGTTATTTATATCGCCGACCCCAGGAATCGTTCGATTCGTTTGTCCCGCTAAGAGAACGTATCATGATCGTTCTAGAAATCTTACTCACATGTCAATCTTTTGAAATTTGTTGAACAAATTTGTTAGTTCCAATTTGTTACAACAACCCCTTTGTAAAAGACCCGTTATTTATATCGCCGACCCCAGGAATCGTTCGATTCGTTTGTCCTGCTAAGAGAACGTATCATGATCGTTCTAGAAATCTTACTCACATGTCAATCTTTTGAAATTTGTTGAACAAATTTGTTAGTTGAAATTTGTTGCAACAACCCCTTTGTAAAAGACCCGTTATTTATATCGCCGACCCCAGGAATCGTTCGATTCGTTTGTCCCGCTAAGAGAACGTATCATAAGCGTTCTAGAAAACCTACTCACATGTCAATCTTTTGAAATTTGTTGAACAAATTTGTTTGTTGCAAAAACCTATTGATTTTAAAACGTTTATTGCATGCAACAAATTTGGGATTTTTTTTTATTTTTTTTGGGACATATTTCACTTGGGTACAAATTATCGTTTATTATCCGGGACTAGTAACTAATTGTACAATTAAAATAATTTAATAAGACATCAGATTTTCGGAACAAGTTTTTAAGTTTTTCTTATTTTTGGGCGAAAAATTTCGCCGTTTTAAGTGACGAACTGACATTTAACGAACCCATTCCATGAGTAACAACACTGAAATGCCATATAACTTAATAAAACTCAGACACTTAAAAAATATTTATTCGCATTTATAAAAAAAAAAAATTGAAAACACGCGGTTTTTGGCTATAAAAGGAATGAATTTTTAGAATTTGTGTCGACCAGTGGCACTATTCTGGTTTTCCCTGGGAATAGGGAATTGGGAAAAATATTTTCATAGTATTTTTGTCTAAATTGTGTTTTTCTGGCCTACTGAGAAAATAAGTTTGGTGCAAAAAATTTCAAAACAAAGTGTATTGAGAAACTTTTGTTCCACAAAATTTTTATAGGGAAAAATATTTTCCCATTTAACTTTGTTTCGAAAATATTTACACCAAACTTGTTTCCTCAGTAGGCCAGAAAAATACAATTTAGACAAAAATACTATGAAAATATTTTTCCCAATTCCCTATTCCCAGGGAAAACCAGAATAGTGCCACAGGGACTGTAGTGATAATTTGGGAATATAGTGCGCTTGCCACTAGGCGGGGCTCGAGTCTACTATATCCCAAAACTTATCGATAATATTTACAAATTTATTAAAAATAAAACACTATAAATCATGCAATTTGTTCATATTCAAAAAAAAAAACTTTTCTTCACTTTTAAATTATAAAAATTAATAAATAATAATTAAAATATAAAAAACCAAAAACTCACCTGATGTTGCTCCGGAAAAATCCAAATTTGAATTCGCAGAATATAATTTTTTCCTTCGTCTTCTTGTCTAAATCCGAGCAAAAAAACTCAAAAATTCCAAACCAGACTTTCTGGTTTTTGAAATTGATTTTACATGCACCAAAGTATTTTGGAACACCCTTTATAAATTATGTTTTAATAAACATAGATGGTTGCAATGCCATCTCTTGAGCGATGGCTTGGCGTTTGTATAGATACATGGTTTTGGTTTACAAAATTTTCAATTCTATTTTGCTTACACAAATTTCGTATGTGTAAGTACAAGTATATGTACAAGTTGTTATGTACATACAAGATTGTTATATATTATTTGGAATAATTTTTTATATGGATAATTGTCCATTTGTAAAGAATTGTTTGTACGGAGGATTGTCCGTTACAAAATAATTGTGCGGAGTTTCTTATAGTTGATGAAACTACAGGGTGGCGCACGAATCGTGCTACAAAAACAAAACGTAATAACTATTTTTCTGTGTGACTAATCTGTTTTTTATTTTTTTTATTTTGCAGATTATTATTTAAATTTACTAAAATGGATGCTTGGAATACCGAAACGAGGATTTGGATAGTGCAGCGCTACCATGCTTTGCAGTCCATCATTTCCGTCCAGAGAGAATTTAGGCGGGAGTTTGGCGGCACTCCCCCGAGTAGATGGACCATTATGAGGTTGGTACGCATGTTTGCTGAATCTGGAAGCATCGCACGTAGACCGTACAATCGAGATCCCTATGTTCGGGTCGAAGCCACAATCGCAGCTGTAGCATCATCAATTCAGGCAAATCCAAGTGTTTCGACTCGAGAGTTATCGGCGCAAATTGGAGTTAGCAGACGGTCATTACAACGGATAATTCATAATGACTTAAACTTGTTTCCGTACAAAATCCAAATTACAAGCAAATTAAAACCTCTGGATTTGCCTATTCGCCTGGAATTTTGCCGGAAAATTATTGAAATGGCCGAAGAAGACAACAACTTCATAAATTGCTTGTTTATGTCTGATGAGGCCCATTTTGATCTAAACGGCAATGTAAACAAGCAAAATTGCCGTATATGGAGTGAAACTAATCCAGAAATACTCCATGAGACGGAACTGCACCCAGAACGAGTGACAGTGTGGTGCGCAGTTTCATCAAGATGCATTGTCGGGCCATACTTCTTTGAAGTAAACGGTGAAACAGTAACTGTAAATGGGGACCGTTATTTAAACATGTTGAAAGATTTTTTTTACCCAGAACTGCGGCGAAGACGTATCCCTTTTAACAGCATTTGGTTCCAGCAAGATGGAGCAACTGCACATATAGCCAGACCGGTTATGGAGGAGCTCCAACGAAAATTTCCAAATAAATTAATATCCAGAAACTCCACTTTCCGCTGGCCCCCAAGGTCACCTGACCTCACTGCACCAGATTTTTTTTTATGGGGTTATGTCAAACAAGAGGTGTTTAAAACGAAACCAAGGAATTTGACTGAATTGAAGCAGTCCATTACAACAATAATTGAGGCGATCCCGACTTCAACCCTTCAGTGCGCAATGAATAATTTTCTGATCAGGTGTCGCACATGCGTGAATGAGCATGGAGGTCATTTACGGTCTATCATTTTCAAAACTAATTAGTTAAATAAAAATAAAATTGAATTATCTATACAATAAAAAAAAATAAAGCCGATTAGTCACACAGAAAAAAAGTTATTACGTTTTGTTTTTGTAGCACGATTCGTGCGCCACCCTGTATCAGCTACAATGTTCTATTTCTTTCACAGTAAGGTTTTGAAACCGTAACTACGTCCGTTGACATAAATCGAATCTGCATATTTGCTGCATAGTTCACATTCTTTGGCCTTTTCCATATCTTTTTTTTTATTTATTTAAATATTATTACAACTGAATACAATTCAGCTACTAATTGTTCTTTCTTAATTTACTCTTTTGTGTATGAGAAGAGGCCCATTGGAGGCCCAGCTCCATTTAAAAGTTATTTACAGAAGTAGTCTTTGCACTGGTGGCCATTAAATCGAATGATTTCGTTCTCTGCAATTGTCTTACTGCATCTGAAGGGTCCAGCATACCACGAAGTTCTTTATGCTACTGGCACTAAACGAGCACTATTTGTGCTCAGCACAGCTTACTTGCATTATCTATTTTTTATCCGAAAGCAAATTAGATTATAAAAACTTATTTGTTAAGGATGATCTACTGCCTGGCAGTGACAGCATCGAATGGGTGGAATTGGTTCAAATTTTTGGTGCTTCCACTCCTGTTTTGTGACATTTTCTCACGGTATCTAGATGGGGAATTTGACAAAAGCAAAATTATGCTAAATTTTGAGGAAAGTGAATTTATCTTTTACGTGTCGTTTTATTGAATACGAAATGTTTTACAATTGTTTTTTTATAAAATATAAAATTTGTTAATTTACAAAATATAAAATTATCAACCTAAAATAAAAACATTGCGAATGATGTGGCGCGGCGCCCGAACAAATTTGTTTGTTACTAATACAAAAACACATATATTCTACACTATTGCGTTCCGGTAATTCTTCTCTCCTGTCTTTATTTTTGGACAAAAATAGGCGTACTGAAAACACCTTGCTAAAGTTAGCCGAAAGTTATCAGCCGAACGTGAAATCGATAATTCAGATTGTGCCTCGGCTACTGCAGCCGAAAGTTGTATTTTCTTATATTGAATCGAAATATCCCAGCCGAAAGTAACTAATCTACAATATCAGCCGAAAATATGTAAATATTAATTACGAACAACAAATAAAATTAAAATACTGACATTAATTTATTAGTTTCATGCGCATATAATATGTAGGTATTAGGTAACGTATATGGGCAAATTTAAAAATTTATAAAAACTTAACGTTTAAAGTGTTATGTCTGGAAAATTTCTCGTTTGATTCGGTTCGTCGATGGTTATCGCTGGAAAATTTTCCAGGTCAAGTTTCATGTTGAGTGTCCGGGGAAATTTGAGGGATGAAATAAACGTGCAAACTTCGAAAATTTGTAAAAACTTAACGTTTAAAGTGATGTGTCTGTCTAATTTTTGAAATTTGCCCATATACGTTATTTAAATTTTATTTGTTTTTTATGATACATTTGTTTTCTGCTGATTTTATAGGTTAGTTACTTTCGGCTAGCATATTTCATTATAATACCTAATTCTTTTTAGCTTTCGGCTGATTTAGTCAAGACACTATCTGCATTACCGATTTTTTCGTTTTCGGCGAGCAGCTTTCGGCAAACTTTACCACCCCATTAAAGTTAGCCGAAAGTTTCCAGCCGAAAGATGGTACTGCAGATAGTATCTTTGCTATCCCAGCCAAAAAAATATGTTATAGCCGAAAGATACATTACTTGATATACCTAGTTCTATAATATTTATAATATGTTCATTGATTAGGTCATAATCCTAATCCCAAAAATTTAAGGCAACTCTGAAGGGGATAGGGGCGGGGTAATAATTTGGTACAATGTACCAGAAAGTCCGAAATTTTCGAAACTAAATTAATGAAATGTTCTGTAACTCTTGAGTAACCCACTTTACCATCAATCCCACTATGATTTTTAGAATTTTCATAAGCCTAGATAGGCCTACGCGAAATGTGGAGCAAGTCTGAAAGGAATAGGGGATGTAATTGCTCCAAATTTCAAGTGGGTTTACCTGACCCTATGACCTTTCTAATAAACATAGTGGGATTGATGGTAAAGTGGGTTACTCAAAAGTTACAGAACATTTCATTAATTTAGTTTTGAAAATTTTGGACTTTCTGGTACATTATACCAAATTACAGCCCCCCCTGTCCCCTTCAGACTTGTCCCAAGTTTCGGGGATTAGGATTATGACCTAACCAATAAACATAGTATAAATATTATAGACCTATCAAGTAATTTATCTTTCGGCTATAATTTATGTTTTTGGCTGGGGTAGCAAATACCTACATTACCATCTTTCGGCTGGGATAGCAAAGACACTATCTGAATTATCTTTCGGCTGGAAACTTTCGGATAACTTTAACAGTATTCTGAAAACACAATTAAATTGTCTTATGGCCTATAGCTTGATCTTACTGAAGTTAGCAGAAAATTCAGCCGAAATCTGCCTTATCGACCAACTTTAAAGGGAAAATAAAATAATTATTTAACAAAATGTTTAAAAATCAATAAGTAAATCGAATCGATAAAATTAAATAAATTTTTTTAAATGTGAATATAAATTAAAATGTACTAGTAAATTCTTAATGTTATGTTACTATGTCTATTAAATTTCAAATATACGTTATGAAAATATTGTATATGAAAATTCGCGAAATTAACGTAATGCTCTTGTCATGTAAGCGTATTACTAGTTAAAAATGAAAGCGTACTACAAGAAAGCAATAACCATTCATGTAAAATATCAGATCAAAGTTTATGTGGCATCATAGTTAGATATCCGAGAAACCTCAACCATGTCTGAAATCTCTTTTTCTCATGAAATGATCAACATTCAAAAATTCGTGTAGCCCGCATTATTCATTTGTCGTGTAAGCGGGATATATTATAAGGCTTGAGCTTACAAATAGAATATCTGTGCCAAGTTTGAGGCCAAAGTTTATGTGGGATCATAGTTAGATGTTCGAGAAACCTCAACCATGTCTGAAATCTCTTTTTCTCATGAAATGATCGACATTCAAAAATTCCGGCACCCCGCATTATTCATTTGTCGTGTAAGCGGGATATATTATAAGGCTCGGGCCTACAAATAGAATATCTATGCCAAGTTTGAGGTCAAAGTTTATGTGGGATCATAGTTAGATATCCGAGAAACCTCAACCATGTCTGAAATCTCTTTTTCTCATCAAATGATCCACATTCAAAAATTCGTGTAGCCCGCATTATTCATTTGTCGTGTAAGCGGGATATATTATAAGGCTCGGGCTTACAAATAGAATATCTGTGCCAAGTTTGAGGTCAAAGTTTATGTGGGATCATAGTTAGATATCCGAGAAACCTCAACCATGTCTGAAATCTTTTTTTCTCATCAAATGATCCACATTCAAAAATTCGTGTAGCCCGCATTATTCATTTGTCGTGTAAGCGGGATATATTATTAGGCTCGGGCTTACAAATTGAATATCTGTGCCAAGTTTGAGGCCAAAGTTTATGTGGGATCATAGTTAGATATCCGAGAAACCTCAACCATGTCTGAAATCTCTTTTTCTCATCAAATGATCCACATTCAAAAATTTGTGTAGCCCGGATTATTCATTTGTCGTGTAAGCGGTATATTTTATTAGACTCGGGCCTACAAATAGAATATTTATGCCAAGTTTGAGGTCAAAGTTTATGTGGGATCATAGTTAGATATCCAAGAAACCTCAACCATGTCTGAAATCTCTTTTTCTCATCAAATGATCCACATTCAAAAATTCCGGCACCCCGCATTATTCATTTGTCGTGTAAGCGGGATATATTATTAAGCTCGGGCCTACAAATAGAATATCTATGTTAAGTTTGAGGCCAAAGTTTATGTGGGATCATAGTTAGATATCCGAGAAACCTCAACCATGTCTGAAATCTCTTTTTCTCATCAAATGATCCACATTCAAAAATTTGTGTAGCCCGGATTATTCATTTGTCGTGTAAGCGGGATATTTTATTAGACTCGGGCCTACAAATAGAATATTTATGCCAAGTTTGAGGCCAAAGTTTATGTGGGATCATAGTTAGATATCCAAGAAACCTCAACCATGTCTGAAATCTCTTTTTCTCATCAAATGATCCACATTCAAAAATTCGTGTAGCCCGCATTATTCATTTGTCGTGTAAGCGGGATATATTATAAGGCTCGGGCCTACAAATAGAATATCTGTGCCAAGTTTGAGGCCAAAGTTTATATGGGATCATAGTTAGATATCCGAGAAACCTCAACCATGTCTGAAATCTCTTTTTCTCATGAAATGATCCACATTCAAAAATTCCGGCAGCCCGCATTATTCATTTGTCGTGTAAGCGGGATATATTATTAGGCTCGGGCCTACAAATAGATTATCTGTACCAAGTTTGAGGCCAAAGTTTATGTGGGATCATAGTTAGATATCCGAGAAACCTCAACCATGTCTGAAATCTCTTTTTCTCATCAAATGATCCACATTCAAAAATTCGTGTAGCCCGCATTATTCATTTGTCGTGTAAGCGGAATATATTATTAGACTCGGGCTTACAAATAGAATATCTGTGCCATGTTTGAGGCCAAAGTTTATTCCCCTTCAGCGGTCCCTTCAGCCTGACAATTGTCACCGTGTCATGTAGTGTCCTTGACTATAATAGGAATTTCTTCTGCTTCGTTTCAACTTGATCGCCTGATTCATTTAGCGTTACCCAGGGAGCACCGCGAGGAGGTATGAATCTAGGACTTTGCCCCCCTTTGTACGCCCGCCTCTAAATTCATTTCATTTTTCATTTCAAACTATTTCTTTTTTTTGTTAATTTTTTATTTTTGATTTTTTTTTGGTTTTTTAATTTTTTTTAAATTTTTTTTTTATGTATTTTTATTTTTTTAATTTTTTTTTTTATTTTTTGTTTTTTTTTTTATTTTTTGTATATTTTTTTTTAGATTTTAATGTAGTATTTAAATTTCAAAATTTATTTTTTGTTTGGTTCATCCAAATTCTTACCCTCTCTATTATTTTCGTTCATGTTTTGGTGAACAATCATTTTAGAAAAATGTTTCTTACCGTCATTCTTTTTCTTATGATTCCATTTTTCTATGGGATCTACTTCCTCTCTGTATTTTGGTTTTGATTTAACATTATTGAACCCTTTTTTGGGAAAATTATTTATAATTCCATATATTTGATCTTCGATCCTATTCATCGAAAACACTAAAAATCGTCCAGCTTTTATTGGTCGTTTACCAATTTCAACAGCCTTTTTGTCCATTTCAGATTTTGTGGTTCCAAAGTAGCTTTCTATTGAAGCGTTTGTAAAATTTTTTGTAGAGAAATCCTTTGTTTCTACTATTGGAGTCCACAATGGCAAAATAGACATAAAATGATTAAGAATTTCAATTGCAAATTCCGGATTGTAAAAGTGATTTTGTGGCTTAAGTATTGTTTCTCGTTGTTTTATCATTTCTAACTGCGGTTGAATTTTTGATTTGAGATCGATGTAGAATTTAGATCTCTCGAATAATGCTGTTCGATCGCTGCTGATTGAATTGTCTTCTAGTAATAATGTTTCCGGTTGATCCGTAAACATTTCGGATGCGCATTCTATCTCTTCCAAATATTCTTTTTTCAATAAAATTGCCAATTGAACAATATCGGTATCTATGTGATTGTTGGAATCCGTACAACAAATTTTCCATAGCATTATGAATTTTTTTTGGATTGTTTCGTAACACTCATCGTGTGCAATTGAATCTAGACAATTCAATAATTTGTAAAAAATGTGTTTGTCTCGTTCAAAATCTTTATAATGCTTTCTGATTATACGGCTAAAATTTTTTTTCAAATGCGCGTAACATAATCTTAATTTGACAATTTTTTCCATTTCATTTATTTTTTTATTTTCGACCCAGTCATGGCATAAATTTATATAATCTAGAAGTTCAATATTATTCCAAGACAAGGATATTGCATTTAACGATGCCTTACTATTATCCGAAACTACGTGTGAAAATATTGGCCATGCAAATCCACAATGCTTTCGAATTTCATTTTGTAAAAAATCCAAGAACATTTTAATACTTAATGAACTTTGTAGGGTCGTCAACATTTCACCAAATGGGACGTTTGAGCCAGTTTGGCCATCTATGTTTTTAACATTTATTACTCCAGCATAATACATTACTTGTTTTGTAAGTTCTCGTGGTGCACGAGCAATCGTTCCGGTTGCATCAAAATGAGCACATAAATTTAAATTTAATTGCTTTAACTTAACAAGTAATCGAATCTGGCTTTTTGCAATCGAATAAATCGTAAAAGGATTTGCCATTAAAAAGTGAAGGTAGTCGAGCCTTTTAACTTTAATGTCTAAATCAAGAAAGTCATCTAGGTGATCATCCATTGATAAAAGTGCCTCACGACGAGCTTGGTTAAGCACATCAATGCCTTTATAATGACCAAGATTGCCTTTTTCCTTAAGTTCTAAATTCACATCTCGCATTAATTTTGTTTGCACTTCAGCGCTGTATGTATTTTTTAGCGTTTCTTTTAAAATGTCTCGGTTTTTTCCACGAAGCTGACATGATAATTCCTCACGATGATCGATTTCTCCATCGCTATGTTTAATATAAAATAATTTGTGGACGTTTAGGTCGTATTTATAATGTTTGAATGTATAATATCTTGGGCAATCTTTTTGTTTGCATTTTTTACTGTAAATTGTAATACAGGATTCGGTTATATATGTTTTTGCAGCTGCAATTATACATGGATAATGTTCTACAAATTTGTCTCGAATAGCATCCATATACGACTCAACTAGTAAGCAATTGTTCTCTTCGTCAAACACTTGCTCTTTAAATTCTTTAAAGGAAAAAGTAATAATTTTACATTTGTCCGTATAACGTGCATAATTTGAACCTTTTCGTTCAGCGACTGAATCATTACAATTACCTTCAATATCACTATAATATTGCGGATCTGGAGCCGTCGGATTATTATGTTCTATGGCATCATGTTCTACATTTGCTTGTCTGGAGTCATCATCCATCGAATAATAATATTGTGAATCTTTTCCAATCACTTCTACTGATAATATTTCAATTTCATTAGAATTATCTATGTTTGAAATCTGACTTGTTGTAGGCTTATTGTCATTCGCATAAACTGTCCCATCTTCAAATTCAATAGCAAGTACTTTAATGCAGTTCTCATTAGATTTCTCAAATGAAGGGATTTCATTTTCACGAATTTCCGTCGTTACAAACTCGATTGGGATTTTATAGGGTTGATGATCGCTGATCAACAGTTCGTCATTAACGACGGGCTGCTCCGAGACTTTGGAAGCACACGAATAGTTGCTTTTTGGAGATGAAACATTAGGATTAATTTTATCATAAAGAGTGTCATCCGTTGATGGTTGTAACATAAGATCAGATTTTTTCTCAGTTTTTGATTCAAATCGTCGCTCTACAGCTGTGCGAAAACTATTATTATTTTTAAACATATTAATTAATTTTAGCCTATTATTATTATTACAAGGAAATCCAGATATATCCTGGGAAATTTTATAAAATAATGAACCTGGTTTTATTGATCCAAACTTAATGTCTTCAAAAGATTTCACGTGACTACAAATTGAATCAACCAATTTTAAAATTGATTCATTATTATATTCAAATTTTACAAACGGCATTTTAAAATTATTTATATGGAGTACAAATAATTTATTTAAAAAATATAGGCGTACGTGTTTATACAGAGTATATAATATACATATACGTACGTATGATAACTACCAGAAAATAATTTAACAAATTTATTAAAACAAATATCCTATTTTCTCATGAATATTAATAAGCTCGCAATCAAGCGAAGATCGAATTTTTTTAAAAACTGATTTTAAAATATGAACCAAATATATCACTTAATCAATATGATATAGACACAACGAGCTCTAAAAACGCATTAAAACGAAACAGCGAAAAAAATTCCTTTTATACGATACGCAAAAAAAAATTAAAAAATTTATTTTTAAAAATAGTAATAATAGGCTATTATTATAGTAATAATAATAATAGGCTAAAATTAATTAATATGTTTAAAAATAATAATAGTTTTCGCACAGCTGTAGAGCGACGATTTGAATCAAAAACTGAGAAAAAATCTGATCTTATGTTACAACCATCAACGGATGACACTCTTTATGATAAAATTAATCCTAATGTTTCATCTCCAAAAAGTAACTATTCGTGTGCTTCCAAAGTCTCGGAGCAGCCCGTCGTTAATGACGAACTGTTGATCAGCGATCATCAACCCTATAAAATCCCAATCGAGTTTGTAACGACGGAAATTCGTGAAAATGAAATCCCTTCATTTGAGAAATCTAATGAGAACTGCATTAAAGTACTTGCTATTGAATTTGAAGATGGGACAGTTTATGCGAATGACAATAAGCCTACAACAAGTCAGATTTCAAACATAGATAATTCTAATGAAATTGAAATATTATCAGTAGAAGTGATTGGAAAAGATTCACAATATTATTATTCGATGGATGATGACTCCAGACAAGCAAATGTAGAACATGATGCCATAGAACATAATAATCCGACGGCTCCAGATCCGCAATATTATAGTGATATTGAAGGTAATTGTAATGATTCAGTCGCTGAACGAAAAGGTTCAAATTATGCACGTTATACGGACAAATGTAAAATTATTACTTTTTCCTTTAAAGAATTTAAAGAGCAAGTGTTTGACGAAGAGAACAATTGCTTACTAGTTGAGTCGTATATGGATGCTATTCGAGACAAATTTGTAGAACATTATCCATGTATAATTGCAGCTGCAAAAACATATATAACCGAATCCTGTATTACAATTTACAGTAAAAAATGCAAACAAAAAGATTGCCCAAGATATTATACATTCAAACATTATAAATACGACCTAAACGTCCACAAATTATTTTATATTAAACATAGCGATGGAGAAATCGATCATCGTGAGGAATTATCATGTCAGCTTCGTGGAAAAAACCGAGACATTTTAAAAGAAACGCTAAAAAATACATACAGCGCTGAAGTGCAAACAAAATTAATGCGAGATGTGAATTTAGAACTTAAGGAAAAAGGCAATCTTGGTCATTATAAAGGCATTGATGTGCTTAACCAAGCTCGTCGTGAGGCACTTTTATCAATGGATGATCACCTAGATGACTTTCTTGATTTAGACATTAAAGTTAAAAGGCTCGACTACCTTCACTTTTTAATGGCAAATCCTTTTACGATTTATTCGATTGCAAAAAGCCAGATTCGATTACTTGTTAAGTTAAAGCAATTAAATTTAAATTTATGTGCTCATTTTGATGCAACCGGAACGATTGCTCGTGCACCACGAGAACTTACAAAACAAGTAATGTATTATGCTGGAGTAATAAATGTTAAAAACATAGATGGCCAAACTGGCTCAAACGTCCCATTTGGTGAAATGTTGACGACCCTACAAAGTTCATTAAGTATTAAAATGTTCTTGGATTTTTTACAAAATGAAATTCGAAAGCATTGTGGATTTGCATGGCCAATATTTTCACACGTAGTTTCGGATAATAGTAAGGCATCGTTAAATGCAATATCCTTGTCTTGGAATAATATTGAACTTCTAGATTATATAAATTTATGCCATGACTGGGTCGAAAATAAAAAAATAAATGAAATGGAAAAAATTGTCAAATTAAGATTATGTTACGCGCATTTGAAAAAAAATTTTAGCCGTATAATCAGAAAGCATTATAAAGATTTTGAACGAGACAAACACATTTTTTACAAATTATTGAATTGTCTAGATTCAATTGCACACGATGAGTGTTACGAAACAATCCAAAAAAAATTCATAATGCTATGGAAAATTTGTTGTACGGATTCCAACAATCACATAGATACCGATATTGTTCAATTGGCAATTTTATTGAAAAAAGAATATTTGGAAGAGATAGAATGCGCATCCGAAATGTTTACGGATCAACCGGAAACATTATTACTAGAAGACAATTCAATCAGCAGCGATCGAACAGCATTATTCGAGAGATCTAAATTCTACATCGATCTCAAATCAAAAATTCAACCGCAGTTAGAAATGATAAAACAACGAGAAACAATACTTAAGCCACAAAATCACTTTTACAATCCGGAATTTGCAATTGAAATTCTTAATCATTTTATGTCTATTTTGCCATTGTGGACTCCAATAGTAGAAACAAAGGATTTCTCTACAAAAAATTTTACAAACGCTTCAATAGAAAGCTACTTTGGAACCACAAAATCTGAAATGGACAAAAAGGCTGTTGAAATTGGTAAACGACCAATAAAAGCTGGACGATTTTTAGTGTTTTCGATGAATAGGATCGAAGATCAAATATATGGAATTATAAATAATTTTCCCAAAAAAGGGTTCAATAATGTTAAATCAAAACCAAAATACAGAGAGGAAGTAGATCCCATAGAAAAATGGAATCATAAGAAAAAGAATGACGGTAAGAAACATTTTTCTAAAATGATTGTTCACCAAAACATGAACGAAAATAATAGAGAGGGTAAGAATTTGGATGAACCAAACAAAAAATAAATTTTGAAATTTAAATACTACATTAAAATCTAAAAAAAAATATACAAAAAATAAAAAAAAAAACAAAAAATAAAAAAAAAATTAAAAAAATAAAAATACATAAAAAAAAAATTTAAAAAAAATTAAAAAACCAAAAAAAAATCAAAAATAAAAAATTAACAAAAAAAAGAAATAGTTTGAAATGAAAAATGAAATGAATTTAGAGGCGGGCGTACAAAGGGGGGCAAAGTCCTAGATTCATACCTCCTCGCGGTGCTCCCTGGGTAACGCTAAATGAATCAGGCGATCAAGTTGAAACGAAGCAGAAGAAATTCCTATTATAGTCACTACATGACACGGTGACAATTGTCAGGCTGAAGGGACCGCTGAAGGGGAATAAACTTTGGCCTCAAACATGGCACAGATATTCTATTTGTAAGCCCGAGTCTAATAATATATTCCGCTTACACGACAAATGAATAATGCGGGCTACACGAATTTTTGAATGTGGATCATTTGATGAGAAAAAGAGATTTCAGACATGGTTGAGGTTTCTCGGATATCTAACTATGATCCCACATAAACTTTGGCCTCAAACTTGGTACAGATAATCTATTTGTAGGCCCGAGCCTAATAATATATCCCGCTTACACGACAAATGAATAATGCGGGCTGCCGGAATTTTTGAATGTGGATCATTTGATGAGAAAAAGAGATTTCAGACATGGTTGAGGTTTCTCGGATATCTAACTATGATCCCATATAAACTTTGGCCTCAAACTTGGCACAGATATTCTATTTGTAGGCCCGAGTCTAATAAAATATCCCGCTTACACGACAAATGAATAATCCGGGCTACACAAATTTTTGAATGTGGATCATTTGATGAGAAAAAGAGATTTCAGACATGGTTGAGGTTTCTCGGATATCTAACTATGATCCCACATAAACTTTGACCTCAAACTTGGCACAGATATTCTATTTGTAAGCCCGAGCCTTATAATATATCCCGCTTACACGACAAATGAATAATGCGGGGTGCCGGAATTTTTGAATGTGGATCATTTCATGAGAAAAAGAGATTTCAGATATGGTTGAGATTTCTTGGTTATCTAACTATGATCCCACATAAACTTTGGCCTCAAACTTGGTACAGATAATCTATTTGTAGGCCCGAGCCTAATAATATATCCCGCTTACACGACAAATGAATAATGCGGGCTGCCGGAATTTTTGAATGTGGATCATTTGATGAGAAAAAGAGATTTCAGACATGGTTGAGGTTTCTTGGATATCTAACTATGATCCCACATAAACTTTGGCCTCAAACTTGGCACAGTTATTCTATTTGTAGGCCCGAGCCTAATAATATATCCCGCTTACACGACAAATGAATAATGCGGGCTACACGAATTTTTGAATGTGACTAATTTGATGAGAAAAAGAGATTTCAGACATGGTTTAGGTTTCTTGGTTATCTAACTATGATCCCACATAAACTTTGACCTCAAACTTGGCATAGATATTCTATTTGTAGGCCCGAGCCTAATAATATATCCCGCTTACACGACAAATGAATAATGCGGGCTACACGAATTTTTGAATGTGGATCATTTGATGAGAAAAAGAGATTTCAGACATGGTTGAGGTTTCTTGGATATCTAACTATGATCCCACATAAACTTTGACCTCAAACTTGGCATAAATATTCTATTTGTAGGCCCAAGTCTAATAAAATATCCCGCTTACACGACAAATGAATAATCCGGGCTACACAAATTTTTGAATGTGGATCATTTGATGAGAAAAAGAGATTTCAGACATGGTTGAGGTTTCTCGGATATCTAACTATGATCCCATATAAACTTTGGCCTCAAACTTGGCACAGATATTCTATTTGTAGGCCCGAGTCTAATAAAATATCCCGCTTACACGACAAATGAATAATCCGGGCTACACAAATTTTTGAATGTGGATCATTTGATGAGAAAAAGAGATTTCAGACATGGTTGAGGTTTCTCGGATATCTAACTATGATCCCACATAAACTTTGACCTCAAACTTGGCACAGATATTCTATTTGTAAGCCCGAGCCTTATAATATATCCCGCTTACACGACAAATGAATAATGCGGGGTGCCGGAATTTTTGAATGTGGATCATTTCATGAGAAAAAGAGATTTCAGATATGGTTGAGGTTTCTTGGTTATCTAACTATGATCCCACATAAACTTTGGCCTCAAACTTGGTACAGATAATCTATTTGTAGGCCCGAGCCTAATAATATATCCCGCTTACACGACAAATGAATAATGCGGGCTGCCGGAATTTTTGAATGTGGATCATTTCATGAGAAAAAGAGATTTCAGACATGGTTGAGGTTTCTTGGATATCTAACTATGATCCCACATAAACTTTGGCCTCAAACTTGGCACAGTTATTCTATTTGTAGGCCCGAGCCTAATAATATATCCCGCTTACACGACAAATGAATAATGCGGGCTGCCGGAATTTTTGAATGTGGATCATTTGATGAGAAAAAGAGATTTCAGACATGGTTGAGGTTTCTCGGATATCTAACTATGATCCCACATAAACTTTGGCCTCAAACTTGGCACAGTTATTCTATTTGTAGGCCCGAGCCTAATAATATATCCCGCTTACACGACAAATGAATAATGCGGGCTGCCGGAATTTTTGAATGTGGATCATTTGATGAGAAAAAGAGATTTCAGACATGGTTGAGGTTTCTCGGATATCTAACTATGATCCCACATAAACTTTGACCTCAAACTTGGCACAGATATTCTATTTGTAAGCCCGAGCCTTATAATATATCCCGCTTACACGACAAATGAATAATGCGGGCTACACGAATTTTTGAATGTGGATCATTTGATGAGAAAAAGAGATTTCAGACATGGTTGAGGTTTCTTGGATATCTAACTATGATCCCACATAAACTTTGACCTCAAACTTGGCATAAATATTCTATTTGTAGGCCCGAGTCTAATAAAATATCCCGCTTACACGACAAATGAATAATCCGGGCTACACAAATTTTTGAATGTGGATCATTTGATGAGAAAAAGGGATTTCAGACATGGTTGAGGTTTCTCGGATATCTAACTATGATCCCACATAAACTTTGGCCTCAAACTTAACATAGATATTCTATTTGTAGGCCCGAGCCTAATAATATATCCCGCTTACACGACAAATGAATAATGCGGGGTGCCGGAATTTTTGAATGTGGATCATTTCATGAGAAAAAGAGATTTCAGATATGGTTGAGGTTTCTTGGTTATCTAACTATGATCCCACATAAACTTTGGCCTCAAACTTGGTACAGATAATCTATTTGTAGGCCCGAGCCTAATAATATATCCCGCTTACACGACAAATGAATAATGCGGGCTGCCGGAATTTTTGAATGTGGATCATTTCATGAGAAAAAGAGATTTCAGACATGGTTGAGGTTTCTTGGATATCTAACTATGATCCCACATAAACTTTGGCCTCAAACTTGGCACAGTTATTCTATTTGTAGGCCCGAGCCTAATAATATATCCCGCTTACACGACAAATGAATAATGCGGGCTGCCGGAATTTTTGAATGTGGATCATTTGATGAGAAAAAGAGATTTCAGACATGGTTGAGGTTTCTCGGATATCTAACTATGATCCCACATAAACTTTGGCCTCAAACTTGGCACAGTTATTCTATTTGTAGGCCCGAGCCTAATAATATATCCCGCTTACACGACAAATGAATAATGCGGGCTGCCGGAATTTTTGAATGTGGATCATTTGATGAGAAAAAGAGATTTCAGACATGGTTGAGGTTTCTCGGATATCTAACTATGATCCCACATAAACTTTGACCTCAAACTTGGCACAGATATTCTATTTGTAAGCCCGAGCCTTATAATATATCCCGCTTACACGACAAATGAATAATGCGGGCTACACGAATTTTTGAATGTGGATCATTTGATGAGAAAAAGAGATTTCAGACATGGTTGAGGTTTCTTGGATATCTAACTATGATCCCACATAAACTTTGACCTCAAACTTGGCATAAATATTCTATTTGTAGGCCCGAGTCTAATAAAATATCCCGCTTACACGACAAATGAATAATCCGGGCTACACAAATTTTTGAATGTGGATCATTTGATGAGAAAAAGAGATTTCAGACATGGTTGAGGTTTCTCGGATATCTAACTATGATCCCACATAAACTTTGGCCTCAAACTTAACATAGATATTCTATTTGTAGGCCCGAGCTTAATAATATATCCCGCTTACACGACAAATGAATAATGCGGGGTGCCGGAATTTTTGAATGTGGATCATTTGATGAGAAAAAGAGATTTCAGACATGGTTGAGGTTTCTTGGATATCTAACTATGATCCCACATAAACTTTGACCTCAAACTTGGCATAAATATTCTATTTGTAGGCCCGAGTCTAATAAAATATACCGCTTACACGACAAATGAATAATCCGGGCTACACAAATTTTTGAATGTGGATCATTTGATGAGAAAAAGAGATTTCAGACATGGTTGAGGTTTCTCGGATATCTAACTATGATCCCACATAAACTTTGGCCTCAAACTTGGCACAGATATTCAATTTGTAAGCCCGAGCCTAATAATATATCCCGCTTACACGACAAATGAATAATGCGGGCTACACGAATTTTTGAATGTGGATCATTTGATGAGAAAAAAAGATTTCAGACATGGTTGAGGTTTCTCGGATATCTAACTATGATCCCACATAAACTTTGACCTCAAACTTGGCACAGATATTCTATTTGTAAGCCCGAGCCTTATAATATATCCCGCTTACACGACAAATGAATAATGCGGGCTACACGAATTTTTGAATGTGGATCATTTGATGAGAAAAAGAGATTTCAGACATGGTTGAGGTTTCTCGGATATCTAACTATGATCCCACATAAACTTTGACCTCAAACTTGGCATAGATATTCTATTTGTAGGCCCGAGCCTTATAATATATCCCGCTTACACGACAAATGAATAATGCGGGGTGCCGGAATTTTTGAATGTCGATCATTTCATGAGAAAAAGAGATTTCAGACATGGTTGAGGTTTCTCGAACATCTAACTATGATCCCACATAAACTTTGGCCTCAAACATGGCACAGATATTCTATTTGTAAGCCCGAGCCTTATAATATATCCCGCTTACACGACAAATGAATAATGCGGGCTACACGAATTTTTGAATGTGGATCATTTGATGAGAAAAAAAGATTTCAGACATGGTTGAGGTTTCTTGGATATCTAACTATGATCCCACATAAACTTTGACCTCAAACTTGGCATAGATATTTTATTTGTATGCCCGAGCCTAATAATATATCCCGCTTACACGACAAATGAATAATGCGGGCTGCCGGAATTTTTGAATGTGGATCATTTCATGAGAAAAAGAGATTTCAGACATGGTTGAGGTTTCTCGGATATCTAACTATGCTCCCACATAAACTTTGGCCTCAAACTTGGCATAGATATTCTATTTGTAGGCCCGAGCCTAATAATATATCCCGCTTACACGACAAATGAATAATGCGGGCTACACAAATTTTTGAATGTGACTAATTTGATGAGAAAAAGAGATTTCAGACATGGTTGAGGTTTCTTGGATATCCAACAATGATCCCACATAAACTTTGGCCTCAAACTTGGCACAGATATTCTATTTGTAGGCCCGAGCCTAGAAGTTTTCCTCGCTTACACGACAAATAATTTATATGTGCTTCGCGGATTTTCTTAGATACGTTATAAATATAATTTTACAAAATTTTTAAGTTATCATATGACTTTGTATCTTTTAATTAATTAGGTAGCTTTATCCAATGTTCATATTATGTCGCAGAACTGATTTGAATATGATTTTAGAATTTGTTAAAAGTTTTAATTTATTTATTTAAAAACATCATCTTGTTTTCGTTCCCCGTGTTATTTTGTCGGTAATGCAGTTTTATGATGAATTTTCTTCCGAAATGTCGGTAGTGCAGTTTTTATATTATCATTAACTCCCTCGTAATATGTCGATAAAGTAGTTTTTTCTGCCGAAATTTCGGCTGAAATGCCGATAATGCAGTTTGTATATGATTGTGAAATCTCCTCTCAATGCGCCGATAAAGTAGTTTTTCTGATGGAATTTCGGCCGAAATGTCGATAATGCAGATTTTTTCTGCCCAATTTTCTGCTAACTTCAGTAGTATATTCTATAGTAAATTGTCGAAAAATATTGAGGAATGGTAAATATATTTATTTCCCCTTTCAGTGAAATAAATACCTATTGTTTGTACATTGTTCGATATTGAATTCAGAAATTTTCGATGGCGATTACCAAAATATTAAAACAAGCAAAATTAAAAATTACTCAAAACATTTTAAAATTTAATGTGCTATTTACATATACATCTGAGCTGACGGTAGATTTATCTTCATTCATTCAATACAATAATATATTACCTGAAATAGTATGACATGTGAATCTACTGAAAAACGGTTTTGTTATTTTAAAGCCAGACATCAAAAAATCCTCTGTTTTTTTGTGTGTGTTTGCATATATCAAAAGGATTGAAATAATAATAAAAAAAATTAATAAAATGTTTTATAATATACGACGAGTACATTATGTGTACGAGTATGTATGTACACAAAAAAATGTACGAACTCTCGCATTTGGGTAAAAATGTGCTGAACTATTTATTTATATCTGTATTAAAAAATAATAATTTTGTATGCAAAAAACTTACAGCAACTACAACCAAAACGCAAAAACAACTGCTGAATAATTAAAATTCACATAATAATCATAAAAACCAATGTATCATATAATTGCATTTTTATGCGAATGCATTTGCATATATGTGAAATATATTATTATGCCTTTTGGCGTTTGGCTCTTTTATTTTTTATTAATATTTATATTTTATGTATTTTGGTATACATATACATACTACTTACATATAGGCCTTCCAAATAGTGTATGTATGTATATAGTAGTAGTCACATAATCATTAATGATCATGCTTGATTATGACTATATGATATGATGGTGATGGAAAATTCTTCTCCTTTTGTCACATACATACAATAGTCTGACGCGACTATGTATGTACGTAGGTAAGGCTATTTTCACACTGATAAGAATAATAACGATTTAGCACAGCGATGATAATAATTTGCATTTCATTAAAATAATGTGAACAACTATTCACAAAATTTCTACCATCCGTATATAGTCGCCTCCATACCCAGGGTACAGGTAGATTCGCTATATTAGGTACATAGTTAGGTTCCATTTGATAAGGAAAACATGCAATTTTTTGCGTATTCCATGATATTTGAATACATTTCAATTTGGCAAACTAGAGCGCACATAGACGAATAATAATTATTTCTATACAAATTTTTTTATGCATATTTTGGGAATATTGTGCATCGTGGAACAAAGCAGCGAGCTTCCTGATGCTTTTTTTCTGTACAGATAAATATATTTCGCGTGCACATAATTAAGGTGCATTGTGATGTGATGGAGCGAAATGTTTTATGAAACATATATTTTTTCTATGCAGTTACAGATAATGAATAATTGGGCCCTTATAAAAAATGAAATGATTTTTAATGCTATAATCTTACCGTTTATATATAATTTAAATGGATGCTGTTTATATATAATTTAATTTAAGGCACATTCTACACTGAAAATGGCACTAAACATGCGTCCAGCACTAAAACATGGCCTGATTTTTGGCACAGATGTTCATTGTTAGTACCACAACTCAAACTCAGTGCCCTCTAGCACGACAAATTTTAAATATTTTATCCAGCAGTTTACGAATTGGTCTAACTTCACCCACTTCATATTACCTTGAAACATTCGAATTATGTTATTTTTTTCAATTTTTTTTCGGCTAAAATTTACTGCTATAACTTAAATAACATGTAATTTTCGGCTAATATCAACAGAATTTTGTACTACCACCTGATACAAAATATGTCAATAATGCAGGTTTTTTTTGGGCTGAAATTTTCGACTAACTTCAGTAGCATCACAAATGTAGCGTTATGAAACTATAGTGGCTATTTTTCATTGCAATATGTTAAAATGTGCCGAACTGTTTTTTTTGTTTAATTTTCAAAAGCGGTTTATAAACATTAAAATTAGCATTATTACATTTTAGTTGGATTAATTTAGTAATAAGTATTTCTCCATGTGCCCTTATTACACCTTCCATCCTTCTGGGCATACTAATGCTTTGTATCACTTCTTGCTAAATGGAATTCCACTCGCTATCAAATCTAGAATGTCCCATACGTGTTCGATCGGATTTAGATCCAGGCTCATTGGTAGCCACCTTAGTGCACCTATGATGATGTCTTGGCGATATTGATGTACCATTGCAACTACGTGTACTGCAGCGTTAACACAAAACTAACATAACCTATGAAGCCCATACATATAGCAAAACGTGATCGCCAACGATGTTATGAACATACCAGTCTGCATTCACCCTCAAACCAATCTCCATCAGCTTTGTACGGCCCTTCCAACTGATTCCACCCCAAAACATTATTAAACCTCCACCAAAGCTTACATTCTGCACTATGTGACATGGTGCGTAGCGTTCTCCAACTCTTTTGTATACAAGTGTACGTCCATCTGGTTTCTATAATTGGATTGTGGTCTCATCTGAAAAGAGAACAGTGTCCCATTGATCAGTTCTCCAATTTGCATTAGTATGAGTAAATTCTAAATGGCTGGATTTGTTACGGGGAGAAGCCGTGGAACTTTTACGGGCCGTTTTGGAGTTAGGCTCACTTCTTTTAATCTTCGTCTAATTGTTCTGACACTGATATTCACTTGGCGGGCACTAAGCAACTCATTTTTCATTTGAGTAGCAGTACGATTTCGAACTCGTAACGAATTAATTTTTAAAACTCGGTCGTGATGCTCGGTTGTTTGTGCACTTTTTACGTCCTTCTCCGGTCTCTCCATATCGCTTAAGAATTCGTGAAGCCGAAGAATGGTTTCTTCCAAATTTTCGTGCGATTTGTACTTGAGTATATACTTCCTGATACAATGTGACGAGTTTAACCGCCTCCAGCTCATGAAATGGTGTCAATGTGATATCATTTGACACTAGTAGTATTAAAATTGACCAGCGGGATTTGTTTTATTACACAAAAAAAAAAAATAAGTTCGCCAAAGAATATTCGATTAATTACGATTAAGCTCGGTCTTCTCGCAAAATTTTGTCATGACAAAATTGTACTTTTACGCTCAAAACTATTAACACCAAAATGTATGTAAAATCATTTTATGTTCTCTGTTTTGTTTAATTGAGAGTCATATACAAATTTTATACTCATTTTGTCAAAGTGTCATGACAAAAACATAAGCATTTTAATAAATTTTGCGCATGATCAGATTCAATACAAATATATTTTGTCATAAGCTAGCGTCATGACAAAATTTTGTGAGTGAAGACCGAGCATTATGTTACATAGGATATATTTGTGTTATTATTAGCGTAATGTTCAATGGAACTAGACCATCTCTAAACAAATGATAATCAAATTCGGAGTGCAAAGTCGAATGTTGCAAAATTTTGGGATTCGGCTTTAATGAATGGAGCTAGAACGTTTCTCAACCGAAATTCTTCCAGTTCAGCTTGTAGAGCTGGGTTAGGATTCTAATAAATTAGGGTCAACTTCTATTGGTATTTTAACGTGTCTTTTTGATAAAGTTCTAAAATTCGACAATTCCGAATGGAACTTTATTAATTTCAGAGTTATATACCAGATGAGTCTTTTAAGCTGAAACTTTCAAATATCTCGAAAAATAAGCCCTCTACGATAAAAATGACCATTATCAAAATTAAATCAATCTGGAGGGGAAATACATTAGTTATAAAATTAGGACCTCGCCCCTGTTTGTAAGGGGGGTGGGAGGCGACTTGGAAACTATTCGTGATAGAAGGCCGCTGTAACACTGAGAACATTATGCATACGATTCTGCAATATGTTTGCATTAAAATTAACACGTTTTCAATGTAAATACTGGAAATTAAATTTAAACAAATTGTATTTCTTAAATTAAAAAAAAAACTACTTTTAGCGTAACACAGGAACAACGACGTGGACATCATCTTTTAATTAAATTAAGTGCTCAAACTGATGGCATTCGACTTCAATGCACTTATTAATCCGCATTTCAAATGAATGTACACAACTTAGAAGCGTGTATGCTGGAATTTCGGCACAAGCATTTCTTATCCGCTCAATCATATTCTCACGTGTTGTTGGTACTTGTTGGTATACTTTGTCTTTGAGATAGCCCCACAAAACGAAATCTGGCGAAATAAGATCTGGTGATCTGGCAGGCCAATTTACCGGACCAGCTCTACCAATCCAGCGACCATTGAAATCACGATCAAGTACTTCACGTGCTACCGACGAATAGTGTGCTGGACATCAATCTAGTTGAAACCACATGTTCTGTCGCAACCACATGTATTTAGAAAATTTTAAAATGTCATAAGTATCATCCGTATCATGTGTCTTAAATTTCAGAAATACAATTTGTTTAAGACTTATTTCGAGTATTTACATTGAAAACGTGTTAATTTTAATGCAAACATATTGCAGAATCGTATGCATAATGTTCTCAGTAGGAGAAATCGAAAAAATTTAATATCGCCTATTACAGCGCCACCTATCATGAATCGAAAAAAATGTTTCAAAAAAATCCTACGTACTTTTAGCTGTAGAATCCGAATCTGCAATAAAAAATATTGGTTTCTATCTTAGATTCTAAGTTGCCCTCCGCCCCCCTTACAAACAGGAGCGGGGGTCCTAATTTTAGCACTAATGTATTTCCCCTCCAGAATGGTTTAATTTGATAATGGATATTTTTATCGTAGAGGGCTTATTTTCCGAGATATTTGAAGGTTTCAGCTTAAAAAACTCATCCGGTATACAGTCCGAGTATTGTCCAAATTAAAAACATGGAAGACGCTAGAAAGTAGAATCAAAAAAGAAATCTACCTATTTGTATGGTACGTTGTAAATACAGTTACATATCGGCAAATGAATGATTATTTTGGAATTGGTGAAGCTACGACTTGGAAAGTGGTGAATAGAGTTGTGTCGTGGTTTTTAACTATTTCGAACAGACACATTATAAAGCCGTTCACAAAGAATCGAGCAGACAGCTGTGACATTTGAAAATATGTCGGAAACATTTGGTGTGCTTGGTGCGATAGATACAAAAAATCAAGCGGCCAACAGAAAACTCAATAATTTATTATAACCATAAACTATAGTATTTTATTACAGGAAGTGGTGGATTCCTTGAAGCGATTCATATGTGTATATTGCGTTGCGATGAGCTCCGTTTGATATACGATGCTCGAGAATTCGAGTATCCGAGATTCTTCGGTAAGAATTGCGGTGAAGAACGCCTTCGGTCTGATGAAAGGTCGCTTTCGCCGGGTGCTTCAACTTACCAATCATTGTTGCATGTTGTGTGCTACTCAATATTTGTATAAATAAAAATGATGAATGAATTTATTCAAAATAATTTATTGTAATATGCAGAAAATAAAAATTACCTTTGCACAAAAATATAAGGTTTTTTAATTTTTAGTCAGTTATTTCAATTCAATATTTCAGAATCACTTAATGTAAATAAAAATAATTGAATGTACAAAAAATATTAGAAAAAAAAAATTTATTTATTGACGCTCTTCATGTAATTTTTGTATTGCCTGTTCTTACTCCGCTCTTTGTTTCGTTTTTCCTCATGTGTGCTCTGTCTGTTTGGCATCTTCCCAATTTTGATGGTTCTTTTATTTTTATTTTAAAATATATAGATTTTCTTGTCTGCACATATCAATCTGTGATTCCCTTTACTTTGGACATGACTTTGGCACCACTTGCGATCGATCTTGCTCAGGCAAGCTAACTTCAATCAAACCATCTTCAAGATTTGTTTCTCTTGGTTCCCGGCGTACTTGGGTCACAGTATGATACCGGAATCGATGCCTTCCCTGAACGTTGCAGCATTTGAAGATGATGATGATGATGGCTCGGTTCGCATTTTTGTTACCTCGTTTTCACAACTTGCAATTATTAGTTTTGGTAATCGTTTGGTAAACTTTTCGCAAATTTGCCATTTTAGTGTTAAATCCTGTTCGGTATACGCATCTTCCTAAAATAGATTAATGTAAATCAAATATTAATTGACATTTTAAAACAAAAACAGTAAAATTAGTACGCACTGAAACATTTGAGCTGATCATATCTTCAACTAATTTAATTATGAATACTCCAGTTTTTAAAAACATGAGCCAATGCCTCTTTCCGAGCTATGGCGAAAACTAGTAGTGTCTTTGTCTCCATATGCGATCAAGCCCGCCACTGTGAACTAATAAATATATGTAAACTATATAATGCTGAAAACAGATGTGCAGATTTTCTGCGTGCAGCACCGCATGCAGATCTGCACGTAAAACACATGAGCATAATTATTTGACACTTGTGTGCGGCATTTTTTATTTAGAGTTAAAGCAATCTATCAACTTTTTGTCACACAGATAAATATTTTTGCAATTGAAATGTCTTGTATCGTATAAAAATTGTTTTTTTTTTCATAAATTCTGTAATTTTCTCCACAAAACACAACAAAACAACAAAATTTATGGCGTTTTCTTTTTACGAAAAACCGGCAAAAAATTTTGATGTACATCAAAATTTTTTGATGTAATTCACATTTTCGCGTTCTTTTAGGGGAAAAAATAGCAAAAAAATTTGATGTACATCAAAAAATAGAAATGTAGATTTTTTCTTCCATTTTGACTACCACATACACATATTTATATACATATAATATGCCAATCGTAAATATTGTCGAATACGTCAAACGCGATTTGAAAATTTTTCAAAATGCTTTGTTATTGTTTTCGGCATCCCTTTCGCGTTTACGCACACTACGATAAAAACACATCAAATTTTTTCGTATTCTTTTTAACTGTCGGAAATTTGATTTACATCAAAAACGTAAAAGAATTCGCTATAGTGTGAAAAGGGGAAAATATCAAACAATGTCGCATGAAGTTGCCGACGATTTTTAGTTTTATTTTTTTTCATGTTGTCAACACCGAAAGATGCGTAGTCAAATTAGAAATAGAGACGACGTGCAGAATTCTGCATGACATGCGTCGTACATGTATTTTAACCCATATACACTAGTGTATTCTAATTTTGATGCACGCAGAATTCTGCACATGTGTTTCTAGCATAAATTTATTTTAAGTTAGAATTTTATTATTTTTTATTATTTTACCTCGGAATATAATACTCAGAATTTTTGATGTTTGCCTCTTGATGATGTTCGCTAAGAAGAAAAAAATGACAAGATTATTAGTTATTATATTTCTCAGTAGGACAAGCTAAGTTGGTGATATGAAGCTTGAGCGCGATCTGTCATTTAGTTTGCTTACAGTGCTCTATATTGTCAGTTCTTCTCAAGTGTGTTTCCCGATTTTTATAATGATTAAAAATATCGGACAAAGAAAAGAGAAAGAGAAAGGGAAAGAGAAAAAAGTCAGCCGGACCCATATCAGGTGAATACGAAGGTTTTCGATGAAATTTGTTGAGTTTTTGGACAGAAAATCGTTCAGAATTATAGCCTTGTGTATTGGTGCGTTGTCGTGGTGCAAAATCTATGAGTTTTCTTTTCACAAACCTGGCCTTTTTCTACAAATTTGATCTATATTCTGAGTTTTACAAAATTGTGAATTCTTTAATTCAGAAATATTCTTTCTATATTGCGATATACTCAAATGGAAATAAACAGTACCCTTTTTGTGACCATTTCCATCACTTTATTGAACTTAACTTCAGTTAAGGCCGACTAGAGTGAATCACAACTCTAGTACACCGGTGTGGTTTCCTCGACAAACGTTTTTGGACAAATATTTATGCGAGTGATCATTGTGAAGTTTTTGGACACAATCATATTTCTTGGTCAAAATTTTATAAATTCTTATTAGGTTCTTAGGTTCTACAAATTATGATGTAGGTATATATGTAGGTATATATATAGGTTCTACAAATTATGATGTTAAAGAAAGCATTTGAAAAATTAAATTAGCCGATTTCGCTTCGGTAAACCAAAGCAGGTAAGTCCGGAGATAATTGTTTTGGTTTAAATCAAAAAGCAACACCTTACTAAACCCATTAAACCACCGGTAAGTAGTTTTGCTAGTCTTCACCTTCGTCCGAATAACATGCGGCTTAGACGCAAAAATAACAATTCCCAAAACGGCGATGTAAACACAAAAAAGGCAACCAAATTCTCAAAATGATCTGAATTTTCTACAAAATACTCGTAGCTACTTTAACTTAATGAACCCAGAATAAACAAAATGTATTTTAAAAGAAAAACATGAAAAATAAAATACCAACGACCTTATCTCTTCAGACGTACAGAACCAGTTCCGGAAGTGAACTCCTTGAAACAAACAAAATAAAATAAATTACCAACATTTCAAAGAATTTTTAGATAACTTTTTTTTATAAAATAAATTAGCGAATTTAAAAAACACACAGTGTCTTCTTCCATCATAAACGACGTACGGGTTATATGGGAGGACGACAAACTGCGCGAGGTGTTTATCTGAAATTTAATATGTTTGTATAAATAATAAAATACAGCAACACAAAATATTTAATTTATGACACATTTTTAAAACAATTATAATAAAAATATTTTAATTTTTTTTAAACATTTAACAAAAAAAATATAAGCATATTATTAATCCAAATATTCCAAATGAAAGAAATATACATAAAAAATATCCTCTGAACCCAGCATGATATTCACCTTTAATGTTTTATGTTCTTGTCCGATGTGGTTTTTTGTTAGTTGGTTACATGTATATAAAATACACGTATGGTGTGTGGAATCAAAGAGAAATTTGTATGGGACGCTGCAATTTTTTTTTAAAATAATTTTATTCCGTATGTGTTAGGATTGGTTTTCGTACATCCATCCAGGTTTTCGGCCTGAATAAACTAAGTGTCGCTTTAAAGTATGACAATGGGTGTTCTCGTTACGACCTACAAAATATATTTTAAATGAATATTAATATTTTTGATACTGATACAGTGTGTGATAGTCAACTGTACATAAACTCACTCGTATTATGTGTATAAAAAAAATTCAAATAAAAAATATGCAAAAAGGTTGTATGCATAAGATTGAAACTAATATTTATAATAAAATAAACGTTAAGTTGTTTTTGTTGTTCAAAGCTTTACCCAATAAATATTTGTTGTAAGCTTTTTGAAATATTGACTATAATTTTTATGAACTGTATACAAAATATATTAAATAAACAACAGGAATTATTTGTGCTAATGCTGGAATTTTTTTTTTGTAAAGAATCAATATTGGAACATATTTTAACGCAATTGTGCTATTATTTTTAAAATTTCCTCGTTTGATGCTTGTATCGAGGTCACTCACCCGCATTAACTATAAGGTGAAAGTTTTATAAAAATGCCTCAAGGAAGCTTCAAAGAAATTCTACATATGCAATTTCAAAGAAAATGTAACTTTTCGGAGGCATTTTGACGTTTTTTTTGAAAGCACCTGTTAGTATGTCGCCACTTTTCATCCTCTGGGAATGAAATTTAATAAGCAGATTCGCAAATGTTTGCCCATCGCAACGATCCAAATCGTTAATCTTATTAGACTGCTGTATATTGTTTTAAAAGTTTAATGCAGATTGCAGACACTAATCAAGAACGTTATCGAAGTTCATATTTTGCCAGTGGCACTACTCTGGTAATTCCATGGGAATAGGGAATTAGGAAAAGTTTGCTTAGGTAAATCGTTTCATGTAAATTTTATAAATTGTGAAAAAATTTTGCTTTTGTCTAAATTGTATTTGTCTGGCCTACTGAGGGAATAACAATAACTTTGATGTAAATATTTTCGAAACAAACTTAAATGGGAAAATATTTTTCCCTATAAAAATTTAATTTTGTGAAACGAAAGTTTCTCAATTAACTTTGTTTTGAAAATTTTTGCACTAAACTTATTCTTTCAGTGGGCCAGAAAAACACAATTTGGAAAACATGCAATTAAAATAATAAAATGTTTATCGCAATTCCCTATTCTTAAGGAATGCCAAAATAGTGCTACTATGGCACAGGAAACTGGGGAAAGAATTTATATGTAATTTCTGTTCAATATTTTTTCCGGCTTACTGCGGATAAAAGTTTGATGTAAATATTTATAAATTAGGAATAATTATTCCCCATTTTATTATGTTTTCAAAAAAATTAACACTAACTTTTTACCTCAGTATGCCAGTGAAAAATGTTTAAATAAAAATTACATGGGGAATTACCAGAATAGTGCTACTGGTCCATCTAAGTTAAATTTTCCGAAAAATAAACTTTTTTCCAAAGTTCGTGTGCTGCTTGGCGAATTTGTTGCTTGCGTTCTTTAGAGTTGATTATTTTTAATTTTTTATGTTTGGTAAAACATTTAGGGGACTAGTTTTGGGTTCATGTTACACGCTGCGTTACTGTTATGATAAATGTTGCGAGAAATTGCTGCGTTAAAATGTTGCGTTAAAATGTCACGTTATATTAAATAAAAATATTTACCTCTCTTTTTATTTACCACATTAAAATTGAAACAAAAACTACAAGAAAAATGCAAAAAACATAGGGAGAGTAGTTTCAGTGGTCATTACATGTATGTTTTGTTAAATGTCATGGTGACATCTTTGACGCTAAATATTTCTATGCGTCCGACATTCCTAGTCACTGACGCCACACAGGGTATCACAGAAACCGTATTTTTCTTCGTTTCTTTCCTCGTTTACCTATTATACGTGTTTGAGATGTGTTTGCTTATTATGACAATTTCCAATAGTTGTTAAGTTGGCAATATTGTAATTTTTGACGTTTTGGAAATACATTTTTCACAAGGTTGACGTTTCGTGTGTTTTTTATTAGAAATTTTTATTTTGTGACTATAAATATTTTTTTGTTATGCAATAATTTTATAAAATGAAATCATATATAAAAATTTTTATGAAAAAAACCTCCGTTTTTTTTGCTATCCACCAGTCTATTGTCTATGAACTCACGAGTTTATTGTTGGTGAGTATATTTGACACAAGAATCACCTCACTGCAGCAAGTATAATATCAAATATTTCAAAATGGTGAGTTCAAGTCACCATTATGACGTATTTCTCGGTGAGTTGAGGTGAGGTGAGTACCATAATAGGGGCATTAAACAAATTTTCGGTGCAACCATACTAACACAAACATAAATGAAATAAAACATAATCCAAGGACATTGACTCATTTTAGTTTAAATGTTATTTTTATTTATTTATTTCTGCAAATTTTTTGCAGAACAAAACAAAATAAAACACACATACATATATACATTATCTATTACGACTAGTAGGCCTTGAAAAAATACCATAAATCTCGTGTGCCATCAGCCAATGTGCATATCCACACTAGGATAACTATTATCTAGTAACTTTTTCGTTTCTTTCCCCTTTACCAATAAAATCAGAAAGGGGAAACAAACGAAGAAGTTACCGGATACCCTAGTGTGGGGCTCAGCCAATGTAATGCGATAAAATTGTACCATAAATTTTCAATGATCCTAATTTTCAAAATACCTAAAAATAGAAAACAAATCATGTCACGAGCAAAAATATTTACCTCTCTTTTTATTTAACACATTAAAATAGAAACAAATACATGATGGCATCCTTGAGTATAAATATTTATGTGCGTCCGAAATTTTCCAAAGTAAATTATTGTGGTCTTACTTACTTCGACAATGATTATGCTTTTAACGTAAGCATTAAAAAGCGAATAATACATAAATCTTTAAACTTGAGTGGTTTTGTTAAGATGGGTACTGTGAAAGCCTGGTTGAAGTATCTTATCGGCACATCAAGTACTGTCGTACAAGTTACTAACGTACCTCAGGTATTTACACCGTAAATTCCAGATCAACAACCGCCGCTAGCTCTGTCATCATTATATACCGACGTGCATTTTAATAATCATCATAGCGTATTTGACCGCTCCGATGCCTCTGTGCGGATATTAGTGATATAAAAATTAAATTAACGGGAGAGATTTCTACGGAACAATTTATTTGCTACCCCTCACATCTCTCGGTAATCGTTATAAGCATCATGTCGTGGATTTATTCAAGTGGATCGAATTCCAACTGCGTTGCAGCCCACATGCACATATTATATTATGGTAAGCAAATGACCCCCGAGAAAATGTGAGCGTGAACATGCCGAAAACTTTAAAGTTAATTGAAACCCTTTGCTCTGTGTTGGCACAAGATTTGCAAGATACATATACTTTACAAGTCCATAAGCACACATTCATGTACTATAAGAAGACACAAAACCGTTGTCGATTCAACATACCATACTGGCCTATGAATGGAAGTCATATACTGTTACCTATCGCAAAAGAGGATGGTCGTCGAACTAAATAACGAATCAAGTCAAACAAATTAAAAGATCTTCTCAATACTAAATGCTACGATAGTATGGAAGATGGCAACGTGGCCATACCATACTATATAGATTGTATTCGTGCCATCATCAGACCCGCGGTGATGTTAAAAAGTATGAATGAACTGTGGACTAACAGTTTCAATCCGTGGATTTCCGGCACACTCAAATCCAACTCGGATATTTGATGAATATGCGTGTGCCGCCTATGGAAAGAAGATCTTGAATTATAAATACACAACGATCCGGTTCAATGTACTACACTTAGTGGAACCGCCATAGATCACATTTTCACCAAGCATCTTTCCCAGCTCAAGAGCGTAAACTACACGACCTACTTCTCATACCATAAGCTTTGTCTAACTATAACGGGGATGTAATCACATACGTATTAATAACATACAATATACATATTGTCGGGGTACGGCCTTTCGTTGATATGCCACATTGTTTTTGGTTCAACATGCAGCTCTTGTGTACTTAATTCCCGAGTTTTTTATGGACTGTATAATATTTATTTGATGTAGATTAGTATTACAGTTGACAAAGTTAGGTTCAATAAATTAAAAACACCGAAAATTGATTTGATTTACAACAATTTTTTTTTTCTTTAATTGATGTTTTTACCTTTTGTATTTCTCTTCCAAATTATTTCGTACGACTACGCCACAATGGCACTAAAAAATTGATTTTGTACAGTTTGAGGTAGTGTACTAAAATATAAATTCACAATAATTATGTAAATACTAATGTGCTAAATATTACTTTGATAAACTCGCAATAGATAGAGCTATAATTAAATTTAAATATGTATGTACATCTGGTAACATTGATTTATAATATAAAAGTAAGATACGAGAGTACATCATTAGTTTGACGTTTTCAAATGTAAACATTGTTTTTTTTTCTTAAATTTTAAAAAAAATCTAAGAAAAAAAAACAATGTTTACATTTGAAAACGTCAAACTAATGATGTATTCTCGTATCTTACTTTTATATTATTTTTTTTTTTTTTTTTGTGAAAATAAAAATAATTAAAACAACTAAAATAAAAGGTGAGAAAACTGAATATGAGTGATAATCTGTAAATACAGACATTATTTTTTAATATACCTACAGACCTAATTCGATTACGATCTCATTTTCAGCATTCCGACCTATCATGATGGATCAACAATACTTAGCTAAGTTATAATTTTATGGTAACAATAAATATAATTAATTATTAATTTTCTTTTCTTTTCAGCTATCAAACACATACATATATCTCTAAAAACAATTTCAAATTTTTCCATCACCTCCAAAATTACACTCCCAAAATGCACGAACTCCTTATAATTAGCGATGACATACGTGATTTTTAAATTTTGACCTTATGTTTTACCAAACATTTGCGGTTCAGGTGGAGCTTCAACCCCGTCGTTTTTTTTAATATTAAAAAGTGAGGCACTTAAAATTGCTCTACGAACTGGCGATTTCCTGGCCTTAAGCCCAACTGCCGTTCTGATTTTGTTGGTGCAAAGGGCTGAATTGAACGCTAGCCAATGCATTTTTCTTGTCTCTTGCGGCGTCAAAACTGTTGCCGACCTTCTTTGGTAGTTGCTTCCCCATGATGCTCTGCCTTTTAAAAAATTTCGCCCAGCATGGTCACTACGCTAGATTTATCGAGCTATATAGCGTGGTTGGAAAATACCTCCAAGTGGTAGGTATTTATTTGCCCGATTTTGCCGTATTTAAAATACTTTTTCTACTCATTTTAATTTTTTGTTGAATTTTTTTTTAGCAGCTTACACTCTCACAAATACTTAAATTTTACAATGCTTCTATTCAAGTGAACCGATGAAATCCGTTTAATATAAACCATATTCAAAAAAAAAAAAAAAAAAACAAAGAAAAGTGCATGTAGATTGCTATGTTTAAATTTTTATTCATTACTATTTTACTGAGTACTAATTTTTCTCTCTCTCTCTCTCTCTCTCTCTCTCTCTCTCAATGAAAATATATTCTTGGTTCCGCAAGCAATTACTGTGAAATTTTCGTTTAAAGTAAAATTGCAAGTGCGTCTAATGAAGTGAACCGCAATGTATTTCGTATTAAAAATCAAGCAGAACAAGCAGAAGACTACTAAAATGTTTCCATTTGCGTCCTAATGGAAAAAGGAGTATTGAAAACAGTTGAATGCCTAGAGATATTGGTTATCATAGAAAGTTATGTTAATTAACTATTCGAATTATAGAGAGCTCCCTATAACACATAATTCAACAAGAGTTTACATTTTATAAATTACTAAACCTTCGTTATCTTTATTGAATTCATAAATTTCATGCTCTCTATAGGTTTAAATCAAGCTCAAGTGGTTTCTGTAATAATTATACTCGTATGTACATATAAGTAAAAATAAAAACATCCTATAAACAAATTAAATTTAATCATTCGTCCACTTGATGACACTCGCACAATACCATATGGTAAACAAATATTTATCATCGTCATCGTCCAAAGTGGTAAAATTTATGGTGAATTTAAAAATCGTATAAATAAATCAACATGAAGTGCTTATGAGTAATTTGACTTTATGTTGTTGGTATAATATGTATAATAGACTCTTAATTAATTTTATGTAATTAACTATAAAATAATAATCATAATAATAGGTTTAATTTTATTTTTATGTATATGATCCAAATAGTCACAACTATGTATATGTAAATATTTATATACATACGATACACATAAACATAAAACACCTTTAATGTAATATTCACGAAAAAATGGAAGCAGCATAAATTTCAAATTCATCAAAGTCAAAAAATTACTTGGTCACGAATTTTTGTACTTAATTTGTTTATAGTACCTAGCGCTACATATTTTTGTTGTAATTTTATGATGCCAGTTAACTTAGAATGTGTACCCCTTAAATTATTTTTTTTTGTTGGTTCGTTGTGTATTTATATATAAATCACAATGGGAGGCCTTTTCTCTCTCGAATCGTTCGCATATAATATGCTATATACCTACATACAATAATCTTCTATGGTATTTTATGTATATTTATGTTGTATCATTATTTAATTTAGTTATCAGTGTTTTGTATCCTTTTGCGTTTCACGACATGATAAATTTAATTTTTGTCATATTGTTTCTAAATATAAAGTATTGATACCGCAATTCCGTGTCATAGTGTTTACCTACCTACCTACCTATATATAGTTTAAAATGTCAGTGGCTTAGGTTTTTATCGAAACATATTTTAAAAAAGTGACTTAAAATTTAAATAATTTACCAATTCCCTTAAATAATTAATATTGCGGATATGTATCAAATGATTTTCGAAAGGTAAACCGCCGTCACTGGCAAATAAAATTACTTAAATATTCAAAACACTGTGATATTTGCACAAAACAGTAGGTTTTGTTATTTAAAATTAATAAAAATTACGTACAGAATTTATCCCAATTATAAATAAGTTTGCTAAACTAGGAAAAATTACAATAATAGTAACACGTGATTAAATCTTCTGATAAATTAATATGTTGATGTGGTCAATAAATTTTTAAGAATCAGAGGAAGACGATTATCCAAGCTCAGAGACCCGTTTCATGTTCCTGACGATCAGATGTGACATCATTGAATATAAGTCTAGGACTTATAAGACAACGTGTGAATCAAGACATATGCTTCAAATGTGTTACAGGTTTCAAGCTCTAGATTTTTGGAAAGGACCAAATTTTTTTCTAATAATACTATCTCCATAAGCTGCTTGCGCAGTGATCACAATATTTGTAGTTGTTTTCCAGTAATAGGTGCACTATTTCTAAGCAGCCGCATCACACCATGCTTCGCAATCAAACATTTACTTCGTCATCTGCAGCGGCAATTATATACAACAAATCAAAGCCAACAGTTGAAAGACTGCACGCGATCGTTTCTTACGTAACTAATAAATCTGTGTCAAATTCGAACGTCATTAAATCTAAATCAAGCTCAAACGTTGATACATAGCGCTTTGAAGCCACAACTTACACGAGCTCTACTGGATCCTAACTCGCAATTCAAATTGATTACTGAAAGCTGCGCATTAGGCATTTCTATCAGCGGCTTAGCTACATGAGCAAACCGTGTCCCGATTTAATGTGGAAAAATGATGTATGATCATAATGGTTGCTACTCTAATACAAATCAGACTCACGTCTAATCTACCAAGTAAAAAAATCGACAGCACACGAAAAACCTGAATAACATGAAAAATCTGAAGAAATACAAGAATCACCGCAACTAACTCTTTATGTGAAACTATAACTTCCGATTGAGATAAACGGTTTCAATGGGACAAATCCTTTAAAACGCTAAATAGTGATTTAATTGCCGATTTCATTAAGCTGACACATATGGAAAGGGTAACGGAAGCAGAGGTCAATATTACGGAGAACAATAAATTCTATTTACCGCATCACGTCGTCATGAAAACGAGTAGCACAACGACAAAACCACTGGTTGTGTTCGATGGTTCGGGCAAATCAAGTTCTGGAAAATCGCTGAACGACAATCTATTAACCGGCCGCAAACTTTAGCAAAATTTTGTTCAGGAGATTCAGGAAAAATCGCAATGCAGTCACTACTAATATGAAGAAAATGTTTCGCCACGTTTGGATGTACAAACCTGAGAAAGAGATTATCAGCGAATTTTATGGAGACAAAATTCTTCAGATCCTATTATACATTATCACCTAACCACTGTTACCTAAGGAAGAAAACCAGCTGTTTGGACGGTTTATTATCCCGAATGGTAATGCCGATGACGCTACGCAACTCTACCATCAGACAGTTTCCTTTATGAAAAGGGTGGCTTTCCGCTCAATCCTCAGATTATAGAAAAAAAAATCAAGAAACGACTTCATACTGGAATTCGGTGAGAAGTTAATGGGAATTAAAACTCTCGGTTTAAATCGGAATGCTATGGAACACACACAGAAAGGCAACCAAACGCACTATCAGAAGCTGCTAGATTGTTCGTTCCTTTATGATGAGTGTTGCTTACTACGAACCAAATTAAAATTTTATTTCAACGACTCTAGTTGCAAAAACTTGACTGGAATGCCCAATTTCCACCAACAATTTAAAATGATTGGAGAAATCTGAGATAGTGCTGCAAGCTGCGTCTATAGTGGCAAAAACTAAGCTAGCTCCACTAAAGCTATACCAAGGCTAAAATTGTGTAGCGCACAACTTTTAAGTATAAATTGGCAAAATTGGTGAAGGAATCAATTGACATTTCCTTCGATAAAACATTTACATGAACCGATTCTAAAATCGTTTCAACATCGCTCTTGGATCACATCAGAAAGTGTCAGACCTTTGTAGCCAATAGGACGTCACATATTTTGGAAGGGATACCACGAAATTGTTTCGGACCCAGCGGACCCTATATCAAGAGTAATTTCGTCGTCCACACTACTGACCACACTGGCTAAAACTTCCGCAAAAGTCTTGAGATATTTTGGCCAAACTGAAAAATGCAGGTAAATCTAGCGGCGCCATATTGCGCACAATCAGTACTCAAATCGAACCTTCTACACTAGAAAAAATGCACACAGCAGGGGAATTGTGCCTTAAATGGGCCCAAATGAAACATCCGTGAAAAATCGGCCACTGCAACACAACGCATGGGGAACTTACCAAAATCAAGAGTATCTTCTGGAAGACCGTATCTGTTAACTGGCGTCAATCAACAAAATAGTAAAGGGTTACATTGTAATGTTCGTATGCCTCGCGCAAAACGGGGAAGTCTTATTGAGGCTTTTAGAGACTATGAAAGCAGTCTAGCTGGCGCAGCAGACGATCAAAATCAAAATTCAGTTTCTATCTTTCTCATGCAGAGCAAAATAAAATTTTAATTAAATAATAATTTTAAATTAAACTCGGCTCCACATTTAGAAGGTCCTAGGGAGCCCAATATTAAATCGATTAAACACCATTTGACAAGAGTAGCTGGCTCGACACCATTTACGTTCGGGGAAATGAGTACACTTCTGACACAAATTAGAGCCGTAATAAACTCTAGGTCACTTTGCATATTTAACGAAGACAACAGTGAACATAACCCGCAACCCGTGCAAGGCTTTTTGAAGTATTAGGCCATCGAATATCGGACGTCTTAACTAGAGGTAATTAAGGAAGATTATTTACCGCCAGTGAAATAGGCTCATGGGCGAATAATCCAACTTCATCCGGAAAATGAGGGGCGAAATCGAGTTATTACCATCGGAACTATGAAAGGAAAACTGCGACGACAACTCGTGTGTCCCGTATGCGTTGGATCTAGAAGTTCGATACAATTTTTTTCTGCAATGTCAACTTTTTCTTTCATTTTTCACAAGAGCGAGTTTAGAAAAGGAGTTATTTGAAATTGTATCCTTGGATCAAGGGGATCCTTCTTATAAATCTCGTCACCATTCATCCAATCTGATTTTTATTTTTCACATGTATTTTATATCAAAACGTGCAGGTTTTAATAATATTTTTGGAGAGGTCTGCTCTTAGGTCTAGCTGTTCGAAAGGGCGTCTCTGCCGCTCAACCGATCGTCATGAAATTACGATATTTTTGAAGGGGTTGGACCCCAGAGTCTAGAAGCCCCGGTACAATTTTTTTCTAAAATTTCATTTTCATATTATATGAAATTAGTGATATGTTCGAGTCCGGGGGCTCCGTCGTCTGCATCAACAGACCCTCCTAAGTTTCTAAACCATTCATCCAATCTGATTCAAATTTTGCATAGGGAATTTATACTAAAATTAGAATGTTTCGTATTGTTAATAACGGGTCGGCCCTCTGGGTCTCGTTGCTTCCATAATTTTTTTTTTCCAAAATGTCGATTTTTTCAATATGTTTTTATTTCATAGTAATTTTATTGTTCGTTACTCCACCTCTAACGAAAATATAAACGATATTGAATAGTATCGGCAAAAATTGTATCAAGTAGACTGGATGAAACGATTTATCCACAAAGGATGTAATCGTCAGCAATTGGGTATCATATCGCCTCAGTGAACCTATGGGAACACCGTTGACTCTGAAATATTTATGAAAAGAATTGCGTTGATGAATTGATTGATTGAATCCTAAATTCATCTGTAGCAGTTGAGCAACGGAAATTAGGACGTCCGGATACCCATTGCATAACTCTGACAATCTGCACGCTGATTTAAATTTTGGTGATACAGGCAAATTGAAACTTTTCTTGGCAAACTTGAGCAAGTACAACGGCCACGTCCCTTCAATGCATATTGTGATATGATACAACCATTTCATATTACAAAAAAATACATGAATACGCATAAATTTCCTATTTGCTTCATATAAGAATCTTCGTATACACATTTTGAAAACATATACCAACACAAAATTTAATTTTCACGCGTAATTTTATTGAATAATGCCGGTTGAGTGTCGCTTGCTGTGGTGATTAGTTTGTCGCAACCAACGTAGATTTTTGGTCGTGTTTTTCTAGGGTATTTATAAACGATTTCACATAATAAAAATATTTTATTAAATATTTGTAATTATATCATGTGTTTCAACCATTTTGACATATATATGTCTGTATTATCATTGTAAATATTGAAAAACATTGGTTGCATCATATATGATACGTCATGCAATTACGGCACAATTCTTGGTTGTATCATATATGATACAACCGTATAAATTGAAGATTAGATGGAACTGTTCTTTAACAATAAATTTTATTTAATATTTTTGGTAGTTAAAAATGACTGATCAATGCTAGTTTTTAAATGCTAAAGAAATCGAGTAGTTTATTTATATGTAATTCTATTGACAGTGATGACGAACAAGACAGTGACTTCCGTATCGAACCACCATCTGAAATTGATGACGATGTACCATTCGACATTCAAAATATATACCTGTGATACTTCTACATAGTGATAATAATGTGATTGAATTACAAGATCCTGATATTGGCAACGCGATTGAGGTGACAAGTGAAACAAGCAAGGTCAATTAATTAAACAAATTGTATAGTAATACTATTTGGAAAGTAAAATATTTGAATGTTTCATCGAAAAAATATAAATTTAGCGGTGATGAATCTCTACCACCAGTTCTCGAACTACAAACGCCTCTTGAAGTTTTCAATTATTTTTTCAATTTTAATTAAAATGGCGATAGCGATCGAGAATCAAATTACTACGCAATGGAAATTAACGTCAAAAATTCGTTTTCAATAAACGGGAGGGATTTGGGAAAACTCCCCGGGGTGTGTATTTTAACTTCCGTGCACCAACTAATACGCTTCCGCCGATACTGGTCCCATGAAGTGGAACAATATAGTACGGGAAAGCATTTAGAAAAAATTCGTCAGTTTCTTCATTTCAATCGCAATGAGAACAATGTGCCACACACAAATCCAAATCGCGATCGCCTGTTCAAAATGCGACCCGTAATAGATGCTCTCATTAAAAACTTCCAAAAGATTCCAATCGAGCAAACTATATCTATTGATGAACAGATGTGCTCTGTAAGGTAGAAGTTACTTGAAGCAGTCAATGAAGCCGCATAAATAGAGCTAAACATTTTTTGTTCTCAGTGAAAATTCAGGATTTACGTACAATTTTGAACAATTTTCTTGGCAAGAAAATGATAAACGTATTTTATCAGAAAAAAATGGGGAAGCTCATCAAATGTGGTTATTCGACTACTACGAAATGTACCAAGAAATGCGAACCACCATGATTATTATTACACGAGCTTACCATTGGTTATCGAGCTAAATAAAGTTGGTATTCAATCAAATGGCACAGTACGTCGTGACAAACTACCTTCAAGCAAGTTATCAACCGAACGTGCTCTAAAGGATACATAGGTCGCCACAAAATAAAATTACGCTTCAAGAAATGGTGCATACGAATATTTTACCATATTTTAGATATCACGGTGGTAAATTCATGGTTACTTTCAAAAAGAATCTGTGGTGATTTAGGATAGGAACATCTCACTCTAATAAATTTCAGATTTCAACTTGCTGAAAGCCTGTGCAGAGTCAATAATAAGTACAACTATTTAAAACGAGGCCGACCGGCCATCAACCAATAGTATTAGTCTTGAGGTAGACGTTAAACAAAAGATGCTCAACGCAAGTCACATGCTGAGTGAGTGTATCGCATTTTCTCAACTGGACATCGGAAAGACAGCGGTCTAAGTTACCTTGAAGTTACAAACTCACTTTTAAGGTATAAACAGTACCAGAAATAAAGCGACAAGATACATCGGCAAAATACATTTGCCTGCCGGCGATGTCGCTTGAGTAAACACAACAAGCGTGTCAGCGTTGAAGCGACAAAACAAGAAAAATAATAATAAATTAACCCTAAAATATTTTATTTATCTTTTTATCTCTATTTATTTTTTTTACATAAAAAATTGTGTACAGCATTCAGATTTGATTGAAATTCATTTTAAAACAATTGTAAAAAATGTTTACCAACATAATAATCTGAAACTTATTTTGGTGGAACTGCAGTGCCGGCGACAAAATTAGAATAGATTCTAAAAAAAATTCGGCGACAATGTCGTCGTCGCCAGCGACATTGTTTGTGTTAGCATCCTATGGTTTATGTGTATTTTATTTTGACAGGCGTTGTAGCTTGTCGCTGTATCTCTGGTTCTCGTTATACCTTTAGTGTGAAAAATGCAACATATTAATATTTTATTTTTTATTATTAAATAGTTTTGTTAATTTAAAAAGCATAGGCTGTGAAAAACTATGTAACTTTTTTAAATATTTAAACGAAACTTTCAAATTTATAAAAAAAAAAATTGTGTTTGTTTTTTACCCATAAATGCATGCCGTATCATATATGATACAACCACGAAAATCAATTTTCCAAGGAAACTACAAATAATTAGAATTTCTTATTTTGATATTATAAATAAGGATTGCAGAAACTATAATGTACAATTTTTTCGACAAAATAGAAAAAATCATGCATTGAAGGGTTAAGTCCATCGATACTGTAACGAAGCAATACGAAATTGTCAATTATTCTACTAAATTCTTGAATTCACTTGATTTACCAGGCATACCACCCCACGTTTTAACATTGAAAATTGGCATGCCTACCAGTACGGTATAAAGGTACTACGCTCTTAGTGAAAAAGATGATGAACAATATCATCGAAGCTACAATTTTAAGTGGAAAATAAAAAAAGAAGATGTGCTGTTGCCACGAATCCCAATGATTCCCACACATACGCCATTCGAATTTAAACGTAGCAGTTTCCGGAGCGACATGCATTTGCAATTACTACCAACGAATCACAAGGGCAATCGCTACAAGTGAATTTACTAAACTCGGCTTAATCTGGAAAATCCAAATTCTCACTTGGACAGCTGACGTGTCCGAAAACGGTCTGATTTTTTGTGTACGATCCAGACGGGAAAACCAAAAATATTGTGTATAAAACCACTTCAATAGACAGAATGAAAACACAACCACTCCCTTTGTTTGAGTGGTATTGTAACAATTGTGGTTCGTTTATTGTTACTTGGGATGAGGTTATACCACGTTATAATGGAGTAGTAAAATTTTATTGAATATTCACGTAAACGATTTTTGTTGTCCATTCAAACAATTGGCTAAAATCGGATGATCGTAGTGGTCATCTAAACGGGTCCGGTTTTCATTCATTTGTTTTGTACTTTCGAAATCACAAAATATAAAAAAAAATAATAATAAAAAGAAATAGAAAAAAAATGAGAATAGAGTAGGGAGAGGAATGAAAATTGGATAATGGATGGGCAGGAAAATAATGTATTTTTGTTAGTCAGTCAATAATTTATTTTCGTGATGGTATGATACTTTTGGGATCATGCAAATGGAGTCACTCATACTAGTGGAGTGGTGAAGAACAGAAATAAGAAATAAAAGTATAAAATTATAAAGAAACTGTTCAGTTATATTTTTAAGTATAAAGTGATGTAATAAATACGAAAAAGTGTCTAAAGTAAATTTGTCTGAAAGTTTTATGATAAATATATCGTTTGTGGTTTATACCGTTGTATTGAGACTAAATGTTTTTATTTTCCGTGAAATCTTAAACAACAAGTTAATTTCGCTGCGGTGAAACCCAATAGTCTGTGGAAATCCGAACATAAAAAAAAGAGAATTGGATATTTGGCGTAATTTTCTGGACGAGCACGATCACCTTAAAATTCTTAAATTGGCTTTGCGGCGTTTGATGAACAATTTCCCGTGAGGAAAAATCGGTTTTAGTGCGCTGTTATTTGGACATATGGTACGGTGTAACCGTGCCGGATAAAAGGTAGTTGCTCGTAAAGGCAGAAGGCGTATTCGTAAGAATTTTTACTGTGCCGCATATTTTTCTTTCTTGCTTCAACTCAACAGCAGCAAATATCCACTATTGGGTGTTGGTGAATGGCCTTACGGTTGTTGTTAAGTGAAGGAACAAACAAAGCTATATCGATCATCGGGAAGGTTCTGTTAAAAACCGGAATATTTTAAACAAGATTATATTGGTGCGACGGTGATGACCTTGGAACAACGGGGACACAACTCAGCTAAGAATTTTTTTCTATTAATATTATTAAGTATCACTTATAAATTATTTAATAGATTTTGATTTAGTATTTTTATTCTGGAAAGTATTTATTTGTTGTTAGTTTTGAAATTTAGTTCTATATTTATTATATTTATTAATTGTAATATTTTGGGCTGTTAAACTATTGTAAGTTCCATCACTCCATGTATGTATGCTCGTGATAACTATCTTAGGTATTATTAGATTTTCTTTGGGGATTTAAGATTGAAATTTTCGTTTCTATAGTGCGATCGTTAGTTTGCGATATTTTATGCTCATTATTATTATTTTTTTATTTTATATGCTTTTTTAATTAAAATGACACGTTAAAGCGAGTGAAATAGGGGGATGGATCACTGAAGATTTGGGTCAAGGTCGGATAGGATGTAATGTAAGATTTACTGTGAAGGGGTAAAAACATCAAAACAAACTTTCTCGTATTTTTTGTTCGGAGTTTTTCCATCAAGTTGGATTAACTTAATTTTTTTGTCTGAATGAACAATGTGCGAAAGAGACGGCACAATATCAGTTAAAAAGAGCCCGTAGTAATATTTCAAGAAAAAATTTTGTTTCATTGAAATTTGAAAAATGAAACAAATTTTAAAATGAAATGTAACAAAATTTTCACATTTCACTGTCTATACGGGCCGGAAATTTGTCAAATAATTCAATATACGGACGAGATGGTAGCAAAATCGTTTAGACAATTTGTCGTCAATTATGAAATCATAAAAAAAATTGATTAAACGCAGAACGAAGAACTGAAATAATGAATGCAAATGTGAAAGCGCTTTAAGGGTAGAATTTCCAATATTGTCAATATACTTTTGGCAGCACGCACATTCCATATACGTATATTTAGTCATGCATTTTATTGTTCTGTTCTATTGATGTATGAAATGAGGGTACTATCAGAGTAGTAAAAAAAAATCATCCGAAATACCATCGGAAACAAAATTAAAATGGGAATAATTTTCTACACCAGGCCCTATTCTGGTAACTCTCTGGGAATAGGGAATTGAGGGAAGAATTTACATACATTTTATTTATAAATCCGTTTCTTCTGGCCTACTCAGGAAAAAGGTTTGATGTAGATTTTAATAAATTGGGAATAATATTTCCATAGTGAAACTGGCAGGGAAAATTATTCCCAATTATATTTTGTATAAAAAATTACCACTAACTTTTTACCTTAGTATGCCAGAAAAAATTTATTTAAATAGAATTTATATGTAAATTCTTTCCCCAATTTCCTATTCCCGGGGTATTGCCAGAATAGGGCCACAGATGGCTATAATTATTATTTTCATGACATTCGCAAAGAAAAACAATTTTGGTCTCGTCATCATGCCAGAAAAGGAGTAATGGTATGGCCTACAATTTCATAATAAGGCCAGTGCCTTATTCCCCTGATTTAAATGTCATCGAAAACATGTAGGGCTGGCTCACTCGCAAAGTGTATGAGGGGAGCAGACAATATGAATCTAACGAAGAGCTGATTTCAGGAGTTGAAGCTTCCTGGGCACATATTTCGTTGAAAAAACTACTACTATTTAAAATCTTTATAACTTTGAAGTAATTTTAGTGAATGTGGGTTGTACACATTACTAAAAATAGCTAGAAAAATTAAATAATTTCCTAATAAAAAAAAAATATTAAGATAAAAATATAAATGACTGTGTTTTCATTATATTTCTAAGTTGCGTCTAATCAACAGAACCAAAACAAAAATCGATTATGGAAACATATTTTTTTGGTTCCGCGAGAAATTTGAGTAAAATTTTCATTTAAAAGTAAAATTGCACATAATCATGTGCAATTCTATTCTGACCTTTTAATAAATCATCCAATTATGCTTGATCGCACGTGCTGCATCTATCATAAATCTAACATTTACATCAGTTGTTGCTGTTTGTGTGTAATTTTGAATGATTTCGGCTCTCTGTTTGTTCGGTGTCATGCCTTGAGATAAGATTTTAAAGCCCAGAAATGATATTGGGTAACGGTTTTGTTATTGCATTTAACGCTCGATAATCGCCGCATAAACGTCAACAAGACCATCTTTGTTTAATGTCATGTGTAGGGGACTCACTAAAATACTTTTTAAAAGCCTACAAATTTCTAAAGTTAACCAAGCTTCGATCTTTGATTTAGTTGTGACGATTTAATACTTAAGCGTCTCACTTTTGCTTAATGCCATTTTTAATGGCCGTGATACCATACAACTGAATTGTATTTCGTGTTGTTGAAGGTTTTGATATTCAATTTTTTTAGTTCAATCAAAACTTTCACAAGTCAACCACAACTTTTTACAATTCAACCACAATTTTTTATACTTCATTGTCAATTTTTTCTAAATTAACCTGAATTTTTTGCTAAGCAAATTCGTGTTTTTTCAAAGTAATATAACTTCAATTAAATGCAGAGTAAATTCAAATATTTTTAGCATAAATTCAAGTTGTAATATTTCATGTCGTAAATTTTTGCAAAACAAATTCAGTGCTCACAATTCTTAACCGATTAAGATGGGATTAGGTATGTTGCGAAAATGGGATTCTTAAATAATTTTTGAAAGAAGTACTGGATACGGCCACCTAAAACGGAACTCGACCATTTCTTAAAACCGATATTGATGGGATTTTGTATGTTGGATGGAAATGGGATTCTTAAAAGATGTTTGGAAGAAGTTCTGGAATATGGCTACCCGGGGCGGAACTCGATCATTTCTTAACCGATTATGATGGAAATGGTTCTTAAATGTTTTTTACCATTTCTTGACGGATTTTGATGGGACTAGGCATGTTGGATGGAAATAAGATTTTTAAATCATTTTTGGAGTAAATTCTTGAATATGCTCCCCTGGGAAGGAACTCAATCAGGAACTCACTCGCCATATTCCAAAATTTTTTCATAAAATATTTTTACTTTTTTCATAAACTATCAAAACCTCATAATTATTAGTTAAGAGATGGCCGAGCTTCGTTCCAGGTGGAAAATTCCACAACTTCTTCCAAAGATCATTTGAGAACCCCATTTCCATCCACCATACAACATTTTATCATAATCGTTTAGGAAATTACCGAGTTCCACCTCAGGCGGCCATATTCCGGAACTTCTTCCAAAATTCATTTAAGAATCCCATTTCCATCCAATATACCCAATCCCATTATAATCGGTTAAGAATTGGTCGAATTTCGGTCCCAGGTGGCAAAAATCTAGAACTTCTTTCAAAAATCATTTAAGAATCCTATTTAAATCCAACATACTCAATCCCATCATAATCGGTTAAAAAGTGACAGAGTCCCGTTCCAGGTGGCCATATGCAAGAATTTCTTCCAAAAATCATTTAACAATCCCATTTTCATCCAGCATACCCAATCCCATCTTAACCAGCAGAGAATTGTCCGAGTTCCGCCCCAGGTGGCCGTATTCATGAACTTCTTCCAAAAATCATTCAAGATTCTCATTTTCATCCAACATACCTAATCCCATCAAAATCGGCTAGGAATTGGTCGAGTCCTGTCCCAGGTCGCCATATTCCGGAACTTCTTCCAACAATCATTTAAGAATCCCATTTCCATCCAGCATACTCAATCCCATCATAATTGGTTAAGAATTGGTCGAATTTCGGTCCCAGGTGGCAAAAATCTAGAAAATCTTTCAAAAATCATTTAAGAATCCCATTTCCACTCTCATCATAATCGGTTAAGAATTGGGAGCACGGAATTTGTTGTGCAAAAAGTTGCAAAAAAATTACGAACTTTAAACTTTAATCTTATGTGCAATGTAGTAAGTTATTCAATGCCCAGCATCACCAAAAATGCTGGGTTAATTTTTGCATTATTTACCATCTGGTTAAGTAACCTGGCTTCAAGTGAGTGATGTCGACCTCCGCGATCCTTGTGGCTGAATGCCCAATTAATAAGTGCGACGATATAGTCACATCGATGCCAGTGGAACTTATAGAGCATAACGGTCTTGAGTGTAATATGCTCTAAATATCTGCAAGTAAGGAGGCAATTTTTTCGTGCCAGTAAGTTGTTGTGCAGTAGCTCTTCATTACACCCAAAAATGCCTCGGTAGTCAAGTCCCAAACCAGTTCCAGATGAATAGTTTTGGTACTTAGGCAAAATGAAAACGGATATACGATTTGAATGCCCCATAGGTCCTCGCCCTTTGCGTATAAGATTGGATACTGGTACAGCGTAGTCGACGTCAACTTGTAGAAACAGACGAATAGGCTCTACTCAATAGTTTGGTGGGTTTTACTTGCGCTTTAAATTTAGCACAAACGACGCATTGACTGACAACCTGCCGATTTAAATTTAGGCACCTTTGGATCTAATAATCTTGCTTTGAAGTGGTTAACGACCATGATAGTCCGACATGCTAAGCTGAGTTATGGCCGACGGCGCAAACAAGTTTATATTTGCCTAGAAACGAATTTATTAATTAATAATGCTGTTATTTTTTATTTCCTTACCGGCTCGTTACTGTTCCATTTCAACTTCGATTCAAACAGCCTGCATTACGTGTTGCTTTGCTGTCCTCATTCGATTGGTGCAGTTAAGCAGGCCCTCGCTACCATAGTTGATGATGAGCAAGTTCTTGCAATAATTAGTCCCTCAGGAAAATTAGGAAATGTGATGCCATTGCTTGCGCTTTAACTTAAATAGATAAAAACTTGGAGGTCTTGTTAGGTTCGAGAATCGGGCCATGCACAAACTTTTAAAATTTGTGTGCACATACTACAAGCCTAGGCAGAGTGGCTGATGCGTACAATTCAGGTTCTTGAGCAAAGCGGCATTCCATAGCTCTCAAACGTTGAATGACATGTATGTCAGTAGTGAGGACTTACCCAAATTTTCGAATTAATTCGGCCATCATTGCCTAAATTTATATTTGCGTTGAAGTTATTCTCATAGATAGATTCCTCTTGATATAAAAATTGGCTTGGAGTGCAAGATATAGATTCTATTAGGTGCGTGCAAGTAGAAACTGTGCTTTGTTTGGTCAAATTCAACTTTGTTGAAAATATAATTTACAAAGATCGAAATATTCGTCATTACTATCTATGGTCTTTTGCCATTTATCTTCTCGATCTGAACAAGTGGTAATCAGAGAGGGAGTCAAGTCTGGACAATACGCTGCACGCTGTCAAACATCCCATCTTAACGAGAAGATGTGTTCCTATTTCGCAGTATGTGAACGAGCATTCTCATGCAGCAAAATCGCCTTCCTTGGCCCATTTTTTTCCTCCAGAGGATCACTTAACTTGATCAAATAGGCCTGATAACGTTCAGATATAATAGTTTGGCCAGGTTTCAGATGACCAAGTATTAAATGACTCGTTCCCAATTCCACCAGACATCCAGTAACACTTTATTGACATAAATGTTCGTTTTTGCAACTGATGTTGATGACCTGGATCAACCCATGGTTTTCTGCCTTTAGGATTATCGTACAAAATTCAAATTTTTATCACCTGTAATGATTTTGTGCAAAAAATTCTTTCTTTTGGACCGAGAAAGCAAATGCAGTCAGATGTCAACTTTTCGGTTTTAGTTTCTTCAGCCAGTTTATGAGGATCACATTTTCTTCCTTCTGTATTTTTCCCATTGCATGCAATCGAAGTGATATTGCTAAGTGAGTAACTCCTAACTTTTCTGCAAAACTTTATGTTCTTCGTGTGCAAATTGTTTTACTGCACCTGGACGTGGATCGTCCTCAAGACTAAAATTTTCATTACGATATCTTGCAATCCACTTTTTTACTGTTGAATTAATTGAAGTCGAATTAATCAATTCCACAGCTTGAACAGCATTTTTTTATTTGAAAACAGAGATTGATGCACACGGAATGACATCTTTTAAATGACTGAAACTTGTTTCATAAAAACAGTAATGGCTAAGCTAGATATGTCAAAAATGGTGGCCGATTTGCATGCGTTCAAGTATATTTTAATACAACCAACTTCAGAGCCGAGTTTATACTTGCGTACCTAATAATTCCCAGAAACTACAAATGGATTTTTATATACTCTCATTGTTTTGAGCCGCGAACATCAAGGCCAAGCTAGTTCCTGTTTTATTATGAAAACATCAAGAGGCAACCCAAGCATGTACCGTCGTTTGGAGAATACGCCTATTTTTATTAATTTTAGTTTAGCCAGGTTCCAACAAGTTCATATCAAAACGGGTGTACTACCAAATCCCGGTTTTCAAAATCACGGTTTTAAAAACCCCGGTTTTCAAAATCCCGGTTTTCAAAATCCTGGTTTTCAAAATCCCGCTTTTCATACATTTTGGTGAAGGAAAATTTTATCATTAATATTTTTTAAAAAAAATTACGAAATATTCCTTAAAACAAATTAAAAAACTTATACATATCAGCCATTTGCTAGAACTTTATCGCAAACTCATTTTTAAATTTTGTCAAAAAATCATTTAAGAGACCCATTTTCCCAAATGTCAAATTTTAAAAATTCAAACCGGGAGTTCGGGCCTTTTTTTACAAAACCGGAATTTTGAAAATCGGGATTTTGTAAACCGGGATTTTGAAAACCGGGATTTTGAAAACCCAGAATTTTGAAAACTGGGATTTTGAAATCCGGGATTTATAAAAAAATCCGGGATTTTGAAAACCGGGATTTATAAAAAACAGGGGTTTTGACAAACCGGGATTTTGACAAACCGGGATTTTGAAAACCGGAATTTCGTTACACACCCGATCAAAACATGTAAACTCAACTTCTGAGCATGATTGAAATACAATGCCCTCGATTGACTGGGCTTAAGGTGTAAGGAAATTTCTGCTAAAAAGCTTCGATTTATATTTCTACGCTGGCGCTTCCCAATTCGGTTACTGAAAATCTAATATTTCAAGCTTGGTTCGTGTCGTATTCCTTGAAATTAGCATATTATGATGAAAATGAGATTTCGAAAATAATTTCCGGATGTGGCTGTGGAAAATTACGATACTTAGCAATTTCTCAACCGAGTTGGGCTCAACCCGGTTTATAATTGGATTGAAACAAGGCACGGTTTGTGGAAAATTCTTTGGATACTTGGTTGTTTTGAACATGATGACCTTGTGTAGAGCAATTCTTCTAGTAAACTGGGTACAACGCTTAAAATTTATTCACTTTTTACTTCATCAATATTCAGTTTTTTCATGGAATTGGAATATTTAGTTCTCTTCTCAGTCACTACTTCACAGCCGGCGTATCAGATTGTTGAAAATTACAAATAAAGTAAAGGTTGAATGATTTGCATGAATCGAAAAATATTAGGAACCAAACTGAAATTAATTAAATACCTTAAAACGCTTTGAAGGTATCTAAACGTACAGGTTTACACACTTCAAATGTACATCGACATACGTAAAAATTTTTAAGGGCGTAATTATGAACATAGAATAAAATTTATTGCTAAATCATAAAACCGCACATCTATATACACTATTATTCTGTACGTGCAACAAACAAGAAAATAAATTATCTAAAAGAGATTAGTTTAATGATCTAAAATCCATCGATTTTGTTTTATGCCTACCTAGATACAAAAACCACATCTACGTGCCATCACTAATCGAGCAGGTGAGTTTATCTCTTTGTACATCATAGATAAAGAAATATTTCATATCGTGAATCGATATTCATTTTTACTAGGGCTTATTATTGTGCGCCATTATAATATGAGACCGACGATATACTAAAATAACTATTTTAGACCAAGAAAAATAAAAGAAATTTCAATTATTTCTTCAAATCACTCTCATCAAGATGACGATACAAAATCAATTAATAATCAATATTTGATCTTAACAAATTACTTTTGAGAGATGTGTGCTGTGCTTTGGCTGAATGTTTGTTTGTATATAAGTTGTAGATAAAGTGAAATTATTCTTCTTCGATATAATTGAAAATTAATAAATTTTATTTGATTTTTAATTTCGTTTTTATATCTTTTCGTGAAAATCGTTTCGCTTATTTGTTATGGTTAACCCATAAAGTTAGCTTAGCTCACTATCAGTATACAGGGTTTGCTAATATAGATTTCGCGTTAACAATACCTGGGTTTATGTAGGGTTAATTCATTATAAATTTGAGGAAAAGTTGTGTCTGTTTGTTTTACTTTTATTGGACGATGATGATGATGAGTATCATGAGCGATGAAGACAAATGATTCCATCGACTTGTATCTATATAAAATGTCTGTATTATATACACAGACTGGAATCGTTTTAACATTTTTGTTGGTTTTTGTTGTAAAAGTTTGATTGACGTTCTTGTTGAAAATGTAATCTATACACAATAAAAATACGATATATAATAATTAGTTTAGACTAGCAGTTAATTAGAATATACATAATCGTGCACTCTCTCTGTCTACATATTCGATCGTTGCCAATAGTTTTTTTAAATGTACATGATACTCCAACATCCATATAATTACTATACATAAAGCATCGGCACTAAAAACAATAAAAATACATAAATTTAATTTAAAATCATAAATAATTTTTATCCATAGTGCATAACTATGTTGTGGAATATAATTTCAAATTTATGAAGCATATAACAACATTAAAACATAAAAATAATGTTGGAACCAATTCAATGACTATAAATATCATTCTTCGGGTAATATTTTTTTTTGTTCAACTTGGGAACTACAATAAACAAAATGAATTATTTACAACGCAAATGAATCAGTGCCATTTTTGGTTTAACAAATTCATACCACGTAACTAGCTGCTGCTCGGTTTTTACCATATGTCCAAAGATGAATTACAGCAATACATAATCCTTATAGGTAATAGTAGTTTATACTATTGATTAAATGTTACCCAATCAGAATTGATACATTCCCTAATCATTCCGATTGAATATTTGGACAGTGCGAATTTTTATTTCTCTAGACAGTCTCCTTGTAAGTCTATACATTTTCCCCTCCCGGCGTTGCCCCGTCTCAACCCAGCCAAATAGTCAATAGAGAACAAAACAAGTCGCTTGGGACTAGATCTGGGCACGTTTAAATCCAGCTGCTCAAAATTTCACGTTGGTAAATGAGAGTGCAGAGCCCTCGTACACAGAGTCCAATTCGCCTTTGATTTGCGTAGGCGTATTGCCTTTCAAAAATAAATATTTAATGACAGCTCGATACTCAACTTTTCCATTTTCACAGAAACGCTCACATCGACTCATTTAAACGATTGTTGACTAGTGCTGCCATCTTCATGTTGAGGTCTGAAACTTGTCAGACAACCATCGTACACAATTCTGGTTATGGGATCCTCCCATCGCAACTTAACTACATTTACATGCAAATTATGTTTTAGAATGTTAGTTTGCAATCTAGACTCAGGCAGGCTAGGAAAATCGTGTCCGTCACGCCAGCCGGAACCATATCAGCCGGAACCAAACAACGATGGAATAAGTAGCACGATGCATTGTGCATCATTGTGCACTAATTGGTTTTTCAGCCGAAACCTTATAATTCCAGCCGGAACCTGATAAAACCGTCCAGAACCCTACAACAGCCAAACCAACTATGGCATAAGTAGCACGATACAATGTGCATCATTGTGCACTATATAATTTTTCATCTGGAACCTTACAAATCCAGAAATATACGATTTTTCGGAAAAGAACCTTACAAATTCAGCCGGAACCATACCCTCTACAGCCAAACTAAGTATGGCAAAAGTAGCACGATGTATTGTGCATCATTGTGCACTATATAATTTTTCAGCCGGAACCTTATAAATCCAGCAATATATATTTTTTCAGTGGAACCTTATAATTCCAGCCGGAAACGATGGTATGGTAATATACAGTCAAATTAACTACATCACTAGTAGCACAATGGATTGTGCATTATTGTGCACTAAATGCTTTTTCAGCCGGAACCTTATAATTCCAGCTGGAACTTGATAAAGCCAGTCAAAACCATACAACAGCCAAACCAACTATTTCATAAGTAGCACGATACATTGTGCATCATTGTGCACTATATAATTTTTCAGCCGGAACCTTACAAACCCAGAAATATAGGATTTTTTGAAGAAAAACATTACAATTTCAGCCGGAACCATACCCTCTACAGCAAAACCAACTATAGCACTAGTAGCACGATGCATTGTGCATCATTGTGCACTAAATACTTTTTCAGCTGGAACCTTATAATTCCAATTAGAACCTGATAAAACCGTCCAGAACCATACAACAGCCAAACCAACTATGGCACTAGTAGCACGATGCATTGAGCATCATTGTGCACTATATAATTTTTCAGCCGGAACCTTACAAATCCAGAAACATAAGATTTTTGGGGAAAAACCTTACAATTTCAGCCGGAACCATACCCTCTACAGCCAAACCAGCTATAGCACTAGTAGCACGATGCATTGTGCATCATTGTGCACTAAATGTTTTTTCAGCCGGAACCTTATAATTCCAGCCGAAACCAGATAAAGCCAGCCAGAACCATACAAAAGCCAAATTAATTACGGCAGTAGTAGAATGACGCATTGTGCATCATTGTGCATTATATAATTTTTCATCCGGAACCTTACAAATCCAGAAATATACATTGTTTCGGTGGAAAAACCTAACAATTTCAGACGAAACCTACGGTCAAACTAACTACATCTTAAGTAGCACAATAGATTGTGTATTATTGTGTACTAAATGCTTTTTCAGCCGGAACCTTATAATTCCGATTAGAACCTGATAAAGCCATTCAGAACCATACAACAGCCAACCAACTATGGCACTAGTAGAACGATGCATTGAGCATCATTGTGCACTATATAATTTTTCAGCCGGAACCTTACAAATCCAGAAACATAAGATTTTAGGGGAAAAACCTTACAATTTCAGCCGGAACCATACCCTCTACAGCCAAACTATAGCACTAGTAGCACGATGCATTGTGCATCATTGTGCACTAAATTTTTTTTCAGCCGGAACCTTATAATTCTAGCCGGAACCAGATAAAGCCAACCAGAACCATACAACAGCCAAACCAACTATGGCACAAGTAGCACGATGCATTGTGCATCATTGTGCATCATTATGCACTATTTTATTTTTCAGCCGGAACCTCATAAATCCAAAAATATACGATCTTTCGGAAAAAACACAAAGGTGGCTATAAGCAACATAACCAAATCGCTGAATTTAGGAGGTAATTTGTTCAATTTACGCGGTGTTATTGAGTATGACAGTGTAAATGAGCATTTCACTCCACATGCACTTAGAAACGGTGGCATATGGAAAACATACGACGATTTGCAAAAGGCCGAGACCAGCACCAACACTTCACGAAAAATGCTTGCCTACATGTTGTTCTATGTACAAGAACCCAAATCAAACAAAGTTCTTCTCTAAATGATGAAATATGTTATAAAATATTATTAATAAATTATTAAAAAATAAACTGTTATTTCCGGCCTTTTTTAAATGTTATTTAAACTTTTTATTTAATAAACACTTTTAGCGAATCGGGAATTATAATGTATCCAAATAATTCCACTTGAAATTACAAGGTTCCGGCTAGTTCACAATGACCATCAACCATGCTTACTCTTTATTGCTCCGAATGGTTCACACCGACTTCATACGGTTGCGGCTGGTGTTGCTGGTTCTGGTTGGGTTGGCATTATAGTGCATAACGTTTTGATCGTTCCGGAAAAGTCATTTGTTGCACTATTTATGTAAACATTTTGTTTCGACTGGATTTTTATGTTTCTGGATGACATTAAAGTTTGGTTGCAAAAACATATAGCATACAACCCATTGTCCTACTTGTGCCATAGTTAGTTTGGCTGAAGAGGATACGGTTCCGGCTGGCTTTATTAGATTCCGGATGGATTTCTAAGGTTCCGGCTGAGAAAACAACTAGTGATCAATGATGTACAATACATCGTGCTTCTTATGCTATAGTTGGTTTGGCGATAATATTGTTCTGGATGGCTTTAACAGGTTCTGGGAGGAACTATCAGGTTCCGGCTGAACAATTATATAGTGCACAATGATGCACAATACATCGTGCTACTTGTGCCATAGTTAGTTTGGCTGTATAGGGTATGGTTCCGGCTAAATTTGTAAGGTTTTTTCCGAAAAATCGTATATTTCTGGATTTATGAGGTTCCGACTGAAAAATAAAATAGTGCACAATCATGCACAATGCATCGTGCTACTTGTGCCATAGTTGGTTTTGCTGTTGTATGGTTCTGGCTGGCTTTATCTGGTTTCGGCTGGAATTATAAGGTTCCGGCTGAAAAGGCATTTAGTGCACAATGATGCACAATGCATCGTGCTACTAGTGCCATAGTTAGTTTGGCTGTAGAGGGTATGGTTCTGGCTGAAATTGTAAGGTTTTTTCCCAAAAATCTTATGTTTCTGGATTTGTAAGGTTCCGGCTGAAAAATTATATAGTGCACAATGATGCTCAATGCATCGTGCTACTAGTGCCATAGTTGGTTGGCTGTTGTAGGGTTCTGAATGGCTTTATCAGGTTCTAATCGGAATTATAAGGTTCCGGCTGAAAAAGCATTTAGTACACAATAATACACAATCTATTGTGCTACTTTAGATGTTGTTAGTTTGACCGTAGGTTTCGTCTGAAATTGTTAGGTTTTTCCACCGAAACAATGTATATTTCTGGATTTGTAAGGTTTCCGAAGAAAAATTATATAATGCACAATGATGCACAATGCATCATTCTACTACTGCCGTAATTAATTTGGCTTTTTTATGGTTCTGGCTGGCTTTATCTGGTTCCGGCTGGAATTATAAGGTTCCGGCTGAAAAGGCATTTAGTGCACAATGATGCACAATGCATCGTGCTACTAGTGCTATTGTTAGTTTGGCTGTAGAGGGTATGGTTCCGGCTGAAATTGTAAGGTTTATTCCTCAAAAATCCTATATTTCTGGATTTGTAAGGTTCCGGCTGAAAAATTATATAGTGCACAATGATGCACAATGTATCGTGCTACTTGTGCTATAGCTGGTTTGGCTGTTGTATGGTTCTGACTGGCTTTATCAGGTTCCATCTGGAATTATAAGGTTCCAGCTGAAAAAGCATTTAGTGCACAATGATTCACAATCCATTGTGCTACATGTGATGTAGTTAATTTGACTGTATATTACCATACCATCGTTTCCGGCTGGAATTATAAGGTTCCACTGAAAAATCATATATTGCTGGATTTCTAAGGTTCCGGCTGAAAAGTTATATAGTGCACAATGATGTACAATACATCGTGCTACTTTTGCCATACTTAGTTTGGCTGTAGAGGGTATGGTTCCGGCTGAATTTGTAAGGTTCTTTTCCGAAAAATCGTATATTTCTGGATTTGTAAGGTTCCGGCTGAAAAATTATATAGTGCACAATGATGCTCAATGCATCGTGCTACTAGTGCCATAGTTGGTTGGCTGTTGTAGGGTTCTGGATGTCTTTATCAGGTTCCGGCTGGAATTATAAGGTTCCGGCTGAAAAACCAATTATTGCACAATGATGCACAATGCATCGTGCTACTTATTCCATCGTTGTTTGGTTCCGGCTGATATGGTTCCGGCTGGCGTGACGGACACGGAAAATCATTATTTATAGCTATCATATTACTAGTAGCTAGATAAACTCTCATAACGACAAGAATTAAAATTTTCCTATGGAAATGCAATAAAAAATCAGATTAAAAAATTTAAGTATACCATTCAAGAAAAATTGCAATTAATTTTCGAGTATTGCACTTTACAACACCGGATATTAAGCAAGCCAACCACCCCCCCCCCCCCCACCCCCGCCCGGACAAACCCCACGCCACTACCCCCTAGAATTTACTCCCAGTCCATTACTCCTAAGCATTACCGCCTGGTCATTATCCCCATACATTGCCTCGCGGTCATTTCCCCTCCGGTCATTATTCCCCGGTCATTTTCCTCCACTCCCCCGGTAACTACTTTTAAAAAACCAATGTAAATACCAAATAATTCACAGTGAACTATAATGACAATTCCATTATTTGTAAATATAGATTTTTCTCGTCAAAATCGAAAAATACTCTTGACCATTTTCTTAAAATGCCCCAACTGGTGGCCCAGGTAGTATTTTCCGTTTCCACTTTAGGCAAAAAAGATGTTCTATGAATATTGCAAAAATGCTATTGTGTGGGAAAATATCTTGTTTAACAGAATATACTTTCCGATTTTACAGCATCAGCTCCTAGTTAAAATACCATGAAACGGTTTACTGTTCTAAATAGAGGAAGGACCATGACTATTTTAAATGATATATTTATGTAAATTACCTATGGGGTTTATACTGATTTTAAAAAAATTTACGATCGAACTGGCGCATGGCATATAATTTGAGATTATAGAGATTTAACATATAGGTTTACAATTTTTTGTGACATATAACGTGTTTTTGTTTACGATTGAGCTTTTCATGCGTATACTTGAATCCGTCATGATAAAAAATTAAAAACCAAAGTTTTATTCCTAACAAACGAGTATATATTGACCCATAATCAGTAAAATTTCTTGCAGCAAATTTTTTATTGATTTTCATTTTTAAACTAAATAATCTTAAAAATTCAATGGTGGGCATACACCTTATCTAGGCGATTTACACCCCAACATAAAAATTATGTACTTACCTTCAAATACCACTAGTTTTTCACAGCTCATGGATCAAGGAGCAATATCAACTTTTAAGGCTCATTACCTAAAAATTACATATAACCTAGCAATTGAGGCCCTTAAAAATCGACAACATTAAAAGAGTTTTGGTCGAGTTACAATATTTTACAAGGGATCAAAAATATAACAAGTGGTTGTATGAGCGGAATATGGAAAAAAACTACAAAACGATTTGAACAAAATACTGGTTCTGTAATTGAAATTGATCAAATTATAGATCAGATCGTAGGGCTTTGCAAGCAGCTTAATCTCAATACCTGATAGTAATCAACATGATGAAGATAACCCACAACAAAAAAAAAATCAAGACAAAAGAAATGGGTGCAGCTTTTTACCAAATTAATAAGGGACTACAAAATATAGAACAAATGGATACAAAGCAAGAAAGGGTACTTTTTTGATGAAATTCGACTTACGACCAAATCAACTAACCGCCGATGTCTAGGAACTTATCTCGGTCGTAAGTCGCGGAATACCTATACTGGCAACACTGCGTATCATTTTTGGACGTTTCTTATGTCATTTGTGTTCAGTAGGCTATGTTATTTAATCATGGAAAGATACACGCTTCAACAACGCTTAGAAATTGTTAAATTGTTTTATCAAAATCAGTGCTCATTTGTGAATACTGAGAGAAATTTAAGAAGAATTCATGGACGACATTATTCAGTTAATCGACTATTCGGCGTATTGTTGAAAAATTTGAAAGTGAATTTTCTTTACACGATACAAGAGTACCAGTACGACAAATAAATGCACGCACACAAGAGAATATTGATTTGTTAGCTGCAAGTGTAAGAGAAAATCCGAATTTATCAGTTCCACGCCGTTCTCAACAATTAAATCTTTCTCAAACAACAACAAGGAGAATTTTAAGAAAATATTTAGGTTTACATCCTTACAAAATTGAACAGGTTCAAGAATTGAAGTAATAAGACCACCATAAACGTCGTTTATTTTCTGATTTTGCTCTTGAACAACTTGGAAATGATGAACATTTTTGTCGAAAAATGTATTCAGTGATGTAGCTCATTTTTGGTTAAATGGTTATGTAAACACAGAATTGCAGAATTTGGAGTGATGAAAATCCATACGAAACTGTTCAGTCACCTGTACATGCAGAAAAAGTAACTGTGTATTGTGCAATTCATGCTATTGCAGTGATTAGTCCATATTTTTTTGAAGAAAATGGTCGAAGAGTAACAGTCAATGGAAAACAATACAGAACAATGTTAAATGATTTATTTTTTGCTGCTGTTGTTGAGAATAATCTGGAAGATATGTGGTTTAAAAAAGACAGTGCCACCTGCCACACAGCCACCTTAACAATCGATTTATTGAAAACAAAATTTGGTGATGAAATTATCTCAAGATTTGGTCCAGTTAATTATCCTCCCAGGTCGTGTGATTTATCACCTTATGATTTCTTTCTTTCGGGATATGTTAAGTCACAAGTTTATGCTGATAATCCAACAACAATTGAGCAATTAAAAATCAACATTAAACGTGCTATTAATGAAATACAGCCAAATTTATGCGAAGAAGTGATAATAAATTGGCCTAACAGAATGCAGTACGTACGGAGAAGTTGTGGTGGTAATTTGAATGATGTTATTTTCTATGTAGATGATGGCATAATATAACCTTTCAAATAAAAAAAATGTTTGTCTCACTGAATAATTTGTGTGTTTTTTTTAATTTTTATATTGTATCATTCCTATTGGAAAACCCATATGTACCTCCAGTACAAAATTGATGCAAAATCAAACAAATATATATTTTGAGTAATATGAGGAAAACCGTGTGGAATACCATAAAGCCAATTCAAAGGACGACCATCGCTTTTATTGATTCCAAAAGTCTTTTTATCAAAACCAAAGCTTGACGGCTTAGTGGATAAGCTATTCGTTGCTTTTAATAAAACTAAGTATTTTAAGTGCGTTACGCCATCGTGAAAACCTCGGTGACTCTGGTGGTTGAAGAGACTTTAAATTATCCATGAACAATTTAATTATAAAAAAAAACTAAAATTATCAACTAAAAAGCACCAAAACCAATAGCTGAAAACTGTACTATGGTAAAATACCCATCCGCCAAATACATAAACTAATCGTTCGAAAAAACCAAGCGTTCTCTTACCGTTGCTATTCTTTCGGCACTTCCGTTGAAGTCTTACAGCATCGCAACAAAAGTGGAGTAGTATTTTAGTAATTTAACACTTTTGCTATTTCGTCGAAGGCCGAAATTTTTCTGTATAAAGTTCTAGCTATAATACAACAATTTTGAGGAAATCGGGTGCAGTTTTTATACTTACCATTAAGAGAGGCAACATATGCGCCGATGTCGAATAAAAACCATTAGTGTATCGAATGATCGGAAACATAACTCGCTGGTCAATATTTCCTTATGCTAACTACTAAAAAAACATTTTTTTTCTAAAGCATACATTCATTCAAACGCTTCCCTAACATTTCCATGCCATTTTGTAAAGCGGTTTATTGTTGGCCACAAAATATTACTTTTTTTAGGAAACATTTCTTTCTGGACCGTTTTTTAAGGTCTGCGAAAAGATAATAGTCATAGGGCCAATTTTTCACAACTTTTCCTTCACACGCACCACTAACGTCATGTAATATTCGCTGTTAATTGTCTTTTCTTTCTCAAGATAGCCAATGAATAAAATACCTTACGCATCCCAAAACACGTAGGCCGAAAAACTTACCGTCCGAAATTTACGTTTTTCGTCGCTTCGGAGGCGGAAGCCTTTCACCGGCTGCTGCCGGCAGCTGATTCACGATTTAATTTCGGAGTATAGTGGTGGACCCATGTTTCATCCACGGTCACATACCGACTCAAAAAATCTTATTTATTACGGTTTAACAGCTCTACAATGCTCGAAATTGTCAACCTTTGTTTGTACGATCACGTTTAAACTCAGCAAATCCACGTTCGACGTCACTTAGCCAGCCATTGCTTTGTACTGGATAACTCAATTTTTTCCGGCATGCTATTCAGATGCTTGCACATTTTTTGCTATCATCTATATACAGGTAAACCTCTGTGAGGTCTTTTTTGTGCGGTCCTTTTTGTGCGATTTTTTATGCGGTATGAAAATATGATGATGACAAATGATTTTGTCAGTACAATTTACTTAAGTACATACTTTCAAATGTTCAATCAAATAAGAACATAATTGGATGTGATCTATGTATTCAATTAGTTAATTGACGTTGACCATTTTGTTTTTTCGATATTTGATGTTTCATCATATTTCGCGTCAGGTTGTTTAATATGTATTTTGAGTTTTTTTCTACGTGAGACTTTTTTTATCAAATTGTGCTCAAATAAACTTGAATTGCATTCATCGGGAAAATATCATATATTGTTCCGAATTATGCTTCATATAATATTTAATTATGTTGTACTCTTCACATACACGTCTTCAAATAAAAATCTATATCCATCATTTACCTCAACATGAGGAAAATCGGTTGGGATATAAGGTTCATTCTACAAGAAAAACTGTGAGAAAATGTGATAATTTTCATTTCCATACATATAAATGACGCTCAATTTCATATGGCAGTAATAAACAATTAATAAAAAAAAGTGTGTTTCTGAGCACGGTCGTCAATTTGAAAATGTGCGGCAACGGATTAAGGTTATTTTTGAATGGTAGCAGTTCCAGGTTCATCACTATTCAAGTAAAATGACTTAAGTAATGTAATTTTTCTAAATCAGGGTCCGAAATACTTTCACAGCATGAAATGCTTTCTGCAGTAAAGTGAACTATATTGTAGCACTTCGAATTGGAAATCTAACGTATTAGATACCTAAGATTTAATGTAGAATAGATATCTTTCAACAGTTATAATTGTTTTAGAAATAAATTCATTATTTTTATTTTCTAGAGATTTACTGATAGGGGTTTATGAGTACCAGAATTCGATTGCGACAGGTCCCGATTTCGAGAAAATTTGTTGGATCCCCCGTTAGCTATAAATTCCTTTCTTATTATGTTTTATATAAAATAAACATCGTTTCACTTAAAATGGAGCGCCGTCTGCAAAATATTTAACATTTCTATGTACAAATACATAATTGTATGTACCAAAGTACTTAAATAGAAACAAAAACAAATTTATTTTTTAAAATTATTCGAGTACTGCCGTTAGTTTAGAGATGTTTTTCTATCGGCACAGAATTAAAAAAATTCTTTAAAAATGAATTAAAAAAGTTGATTTTTGTATAAACATCTGCTACTTATTTTAATTCATATTTTTAACTTAACGGGTATTTAATTAATTATTAAATGTTTTTAAATACCATACCATAAAACCAAAAAAATTGTGCTGTCTTGTGCCAAACAATTTACTAACTATTGACTACTTAGGTGTCTGTAACCGGGTCAAGTCTATCATATCTAACAACCTTTCCTATTCTAATCGTCCGCTCCCGCCATATCGCTCCGACGCGAAGCGCCCGACAACAATGTGTTAAAATTATGAATTAAAAAAAGCGATTTAGAAAAATGAGAAAACTCAAAAATGAATTAACAAAGGCTTACACTATTTCATTTTTAAAACACCTACCTTAATTCATTTTCAAAATGAATTAAAAAAGACACATTTTATTTCATTTTATAAATCAAAAAATCTTAATTCGACTTTTAACAAATATTCAGAAATGTGCATTATTTTGGGCTAAAGTTTAATTTACGTATAAATTTTAGTTGAATGGTACATATTGAAATATTTAAAAGGGGAACCCTCCAGAACTCCAATTCCCCAAAAATGATTATTGGCATTGGTGCTCCTAGAGAATTAAAATGAATAACAAATTAAATTCAATGCGCTATATTTGTGAAAATGGGGCTTTCCAGATCTTCAATTCTCCTAAATTTGAATTTCGGGAATATAATTTGTGTCAGATAATTTTTTTTTTGGTTCACTATAGTAAATAACTTCTCATAGAATATTGTTTGGGCTGGTACTTACATATAGATATAGTTCGTATATTTTCGTGTGGCCATAGTTATTTTTGGCCAACTTGAGAAGAAGTTTTCGCATATCAGAGTTTCTTTTAATATTTTTTTTCAGCTTAAACTTCTTTGATGAAAATTGCTGAAGAGGTTTTCTAGTGCTAGGAATCAACTGTGTTGAGTCCTAATTTTAAGAATTTTAATTTAACAAATGGATCGATGGGGTCAGGGTCTCTTTTTATAAAAAAAAATTTCAACTCGCTTTGATACAAGCTGGTGAGGCCAAGTGCCCGAGATCATTTTCTGAGATCGTTTATAAAGTGCTTCGATGGAGCTAGGGTTTCATTTTTTCCGGAAAGTTCTCTTGTGGAGTCTGAATGTTGCACTATGTTTCACCATGTTTCTGGATACAGTAACATGGTTGCTTCATGCCACCTCTTGTAGTTGGATCTAGCTCATGTTTCTTGGCATTTCACCATGTTGTGTGGGTTTACATTTTATAGCGTAATTTATATTAAATATATTTTGTAATGGCGTTGGTTGCGTAATAGCGCCTTTTTGAATCTATTGTCGCGTTAAACACGTATTTTAGAAAATATAGATTTATACTCATATTATTCGTTATATAAGTATGATTATTATTAATTAATTTGTTGATCATAATACTCGTACCTAGTAAAACGCCATAAAACTTTACGTTTTTGGCATATGGCCCGGGATTAATTTCTTTCGGCTCAAAGATTTTAATAAAAATGGTTAAGTATTCGTACGGACTTGATTTTAGAAAATTACCAATATGAATGGACTAAACCAATTTTATAATAGATTAGAATGCATCTCCGTTTGTATTTTAACAAGGGAAGATCCCATTTAATTAAGAACCACCAAGGGAATATGCTACACAACTTAACAAGACTATACATATTGTAATCGTAATGGATTAACCTACTCCGACAATCAGCCATGCTACACTATAATTTGGTTTTCTGGATTCAAACTATTGCGCAATAGATTTTAATTTTTAATTTTAAACCCTTATTTTAAATTAAATCATTAAATTTTTTTTTCTTGTTTTATTCTGTTCTCTCGAAAATAAAATTTAAACAAAAATCTACATCTCAAAAATGTCCGTAAATTTTTTTATTTTCATTTCAATTTTTTTCATTTCCGATTCACGGTCAAAATTTTTACGTCGCAGCTGCGTAATAAAATTTTTGTCCGTGAATCCGAAATGAAAAAAATTTAAATGAAAATAAAAAAATTTAAGGACATTTTTGAGATGTAGATTTTTGTTTACATTTTATTTTCGAGAGAAAAGAATAAAACAAGGCAAAAAAATTTAATGATTTAATTTAAAATAAGGGTTTAAAATTAAAAATTAAAATCTATTGCGCAATAGTTTGAATCCAGAAACCAAAATTGTGTGTAGCATAGCTACACTGAATGAGACATACTTCATTGGAGCAAATAACATAAATCTATTAACTTCCATTTTAAATGAATCGTAGAGGAAGCAACTCTCACGTTTCAGAAACTCTATTCAGTGATTCCACAAATAAAGGCGTGTTTAATTTCTCGAACGCTAATTCCGCTCACCAGTAATCTAACCAATCTGCCAGCATTAACACCAGGGTATTTTTTGAAAGGAGACTATCTACATATCATTAAAAACAAGATGGCGCGTAGTAGAAAAATGTTTCGGGAATTTTGGAAAAAATGCTCCTCCGAATACCATCACGACAATGAAAAATGTATAGCCATCCGAAAATAAGAGTCGGTATTCGACTAAGACGACCTGTTATTATTAAAGGACGACCAACACCCAACCACACGGTGGAATCTAGGGAGAATCAAGATATATGCCGGAAGTGTTAAATTAATTCGGATAGGTACAGTGAAATGCTAGAACAATACCTTTAAGCGGCCAATTGTGAAATTGTGTAAACTATCAATAGAGAAAAATACTCCACAAATATGCACTTTTAATCAATAGGGAAACTCGAGGTGGTAGCCATGAGATAGATGCAAATAGTTTACTACAACAACAGTTAGTATTGAGAAGAAATAGTAGCATTCAAGGACGTTGAAATGAATTGCGAATTAATACGTCAAAAATTGAAAGGCAGCGTACCAATTTCAATGTCGGAGTTGCACAGAAGTTCTTAGCAATAAATTCATCTGATTACGATTGGTAACTTAATAAACACAACTAGGACCCTGTGGTGAAGTGTAGATCTCGATACTACTGTAATTCGATTAAAGAGTAACAATTGACAATTTTTTTTAAAATGCGGAAGGTATCATGGACTAATATGAATTAAAAACATCAGATTGAATACATCTGTTGTCCATAACCCCGAAGTCACTATAGTCTTTAACAATAATATAGCGATACACAGAGGATTATTTAAAACCTTACCATTAAAAAAAAGTCTTATCATCTCGAAAATCAATTTATTTAAATTATTTAATCCATCTAATGCTTTTTCTAATTCCGGATAAAGCACAAAAAAAAGAGTTTAAATAAAATTTTCATCACTAAATTTCCGGATTTCATTAGGAAATGGGAAATGAAAATAAATCAATTTATTAATTTTTTGTGTATTTGTGTGGTACGCTTCCATCTCTCTCACACTAACTCATACAGACAAACTAAATTTAACTAGCTCAAGTTAGTTATTTGTTGTATAGTAATAAACTGTGTGTATATAGTAAATCCAGGATAATTCGGAAAAATTTTCCCGCGCTCGCTCGGGACTACAACAATATTTTTAGATTCTGGTTGAGTTTAACTTGAATATTTATTGTGCTAATGATATCATTTCTCATTGTGAAAGGAAAAAAAAACAAAACTTGGCAACAATTTTCAGGAAAATACTCGTTGTTGTTTTTTTAATTTGGTATTTTCCATTTTGTGTGTACTTTAGATTTTCATTAAATTTAACAATTGAATCAAATTTAAGAAAACTAATTTCTTTCGCAATATTTTTCTACTACGAGTATAAATAACCGAGCGCATGTAATAAGCGAAATGGTACGGGAAGAGTATAGCTCGGAAAATTATATTTTCCAAGCACTTATGTATAATTGAAATAATTTAATTTTGTTGTTGTTGTTATATTTTAAGTAAATGTTTTCGTTTAAATGATTTGTATATTTCTTCATATGTACGTACATTTCAAACATAATTTAATTTTTGTTTTAATTAAATTTGTTCAATTAGGAACAGAAAATAAATAAAAATGAAAATGTCAAACTGTCAAGAAAATATAAAGAAATAAACTAACACAGAAATAAGAAGATAAAGTAAAAATAAAGAATTGAATCAATGAAACATGATTTTATGAATAAAATTATTTTTAACTTTGTAATTTTTTTTTTTTTTAATACAGTTGTGCGATTATTTTTAAATTAATTCCTCGCTATACGTAAATACGAACGATGTGAATTAAATTATAAATTAAATTCATTCATTAAATTTAATTTACAAAAACGAAACACAAACTAAAAATCGCAAAAATTTCATTCAATGGAACGATATAATTGTGCGAAATTATAAATAGAAAATTCTACATGTATCTATATAGTAAAAATGTCAAAAGATTGGAATGCGAGGTTTATAACGATATTCGTTAATTTCAAAATAAGTAAGCTGTGATACTGTGTTACTATTTTCACCTCGGACCACAATAAAGGGAAAGGCTTTATATCTGTTTTGGGACCGAAGCACTCTCTGCTCTTTCGCAGTTTATTTTTTCGTCTTACTTTACGATTTAAGTTACCATACTGGACATAGAAGATGGGTAGGCCCATGAGTTTTGCATGCCGATAGGGAGTCGTAGTTGGCCGAAAATTTATAACGGAGTAAAAAACATTTCCAAACTTTTTAATTAAAACTGTAAAAACGTGCCATATTGGTTGAAGGGTGATAGTCCTAGTGGGTAAAGTCACAGGAAGTTATAGGTAAAATAATTCATCTATTAGACAATTTTTCAAATTCCAAGTTGGTTTTGTCAACATGCATGTGAATAATTTTTACGGAAGACATACATTTTTATTTCTTTCCTTTGTTCTAAATGTGTAGGAAAAAAATAGTTTTAAGGTAATTTTTGCTGGTATGTCGACCAAATGGCTAATATAATATGACAAGACACATTAGTTTCCCAATTGACTCGTCCAAGACTAACATTATACATTTCTATGTCAATGTCTTAAGCAAAAACTGTTTTACAAATCTTTGATATTTCGTGTCTTGTCACGTACTTTATAAAATGGCGTAGATAAACAATTGATAGATATTAAAAAATTAGCATGTCATTAATTTGAAATGTCGGATTGACAAGCAAACTTTTTTTAATTGTTTCATTCTTAAACCTTTAAACCAAAAATTTTCACTTTTTTTGTATTCGATAAAATTGTAAAGTTCATGAAACACATACCAATGGCACTATTCTGGCTTTCCCTGGTAGTAGGGAATTGGGAAATTTTTTTTCTTCGCATTTGTGCCCAAATTGTGTTTTTCTGGCCTACTGTGGCTCTATTCTGGTAATTTCAGGGGAATGGAAATTTTAAATTTTGTAGCAGTTTTATTCCCTTTTCTCCAAAAGTGTATTCCGGCTTTTGGGGGAAAATTTTTTTGGGAAAAAATTATTCCCTATTATAGCAGTTTTGACGTTTATTATTCCATACCTATTTTAGGAAAGAACTAACTGGAAATAGAATTTAACGGAAATTTAGTGTATTTACGTAATTTGTTTATTATGGCTGTAAATTTATCCTAAAAATTAGTAATATCAAATGGAAATATCAATATCCAATTTTTATTTTAATAAACAAAATTAATTTTTTAAGTAAAATTCGATTAAAATATTAATAAAAACCAAGTAAACGTAGTAAACTATTTTTAGACATTTGTTTTTTGGTTTTAATACGGTCGCGTGTCGACCTCGAGTATTAAATTATTTTCCCGTAAATTGGGGAATCCCAATCGCCAGAATTAACTTTTGTAAAACGGGGAATTGGGGGAAAATGTCTGGGGAATAGCTGCTACAAAAACAAATTATTCTAGGGGAATTACCAGAATAGGGCCACTGAAGGAATAAGTTTGGTGTAAATATTTTCGAAAAAAACTTAAATAGGAAAATATTTTTCCCTATAAAAAAGTTTGTGCAACAAAAGTTCCCCAATTAACTAAGTGTTTGAAATTTTTACACTAAACTTATTCCATCAGTGGCACTATTCTGATAATTCCCCGGGAATAGGGAACTGGGGCAAGAATTTATATGTAATTTCAGTTCAAATATTTTTTTTCGGCATATACTGAGGTAAAAGGCTAGTGTTAAATTTTTTGAAAATAAAATTAAATTGGGAATAATTTTCCCTGCCAATTTAGACATGGAAAAATTATTCCCAATTTATAAATATTTACATCAAACTTTTCTCCTCAGTAGGCCGAAAAAAAAATTTTTCAACATAAATTACATATAAATTTTTTGCCCAGTTCAGAAAAATACAATTTGGACCAAAATGCTTCGAAAATATTTTTCCCAATTTCATATTCCCCTTCCTGTTACACTATTCTGATTTTCCCTGGGAATATCGAATTTTGAAAAATATTTTCATAGCATTTTTGTCTAAATTTTATTTTTCTGGCCTACTGTTGGCATTAGTTTGGTGCACACATTTTCGAAAGAAAGTTCATTGGGAAAATTTTGTTCCACAAAAAATAATTCCCATTATATTTGTTTCAAAAATATTTACACCAAACTAATTCCAACAGTAGGCCAGAAAAATAAAATTTAGACAAAAATGCTATGAAAATATTTTTCCCAATTCCCTATTCTCAAGGAAAACCAGAATAGTGCCACTGATGGGTTCTTATAAATTTTTAAGTCAACCTTGATATATTCACACAATGGTTTGATTCCATTTTTGGAACCTTGATAGTTTTTTGTTAAATATTTTTTATTTGTTCATAGAAATATTTTGTAACATATAGTTTTTCCAACCGGAGTTCATGATTCTGCTCCAGAACTCATGCTCCAGTTAAAGAAGTTCGATTAGGTGAATTTTGCATAGCGGCATCAGAGTCGTCATCATTACTTATCACTTGACCTATGTAGCGGAACACCTCTGCACTACCAAGTTGCTTCTTAATAAGAATATCATCGATTTGCTTACGTGTGAAACTATTCTAAGATTGCAGATCACATTATGATGTAGGAGTTTTATACCGTCTATATACAGCTGATTGGAACAGAATATTTATAATTTGTAGTAGTTAGTTAGTGGTATAGGTTTGCTTCGTTAGTGTTCCAATTCGTCCCTATAGGTCATACGATTCAATAATTAACAGGAAATTAGCATTTTCAGTAAAAAAATCCAAAATTTATAATCGCGTTAGACATTATCTTTCATCGTGAGGTTTGAAAAATTTCCTCGTCCTCGGAGTCTGGGTGATTTTTTTATGCTGAAACTTTCAAATAACTCGGAAAATAAGCACTCTACGAAAAAATGTCCATTATCAAAATTTGGTCATTCTGGGGGGGACATACATATTAGTGCTAAAATTAGTACCCCTCCTCGTCTTGTTGAAGGGGTAAGGACGAGAGGTAAATTTGAAATTAAAATAGGAACCCGATTTTTTATTGCAGGTTCGGATTCTAGGACTTCAAGTACGTAAGATTTCTTTGAAACATTTTTTTCGATTCATGATAGATGGCGCTGTAATAACGTTATTAAATTAACATATGCATACGATTCTGCAATAGGTTTGAATTAAAATTAACACGTTTTCAATGTAAATACTTGAAATCAGTCTTAAACAAATTTTATTTTTTAAATTAAGAAAAATAAATAAAAAAAATAAATTAATTTTTTGTTTTTTTTAATGTTTCAAAGAAATCCTACGTACATTAAGCCGTAGAATCCGAATCTGCAATAAAAAATAGGGGTTCCTATTTAAATTTCAAAGTTACCCCCCTTTTGATCTACCTCAAAGGAAGGAGGGGTCCCAATTTTAACACTAATGATGTCCCCCAACACAAAACAAAAATCGGACCTATAGCCGTACGTCCTCGAATTGGCTGGCAACGGTGTAAATATAAGGACGAAAAAAGCAAACCGCGACAGAATTGGAAGAGCCTTGGCCCCAGAACAGATTGCAGTGATAATAAAACAAAACAAAAAAAACTTCACTCCGATAAATTATTCATCAGTAACTTGACTTGTGGGTCTAAAGTGTACATGTCCGTCGTCGACGTTCTACAACTGAAACTGCAATGAAGAATTGTTGTTAGATTTGGTGATACAATAGCAATTGGTGAGTTTCAGTGTGTAATCGATAAGCATTTGATTTTTTTCACTTGTTGGTCTGATTCCACTAAGCGGTTGGAATTTTTTTATGGGTGGTATTGCTACTTAAATGTTGCTTTTCAAATAATGGTTTCTAAGGCGTTCTGTGTTGGACATATTTGATCTATTGTAGATAAATTTTTGGAAGAGGGTTCGGATCCTATGGTTGTGTTTGTTGAATCTGCAATGTTACAAACATCATATTGGACCTTCAAATTAGGTTCACATTCACGGTAGAACTGCGATAGGCCTTTATTGTTCACAATAGCGCCCTTAAAAGGTATTACTGCTTTAGATTTTACCCAAACACATACGTAGTACGCTACATGGTTACATGAAAACCTTTAGCAAAAAATTGACGTAACATGCCATCACCTGTTAATAACACTCATTTTATTATATAGGGTGCCGAAACAAGAGCGCCGGATTTAATTTTAAAGAAAAACACATTTATTTTTGAATTAAGCAAACATTTTTATTTCAACATAAAGAAAAATAGTTCCGATTCAACGTGAAATACAACATCAGGTAAATGGCCACCACGAAGCCTCTGGCAAAAGGTTATCCTTTTGTTGAAATTTTTAATAACGTTTTCGCATAAATGTGGCTGTATTTCACCAATAATCCGCCGTATTTCCTCTTTAAGATGTTCAACTGTTTCAGGTTTTTCCTAGTAGTCCAGGAGACAAAAAGATAGGTTGAGATTAAATTCTTCTCAGAAAACAACATTTAGCCTTCCCATCTATATCTTTGAACCAAAAGTGATTAAATTAATATCTTCAGTAGTGGGAAGCCAATGTATAGTATAGAGCCAATGTAGTGTATGTAGTATGTTATATAGTATATAATATAGAGCCAATGTACTATGTGAGGCTCCAACCCACATCATTTTTTACTTGCATTTTATTTATTTTATATTATTTTTTTTAATTTATTTTTTTTTTAATATTACACTCCTAAGCCGGATAGCAGGTTTCTTTACTCAATCTAATATTCGCTTTTCTGTCAATTCAATACCGTTTAAGCCAGGGGAATCGATCTGAGGATGTGTTTATTTGCTTGAGAAAAGTGTCAACTCATTTTTACGTGGATTCACATTCAAACCGTAACTGTTACTGCCAAAGTCAGAAGTTGCTCCTGTCTTCATCGTACGATTTGCCGAAAAGGCCTAATATCCAAAGTTTCGCGTTGTTTTTTTTGCCTTGGAGAGCAGCCCCCTATTCCTGAATACGAATACGAATCGAAAATGTACGAATTCGTAAAATTGGTATTCCTGAATACGAATACGTACGATTCTAATACGAATACGTGCATTTTCACGACACGTTCAAAAATTTCCGCTATTCCGCAATACGAATTCGAGCAGTTTTTGTACGATCATGTAAATATTCATTATTTAGCGACTCCATAGATAAACCAAAAATATATTTGAGTTCTAAATGAAAGACATTATTTTATAATAATTTTAAAGAAAATATTTTATTTTAAAACTTAAATATGGCCACATAATTTGTTTAGGTCAATTTATATGAGCATAAATACAAATATGAATTACTCGTAGTCAATAATATTATATACGTACTACAGTAGACAACCGAATGTAGAACGGGGTCAAGAGCACAGTTAAAAACACCGGGAACCACAATATATTTAAATATTTATATTTAAATATTTACAATACCCAATTAATTTATATTTAATTATAAATTAATAAATTTAAACTTAAGAGAATGGAGTTGCAAGACGCCTGGGGCACTATCACACCACAAGAAATCACTCGGTGGTTGAATTATATTTTCTATCCTAACAATTTAGTCGGCAACACAAAAATACAAAATATTTTATTTACACAAACCTCTAATTTTATTTCAATATTTATTATTTATATTACAACTTATAATAAGCCCCAAATTATGTGATGCTTATTAGAAAACCTATAAGAAAAATAATACGAGTATTATTGCATCCATTTCAATTACAAACTGAAACGTCAAATCTCAAAAAAGTGTCCAAGTTGTACAGTTTTATTGCAGGTAAAACCATTTATAATAAATTTCGCTTATAGCTAGGACACACATGACACAACGTTCGTATTCAGGAATACCAAAGTATTTTCGTATCGAATACATTTTCGTATCGTATTCAGGAATAGGGCCCTATGGCTCTATTGCTGAATACAATACGAAAATGAATTCGTTACGAAAATGCAACTCGTTTCGAAAATAAATTGGAATTTTTACGTAATTGTTGGACGTAATTGTTTGGTGTGTCTCCTAGCTGGCAGGGACATTTATTTTAAATGGTTTTACCTGCAATAAAATTTTACAACTTTGACAATATTTTGAGCTTTGACGTTTTGGTTTGTACTTGAAATGGATGCATTATTATTATTACTCTTTTAGGTTTTGAAGTAAGCATCACTTGATTTGGGGCTTATTATAAGTTGTAATATAAATAAGAAATAGTGAAATAAAATTAGAGTTTTGTGTAAATAAAATATTTTGTATTTTTGTGTGGTCGACAAAATTGTTAGGATCGAAAATAAAATTCGACCACTGAATAATTTCTTGTGGTGTGGTAGTGTTCCATTAGGCGTCTTCCAACTTCAACCGCTTACTTTAATTGATTAGTTTTATAATTCATGTTCCTATTATTATTCTCATCTCACTTCACCGAGCAGGTCACCTCACTAATCCAAGTCGTGTCGGTTAGATTTTTGTATTATACTCCATTTACATGTGACCAACATTTTTGTAAGTAAATAAGAAACATGCGCTATATAAAAATATTTAATGTGCGAGAAAGAAAGAAATATATATGGTAATGCCATAATTTTTTATAGCATTGTTATTAATTTATTTTTAATTAATTCAAATGCGAAATTTACATGTTTATCTATTGCGTCTGTCTTTATTATTAATCGTCAACATTTATAAATACAAAATATTTTTTTTGTGTAATTTTAAAAATGTTGCCATAAAAATACTCGGATCGAACATATTTTATGGCAACATTTTTTTTATGGCAACATGTTATATTTTTTTTGCGGTGTAATGGCTTAAAAATCTTCTGGAAGATTTTGTTGGGAGAAATTTCTTTTCTTGTCTTTCATGTTATATATCTCTTTCATTTTGCATAAGAAAAATGTTGGTCGCATGTAAATGGGCCATTATGGTCCTCGCTGTAATTTTGATAAGATGTGTGTGTTTGTTTATTATGACAATTTCTATTAGTTAAGTCGGCAATATTGTAATTTTTGGAGTTTTGGACATACATACATCTTTCACTATATTGACGTTTCGTGTGTTTTTACTTAGAAATTCTTATTTTGTGTCTAGAAATATTTTTTTATTATGCAATAATTTTATAAAATGAAATCACTATGAACTCACCAGTATATTGTTTGATGAGTATATTTGACACTAGAGTCACGAGTCACCTCACCGCAACAAGTATAATATCAAATATTTCAAAAAATGAGTATAAAGTCATGTTTACGTTTTAAAATAAAAGTTTTTTTTTTTTAATTATTTTAAATTAATGTCTTTTATTTATAACTCAAATTAATTTTTGCTTTTTCTATGGAGTCTTTAACTAAATATTCATCGTACAAAAATTTGTTCATGAACATACAAAAATTGTTCGAATTTGTATTGTCAGATAAGAGAAATTTGTGAATGTATCAAGTAGGTACGAATTCGTGTTTCAATTGCACAAATTCGTATTCAAAAGCACCAAACATACGAATTTGTACAATTTTTGTTCGTATTCGTATTCAGAAATAGGGGACCAGGCATTAATGGCAAAATCCCACTAACATTAGTTTCCGGGTTTTTAAGAGCGCCGGACTCTTCGTTTTTTGTAGAGGAGAAAGAAAAGTCCATCTGTGCAGGGATTTGCAGTTGACAGATTAGGCCCAAATAAAGGAAAATTTTGTATTACCACTTATTCGCGATAGAACAATTTTGTTATTCATTCATTCAAAACTCACCATCTGTACGTTGCGAGCCATATATCAACCTGTATATCGGAACATGGGTCGACGCAGACATGACTTGCAATGGTCAAAAATATCTCATTGATGTTGATGATGAGGTAATAATGAGAAGACTATGCAAAGTATCATTAAATTCGTTTAATTACAAAAAAATCATAACTATGTATCGTAACTTCTACAATTTTAAACTGTAGAAAACGCACTAAACTCGTTAAAATATTTTCAAGTAAATAAACAAAGATGAGTGCTTATTTACAGATGGTAATTTGTATGAATAGAATTGTTAAGATATTTTCGTTGTTTTTTTTTTTAAGAATTTTATTTGCGTGCGCAACAAAAAATTTGTAGAAAAATTTCGTTTATTTCTATTTTAGGAATATTACATTTATTGTGCTCGTATATAAAAAAATAATTTGTCATGTAGATCATTTTAGGAATTTTCAACTGTTGCATACATGAATATCAATATACGAATATAAGAAACATTTCTAAAATGAGTTCTTACTCCTTTATTGAGTTGAATGAAAATTTGGATATAAATTTTAAAAATATAACTATAAATTGGGCGCTTTCAGGTCACACAACAGTTGGTAACATGTTGAGCAAAATCACGGCCAACGCTATGAAAACTTTGAACCCTATGCCAAGTGTTGGCTGGCCTGAAAGCGCACATTGTAAAATTTTGTTTTGGAATATCTACAAAGCATTTGCAACGTACTTTTAAGCAAATTTTTCCGATTCATAAAGTTACGAAAATTTTAATTTCAAAAATTGTTTCATATCTGTCCAAAAGCTAACGTTCAGATGAACTTAGAGCTACAACCAGGAATGAGGTTTGGAAAATAGTATTAGGAATCACGATTATATCAAACGAACTCTCTGATCCACACGAAAAATCGTCTACAAAGACCAAATCTAACTTGTAATTTTCGAATTTTTACAGCAGTATGTTTTAGCAGTATTTTTTCGTTGGTGGTCAAAAATATTTGCATGTGACTTTCTTCCGTGAAGCTCGAATTCCCAGATGTACCGGGGTATATACGAGAGGGACATTGTTGCGATGTTTCGCATCATATTTTTACTGAGTTACTGTCCAGTGTCACTGGTTCCATCCTCAAGCTTTGGTTTAACGCTTTCGACCCATTTCGGTATTCTTTCAATTTAGAGCCTGGTGCCTGTGATTGGGATGAAAATTAGTTATTTATTTATTATTACTATTTATTCAAAAAATAAAACGTATTTTGTGCCGAAAAAATGGCAGAAGCAAATTCGCGTAATATATACAAAATTCAACATTAGTTCAGAAACATCGTAAGGACTTGAGAGAGTATCGGCCATTACATTTCTTGGCCACTCACGAGGCGTATGTCTAGAACGTTATGGCCAGAATCTCACGATCAGTGGTTGAGTATTTTTGTTCCGTTAGTCAGGATTTTAGTTAGTTTTTAGCCATTTGACGTAATTTCATGGCGAATTAAATTTAACTTTTTTACACCTAATTCAAATTTAGATACACGGATTGTATTTCCGTTAACTGATAGTCGTTTGGACAGTGCTTGTAAATTCTCTGAATATTCTTCGGCTGTTCAACTGGCGACTAAGATGTCATCGACGTAAGCGAAAAGTAAATCCCTCGTTACTTCGTCGATAAATCGTTGGACTGTTTGACCTGCGATTCTGAGACCCAAAGTCATTCCACAGAAATGAAACATGCCAAATATGTATTGCAGTTTTGTATTGATCTTCGGATGCAAGCGGAATTAGATGATAAGCATGACACAGGTCAATTTTGGAGAAATGGCACATACATGAAGAAATCGTGCGAAATTTGGTAGCGGGTATCTATCATAGTAACTGCGTTTAATCACCTGTTAACCATCACATGGTCCCTAGTTATTTTGTTCCTTTTTAGGTACTATGTGGAGTGGTGAGCATGTCGATGATCAGGATTGTTTGCAAAGGCCTAGGTTCTTATGCTGTATAAGATAGCGGAATTTTGACAGCGGAAAATAAGAGATTACGCTACTCGCCGCAAGTTTCAGCACTATCACTAGAGAGAATTTTTTTGTAATGTAATTACCAGCGGAAATTTTTTATTCATTATGTATATATTTTTCCCCTAAATAAAACATCTCAGCGGAATAAAATATTAGAAGTGATCCTTAAAATGGCAAATTGATTGATCTCCGAAGTAAAGGAACTCGGTATATGAAATGTTGAAATTTAACAATATTCCGTCTTTCCGGCATTTCTTCCACTAGTAACTAATGATTTCCGTTGTTTTTCTAATAGCTTAGGTCATACAGAGACTATATGGAAAATTTGGGGAACATTCATGAATGAGAATTTTCACTAGAATTTTTTGATTTTCTGCGGCGGCCGTATAAGTTATTTTCAGTTTTTGGCCAATATCTCAAAAACTTTTACTAGTAACCAATAGTTTCGGTTAGTTTCCTAATAGATTAGGTCATACTGAGACTATGTGGAAAATTTGGGGAAAATTCATGGACTAGAATTTTCACAAGAGTTTTTTGATTTTCTGCGGCCAAATGAGTTATTTTCAGTTTCTGGCCAATATCTCAAAAACTTCCACTAGTAACTAATACTTTCGGTTAATTTTTTAATAGCTTAGGTCATACTGAGACTATATAGAAAATTTGGGGAAAATTCATGGACTAGAATTTTCACTAGAATTTTTTGATTTTCTGCGGCCATATAAGGTTTTCTAATAGCTTAGGTCATACCGAGACTGTATGGAAAATTTGAGGAAAATTCATGTACTAGAATTTTCACTAGAATTTTTTGATTTTCTGCGGCTATATAAGTTATTTTCAGTTTCTGGGCAATATCTCAAAAACTTCCACTATAGTAACCAATACTTTCGGTTTTTATTCTAATAGCTTAGATCATACAGAGACTATATAGAAAATTTGGGGATAATTCATGGACTAGAATTTCCACAAGAATTGGTTACTAGTAGAAGTTTCTGAGATATTGGCTAAAAACTGAAAATAACTTATATGGCCGCAGAAAATCATAAAATTCTTGTGAAAATTCTAGTCCACGAATTTCCCCCAAACTTTCCATATAGTCTTAGTATAGCCTAAGCTATTAGAAAAACGACCGAAATCATTGGTTACTAGTAGAAGAAATGCCAGAAAGACGGAATATTGTTAAATTTCAACATTTCATATGCCGAGTTCCTTTATTTCGGAGATCAATCAATTTGCCATTTTAAGGATCACTTCTAATATTTTATTCCGTTGAGATGTTTTATTTAGTGAAAAAATATATACATAATGAATAAAAAATTTCCGCTGGTAATTACATTACAAAAAAATTCTCTCTAGTGATAGTGCTGAAACTTGCGGCGAGTAGCGTAATCTCTTATTTTCCGCTGTCAAAATTCCGCTATCTTATACAGCATTAGGTTCTTCATGTGCTGAAAAGTTTTTTTTGCTAATGAGAACTTCTCAAGAGCTAGAAGACGTAGTTTGCAAAAAGTGCATTATGCTTTATTGGTACGTCATATCTTGCGGTAATTGTAAAATGTCGGAAATTCTTGTCGGAAGTCCCAAATTTAATAGTGGTAGTCTCGAACCATAAATTTTTATTGGTAAACCATTTACTGCAGTTAATTGTAGAAAATTATCATGAATCAGTTTTTATTCTGATGACGCAGCTATGACGGCTATGTCACCGCCAGTGTCAACAGGGATGCCAACTTAATGTTTTTACAGTGACGAATAAACGATGAATTGACGAGGCTCCAACATCTGTCTTTGCCAAGTTTAAAAACTTAGTTATTTTGATTTGTGATCGAGAATTCGACCGTCAAAAATTTATAGAACGATATTTAAGAGAGCTTCGGAAATTTTGTTGGTTGTTGTTGCATGATTAGAACGGGTCGTGAAATATACTTGAACGCATCTAAATCGCCCGCGATTTTGGATATATCTAGCTTAGACACTCAGAGAAAAAAGTTGTTGAAATAACAATTTTCATATGCAAAATCAATAAGAAACATAGGTTGTTTTTGGCCAATAAACGAAGTTATTGCCGTAACAATTTTATAGTTATTGATTTTACTACCTTTAAATCGACACAATAATTGTTATATCAATAAGTATTTAGTTCCGTTCAATAACTTGACGTTTTAAATTGAACATTCTTTAGTTATTATTCCAAAAAATTTAATTATTAATTTTTACAAAGAGCGTAATAATCATAATAAAGAATATTCTGGATAATATGGGAGATGATGGTACCTACCCTGATAGGGTGAGGTTGAGGTGAGGTTACCAAGACGTTGGAATCGGAACGTATTTTGAATATATATAATATATACTATATATGTTCAAGGCCATCTTGAATGGGGGCATTTGCCCATAGAGGGTGCGAGGCCCATGTAGAGACTATAATCTACCTGAAAAAGAAATCTCTACAGAGTCATGTTGCTATATTGCGGCACTTACTTGGAGGTTTACCACCAAGTTAGAGCTAGAGCTGCAATATCAGCAACACGACTCTCTAGAATTCAATGTTTCCATTAGTGCGAAACACTGAATTCTTTGCATTAAAAATTCGGTCGTCTCATCAGACTGCAGTGACCAAACTACAAAAAAATTGAAAAATTGTGAACTTACATATAAAGTATAAGTATAATGCTCTAGCGAATTTTAATGATTAACGAGAACAGTTACGTTGTATATGTAATAACTTTAGTTATTGAATTAGTAATTTAATCAAGTCCTAATGTTTATTTTAACAACGAACATTGTCCGATCAATAAATTTAGTAAGTTTAGACTTGATAACTAATACATTGTCATTGCAATAAGTGTATTTATTAGTAAAACTATTTTATTTTATTGATAGAATATATGTTTTTGTTAAACTTAAAACTAAGTTATTCATTAAACAATTTTATTGCTGATTTTCGAAAAATACGATTCAATAAGTCAAAGTTATTGAATTAAAAACTTTTTTTTTTTGGGTGGAGCCAAATCAACAGACGACGACTAAAAAGTCTCTTTTGCTATTTTTAAACCACAATAAATTGACACTTTAATGTTGTAGTCGTGGATATCGACGACTACAGTCTACAATTCAATGAACGTGTAATTGCGAATTTAAACTTCGAATTTTGAAAAGTTTTTAATTTATTAATTATCAAATTATTATTTATTTGTGTTGTATATATTCGTTTGGACATATTGAAATAAAAAAACTAATTTTGTAATTTTTTTGTAATTTGAGTTTAATTTTGTATTATTAAATTCGTGAACTAGTTTTCTGTTTTAGGTGGTTTAAAAATACCGGATTCGACCATCAATTTTGAAAAATCACCGACTACAACTACAACTTGTAGTTGCGTCTGTCGATGCGACCCTGAGTCATTGCTGTTTGAGTTAAGTGAATTTCGTTCGATAATCCTAAATGCAGAAAACCATGGATTGATCCAGGCCAGCCATAAACTTCAGTTGCAAAAATGAATATTCATGTGAAGAAAGTGTTACTGTATGCCTGGTGGGATGTACCAGTCATTTAGTATGTGCTTCTAGAACCTGGTCAAGCTGTAACAGCTGAACGTTACTAGCCCCAATTGATCAAATTTAGTGATGTTTTGGAAAAGAAAGACCGTTTACGGGCCAAGGAAGTGGAAAGTGATATTGCTGCATGACAATATTGCTGCATACAGCAAAATGCACCCAGGAACTCATCTTCTCAGTATGGGATGTTTTACACCATGCGGCGTATTCACCAGGCTTGCCTCAAAAACCAGTAGTTCACGAACATTGAAGATGTGCAAAAATAGCTGGATGAATTTTTTGCTTCGAAAGCATCAAGTTTCTATCGCGAAGGTATTCATCGCCTACCTGATAAATGATAAAGGCGAATATTTCGATAATTAATTTTAATCGAATGGACTTTTAAGAATTTTATATAAATGTGAATTTCATCCAAACGTCAAAGTAAACTGTTTATAAAATTAATTACATTTTGCTACAAATACTGCATACTCGTATTCTATAACAAAAGACATTGATAATTTGTTCGTTCGGCAAACAAATTTAGAAAATGGTTGTTAATGTAACACAACAAAAAAAATTTTAATAGATTCAACAGATACAGAACTTTTTGTTATACTCGATAGTACGTACATATATAAACTTCTTCACCATACATAAAGTTTGAAAGTAGAAGCTGCAGCAACAAAAATTGATCGAAGAAATTCAATAAAAAAATAAAATCCGAAAATAAATAGATTTTTAAATGGAAAAATGTACTTTAGGGAAATTGTATTAAATTCGAAATAAAATGAAGAAAATTCTGGAAACGTGAATTGAACTGCAAATATTACAAATTTTTTGTTGTTGTATGTTTTAAATCGTTTCTCCGCACAAACAATGATTTTCCAGTTAGTTCCCCAGAATTGTACCTCGATTGAATATAAATTTATTGAACAACGGATTTTTGTTTAAAACCAATTTTTAAAGATGCAATACCACACAATAAATACTCTTACAGTTACATATACCCCAAAAAAAAAACGCCAACGAATCTCAACGTTCAACATAATAATTTTCAAGAGTATTTTAAAGTAACCAACCATTATTGTAAAAATTAAGTTTTTTTTGATGACTTTAATTTTTTTTTTGTTGAGTCAATTGAAGTTGATTTTTAGAAAAAATTTAATTTCATTAAGAATCATTGAATTTAATTTAATTGGATTTATGAAAATACAAATATTTATTTATTTATTTACTGTCTTCTTCTATCTATTTACGTACATAAGTGGTATCGTATCGCATAAACCTATAGAGAGTTGGGTACTTCTGCCATATAACAACAACAATACAACACGATATTTAAAATCAATCAAACAAAATTTAAAATTTAGATAAACGTTTTAAATGCGTGCTGAATGAAATTTAAACGTTTGTGGGTCGGAGAGATTTTTCTAAAAATAATTTTATTTCAAAGTGCGTACTTTACCTTAATTTAGAAGTTCGTTATTTCAACAAGCGGACTATACTTTATTGCTAATCTATTCATAAATAATAACCACTCGACTTGGATTAATACAATTCCAGGCCATGTTGTCACTAACGTCTACCGTCTCTATGACGTTGCTTAAAACCGAATGAATGCTATCGTTAAAAAATTACTTTGTAAGACAAATGGCTTTAAATATTGGTTATTTATTTCTCCTCAGGTGCTGTGGGAACTCGAAAAATGGAAATGAGAGTTAATTAAAAAAAAATACACAGCCCCAAATATACGTAATGTATGTATAAGTAGAATAACATGCCGTATTTTGAAAAGGCTGGACACAATGGACTACAAACCAGATACAAAATGCTGCACGAAACATCTAAAAAATTTCTATTCTTCAATTCACGAATTGTAACAAATGTTTTAATTCCATTTGTAAAACTATAGTTTAAGTCCATAACGCGGAAATGGCTGAAGACCCCAATTGGACCTGTTGAAAAACACGCAAAATATGATGTAAACCAATTTTTCTAAATAATTGATACTTAGAAATCCAATGGATTTTGGGTTTAAATTGGACCGAATTGAGGAAAAAATGGAATAGATTATTGATGAATTTAAAATAAAAAAAAAGAGATTATATCAAGAATCTCAGAAATTCAATTCCAAACAAGTCAGTGATATAGAAAATCAAAATGAAGCAATTCGATAAAAAAATTCAAAATAGTGAAAGAAGTAACTAAATTAAAAAAGGATACGCTTAGTTGTCCATTCAAGTTAATGAATTAAAAGCCGTTGCAAATTTTGTCAATTAAGAGCAAGTTATCGAGAAAAACCTACTACACCTGCAGCTCGATTCTGGTTTTTCCTATAGGAAAAGGAATTAGGAAAAATATTTTCATAGTATTTTTGTCAAAAATATCGTTTTCTGGCCTACTGAGAAAGCATGTTTGATCTAAAATTTTAAAATTTAGGAAATATTTTTCCCGTATCGAAATTGGATAGGAAAAATATTCCCAATTTAATTTTGTTTTTGAAAAAATTTACACTAAATGTTTACCATAGTATGCCAGAAAAAACATTTTTGTGGCAAAAATACTATGAAAATATTTTTCCTAATTCCTTTTCCTATAGGAAAAACCAGAATCGAGCTGCTGTGGTCGGCAATATTTTCGCATTTTTACATGGTGACGTGATGCGATTGAAGCGTCTGGATATTTAGAAGCAAACATATTTAACAACCCACAGGGAAATGCAGAACCTCAAGCACACCAGGAAAGCATATTGGGGTGCTGTATCACGAATTTATAGCACTACTGCGGCACTATTGTGGTAATTAATTCACCGAGAGTAAGGAATTGGGGAGAGAATTTATACTATGTCTGTTCAAAAAAATTTTTCCGTCCTACTGAGGAGAAAAGTTTGATGTAAATATTTATAAAATGAGAATAATTTTTCCATATATAAATTGGCAGTTTAACTATTTGTGTTGTTATGGTTTAATGCCATTTTTCGCCACTGTATCACATTTGTCACTTTGAAAATTTGATTAAAAATTAAACACTTGTAATTTGTTTTCGTTTTCCTTATAGAAAGTTATATTTTCGAAATCGATATTATAAAATAAAAATCACATTGTTTCTATAAGGAAAACAAATTACAAGTGTTTAATTTTTAATCAAATGGCAGTTTGAACGAGTTGTACATTATTTAGGTGAGAAATTTAAATTAATTTTATCTCTCGTTAATGTTTTAGTAACAAAAATGATAAAAATCATTTGAATTTTGAATAAGCAATTTGATCATTCAAAAACGTCAAATCAACATGTTTTTTTCATGTCTGAAAACAAGATGAAAGCTATTGCGGTCGTTTTCATTCGCATCAATTTAAGGGCCGAATTTCAAAAGGCCGGATATCGAATGGCCGGATGTGTCGAAGAGCCGGATGTGTGAAAGAAGTGAATGTTGAAGCGCCGAATGGGTCGAACGGCCGAATTTTTTTTTGTTTTTAGAAATTTAATTTTTTGAAATAGTTTTTTTATGGAATATTTTGTAATTTTTTTTTTATTAAACATAACTGAATTTCTTATGAATTTATGTGTTTTACTATTTTTCATCTTTGGTAAATTATTCATAAAATTATACGTATCCAGTCAGCGATACATTTTGGTGAAGGAAAATTTTGTCATGCGCTACTTGAGACATTCGGCCATATGTCAGCCTTCCGAAAAAAAAAAATTGAATTAAAAAAAAATTAATTTCTGAAAACAAAAAAAATCGGCCCTTCGACCCATTCGGCCCTTCGACATTTCGATATTCGGCCATTCAACATTCGGCTCTTCGACACATTCGGTCCTTCGACATTCGACATTCGGCCCTTTGAAATTCGGCTCCTCGACGTTCGGCCCTTCGACATTCGGCCCTTTAGTATCATACCTTTTAATCATCAGATATGATAAAGGACCACAAAGCGGCACAGATTTCAAAATGTTGGTTAAATTCAAAACAATTGAATCAAAATATGAATTACTGAGCAAAAAAGCGAATAACCGGTTGGAAGCAAGACAAATTAGTTCCGAGAAAGAAAACATTAAAGATAATCCTACGTTTTGTACGAGATGAACTAAGATATTTTCAACTAGATGAAGCGTGTTAATGTTAAATGCCGACAAATATTTATTTCGATTTTCGAATCCTAAAATTAAATTCAGGTCATCATTTATGATTCCAGATGTAATATGAAAATGTGAACGCTGCCATACTTACGATATTTTCCATAACTTATACCTTACACTATGTAAATTTAAGTAATAAGATTAAACACAGTGACTAAGGAACACATAAACATAAAAAATCCGTTGACATAATGTAAGTTAAATTGATGTAAATGGTGTTGGAAGTTGTGACGATAATACAGATATTAAAATTATATATTTGAATTCAAGAAGCATTAGGAAAATAATGTATGGCTAAGAATCGTTGGTACACACAAATAGAATTGTAGTGTTGTAATTATTACTGAAAACTATGGTTAACCGAAAATGGAAGCAAGTTTTTTGGTGTATGCAATACTTGCTTTATTAACTGCAAATTGGGATAGAGTGGGATGGCTATGTTAAGAACAATATTTTAGCAGCATCATTCTTTATCTCTAGTAGCAACATTTTTAATACATACTATGTTTCCAACCTATCCACATATAGTTTTTTTCAGTTTGGTTTTAATAGAGCGCAGGGTGGACTTTAGACTTCCTAGCTTCGTATAATTGTCGGAGCTCTTACCACTCAACGAGTGGTCCTTCTAGTAAAAGTTGCATTAGTCTTTAAAAATGCAAAATTCTGCAACCTCTCTGCGGCGTTGTAGGCTGTCTAGATCTTGTGTACGTCTGGGTTTGCTTGTTATTCGGATGGCACGATGCTGAATCCTATTCAGTAAGTGGAGGGCAATACCATATGCTCCACCACAAACTTGACAGCAATATTTTATACATGGTGTAATGAAGGACTGATATATCTGAAGAACGTGAAGCGTTTTAGAGAACCTTCGCATCTATTGAGGAACCCAAGTGTTCGTGAAGCTAACTTGACTAATGCAACAATTTGTTCTTTCCACTTTAAATTATTGTTAATTTTAACACCAAGCAGATGAATCTAGTCACAACCCACGAGAGCATGGTCCTTTACTATGCAAAAATACAATTCGTTGTGATTTCTTTTACCCGAGAATGTGCGTATTTGTGGCTTTTCCTCGAACTTGACCTGATTTCGTTCTCCCCAATAAAATATTGTACTTAAGTCGTAATTAAGTCAAGCAAAAAAATTCTAGTTTTCACAGTGTTCTGAAGTAGTAGGTTCTACCTGGAATGAAATATAAGAATACAATACGGCGTCATCAGCAAATCATCATCTGATAAACAAAGTCTGTGACAAATCTGATATCAGAGGGACTCCGGCATTTGGAGAGTGTGTCGTTGATGATCTCCCGTTCAGCACAACGTTGATCTTCTATCGAATTCAAGCCGAATGCGACAAGTTGCCACAAATGAGATTCTCATGCCTTGTCAAAAGCCTTTGCAAGAGGATTTTTTTTAGTTATTGTAATACCAAGTCACTGGCAATCTCCTTCAAAATTCGAAATTGGATTCTATCGGGTTTGGGGGCCTTATTTATGGCCATTGTCTTCAGGTTTCCTCCTAGATGTTGATGGGGTCCATTTTGGAACTACAATACGGAATTGACTGAGGCGTAACTCTATCGGAGATGACCAATGTGGAGTTCGATGTGAAGGCATTTTTAGATAAGCCAACCTGCAAATGTGGATCCACCGCCAAAGCACCGTCTGCACATTTCACTGGTGAACTGGATTTTCTAGCAATAATGACAACTGATGCGACCCTCTGAGACAAGATCAGTGCATGGTTAACAAATACCGTTTTAAATTATAAAAAAGATATGAAACATGAATTTTGGCCGCCTGCTATCAGTGATGGAAATCTGAAGACATTTTGTGTTAATTTTACAAGAATTAGGTATAAAAGATTGCATAGTAAACAAAACTATTAAAAAATTAATGATGCAGCAATCTTTATAAACTGAAACAAACATATGCAAATAACGATTAACCTAAACAAAGACATTGTTGAAGATTTCTAAAATAAAAACATCCATCAACGCCTAAAATCAAAACATTGTACGTGTATTATTTAACTTAACACTTACATGTATAGTTCCCTTGATCACTTCTAAAAATATTAAGAAATATTAATTATTTTTAGTATGCAACAACCGACAACAATATTTTCGTGAGACAAATGCGAACACTGGCATTTGTCTCACGAAAATATTGTTAACCTAGAATTCAAAACTTTGCCAGAACTATATAATTTCCTGATCTGGGGCCTTACTATTGAATTCGACGTTCATTTTCGAAGGCTATCGTTTTCCTGCACTGCAGTAGACAGAAGAAGAAAAAACAAAAATGTCTGAAATTTTTACTATTCTTTTCTCTTTTGTTTCCATTTGTGTTTTTTTGTGCTTGCTATAGGAAAACGATAGCCCTCGAAAATTAGCGTCGAATTCAATAGTAAGGCCCCTGCATTTCGGCAAGTCAGCGAAAGTAGATATTTTAATTGGAGCAAATTATTTTTTTGATCTATTAAAACAATTTGTAACTGATATAAATCGACCAATACTTCAAAATACTTCACTGGGTTGTATTGTAGTACCAATGCTATCAACAAGTGCAAGCGTTAACGTTGATCTGCAGAGAGATCTCTGCAGATACCAGCTTAAGCAAAACCTTAAGTATGAACTTTCATCCAAATCAATCAATCAATCCACTTAGGCTGTACAGGGACTGTAAAAAAACAGCTTTTTGGCATAAAACACCATTTTCGCAAAAAAATTCTTAATCGTTTTTCTTGTACATGATACTCGTATACTTTCCAAATATTTGCAACATAAAACCAGGAAACTCCTAGCTGTCAACTCCGGTGGAACGATTTCAGCCAATAATCTCTGGGAACTTCTAATTTATGAAAAAAGCTTAAATATGAAGTTTTATCCCGATCAATTAATCCGTCTGGGCTGTAGAGAAGCTACAGAGATTTAGTCTGCATGCAATCATTTACATAAATGGAAGTAAAATTATGTCCCATCATCTTATTTTGAATCTATAACTTCTTCATAATTTCTTTATGAAATCAATAATTTAAAAAACGAAAGAACTAAAGACTCTGATGGAATTGATAACTTAGTTTAAAGACTCTGATGGAATTGATAACTTAGTTTAAACTATTAACATAGGTTGTTAAGGCCTGCGCTGGTACTAATTGGATATTTAAAAAAAAAAATTTGTATAACCTGAGTCTTGATAATAAAATTTTTTCTAAATATCTTAAAATTAGCAATTGTAATTTTAGTTTAGTTTTGTAGCGTAAATATGCTAAAAGCCCTTGGATGCTCGGCCCTTTATTGATATAGCTATCATTCGAATCGTTTTTAGTAGTTCGTAATGATTAATAAAGTTTTTTAGGATCTTAAAATAGTATTCGAAATTAATGTCCATGATTTTGGCTAAGGAAAGTATCATTCCTCCTTTTGTATTCCGGTTGGTTACGTTCCGTTCCGTTTTGTTTTATTAACCCATCTCGGAGCTCGGATTCTAATTCGTTCCGTTCTGTTTTGCTCCGTTTCAATTAGTTCCGTTCGGCACGTGAATTGTCGTTTGAGATAAATAATTCCTTCGGTGAATTGAGGTTCATTGTCGTGGAGCCAAACTGCAATCATTTGTAGACATATCAACAAAATACAAAATTTAGAATTAACGTTTAGTTTTGTACCTTAAATTATTTATCGAAGTCGAATTGACAATTTTAATTAATACATTCATTATGAAATAATAACGGCAGTGAAGTTTCTAACAAAAAAAATAACAAGTATACGTATATGATTCCAATTGGATTATTAAACTTCTTTTGTGTATTAGTGTTAAACTGTTAAAACGTATTTTTTAATGAGACAAATACATAAAATCAGAAAGAGATGAAAGTGCTATCTCTTCTAAACAATTATCCGTTTCCGATATTTTTCGCATTGGAATTTAAATGTAATATTGAAAACGAAATATTTTAAAAACAATTGAAAAAAATACTATAAAAATCGATGCAAGACAAAATTTATTACAATGAGTAATTTCTTCTAGCAACTAGTAACTTCCATTACCTTCAGATTACACCAGTAAAACTAATTTAAATTTTGACTATTAACAAAGAGATACCAGAAACTATTCTAAAATGTGACAATCAAGGAAACAACAATAGTCTTAAACTGTCTGTTTGCCATGTCCCAGCGGTCTCCCCAATTTTCAATTTTTTATTTAATTCTTATGACATACCGATTTCACTTGCTTGAGAAGTTTATATGTCGACTAAGACTATGAGGATCACAAGGATTCTTCTAGGACGTCATCACGAGGTTACAATAGCTTTATTTACTTTTTTGGGTCTCCCCAATTTTCAATTTTTAATTTAATTTGTATGGCATTCCGATTTCATCTACTTGATGTGTCGACTATGATTATTAGGATCACAGTAATTCTTCTAAGATGTCATCACGAGGTTATAACAGCTCTATGTACTAAGTAATAAACTGACTTTATGTCAAGTCCCAGTTGTCTGGTATACTCTTCACCATTTTAGTACATAGAGCTGTTGTAACCTCGTGATGACGTCTTAAAAGAATCTCAGTGATCCTCATTATCTAAGTCGACATATAAACTTCTCAAGCAGGTGGAATCGGTATGCCATACAAATTAAATAAAAAAATTTAAATTTTGGAGACCGCTGGGACATGCCATATATGCAGTTTCTTACTTAGTATATAGAGCTCTTGTAAACTCGTGATGACGTCTTAGAAGAATCCTTGTGATCCTCATAATCTTAGTAGACATATAAAATACTCAAGTAGATGAAATCGGAGTGCCATACAAATTAAATAAAAAATTGAAAAATAGGGATACCGCTGGGGGGACAGTTTAGACAATCGCTGTTTCCTTGATTGTCACATTTTAGAATAGTCCTTGTTATCTTTTTGTTAATAGTCTAAGTTTAAATTAGTTTTACTGGTGTAATGTGAAGATAATGGAAGTTACTAGTTGTTAGAAGAAATTACTCATTGTAATAAATTTTGTCTTGCGTCGATTTTTTTTAGAATTTTTTCAATAGTTTTTAAAATATTCGTTTTCAATATTACACTTATATAAAATTCCAACGTGAAAAATATTTGAAACGGATAATTGTTTAGAACGAGATAGCACTTTCATCTCTTTCTGATTTTTTATATTTGTCTCTAAAATATGTTTTAACAGTGTAACACTAACACACAAAAGAAGTTTAATAATCCAAACATAATTACTTTAAAATTTAGAAATCAGGAGAACGTTATATATATATATATATATATATATATATATATATATATATATATATATATATATATATATATATATATATATATATATATATATATATATATATATATATATATATATATATATATATATATATATATATATATATATATATATATATATATATATATATATGGTAAACGAGTCTAGTAGCTTTTATCACTTGAAACTATTTTAGTGACTTGATGGCATATTATAAAAATCCTCTAAACGTTTCAAAGCATGCATTTTTTTCAAAAATTTCCACTCAAAATTCTTATAAGAAATTAGGTTTACAGTGTAATACTAATACAATGATATATTTGTTATTTGTTAAAAACTTCACGCCCGTAAATAATATATATAAATTTTATGTAAAAATATGTACCTTCTACTGTACCTATTTAATTATGATTAATAAAGTTTTAAGAGGTCTTGAAATAGTATTTCAATCGCACGTTCTCACTTTCGGTATTGCGAAAAGTAGAATGGAAAAAACGAACCTCGAAAGAGCTTTGTTTACGTTACAATTATTTTGCCAAATGTTGCCCATTACAATTTATATGTACATTGCTGGTTCTTCTTTAGATAGTTTGCAAGTTTGTGGTGGGTGCTTTCCAGCACATTTGACACATCTTGGTTCACGCGCGCAATATCGTTGCGTATGGTTATAGCCTTTGCATTTTTTAATTGCACTATTCTTGTGCTGCCTCTTTTAACAGCTTCGATCTTTACTCTTATGTTGAGAAGGCAAGTTATATTGTAATTTTTTCCTATTTGCACGGATTTATCAAACGTTAGCATGAACAGGGGAAGTCCTCTTTTTGAAAAGGCTTCTAGTCGGTTCTCTTTTTTAATAATGTTCACGGGATCAATGGTTTTAAATCCTTTATATTCTAGTTCCTTCATTATTGAATTACTTTAACAGGTTGGATGTAGGCTTCTTGCCATCACCTTGATGGGATGATCGTTTTTATTTTCGTGCATGTGCAACTGACATTTTTCCATATTCAGCTTCATTGATAAGTTTCTGTATGCGTTTGGATTGAAGGTGTTAATATTCCAAACATTATTGTTCAGAGTAGTGATTTTGTACTCTTGTTCCGTAACAGTACTCATTACACTTTGGATTTCTGAATAGTTGGTTAATCCTACTATAAAAATCGGTGGTGCGGGGCTTTTGCTTTGGCTGTACTTGATTTTGTTGAGCTGGTCGCCGTTTGGATGATTTTTCTGCCTCTGGCTTTTCTTTTTTTATTTCTCTTGTCTTGTTTAGGTTTTCCCTTCTTCAACATCCAGTTAGTTTCCCTACCTAACTCTTCCTCGTCCGTTGAGTATTCAGTCTTCTGCGATTTGTATATGGTTTTGTTTCCGGTTTTGAAATTATTTCATCTGTTTTCAGGTAGATTAACTCGCATTGAAGATTGGCGATTAGAACCTCGATATCTTCAATTTTTTGTTTTAGTGTTTGAGTTTCTAATTCAATATTAGAATCCCATCATTTGCATTGTTACCTACGTTGAAGATATCGGTTGCAAAACTGCTTTTGCTTCCACTTTTTGCATACGTTTTTACTGTTTTAAAACGTATTTTTTACTGTGGATTACCCAATTTGAAAAATGGTATCCTTTTGTGTTTTTGTCCATTACATTGGATTGACTATTCGCTATATTGATCCACTTATAAAAAGGAATTGGCTACCACAACCTTTCGTGTTACAATACATTGCCCATCGTGCGCCCGCATCCGAGAATACTTCATAGAGGCTGTCAATCCTTTGTACCCCTCAAGATCAATTGACATACATATGAGTTTATGCTCATTATGGCCTAAACAAAGGCTCCATTAAAAAATTGTCTGCTCCACTCGTACTTTACAAAACTACAGTTTATTTAATCAACAGCTAGCAGAACCTAAATCATCAAGCCTGTTCTGCTACTTTTGAATTAAATGACCTGAAGTATGGTCAAGAACGAGTGAAGGCTACAATTTAGTACCGGGGAATTTAAATAACACGGATGTGCCTTAAATTATTGATATGTTGGTTTGCGTTCGGTTTTGGTCCAATTTTTTATTTGGGCGCTCCTAACAAGTGATAAATCCTAATGATTTTTCTAGAACGAGCAGACTACAAGAAAATTTAATAAGGCATTCAATTAGCCTAAAATTAACTTTTAATTTTCCAATGGATTTTAAATCATTTTTGATATGGGTTCTGCTAACTTATACTAAAGCTGGCAGAACCCATCGTTTTAGTTAAAAGAGATGAAGCCCAACATTTTTTGATAGAGAATTTAATTAGCCTATACTTACCCAGACTACCTTGTAATGTGCTGCTGCATGGCTTTAGGAGCGTGAAATACTAATAGTTTTCGGAAAATTATATTTCACCCGTATATGAGTCCGAATTCATAAAATAATCAGTAAACGAATTTTGTTCGAAAACCGCGACTTGAGAGTTCGGAGTTTTCTTGGTTTTCTATCAGCACACTAGATGTAAATATAGGGGTTTTCAATAAGAGTGATATGATTTCTTTAAAAAAAACACACTAATGTTAAGGAAATTGAAATGTTTTTTATTTAATGTGAAGTACAATTGATACAATTAAGTTCTGAATAAAACGTCATTCAAATCGCCTCCACGACTTCTTCTGCAGGAACGAATTCGATGAACAAAATTTTCGGGCACTTTTTCCAAGAAATCAATTCGTATGTCATGAATAGCACGTTCAATATTGACTTGTAAAGCTTGAATAGAGTTTGGTTCATTGCTAAAGACCAATGACTTCAAATAACCTTACAAGAAATAGTCTAATGGTGTTAAATCACAACTTCTTAGAGGCCATTCAATATCACAATTTCTTGAAATAATCGAATCTCCAAACTTTTCTCGCAATAATTCAATTGTTGCACTTGCTGTGTGGCACGTAGCCTCGTCTTGTTGGAACCAAATGTTGTCAAGATCAACTTCTTCCAATTTTGGCCATAAAAAGTTGGTTATCATCGATCTATACCAATCTCCATTGACAGTGATGGTGTTACCAGCTTCATTTCGAAAAAAATACTGACCAATGATTCCAACAGACCAGAAACTACACCAAACAATCAATTTAGGTGAATGTAATGGTTTTTCATGAATAATTTGTGGATTTTCTTCGCACCAGAATCGACAGTTTTGTTTATTTACCGCACCACTCAGATGGAAATGAGCCTCATCCGAGAAGATAATTTCCTTAAAAAAATACGTTATCGTTTTCAAGTTGTTCCAAGGCAAAATCAGCAAATTCATGACGTTTACGGTGGTCCAATGGCTCCAGTTCTTGAATGAGAACAATTTTATATGGATGCAAACCCAAATCCTTTCTCATAATCCGCCAGATTGTGGTTTGAGACAGTCCCAATTCTTGAGAACGTCTTGGAATCGACAAATTGCGGTCTTCAGCAACACTTGCCTGAACGGCAGCAATGTTTGCATTACCTCGGGCGTTTCTTTGTCTTGTTGACACTTGAACATTATGTAAAGAAAATATACGCTCAAAATTTTCAACAATTCGACGAATAGCGAACACGCTTAGACGATTATTACGACTATAAAATGGCAAAAGCGCACAAAAAGTTGCAATTGGAGTTCGATTATTTTGATAATAAAATTGAATAATTTGAAAACGTTGTTCTTGCGTATATCTCACCACGATGAAATTGTAAACATTACTGAATACAATGAAATAAAAAATAACAGATCATGACATATTACAAATGGCCGAAACGTCAATTAAAAATCATATCATTCCTATTGGAAAACCCTATATAAAATTTAACTATTATTCAATAATAATATTAAATTTGTGGATATAGTAGGTTATAAAATCTGTACTCAGAGTGCAGATTTTATTCTAAAACTGAGAGTTGGGAGTTTTGCTGCTGTTTCGCTAACCTATTTGATGCACAAAATTAATATTCTTGTTGATTGATGTAGATTATAATTAAATTTTATACTTACATCTAGCGTGCTGATGAAACAACTGAAAAACTCATACTAGTTTTAGTTATCGTATACTGGTTTTAGTTATCAAAAAATTGCTATATAAAGTATTTAATACGCGACTTCGAGTAACGAAGTACAGGAACAATGGGCGAAGGTGTCGCGTGCGCGGGAAATTTTCTATGTTTTTATTGTGTATTAATAATGTGTTTAGGGAATAATTTATAATTATTCTGAAATATTTATTGGTGTTTAAAAGTTTTTAACATAATCAAAAAAAAATCTTTTATAAAGTGTAATCGGTTGTTCTAAACCAAATGTCATACGTTAATTGACTATAGGCAACGATGCAGTTTTATACTAAAATGAATTTGTGTACGCATTATTGTAGAGCCAATTTGGGAAGTTCGTTACTTGGAATGCCTGTACCAAACTTTTGCTTCATGCTGCTTTTTTTAAATATGTTGATTAAAGAAACAAACATACAACACAAAACGATGAGTTTAAATTAATGGATTTCTATGAGTACCTTGTAGATGTACAACACACACACACACACAAGAATTACATAAGGTTAAAGGGTTAAATAATATATACAACATTTTCAAACATAAAAAATCTATATTTTATTTGTATATTATTCAATATTCAGTATTGACTATTATAGAAATATATAATAGTTTAAAAAAAATCGACTCGATATAAAGTTGAAACGTTAATTTTAGTTTAATGTATTTTAATTGAATGTAGCATATGATTGTAATCAATCAATTTGAGTAATAGTTGTTCGGGATCGGGATTTAATTGATTTTATTATTTATTTGTTTGTTTAGTTTTGTATTTTTATTCAGCTTATGTATGTACCTACATGTCAGATGCGAATTTCATAATCTTTGCGATTTTATAATACCTTGTGTAATTAAGATGGTTTGAATCGAGCATGAATGATAGTTTACCATTTTCGTTTCGTGAGAAATTGGTATTTGAATATTATGGTACCTGGAAATAGTTTAGTGATTTTTCAAATCAATGTACAACAGAAGTAGTGGCGTGATTGATCACGATTCCATTGTGGATTGAAAGATTTGTTTAACTTAAAGTTGTAATGGATACAATTCGATTATTTCAACGACAGAATGGTGTAACAATCCATTTCTGGATTAATCAGATAATATTTCATGGTAACAGAGAGAAATTTTATCAAAAATTGTAATGTGAGATAGGATAATTCTTGCTTTATTATTAATAAAAAAACTCACATTCTTTATAGCCAAACTGATAAATATCTTGTGTTTTTAAGAAGAAGTGAGACATTGAACATAAATCTCGAATACACTATGCTTAACTTGTAAATTGAAAATTTTGGATTTCGAAAAACCTTTCAGATTTTTGACATAAATAGTCCTGTACATCCAAAAATCATTATTATTGCTTCAATTTCAGAAAATCAAGGATAATTCTCGTTTGAAAATTTAATCTTCATTGCAAATATTGAAAAAGCTCCTTCGAAAGCTGCCACTTCTGGTACACAGGTGTTCACCACATTTTGCGTAGCTCTCCCAAGTTATATGTATATAAAAAGCTTTAGTTTGGTCCTTCATTTCGATCCTTTCAACAATTTATTTTAAATCGTTTTGTTTGTAAATGCTATATACGCTTTTATTGAATCGGCCACATCCGGTGAACGGCTGTAGGAAAAAATTCACTGGGATCTACCAATTAAAAATATATATATATATATATATATATTGATAAAGCTTAAGTATGAAGTTCATCAGGATCAAACAATTTGTCTGGACTGCGGAGCACCAAAAGACATTTAGTTGGCATGCACAAACGCACGCTCACACTGAGATATTTTAAAAACTACTAGTTTTGACTTTGACAATATAGCAAATGGCAAATCTGCAAAACCTCGAGGACTAAATTTTTCATGATTGCGCTAACTAACGCTTACCTTTCAAAATTATGAAGGAACTATAATTATGAAGGATGAGCAAATGAATGCTCTGCTTTGCCTTACTTTACTCAAATTCACAAATGTATCAAATGAACATGGTTTTTCTTCCTGAGAATGCCACTATATTCGTAAGTCTTAAATGTCGTTGATTGATTTTCAAATGGGAAACGATGACAGACACAAAGCGATAAATGAAAGAATTAAGAGGAACAGAACCATAAAAAATGTTAAACCATTTCAGTCTGAAAGCCATTGACAGTCTTCCTAAGAGAAATTGACAAATTAAAGTTGAGTCCGTCTTCAGGTAAACTACCACTGATTAATGTATCTTGGGACATGAACAAGACCTTATCGAACATGTGCGATTCCAATTGGTTTTTATTTTGTGGTAAAATTGAAACATTTTTAGATAATCTTTAACATTTATATTAGAGAAGTCAATAATACTGCCGCTGTAAAGAACAAATAATTTCCTAACAATGTGAAATAAACACGAGAAAATCGTAAAACGATTTACTAAAGTTTTTTTAATTCTAAAGAAGGTTATTTTAGTAAATGTTTCTACTTTTATATCACCGAACCTAGAGATGTTCACAGGGTCTCACCTATATCATCGAATAGCTAAATCAAAACCCTACATGAAAGGTGAACATGATTTAATTATGATGATTTTTAACTAGTCTAGAATATTTTTAAACAATTTTGAATTCAATCTATTTTCTAATTTTTACTGTTACCGCTACTAGAGACGTTCACAGTATTTAAAATGTATTTTAGAATAGAGTAGACAAAGTTCTAGCACTGAAATGAAAATTGATAGCAAACGATGATATTTACTGTGCCATACAAGCTACTTAGAAATTCCATGAATTTTAATAAATTTTCAAATTTTATTTCACCGGTCCTAGAAATGTTCACGGAGTCTTACCTACATGGCCAGTGTGATGATTTGGATCTTATTATGATGATTTTTAACTTCTCCAGAGACATTTCTACGTTTACGGTTATATCCCACATACCAGAAATGTCACGGGATCTCTATAATCGAATATGTTTTGTAAAATTTAAAACTTCTTCGTTTTCATTTTTATTCTCAATTGGAAATTTTGGTATTTTCTCCAATTGGGATTTTACCCAATTGACATTCTCAAATAAGCTACGAACCCGTAAATTGTAATGACAATCATATAACAGAAATCCTAGAGATGTTCACGGACTCACATTTATACTTTTGAATAGTTCAAAATTTCGACTTTCGATAGTTCCGGATCCTACTCATAGGGCCGATGTAGGTGAGACCCCGTGAACATTTCTAGGGTCAGAAATATAAAAGAAAAAACATTGTCTAAAATAGCCTTTTGCTCGTGTTTATTTCAGATCGTTAGAAAATTATTTGATCTTTACAGCGACACTATTAGGGACTTAGGGACTTCTCTAATATAAATGTTAAAGATTGTTTTCAATTCCACCACAAAACAAATTGGAATATTTTTAAATTTAACAGTGTACATTTTTGAGTATTATTTTTGGTATGTATTTCACAATCATGATGTAACATATCGTTCAGTAATTTGGCAGGCGAGTATTTGTGAATGATGCACCTTCAAAATCCGAGACCACGAGGAGGAATATCAAAGACATTCTAGAGCACTGCAATCGATGTGGTATGAGTAGCCCCAGCAAACCATTAATTCTCTGTAAATGAGTCAGTGGTGTCTTACCATCTATTTTAAGTTAAAAATAAAATCTTTAATGTATGTAGGTGATTTTTGTATAGTTTCCGAAATGTCTAGGATGCGGCCGATTCCGAGATCTTAAATGTTGTGTTATGTTATTTTATGGAATTTTTGATTTTTTAATACAAATTCTTATAGGAGGACCTTAAATAAAATAATATAAAATTAATTTTATGTCGACGGAATCGGCCTCAATGGGGTCGAAACCGGGATCGAAAATTTTATGTTATGTTATTTTATTTCCCCGTTTTCTATTGGAATTTGTATTGAAAAAACAAAAATAACATAACAACATAAAATTTTAGATCCCGGAGTAGACCCCAATATCTCGCTATTTTTGATAGTATACATTTGCCCAAAACCTCTCATATCCAATAAGCAATTTTCACAACACCAGGTATTTGTCAATATCACTGTAGCAATTGACGACAAGGCATTACAAGAAATAAGTTCGGACAAGGCAACCCCCTCCCTCCTCCGATTGTGGAACGCATCTTAATTCAAGCAGGTTCTGAAGATTTGTGAAAATGGGTGTACGATAAATTACAATCTCTCATACATAAAGGCCGGAGAAATGCCAGCTAATTGTTTTGAAGTCGAGGAAATAAAAAACATCTAATCGTAAAATTTCTCCAGTTAACATCCTTACAGCCAGGTGGATTCTATAACAGGGTTACTGGTTATGCATAAATTTCCTTTTATTTTTTTTGAATTTCTGTTGTCTACGAACTGGGTATTTAAGCGATGTTTTACAGCTTCTTCCTCGTAAAAGGCCCACCCTTTTTTCTATAGCTTATCATTACGTTTAGCACTCTTCGAGAGCTCTCTATTTCCTGACCGAAATATTTTCATTTAAAAAATTATATCTTGTAACCAAAGATGAATACTTCCTTAATTCTCTGAGAGATTTTATATAATTTCCAGAACTTCGTTTTACCAATATCACACAACCTTCACGCCATAACGTGAAGTATTGAAGTACTTTCTAGTCTCCTTACTCTATTCGATTCAAAGGAGGTTAATAAATTTTTAGGCAGAACTACTGAGCAATCCATCATATTTTTGATCTTCACTGCTGAAGGCCAAACTCACTGGTAGATATTGGAGTTTTAAGCGCCCTTGCCGTATTTCTGAGGTTTCTTAATTTAGCAATTAATTACTAAATTTTAGCATAAAAGGCCTTCTGTCAGGCTAGAGTAATTTCAACTAATTCTTGTCTTGATGGCAACACTAAAATTATTATTTTACATATATTTTTGACATAACTAGGTCAGAAACAGAAAAATGATTCAAAAAGTCGAGCAACATGGATTTACATCTCATACATTGTGTGTGTTACCTTCCTATAACAATGATCGAGAACTTCTAAGGTAGGAAAAGAAGCTTCGAATCATAAGGAATATTTGTGTATATGGTAGGTTATGGTGGCTACACTAAGAGACTGACAGAACTACAGTCGTTTCTCCTTCTCTTCATTTAGAATGGGAGCTCCATAATTTTGGTTCTGCTTAGTACTGTAGACATATTCTCAGTTACGACAATAATCAGGTGAGCCAGTCTCCTAACTTATTTAACAATCCGACATTATTTTATAAAACTCATATATTGATCAGTCTCATCGTCCTAGTCTCCCTTTTTAAAGTTGAAAGACTCACTTAAATTAAAATTTGTTAACGTAAATTTTATATGACAATTTTCAAAAATTTATTGGATGTCCTGTGGTGTATGAAAAAATACTTGAAGAACCACCAAGATGATGATTTTGCCACAAACAATGATTTTACCATGCAACTACACTGGCATGAACGTCGGGTCGAGGACATTGCTGCTCTGGTTCTCGATGTTGTTAATCTGTCTTAGTCAGACTGAACAGATTGAGTCCATCACGAGGTCTTAGGTTAAATCATCATTGAAAGACAGAAGATCATTTACAACAGTAAGCCTGTTTACTTTAGACAGCTTAAGATATCCCAAAATCATCTCATTAACGAAATTAGCAGCCTCAACGAGAAAAATGCAGATAGCTCTCCGTATATATCAGCTGAGAATTCATATGAACTGCAAACAATAACTATCAACATCAGCTTGCCAATGAAAGCAAGTTTATCCAACTCGCTCATCTCCAGGTCTGTAGGATCCGAATAAATTGCCCCTGAAAACATATATAGAAGAGGTGATCAACGCGCTGAAATCTTGTGCCTTTAATTAGGATTTTCGACTGGTAGTGTCAAATGCGAGGCGGTCGTGACGAAGACGTTAATCATCTTTTCAAATTTTTATGATTCCACCGAGCGTTGAGCAGCATTGCTCACGTTATTTTTGAGATAAAAGATTAATTTCGCAGGCAAAAAATTGACGTAGGCGTTTTATTCAATTTTCTTTCCTATTTTAACATCAGACACAATATTTTTATGTTATACATATAATAAACCTGTTTTTCATATTATTATTAATGTAAAAAATTTTCCATTTTCTAAATGAAAAATCACCCTTATATAGCAAACTTCATAATAATATATTGCTGTCATAATAAAAATATTTTATCAAAGGGGATTAAAAAATAAAATTTGTTGTTGAAGAAATAAAAATTTAAAATTATAAATTTAATTATTTTTTAATTTATTTAAATATAATTGATATTAATAATAATTAAAAAATATTATTTTTTTTGATTGATCAATTTAGGCAGCGGAGGAAATGGTTTTAATTTAATTTTTAGTGAGCTGTGAATTGCAAAAATTATTCAGCTGAATATTTAAAAGTTAACACAAATAACAACAACACTGATTAAAAATGTTAATTGGGGTCGTGTGAAATGGGGAAAATTGGTATTTTTATATATCTAAATATGTCGGATATTGACAAGGGGATCGGAAAATAATTATGTATTAGCTGTTAGAAAACTGATTAAGTTTATTAAATTAAATTAAAATGTTATAGTGAATAAGCAATTTAGAAAACAAAATTTTATGAAAGATAAAGGTATCGGGAATCTCCTGATTTTTCTTTGAAGTGAGAAAATGTCGAGTAACTTCGTTAGGTTCCCGATAAGATAAAAACTCTATCATGCACCAGGAATGATATTATATAGCTACTACATTATTTTTTTTTATATTTTGGCTTTATGAAAAGTACTTCGATACTTTACAGTATTTTTAGTATAGTTTTAGAAAATTCTAGAAATATAACTTATGATTATGAGAAAAATTTTATAGAAGAAAAGAACAATAAAAACACAATTCATGTAATTGATCAGTGACAGGAATTGGTTTAAATTGTTTTAAAAATTTTCCAGGTCAACTAAAAACTTTTAACATTATTTTCCGTTAGGACTCGGTGAAACACACTTGCACTTAATAAACACATTTTTTCTTTAAGCGAATTTTCTCTTAGAAAACACACCCAGCGAAAATGTTTGGCATTTGCTTGACACGTCCGACGACGTGATTGGGGGACTAACGTCTCTCGGAGAAGAAGTAGAGTCAAGGAACCACTGGATAATATACATCATGATGAACAAACTCGATGACGTGACAAATAATAGGCAGTACAAGAAAACACACCACATCCTCAGTTCATGAGGAGTTACAGGAAAATATGGATGTTCAGTTAAATTCTCATAATGTTCAATCAAGCGACTCTCAACTTAATCCGGCCCGACAAATCATATTACAGTATCAATAGTGCATACGCCACCGCACCAACAGAGAAGTTCACTTCTCCCAACGGCAATAATAATCATAAAAAGCGCAGATCATCAAAACCAACAATGTCGAGCTTTAGTAGATTCGGGCGAGGCATCGTTCATCACCGAAAGGTGCACTAAGAGGTTGCGTTTACCAAGGAGAAATGGTAATCTCGCTAGTTCAAGTATCGGAGCAGCGACCAATGTATACACCAAAGGACTAGTTTCGTTAATAGTAACACCATAGCATGAGGACCAGCCATGGTTACTTATCGAGGCTTATATTTTTCCAAAATTGATTGCAAAACAACCAACGATTTCACAATTTATTAACATGAACGAGTTTGATCAATATAATATTTTCCATTATCATTAGTTGATAATGTCAATACGTTCTTCGAATTACTTTCTGAAAGAAACGATCAATTACCACCTGAAGATATCACAAACATCAAATTGTCGAAGTTATCCAGATGGCATCTGATCCCTAATCAGGGATGGTCTCTTGAATAAATTACAAATCTACGCAGCATCGAAGCCAATGCCACGGAATGAAAAACAGTTTGAAAATCGATGGCATAGTTCTTATTAAAGAAGTGAGCCTGCCTCCCTCGAAATGGTTAATTGGCAGAATAATATAGAGTATTTCCGGGAGGAGACGGAATCTTTAAACGACCAATTCACAGGCTGTGCTTGTTACTTATAAGTTAATTGAATCATCCGATTCAAGATGGCCGGGATGTTCAAACCATTGGCGATAAGTTGAGCTGAAATTAAATTAAATAATTATTTTAAATTCATTCTGATGGAAAATCAGTAATAGTTGAGGAATACTCTTTACGCCATGAGAGAGAGAGAGAGAGTAAAGTGAACGTCAAATTTGTAATTATAAAATTAAAACAAAAACTTACTAAATATTGGAAATCACATTAATGCCCGGTTGCACAGAAAATTGACTAACGGCCTGCGCGCCACGATTGTGCGCCAGTTAAATGTTTTATATGAAATCTGTTTTCGCAACCAGAAAAAAAATCAAAGCAAACTTGATTAAATATATACCATGGAAATATTTAACGATTAGTTAAAAAATTATTCAATCAAAATTGGCCATTTAAATATTTTTACGCTAGTTAAATATTTGCATGGAATAAAATATATTTAATCAAGCTTGCGTTGATTTTTTCTGATTGCGAAAACAGTACAGGAATTAAGCGCACATTTTATCGATAAAAATAATCCATATAATAAAATTATTTTAAAAATTTAAAATTGTATGCAACCAAAACTGCTAGAAAATAATCTCTATAGGAAAATCATTTTTATTGACATATGCAAAGGTATTCATAAAAATAAATATGGTCGTTAAACTTTTGTTTCTCAACAATCGTTTAAATTTTTTGATAAATCTATCAAAGAAATTAATAAGTGTTTTGCAAGTGAAAATAAAGAAAATTTGAAATGGTATGTAATTTATTATTATTATTATTATTACTTTTATTACATCAATGCTATACTAATCAAATGAATAGATCATTTAGAATTGTTATTTGGAACGCGAATGGATTACCACAGCATGTTCCAGAACTAGAAATTTTTCTAAACTTAGAAAAAATAGATATATGTCTTGTCTCGGAAACTCATTTAACAGAAACTTCATTTATTAAAATACGTAACTATCAATGCTACCATGCTATTCATCCAGGAGGAAACGCTAGAGGCGGGTCTACCGTAATTGTTAAAAATAATATTAAACATTACGAAGTGCCCGGCATTGAGGAAGAAATTATGCAGGTTAAAACCATAATAGTTGAATCAATATATAATAGGGAACTCAGTATCTCCTCTATTTACTGTCCCCCACGCCATCAATTAAAAAAAGAAGACTACAGTCGACTTTTTAAATCACTAGGATCAAATTTTATCATAGGCGGTGATTTTAATGCAAAGAACACCTATTGGGGATCTAGACTTACAACCTCTAAAGGGAAAGAGTTATTTAATGCAGCTCGCGAGAACAACTGTGAATTCCTCTCTGGCGATAAACCAACATATTGGCCTGCTGACATACATAAAATTCCAGATCTTCTTGACTTCTTTGTAACAAAAGGAGTTTTAGAGGACTACACATTCATTGAAAATAGTGAAGGACTATCATCTGACCACTCACCTGTGATCATGACACTGAGTACAATGATAATAAAAAAAGATAATTCACCTAAGTTAACAAACAATAAAACCAATTGGGATCTATTTAAGAAATTAGTAGAAGATCGAACAAATCTCGGCGAACCAATTAGAACGAAGGTGCAGTTGGAAGATCAACTAGAAATATTTAATAACATCATCCAACAAGCGGCTTGGGAAAGTTCACCGATTTCTCATACCAACGCTATAATGAAACATAACTATCCTCTTGAAGTCAGAGAGCTACTTAGGGAGAAACGGAAAGCTCGCAAAATCTGGCAGCACTCTCGTGCACCGCAACACAAAACTATTCTAAATTTTTTGTGCAACAAATTAAAACAACTAATAAAAGAAATAAAGAACGAAAGCATAACTAAGCGACTACGAGGTCTTTCTGAATTAAAGGATGACGATTACTCGCTTTGGAAAGCAACGAAGGGACTAAAAAGATCCAAAATGCATGTGCCGCCTATCAAATGCGATGACGGTTCATGGGCTAAAAGTGACAAACAGAAAGTCTCTCTATTTGCTGCTTATTTAGAAGAGACTTTTCAACCGTTGCCGAGGCAAACAGCAAATGAAAATACAACAGTCGCAAACAAAGCAGATGATCTTGACATAAGGCTTGTGACTTTATTGGAGCTTAAAACTGAAATCAATAGTAACTTAAGTATCAGAAAAGCTCCAGGTTATGATTTAATAACTGGGCAAATTGTGAAAGCCATTCCCGAGAAAGGTTTGCGTAAATTAAATCAAATAATTAATGCAGCTTTCAGATTGAAATATGTTCCACGACAATGGAAGGTGGCCGAAGTAATAATGATTCCTAAACCAGGCAAACCAGGAAACGATAAAAAATCATATAGACCGATATCACTACTTCCAATCATATCAAAAATATTTGAAAAACTGTTGCTGAAAAGACTCAAACCTATAATAGAAGAGAGATGCCTAATTCCACCACACCAATTTGGGTTTAGAGAAAACCACTCTACAGTTGAACAAGTTCACAGAATAACGGATGTCATTGAGGATGCACTCGAGAATAAGAAAATATGCTCCAGTATTTTCTTAGATGTAGCTCAAGCTTTCGACAAAGTTTGGCACCAAGGGCTTGAATTTAAACTGCATCGAGACCTGCCTAAGCAATTTTATCAAATTCTTAAATCGTACATAGCTGATCGACACTTTAGAGTCAAATTTGAAAATGAGTACTCTGAAATAAAAAGAATATCAGCAGGTATACCACAAGGTAGCGTACTTGGACCTATTCTGTTTATTCTTTACACGAGAGACTTACCGAATATTGAAGGTACCACAGTAGCAACATTTGCAGACGATACAGCTATTCTAGCAGTTGGAAAAGATATTTCGGAAGCAACAAGCAAACTTCAAAGTGCAGTTAACACGGTGAGCAACTGGACTAAAAAATGGCGCATCTCATTAAATGAAGCCAAATCAGTACACGTCAACTTTACAAATCAAAATGTAAACTGTATTCCCGTGGTTCTCAACTCAAACCAAATTCCATATGCAAATACAGCTAAATACCTTGGCATGACCCTCGATGCTAAGCTAAGATGGAAAGAACACATCAAGAAGAAAAAAGAAGAGTTAAACATCAAATATAGAAAAATGTACTGGCTCATGGGTAGAAACTCTGAGCTCTCAATACACAACAAATTGCTTCTATACAGGCAAATGCTAAAACCAGTATGGACCTATGGTATCCAGCTTTGGGGTTGTGCCAAGAAAACCAATGTACAAATGATACAATGCTTCCAAAATAAAGTGCTACGAGGGATTGTGAACGCCCCATGGTACATTAGGAATGACAACATCCATAGAGACTTGAAGATGGAATACGTCACCGATGAAATAAAGAATCATGCAAGGAAACACGTACAGCGCTTATCTCTACACGAAAATGCAGATATCCGTCGTATGTTGGACACCACTAACGGCGTGAGGAGACTCCAAAGGCAGAAACCTCTGGAGCTGGGCAGTTTGGTTTAGAAGAAAGTATTATAAAATGAGTAACCAATAGGTTACTCATCTTAACCCGAGAACTTAATTTAAGAAAGATAAATTACTAGATGATCTCTGAATCAGTTGTAATATTGTATAAATAAATTGTGTTATTTTAAATTAATACATTTTCAGTCTTCTAGACCTCGACTCGGCAATCGACAGAAAGATGCTTTAATAGATTTGGTGGAAGAAAATTTCGAATTTATTCAAGGTATATGATTTTATGTTTATATTGTAGCTTTGCTATGTTTGTATTCTAATATGGATCTTGAGCATATTTGTTAATTTCTACTTATAGGGAGGCACGCTACAGCGAGAGGGGCTACCGATAAGAAAACAATGTGGAATACAGTTGCAGAGACGCTAAATGCCATTGGACCCATTACAAAGACCGGAGAACTATGGCATAAAGTATGTAAAGCATAAACAACTTCTAAATATGCAATTTGATATAAAATTTCTTTTTAGACATGGATAAGCTTGAAATACAAAGTGAAAGATAAAATAAAAATTATTCGAAATCACCGCAATCGAACTGGCGTCGCACCGCTGATAGACCAAGACGTGAGGGGCGATTGGTTAGATCCCGATGCAACCGAAATCACCGAAAGTGATTGGAGGATAATCCGCCTGTGCAATATGCAGGCATTAGACGGTCATTCAGAATATGAATGTGGCTTTAATTTAATAGTAAGTAAAATTTCTGTTTGTTTGGTAAAATAAGCTAAAAAAATTGTTTTTAGTCGGCGCCACCACCAGATATGCCAAATTCACTTTTCACATCATCAGATGGACCAAATTCACCAGAGCCGTCTACCTCTACAAGCGCGTTACTGATTTCAGAAACCAATGTAGGTACAAAAATTATTGACTACTTATAGAAATTTTTAACATTTACATATGCATGTTTAAGTTATCGATTTCAGAAGAATCACCTGGGCAGTTGGTTAATTTAATAATTGAACCGCTACCAATTACATCAGTAACACAATCACCGATATCGACCAATAATATGGAGGCAAATAATAATAATTCTAGTGCGACACCATTAGAATACAGAAGTCCATCGCCCAGAGAAAGGAGTGTAATATGCTTAATAATAATATGCTTAATAATATGCTTATAATACAAACTTTATTTAATTAAATTTCAGCAAGACACTATAATGGAGTCCATCCAAAAATCTTTGCGACTTCAACGTCAAACAAATAAAAATGAAGATATTTTAATCAAATTACAGGAAAAAAACAATAAGACTCAAATTGAAATTTTGAAATCTATAAATCAAAGTAACAAAAATCAAATTGACATTCTTAATGTAATTAACGAAAACAACAAATTAGTTGCGAGAACGAACGAGATTCTGTTGTCCCTACAAAATAAAAATTTAATTTAATTTCGTTTAAATTGTGTTTCACTAAAATAAAATAAAACACGAGACTGCAATTTTCAATATTTATTGTAATATTGGCGTCTACAGCCGACTTCGGATTACTCTCTCAGATTCCTATAATACATTAAAAATGGAAACATTTATTAAATTGATTCCGTTCAATGCATTATGATCAGGGAAAACTGTAGAAAACCCTAATCGAAAGAGCATTATATTGAAAAAATAAAATAATTTTTTGATACTTCTCGTCAGTCTGCCAAATCTGTTTGTCATAAGAAATGGCTTTTTATGTTTGTCATAAGAAATGACTGCAAAGGATATCCAATATCTCCTACATGAATAATAGATTAAATGTTAAAATGTATACTGTTAAATATATAATGTGTAGACAAACATAGCAAACTACATTACCTAACAGCCATTCCCGTCTTTCACCCTGCTCGTACCGCAATTGCAAAAATGCAAAACTCTGACTACAAGCCCAAATAAAGCTATCATGGGTGGACCTGTAATGAACATTTTTATTTTCATGCTTGAATTGCACGAAATATTACTTTATACTTACCCACAATATCTCGCATTGCAGTTTGTAATTCTAAGTTTATTATCACATATCTAAAATTTATAAGTTATTAGGGAAGAAATTAAAATTAGATATAGTAATAAAATATATTACCAATTGGGTATTTATGGAATGGAATCCTTTCCGATTGTCATATGAATGTTCAACCTCCTTTTTAAGCCCGGATATGGCAATATGGGTTCCATCAATGACACCTATAATGTGTGGGAAACCATGTTCTGCAAAGAAACCATTAAGGTAACATTAATTATACGTATATGTATTTCAATGTATAAAATTAATTTTTAATATGTATTTACCTTGCTTTGGTGGACTCAATTTCCGACGCAGTTTGAGGAAACCTTATGTATTTTCCAGATAGCTTCTCTGTGATCAAAGTTGTGTATTTTCTCACACAATTTGAAATTTTCGGTTGACTCATAAAAGCCAACGCATCACTCCCAACCCTCTTTTGGTAGCTACCGCTGGCCAAAAAATTTAGAACAGCTAACATCTTAAAAAAGTACACACAAATATTTAAAATTATATACCTGAAATTAGTAACATGTAGTAACTTGCTTCCAAATGTAGAGGAATTTTTTGTTGAGTTTCAATGATGCCCCCAACTTCTCTGACCTCCTCAATGAAGTCCTTCGCTAAACGTATTGGAAGTCTATACATTTCCATAAACCTAAAAACAAACAAAAACCGGAATTAGTTAAATTCCTTAAATAAACTGGAGCAGCATTTCTTGATTCTTACCTATTTTCTGGCACATCAAATGGATTCATCACATCCCTGAATCTTTTTCTTAATATCCTCATATGATGCCTGTTTTCGTAGTGTATTGCCGCCAAAGGTACAACACTCATTTTTAATAGGTTGACTGCTTAATCTGTCGTAACTGATAATCCTTTCTATGTATACGCTATTTATTTATGTTATTATAATTATAATTGTATCTAAATACAACGTTTAATATATCGATATTGAATAATTATGTATAACACTTCACTTTTAAAATAAAAATTAATAACACGAAAAAATTTTAATGCAAAATACCACAAACGCTCAAAAATTATCGAAACGTCAAAATGTTTTGTAAACAAGAAAAAGAAATAAGAAGAGACGTACGTCTGCTAGAAAAAGTATAACTCCTACATAATCAAATGTTGGACGTACGTTTTTCTAGCAAATTGCAATAAATTTTGTTGATTATTTTTTATCGATAAAATTTACGCTTAATTCCTGTACAGATTTTCATTTAAAACATTTAACTGGCGCACAACTAACCGGCCGTTAGTCATTTTTCTGTGCAACCGGGCATGAGAATATTTAAAACTTGCTTTTAACCAGTCATCCATCTTTACTGTATCATCACCCATTTAGGTACCACTACTATTAAGATGAGGTTGTCGTTTGGAAATGAACCCGTAGAATTCAAAAACCAACCAAAAAGATTTGCAAAAATTTTTAAACGAACATGGTCAAGATTTTTGATATTGATTTAACTTGTGGCCTCTGCTTTGAAAGAATTCATTAATCAAAATTGGGGACTTAATTCAATTTGCCTTAAAATTTGCTTCTAAAAATTGTTACGATCATCCTCTCGCTAACAATTTTCTCGGTCGAAAAAAAAAAAAAAAAATTTTGGTAAAATTTTAGTCTACGGAGTAGCTCAATAAAGTCGCTGTGTGAATCGGCTTTGTTGGGTTTCTGTTTGACCCGCGAGCGAAAAGCAAAACATTCCATAAGAATATTTTCTTATATGCCTCTCGTTTACATCAATGCGAATTGATGTAAACGAGAAACAGAGAAGAAAGATAATCCTTCTGGAATGTTTTACGCGTCGCTATGTGGCGTACGAATTTTTTTTCATTGTGTGGAGTCTGTTTTGGAATTTCATTTAAAAATAAAGTCTAGTTTTGAGATTAAAAATAAAAAGTCACATTTTTGGTTTGTGATTAAAAGTTTTTTTTGAGTATTTTGATAAAAATAAAGTCAAGTGGCTTACAATCTCTTGTTTTGGGTTAATAAACGCCAGTTTTTTTGTGAATTTAATTAAACGGAAGATAATTAATGACGAAATTGTGAAGGGTTTAGTTAAGATTTTTATTAATTAAAGTTAATAAAAAAATAATAAAAAAAAAAAAATTTAAACAAATTGTACCGGAAAAGAATGGTGTTTTGTATTTATTTTTTTTTCTTTGATTGGGTTGTTTTTGAAGACGGTTTTTTCTAAACTAAATCGTGCACTGAGGAATGTGTAATATTAAATTATCGTTCGCGAAATAAAAATAGTTTGATATTTCAAAATTTAGTAAACATATTTTTTTTAAATATTATGTACATTTCCTGAATTATTTTGGCAAGAAAATTTCATAAAATTGTTGATGAAGTGACCACTGTTAGCAATTGAAGTGATTACAAGGAAGAGGAAAATCGAGTTTTGTTGTTGTAAAATAAAAACCACATTTCAACGAGCGCATTTATCATCGGGTACCGTATTAAACGGACACCACATTTTTCGAGTGCCGCATTATCAACGGGTGCCGCATTATTTACGTGTGCCTCACTAATTACGGTGTCTAGGCGGGCCAACGCCCAACAAGTTTTTTGGGTAGCAACATACGGCAAGGCCCTTTGGTTTTTCTTGGTTTACGGCGGGAAGTCGCACAACGGTCCGGGTAACTGGAGTTACCTGTGGCATGATGGCACCAAGGCCACAACCCATTTATTTTGATAACGGCACCAAGGCCGCAACGGTGCAAATTGGTTTTTGCAATTTTTAAGGTACAATTTATTGTTTATTTTATTTTTTTATTATTTTTTATATATATTTTCAATTTTTTGTATTTTAATTTTGATTTTGTAATCGAGCGCCACATAGCGGGTGCGTGTTGCGCACTCGGTAAAGATTGGTCTCGCTCCAAACATTTTTTGTCTCGCTCCAAACATTTTTTTTTGTCTCGCTCCAAACATTTTATTGGTCTCGCTCCAAACATTTTTTTTTTGGTTTATGTTTATTTTTTTTTCGTGATTAAAATGAATTGCTAATTTTCATGGTTGGGTATGATGGGAGGAGAGACTCTCATTCTGTGTCGGCATAGGTTGGGTGGTTCTTTGGTGCCTGCAACCGAATCGAAACCGGTGTTTACCACCGTTTGAGTTTGGACGGATGCGCGCACCAAGGCACCTCGCTTCCGTTATAATTTTTTTAAATAATTGGTTCGTTCCTCAGGTTCCGGCCGACAAATTTCGGCGGAACATCCGTTCTTTTAATTTATTATATGCGTTTTTTTTCTTTTTTTCCAAACTATCTGTAATCACGGTGTAAGCCAAGAGCCACGCACGCCTCTATCCCCACGACCCTTCGCATTTCTCCCTCTGCGTGCGCTTAGTGATATCTGCAGGTTGGCAGTAGCCAGCCTGTAACAAAATACTTAAATATTGGTGGGACCGGTTGAAGTGTATAAAGTACCCTCAAGCTGGATTGAGTGCTTTAGTTTCTCAAAAATTTAGTCATATGACCTATTTAAATTACCGACCAAATGGCACAGTGGCAAAAGCTTTATCGTTTGGATCGAAAGGTACTGGATTCGAATCCCGATAAAAGCAGGGTGCTAAAGAGACGATTTGTGATGCAAATATACCCAACTATTAACCTCTGTCACAGTGCAGTTCTTATGTGTAGATATAGTTTTACGATTTGTGAAAAATGAACCGCGAAAGACTTGTGAGTGTTTCAACCCCAAAACAGATTGCAAAGATTACAAATAAACAATCTATTTTATTTGTAAATTGAGAAAATATTACACCGAATGATTTTAAATATCCGTTATAATTTCTAGAGGGCGCTTATACTTTGTGTATTCGATATAGATAAATTATACTTATTTGGTAATAAAAGCCTCGCCTACATCGATCATGCTTTAAAGTCTTTAGATATGTGTTAAATCAAACAATATACGTACATAATTCGCCTTTGAGATTCTAGGTTAAAATGTTATACTCGCTCGTATTTTTAAACAAATCATCTGACCTTTATATCTACTAAGAGTATCTATATATTAGGTAAATTGGTTTATTTATTTATACAATCGATAATTTTATATTCGAGCATGTTCATAAAACAAATAATGATAAAATAAAATAATAATTTTATCACAACAATTTATCTATGATTAGTACCAATTATCTTAATTTTATCTCTTCAAGTATAATATTATTGTCTATTTTGTATAAACGTATAATCCTCGTATATTACCACATCTCTTGTTTTTCTTATTTTTGTTTTTTTGATAAGACGGCAATTTCTCATCTGATTCATATTTTATTTATCCACATATAAGTATTTCTATAAGTATCTACATAAATATGTACATGTATGTACCGATTATAGAATTATGAAAGAGGACTTATATACAGGCATACCTCGCACAACGCGTTTAACAGTTCCTTTCAATTTGAGTGTGAAGGAGGCCCAATATCCCAGAAAATGAACAATTAAATTTCACGCGCCATCTAAACGTAGCTGCTGTTTAATCATTATGCAGAGAGTAATGTATGGTTTTGGTGTGACCTACGTTCGACAGTTTTGATTTTAACGCGTTGGGAATAATATGGTTCGAAAAGATGGCAAAACAGGATGACATGTGGAAAAATGGGATAATCAGAAATATTGAAAATAATAGCCGTGTTTCTGATCTGGTTCAATTCATGTTTCTTGAAACAATGCAAAGGCGCTTACTAGAGTCCAAATCAAAATTTGCGATCTAACACTATAATACAAAATTTGAACTGATCCGGTTGTTATGAAATACAGGAACCTTACTAATGGATAAATTTTCTAACCATTCATGCAATCTGACTCAAACTTCGTAATATATTAAATTTTCGTAATATGTTTGAAGTTGGGCCCCCATACTTTTTTTACGAAATGTCGAAACGTGTGTAATTTAGAAGCTGTTGACTCTAAAATATTTTACGAAACGAATTGCGTTATGACTTATCGATATTTGAGTATAAAAGGGTGCAATCATTCAGGGTCATGATAGAATTGTCGAAGAGATCTCCATCTCTATTTGAAAAATATGAGAGTATCAGCATCTTATTGAAGAACTTCACTTACTGAGCTACGCGCTCAGATCAGAAACCTCAGACCGCCTACACTCTTTGTTACGATGAGCTGCAAAGATCTTAATGGGTTTGACATGAGAATTTGCTCTACTGATTCCTGACGGTAAACCTATAATGTAGACTCCGCTTCTCTTAAGGTCGACATCAAAGAAGCGCAGCAAATGATAGAAATGTTTCAAGTAGTAATCAGCAGACAGTTTATGAGGCAAATGGTTGCGTTTTCATAAAGAAGATTAAAAACAATATATGATAATGCGTTTGGAGGCAATTTGAAAAGAAAACAGACGCATCGACATACTTATTCGTGTTACAAGACTGGCAGAGAAAGAGAAATCCAACCATGTTAAACTAATGAAGCGATTGCATCGTATATCGCCAAGTACATTTCCAAACCGGTGTTACGGACAGCTAGAAGCCATCCGCAGTTATCAACTAGTCATGCAGAGGCCTCACGCACGGTGATTTTGCCGGCTAATACTCAGGGTATTGGGTCGTGGGGATTTGGACTCTTTCATGACTCTGGCCTACACCGTGTTTACAGAAAAATTTAAAAAAATGCAAATTAAAAATAAACAAAAAAAAAACCGGAGGTTCCGCCGAAATTTGTCGTACGAAATTTGAAGAACGGAGTAAAATAATTATAACTGGGTGAGTTCATCTGGTGGTGACCAGATCTCCCCGAATGACAAGCACCCGGTCTGCTGAAGAGACCCCCAAATGACCCATCGACCTCAAAAGGCCGATGCAGAGCCGCAACGAAGCAGCAGTAGAAGGTAGGTCTCTCCGCTCAAGAGACCAAGCCTCTATTGGAGAAACCTCCAGCGAATCTCCCACAATTCACACTTCGACATTCACACATGAGACCGCGGAAGTGACACGATGAGACCGCGTGGATTTTACGGTCGCCCCCGAATGGATGACACATTCACTGGACTCACCACTCCAACCCTGTGGATGTTCTGCCAAGGGGATGAAGGGGACTGGCAGGCCCAACCTGTACATATGGAACCGACACAGAATGGAGTATCCCCTTCCATCATACCGAACCGAAATTAGTAATTCATTCTATAAATAAAACTGAAGAGGGAATAATAACCCTTATGCAACGGTAATATCGCTGTACAATTTTTATTAAGAACAATGAAAAAGAGATAGAGGAAAATAAATATAGCTTCCCAAAATGACGGAACGAAACCAATGTGCAACCGACCCTGTGCCCGTGTCGATCGACCGAACCGGCGCTCGATTACATCAAATATTTAATAAAAAATTTAAAATAATAAAAAAATGAAAAGGAAAAATAAAATTAAAATTAACAAAATTATAAAAAAAAATGGAAAATACCCACAAATAAAATTTAAAATTAAGAAAAAAATGAAAAAAATAAACCAAAAAAAAATAAAAAAAATCGGTACGTGGGACCTTCAACAAAGTCGACCTTGGGTTGGGCGCTAGATCGCTTTCCGTTGGAAACCGTTGGGCGCGGGCTCGCCAAAACCCGTATATATTTTTCGTAGGGCGACTTTTTTATCTTCGCAAACACAGGAAATAAATTGTTAGGCGCAGGCTCACCAAAATCATAAAAAATATTTGTTGGTCGTCCGTTCGCCGTAAACCAAATTTCGCCTCGATAGGCCATATTTTTCGTATGGTTTTTCTTTCTGCCTTCACCAACAACGCAAATAAATCATTGGGCGCGGGGTCGCCAAAACCATGTAAATACTTGTTGAGCGTCCGTCCGCTGTAAAAAAAATTTCGCCTCGATAGGCCGTCTCTACTGAGTTGAGCGTTTGCTCGCCTTAAACCTCAAATTTTCGGGCGTTGTCCCGCCTCAAAGCGTATAACTTTTTTTTCTTGTTTTTTGTCGGCGTCTTTCAGCCGTTAAACACCACTCGTTGGGAGTTGTCTCGCCAAATACTTATAAAGAAATATAATCAATTGTGTGCAAAACATTTCAATACAAACAGAACTAGAAGAAATGGTTAAACTATTTCACCCTGATGCGGTTGATTTAGGTAACCTACAGAGTAACACATGTAATGCTGAAGAAAGTGTATAGCAATTTGGAAACAATTCGAAAACTAATGATCTACTAAATCTCTGCCTATTTCTTTCCAAATAAAAAAATCGTTTTTTAAGTGTATTTGAATGAAAAATTAAAGTTTTCAAACTCTGCAGCGATCTGGTGTCGGCGAAGTGCTTTTCGGTGCTGTGGTTGTGTCAGCACGTTCGTTATCTCTCTGCTCGTTCCGATCTAATAAAAACACACCAAAAATTAATTTTCCATTTGGTTGGGAACTCGCGAGTCGAATTATGTCGCGGCACTCACGAGTTTTATAGGGTACAGGGCAAAGCAAGTCCAAGGTAACCCAGAGAAATGCTACATTTTTTTATTATTTTTTTTAACAATTTTATTTATTTGTTGAATCTTTCAAACATTGAAAATAACAGTAAATTGTCAAATCTTAATAACTAAGGTTATCCTTTAAATCTGCGGGAGCAGAATCTACTTCTTATTTACTTCTAATTCGAGTTTGTGTTTGATTATACAGTTTGCGTTCCAGTGGCATATCTTCAGATAATTTATCGGACACATTCTAGCTTCTGGATGATAGTGATTTGATTTTGTAGCATTGTTTGTACCATATGCATGCAGTTATTCAGGTAGGTGTTCTACACCAACGGGAGTCCTTTGGCGTATGCGAATGTGTATTATTCTGTGCATCTGATGTAGTTTTATACTGCCTCCTGGGACATGACAATTACCTAATATTTCTGTAGACTGGGCATCCTCGGTAGTTTGCAGTGTGGTTTCCACCGCAATTGTTTCTTTTCAGATGTGCAGTTCTTTGGTTTTGGCCAACTTTTGGTTTAGTGCAGTTCCCCGCGTACGACGCACACTGGTATCAGCTTGCAATATGTCCTTGACTGACCATATTTTTGACAGTTTAAACACTGTATTGGTCTGGACGTTTTTTGGCTCTTCAAAAGTTATGCCTAAGAGGTTTTTAGTTTATATATTGGATGAACTCTCCGTTTTTCAAAATGCTTTTGGATGGATCCAGTTCAACTTCGTCCTATATACATCGGTTCCGGTTCACCATCCTATATACATTCTGTATCTCAAATGCATCTTCAACAAGCTCATGCATCGACATCGCATTTAATAACGGCAGAAAGACCCTTTCAAGCTTCAATCGGTATGTATAATAGTTTCTGTTATGAGCATCGTGATAATGACTTCTCTATAGTCGTTGACTCCATGTGTTTGATTTTTTACTTCGTGTATTTTGCCTCGAAGTAAATTTGTTACATGAAATGTTTTTCCATTTGTTAGCACGCTTGATTTGAATTCTTGCACCATCTTGTGTGTATTGGAGGTGGCTTGTATTTCCGATTAGCCTTTTCTTGAGTATTTGCATTTGCAGTTTGGCCCTCTTCCGCATCCTTTTCGGTGAACGTTTCAAATCGGTTGTTTAGCGGTATTTTGAATTTTTCTACGTTCGATTTCTTACTTATCAGTAGTTTTTCCTTTTTGCGCTATCCCTTTTCCGTTTTACTGTAATATAGCGATCGATAATAGTTTGTGTCATATGATCATTGAGTTTAATGCTCTCTTTAAGGCTTGTGTCGCTACTTTGCTTTCCGAGGAGTTTATTCATCAGATTGTCGATTTTGTACCAAAAATTTGAGCGCGAGCTGGCGAGGTGAACAATTATTTTGTGTACATGTACACTGTATAATATACAATTTTATATTTGTATTGTATTTTTTCTCTCGTGTGTCTGTGCATTTTGTTCTTCAATTTTGCAAAGGTAAGTAGCAAAATAAAAAGTTCCGCTGAACCGGTTAAATATTCATGATGATGATGTATACCTCACCTCTTCTATTCGCTTACTTTTGAGCAGTGGAACCGATTGTTTGCTATGTGATTTGATTTTTAATTTTCTTCAATTAAAAAACATATACATATAAACAAAATAACGCGCATGCGCTTAAGCAAACCAATATTAATAAAATAACCACTACTATGTTTTTCCGGTTTGCTCACCTCGCGCTGTCATTTTTGGTACAAAATCGACAATCAGGGCTCTACCATTTCTGGCGTCATTTTCAACATTGAAGTTGTAATTGATCGTTTAACGGTACTTGTGGTAAACGGTTTCATAGACGGTCTTGGCGAGCATACCTCTTTTTAAGAAGGGATTGCACGCTTCCGCAAAGGTGTTGGAACTTCCGTCAGCCATATTGGAGGAACTACCCACCAGACTGACAACTTCAGTGGTATTGCTTGTGGCTGTATATGGTGTAGTAACATGTATAAGAAGTTGGCCCGAAATTTCTATCCCGAAATGCATGTGAAGTTAGACCTAACTATAGTATAGAACTAACTTTAGGACTAGTTTAGCACAAACTTCACACGCTTGTATACGCGTTTGAAGTTAGAACTAAATTAATCCTAATTCAACAAAAACAAACAGGAATGTGTATGTATAGGTTAAAAAGTAAAACAAGAATGTCATTTAGGCGAAATATTGAATTTGTTAATTACTAATGTAATTTCAATTTATAATAAATAATCAGAAGTTCATTATTAGGATGGGATATACGAATTTAGGATTCTCTTAAGAAATTGAATATCTCTGACCTAACATAGCTTGCAATAGAAGAGCATAAATGGTATGGGAGTTAATTCTATAAAACAACCAATAATTACACTCTTCAGTACAAAAATAATCAGAAAAGGGGAAAATTTTAATTCGGTTTCTCATCTTGAGGGGAGTACAGCAGTTTATCATTTTATAATCCCATATTTATCCATCGTGCCAAATGCCATCATTATCAATGTCCTGTTCCGGGCGACCACATTAATAAACTTCTTCTAGAAATCATTAATGAATCTCATTTCCATTAAACAAATCAAATTCCTTAGTAATCGGTTAAAAATGCCTGAGTTCCGTCGAAGGTGGCCATATTCAAAACTTCATTCAAAAATCATTTAATAATCCCATTTCCATCCAGCATATCTAGTCCCGTCATAATTGCTTAAGAATTGGTAGACTTCCGTGCCAGGTGGACAAATTCCAGAACTTCTTCCAAAAATCGTTTACAAATCCTCTTTCCATCCAAATACCCAATCCCATCATAATCAGTTAAGAATTGATCGAGTTCGGTTCCAGGTGGCCATATTACAGAATTTCTTCTCAAAATCATTTAAGAACCTCCGAATCCATCGAACATAATCGGTAACAGAAAAAAGGAAAAAATTGTCCGTTAAATCGAGCGTCCGTTAAATCGGGGTACATTAAATCGAGGGTTTACTGTATATCGCTGAAAACAATTTCAAATTTTTTCATCGCCTCCAAAATCATACTCCCGAAATGCACGAACTCCGCAAGGGCCTGCAGTATTTTGATAACCATCGACTTGTTGTTAGCAATGACATACGTGATTTTTAATTTTTGACCTTATGTTTTACCAAACATTTGCAGTTCAGGTGGAGCTTGAACCCCTTCGTTTTTTTATCAGAAACCTTCTCCAAACATTCTACAAAGAAAACACTAGTTTTCTAGTTCACTAAAACTTAAAATTTTCAAAAACTAGCTGACATAATACAACTGAAATGGGCTGCGAAATGGAGTTGGGGTTGCTAATGAAACGTGGGGCCGTTAGTAGTGAAATGAATCAAATAAAAAATATTTTTTCTATGTTGTTATTATTTATTGTTTACAAAATATACATATCTGGTTGGAAATAATAAAATTGATATTGCAATTATGATGCACACGTCTAGCACATTCACTACATTTTGATGTTACGGAGTTTTCAATTAAAACTTCGAAACAAACTAAACAATGTTCCATCATACAATTTTTACCAGATATTGACTATTTGAATAAAAATCTATGGCGTAAATAATAAGTGGCCCACAATTGTAACTGTCTCGTTGCAAAGGCAACAAATAAGCGGCTTCCGTTTTAAAAATTTCGGCTGGCTCGTTCCAGGATTGTTTTAACTGATCTTGAATGCTTTGTCCTTTCTTATTTAAATCGTGCACATTTTCTCTGGTGTTAAAGCATCGTATGTACATAGTTATTTTTTTTTTCGATGAGATCAATTATAGTAATGACCCAATGTTGATTAATGCATTGTGGGAAGTATATTCTTCTTTTATCACGACAAATAGTTTGAATAAATTTCGATCACAAAACATATCTATTAGATGGATCCTCAAATATTCTTATACCTATTATAGGATCAACGCATACGTCATTAATTAACGCTAATAGTATGTGGGCACTTAAATATAGGGTTTTCCAACAGGAATGATATGATTTTAAGTGACGTTTCGGCCATTTGTAATATGTCATGATCTGTCATTTTTTGTTTCATTGTATTTAGTAATGTTAACAATTTCATCATGGTGAGATATACGCAAGAACAACGTTTACAAATTATTTAGTTTTATTATCAAAATATTTATTCTCCAATTGCAACTTTTCGTGCGCTTTTGCCATTTTATAGTAGTAATAATCGTCCAAGTGTGCTCGCTATTCGTTGAATTGTTGATAATTTTGAGCGTACATTTTCTTTACATAATGTTCAAGTGCCAATAAGACAAAGAAAGGCTCGAAGTAATGCAAATATTGCTGCCGTTCAGGCAAGTGTTGCTGAAGACCGCCATTTTGTCAATTCCAAGACATTCTCAAGAATTGGGACTGTCTCAAACCACAACCTGGCGGATTTTGAGAAAAGATATGGGTTTGCATCCGTACAAAATTGTTCTCACTCAAGAACTGATGCCATTGGACCACCGTAAACGTCGCGAATTTGCTGATCTTGCCTTGGAACAACTTGAAAACGATAACGTATTTTTTTAAGAAAATCATCTTCTCCGATGAGGCTCATTTTCATCTGAGTGGTGCGGAAAATAAACAAATTGTCGATTTTGGTGAGAAGAAAATCCACAAATTATTCATGAAAAACCATTACATTCACAAATTGACAAGTTTAGTGTGGTTTTTGGTCTGGTGGAATCATCGATCCGTAGTTTTTTTCGAAATGAAGCTGGTAATACCGTTACTGTCAATGGAGATCGGTATAGATCGATGATAACCAACTTTTTATGGCCGAAATTGGAATAAGTTGATCTTGACAACATTTGGTTCCAACAAGACGAGGCTATGGTCCACACAGCAAGTGCAACAATTGAATTATTGCGAGAAAAGTTTGGAGATTCGATTATTTCAAGAAATTGTGATATTGAGTGGCCTCCAAGAAGTTGTGTTTTAACACCATTAGACTATTTCTTGTGGGGTTATTTGAATTCATTAGTCTTTAACAATAAACCAAACTCTCTTCAAGCTTTAAAAGTCAATAATGAACATCACAAGTCAATATTGAACATGATATTCATGACATACGACTTGATTTAGTGGAAAAAGTGTTCGAAAATTGAGTTCATCGAATTCGTTCCTGCAGAAGAAGTCGTGGAGGCCAATTGAATGACGTTTTATTCAGAACTTAATTGTATCAATTGTACTTCACATTAAATAAAAAACATTTCAAATTCCTTAACAATTACACAGAGAGAAATCGTATCTCGTATTCTGAATAAGGGTACATAAACCATGAATAAAACCCTTTAATTTAGCGCCGTGCACGATCATTTCATAATAAAGGATTACTATCCATAAGTTGTGAATAAGGACTTTTTCATCTATTGTGACTTGTATTCATAATATTTTAATAATATTTATGTTTTGTTATTCATACTTAATGAAAAATAATGCATATTTATGCAAATAACTAACTCATGAAATATGCGTGTTAAGAGATAGTTTTATGCTTTATATTGCATAACTTGTATAGCATAAATCGTGCATATAATTCATATACTGTGTCTTATTACAGATTATGTTATGACTTATATGCTTAATATTGACCAAATTTTTGGCTAGTTGTTCATTACTTATGAATAATAGTGCATAATTTATTAATTACCGCATGGGTTATACCTATTAATTCATAACTTTATGCTTTATTTTGCATGATTCATAGTTAAGATGCATAGATTTAATACAATCGCTGTAAGCGTTGAATTCACACTTGTTAAATAAAAATCTGTTTTCCATATTTCTCTAAATTTATTTACAAAAATATAGTTACATTTTACATTATTTACATATAATTATTTTTTATAAATTTCAAATGGTTTTTTATTTTTAGTTTACTTTAATTTTAATTTACTTGTAATTAATTTGATTTATTAATTTTTCAATTAAAAAAAACATAGTGTTAATTGCGTACTCTTGAAATACAAGATAGACCACATTTGTTTCTAATAAAATTTCAATAATTTTAAAAAGGTTTTGTCCATAGTTACAGGTTTATGACTTATTTGAAATGGTAAAGAAATATACGCAAAATAGTATCGGTCATTAAGATTAGTTTTTTTGCATTTTTTACAATAAAATCACTTCCTAAATCTCGTTGTTCTAAAATATTGTGAGCAAACTTCATGCATATTTCTTTGCAAGGGACAAAAATAATTCTACACAGGACCTAGATGCTTTGGAATAAGCTTTTCGTCAACGTCATGCAGCTTACCAGTTTTACAGGACCTGATTTTCTAATTATTTCAGGAAAATGATGTTTTGGTTTTAATTTGTCTTTTATACAGGTTATGAACAACAACAACAGTAATGTCAATCTAGAATTTTGAGTCATATTAATCAAATGTATGTTAATCTAAATTATTTCTATTTAACTTACAAGTCTATAACCTTTAGAAGATTTATTGAGCGGCCAATTTGTTATAAAATCAGCACAATTATTGTCGCATTTAGATAATTGTTCTTGTCTAGTTTTTAATGTGCTCTTCCATTTCGCTTCCACTGTTTCCCACGGCGAGTAGTGAATCTTTAGCCACTTTTGCTCCTGTTTATCAAATTCACCTGTTAAAACAACAACAACATTACATCAATTAAAATGTGAAACTAAGAATTTAAGAAAATAAAAAATTAAAGAACAAGAATTAAAGCTATTGAGCTAGAAAAAAATACTCCAATAGAAACTGTTCAATGCAAAGTATATACAAATTGAAAAGGCCGACTTCTAAAATATTCCAATTTTTTTCTTCTAAATCTTGCGAAGTTTTATTATTTTTTAAAGATCACATTTTATAAAATTAAACACATCCGACCTTTCGATAAATACACGTGCATTACATAATACGAAAAATGGCGCTTTTTAACTAATTTATTTTTCACTAATAGTACATGAATTATATCAGGTTAAATTTACACAAAACACTATAATACGTATAAAAACTAAATACACTAAATTTTCCCAGCACACGCTAGTTCTAAATTGAATATTAATTGTATACTTACGTGCTTTTTATTTAATAATTTAATTTTAACAATTTCACTTTACGATTAGCACAACCTAAATATTTTCACAATTTAAACTAAATTGATTGATTGAGCATGAACAACTGTACGACACGAAATGCCTAGAAAACCGAAACAGCATCAAATGCTCCACTTTTGTGATCCATAGTCATAAAATGTGCATAGTTTGCATAATATCTGCTAAAATCGGACAATTTTACCGAATGCTTCAAATAAAATGAACGAATATATAACTAAGCATGCGCACATTTAAAAACAAATGATCATCTTTAAATATGCGCATGCGTTAATTAAACGTGCATAATAAAGTATGTAATATGAGTTATATTCATGGTTGAAACCGTCAATATTTTTTAAATTTTATAATTGATTGGATTGAATTATGAATAGGCATGCACTGATATTTATTCATGATTCCTGATTATTATTCATAACTTCTGAATTACATCCATAAAAAGCGAAAAATATCCATTTCATTATTTATGAAATTGATATTCATGGTCCATGCAAAGTATTTTCTCTCTGTGGTGTTTTTTTTAAGGAAATCATATCACTCTTATTGGAAAACCCTTTATATGGCATCGGAAGTCAAATGGTTACAACTTTTAAGTTATGAATAACACATATTGCTCAAAGGGAAAACCCGGTTATGCACGTTAAATTTGAACACTGTCACGCAATACTCATCGGACGAGCTTAAAACTTTCAACCAGTAATGCTCTTTGACAAATTGTAATAGTTTTGGCTGTATATATTTATAAACCTCAGCCCTTCCTGCATATTTATTTCTCTGGGTTTTGGATTTTCCACAAAATTCCTCCAAATTTAACGAGTTCGGATCAAGCTTATCATTGCGAAATTTTCGTTTCGATATCGGCGTTTCCATCAACTGATTTTTGTTGATGTCTTTGGATCTAGACTGTCCAATTAAATGTGGCGGTTATTTAATTGAGTTATTAATCATTACAGTTTTTCTTTCAATTGATCAATAAATCGACCAAGTTTTGATTGCGCTCTTTTATCAAATTATTTTTAATAATATTAAACCCATTTTCACATATGTACAGCGTTAGATAATCGATCTTCTTGTGAGAAATATTGCAAAAATATGGTACTCCACAATGGTAGATAAGTAAAGTACTTTTTAGTACAAATGAAGACAAAGTCGTAGCAATATAAATGGTGTATTTCGTTAAGGTCGTTCGCTTCCTGGTTTTGGTGGCCATCGATGTCTGTAAGCGCTAGTTTCAAATTGTCCGAAGATAGTGTGAACAATGGTGAATCAATGTTTTCGACTAAATTTTCACAATCCGCATCATCTATTTGACCTTCTTCGAGGTTGGTGTTCTCCTTGCTTCCCAAATTATGTAATACATTTGCTTTAGATATTGATAAAAATTCCATACATGGTTTATCGTAAAAAGAATTTTTATATTTTGAACAGAAAATTATACAGAACACTCTAAATAGTTTGTCAATTTCGTTTATTGATTTACAATCCACAACTAAAAACATAAGGATTATAACAAAATTTCTTATTTCATTTTTATATTTCAAAATTTTCTTTTTAATTTGTCTGATCAAGATCCCGGCAAAATGCGAGCAGCAAACAAAGACGCCTATGACAATTTCTTTCATTTTTTGTTTAACAACTGTCTTATACACTATATTTAAATATTCTTTGATTGTGAATTCGCCGTTGAATTGTTTCATTATTGAATTAATAAACACCCAAGACCAATCACACACAAACAATTTAGGAACTGATGTCTTTGGTTTAGAATGCAATATTTGGTGGAAAAAATATTAAAGAAATGACCCAATAGCAGCCGAGTCATGTCTACATGAAATCAATTCAGCTATACAGTGGCCCTATTCTGGCTTTCACTGGAAATAGGAAATTGGGAAAAATATTTTCATAGCAATTTTGTCTAATTCTTGCACTGAGGACTCGCCGTGGTTTCCATTCGTACGATAGTTATTCACTTGCAGTCACAATCTCCACTTTTAAAACCACAAAAAACGATTTAAAACACAAATTTTGTACTTTAAATTATTTTATTTTTATTATTTTAACGTTTTCGGTCACTGAATGACCATCTTCAGAAAAAATGTTTGCAACTAAATCTAAATATACTAATTTGCCGCTTAAAAGTGCTTGCATATTATATACTAAATATGTATGTATAATACATAAGGTGTATAAATACTTGTGATTTAACACATAAAAAATGCAGGGACAAATAGAATTACATAAAATATTTTAAATAACAGATTTTGGGTGTTATCGTATGTGTGTAAAAATTAATTTTATTTCTTTCTTGGCTTTAGATTATCTTGTACAATGATCTTCTGAGTATGGAACCGAATTGCTGACTTTTCTTGCGTTCTTACTCTAGAAATTCCAGTCTCCAAGTGTGTTACAATTTCTTCTAAGGGAGCTCAAAATTAATTTTTACGTGAATCCCATTAGCATTTACAGTACATTTACAGTATGACCAAAGCTATTAGAAAAACAACCGAAACTATGGAGGAAGTTTTTGAGATATTGTCCAGATACTGAAAATAACTTATATGGCCACAGAAAATCAAAAAATTTTAGTGAAAACTCTAGTCAATGAATTTCCCCCTAATTTCCCATATTGTCTCAGTATGGCCTAAGCTATAGAAAAACAACCAAAAGTATTGGTTACTAGTAGAAGTTTTTGAGATATTGGCCAAAAACTGAAAATAACTTATTTGGCCGCAGAAAATCAAAATATTCTAGTGAAAATTCATGTACATGAATTTTCCCCAAGTTTTCCATATAGTCTCAGTATGACCTAAGCTATTAGAAAAACAACCGAAACAATTAATTACTAGTGAAAGTTTTTGAGATATTGCCCAGAAACTGAAAATAATTTATATGGCCGCAGAAAATCAAAAAATTTTAGTGAAAATTCTGGTCAATGAATTTTCCCCAAATTTGTCATATAGTCTCAGTATGAATTAAGCTATTAGAAAAATAACCGAAACTAGTGGTTACTAGTGGAAGTTTTAGAGATAATGGCCAAAACCTGAAAATAACTTATATGGCCGCAGAAAATCTAAAAATTTTAGTGAAAATTCTAGACAATGAATTTTCCTTAAAGTTCCCTTATTGGCTCAGTATGATCTAAGCTATTAGAAAACCAACCGAGACTATTGGTTACTAGTGAAAGTTTTTGAGATATTGTCCAGAAACTAAAAATAATTTATATGGCCGCAGAAAATCAAAAAATTTTAGTGAAAATACTAGACAATGAATTATCTATAAATTTTCCATATAATCTTAGTATGACCTATTAGAGAAACAACAACATTAGAAAAACAACCGCATGTATTGGTTACTAGTGGAAGTTTTCGAGATATTGTCCAAAAACTGAAAAGAACTTATATGGCCGCAGAAAATCAAAAAATTCTAGTCAAAATTTTGTACATGAATTTCCCCCAAATTTTCCATATAGTCTAAGCTATTAGAAAAAGAACCGAAAGTATTGATTACTAGTGGAAGAAATGCCGGAAGGACGGAATATTGTTAAATTTCAACATTTCATATACCGCGAGTTCCTTTACTTGAGATCAATCAATTTGTCATTTTAAGGATCAATTTTAATATTTTATTCCGCTGAGATGTTTTATTTAGTGAAAAAATATATACATAATGAATAAAAAAATTCGGCTATCTTATACAGCATGAGATGACCCCCTACCTTGGTATATGGAGTTAGGTGGGCAAATGTGCATAGAACTTATATTCAGGTGTCAGTTCGAAAATAACGAGGATTGATGCTGAGGCAGGGGGTCATCTCTGTGTACAGGGCAAATTGGTAATGAACATATTTTCAACTGAAGAATATATAGAAAGTGGTTTTCGGGATAATCAATATTCACCATCAATCCTCGTCATTTTCGAACGGACAGCGGAATCTAAGTTCTATACACATTGGCACACCTAACTTCATATGCCAAGGTAGGGGTCATCTCTGTGTTCGCTATAAGGAAATTTGGTAATGAACATATTTTCTTTCATTTAATATAGAAAGTGATGGATGGAAAGTGATTTGCTAAATGACCATTAAAATAGATTGTGTAGGTTTTTTCCTGCAAAGAGTAATATAATTTTATAATTTTCTCGGGCCGTTTATTTTTTTCTTTAATTTAACAATAAAATTTTCGGGATGGAATTATTTTTATGTGATTTAGCAAAGACACACACTTTATGAAAAAAAAACTTTTCGGAATGGAAATTTAGGGCCAACTTCTTATACATTGTAGTAACCAAGCGTTGAATCACTACATCACTGTGGTTGCTAGATCTCGATGACTGCGAGCCCGCTTGCTCACACCCGAGAGCCACTTGTACCGCACATCCGATTCCCTGCTCCGTATCGTTGTTTTCCATGGTTGACCCCATTTAGTATTTAGTTTATGGTTTCCTTCTCCTAGCATTTTATACCTACTGCCAGGTTTTTAACAGCCTCCCTAACATAGAGAACAGACGCTTCAGAATTTGCTATGGGTATTTCCCCCTCAAAGCAAGTAGCAAGGGTTTTGCCGCGGCCATACTCACAGGGTTATACTTTTAGCATTGTCCAGGGTACAGCGCGAGGAGCTAATATAACCAGCGCACCCTCAATAATGCTACATGTTAGCTTAATTGTATTGATCAATTTACCACTCCCAAATTCTTTCTATACAACATATTATTTTGCAGAACCTAAGTCGATATTCAATAAAACCATACCACTAAATAAATAATTTTACACTACAGGTGATGCTTGCGCAACATGAAACGATCCATCACGTTTCGCACGCAAAATCCATCTCCAATAAATCAATAAACAGCTCATCTTCCATTATTAATTCCGATAGGTACACAACTAACAAATCACACAGTGGTGTAATACACAAAATATACGTTACCAAATCCTTCACGATTCACCAGAGAGACGAAGACGAATTATTTTTTAATAAATTTTTGATTGACGTTTTCTTTAATTCAATATATCGAACAATTTCCAATAACTATTTGAATAGAAATTTCAATTAAAAACAACAAAAACTCTATGTAAGATCGTTTTCTTCTACTTTAGGGTTTAACTCGTGTACACACATATTCGTATGTACATATTTTTTATGTGTGATTAATGAATTCAATAAAAATCTGAACTTCTTCGTCTTTCGTACCGCCACCGACCGCCTCAACATCTCTTTGGATTTTAATTTATCAAAAACAATACTCACACATGAGCTATACGAAATCTTAAATGATTTATTTATTTCAGTTTCATTATCATTAGTTTGATAGGGTGTCATGCAACAGTAAAACCTATATTAAGTCTATATATGAAGTACAATATACATTAGAGACGTTATACATATAATACTATATGGTGTGTATACGATGAGTGAAGTTAATTTATGATTTGAGGATTTTTATATGAGATGATGATGAAATGTAAAAAATTTCATGAGAAATATCTTGATAAAGAGTTTTATGTCATTAAATTTGGATTCGAAAAATTGGATTGAACCATAATTGGAATGATTGATTTTTCGGTTACGTAACATCGTAACGTAATATCTCCCGACGATTGATTAGCTTGTAGTAAAATTTTGTCATTTTCTTAAAAAGAGAAAAAAAATCTTTAATGAAAACAAATTATCTTTCTATTCAAAATTTAAATCGAAATTATTATGATTGTTGAAAAGTCTCTTATCACATTTAACAGCGAACGCGCACATAAAAAAGACTCCAGTTGAAAAAAACTATTATAGAATAGTGAATGGATTTACTTAACTCTTAACTACTTTACAAAATGTGATTTTGTTCTATTATTCTACTTCGTTGATTTCATCCTATTGTACACAATGTAGTTAGAGCATACAGTATGTACGCCAACCAACTATGTATATACATTATTGAATGAAATATGCTAATCAAGTTTGATTTGCATAAGAATAGGTATTTACGTTTATATAGATTGAAAGTATATTGTCATTGCGCGCGGATTACAAAAACTAACAGATTATTATATTGGCCCATCGACCTCCCACAAAATTATATTTTCACATGCGAATGCATATCATGTATAATTCATGCAATTTTATTATTGCATATTGTAAAAGAACAGAAAAACCATAAATAATTTTAAATTACTATGTTAGATCTATATTTATGTACTCTTGTACAGCCATATGATGATACTCGTAACATACAAAAAACTAGATACCAATATTTTATTTGAACGAAGAAATGTCTTAAATGAAAACAAAAAATAAAACATAAAAAACAAAAATTGTTGCAATTTTCCAGTCGAGTGGATTTTATGAAATTATTCGGTCGTTTAATTATGTTACATTTTAAGTTAAACCCTTTCATTAATTTGTCCCTTGCCCTCAGATCGTAAATATGTTTTTAAACAAATGTGAGAAATTATTTATTAGAGTTTGACCATCTCAGTTTTTCACCTTGTAAAGGTCTATCTATTCTATAAAAGCACGGCGCTTAACTTTGGTACAATAATTGTTGGGTGGTGTACGTGACGCTTCACTCAAAACAGAATAATAATCTACATACCTTTTGTTTATTTAGTAAAACCCACATATTGTTGGACTGACTTTGCTGTTCTAAAACGAACTGGACATTTTTTATAATTATCTGGTTGAAGAATAAACAAAATGTCTCTAACTTATGGAGATTTCAATATTAATATGTTTCCATTACTGAGGAACAATATGGTAGGTATCGCTGTTCTAGAACCACGGTATTACTCTGGGCATTGTTCTGTAGAACGAACGGTTGTGGTACCCAATCCCTTCGTAGTAGTGAAGCAGAATAGCTAATTAGTCAATCAACATTGGTAAATCCACTCTCTGTGGAGACTGGTCCTATGGATTCTAGGGAGAGCCATATATTGCAATATCAGGGAACATCAAATCCGTTCCAGAGAAGATCAAATTTACAAAGATCACCGATAAAGAAAAATAGAAGCAACTTAGTAGCTGACCAAGCCGCTGGTTTTTCTAACGTCTATCGTTAGATATACTGGACAAACATTACACGAAATAAGTGATACCGCCGGAAATTTTACTCTCCAAGTATCCGACAGTAGTAAAACCACTATTGTCCTAGAAAAGGAGAATATAGATCCCTTGGCGTGACTGGAGCATGCAGCAATTATTTTCCAAGCTAACTGAAGAAATTGAAAAAAAAGCGAGAAAGGATCTAAAGCGATATATGACTGGATCCTAACGAAGAAAAAACAGTCCAGGAAGAGAAAGAAAAAACCGTCAACTGAGGCTGAGCAATTAAATAGTAGGAGACAATTTAGTCCAAAATCAAAAGTTGTTCTACCCAAAGCCAATAACCCAAAAGGTAGTAATAAATCTTCCAAGAACATTACACCAAATTTGGTGCAACCGGAAGAAAAACCAACGCCATCAATAATTTTTGTGGGTGTAACCATGCTACCCAGAAATTCAGTCACTGATAAAATTGGTTATTGACAAAGATTATAAGGTAACAGCGCTATAAACAATGACGTTTGGAAAATTAATACTCCAGACTCAGATACTTATAGAACCTTACCTTTGAAATTAAATACTAAAAAGTATCAGTAGTTTACCTATCAGAACAAATGGCCCGACCTATAAAAGTCATGGCAATTGGTTTGCATCACACTTGTTCAAGCAAAGAAATAATGGAAGAGTTACAAAATAAAGGTCTGATGATATGAATATTGATAAAAAAGAAACAACAGAAATCCAGGAATGGAATGAAACTATCAGTAAAAAGGACTCCCTCTCTTTATGCTGGTCTATATTGACAACAAAGAGAATGTTCACAACATTTATGGAATAAAATGAATCCTTCACATGAAGGTGAAAATCGAACCAATGAGTAGGACCACAACACGAATATCCGAATGGAATAAAAGACAGGCATTTAATTACACCCAAAGATATTGCGGCCGGGATCCAAGATGTGTAAAATGCTCAGGTAATCATATTACCCAGGCATGTACAATAGGGAGAAATGTATCAGCCAAGTGTAAAAATTGTAAGGGTCAATATCAAAAATTTAGAGATAACACCTGAAATCAACCGCAAAAGCACGAAAATCGAAGGGTTCTAATATCAAATCAGATGGATCAAAATCCACAATCAAGCAACACAGTGCATTCCAGGTAGTGAAAGGTTTGGGTTCAACCAGACATATAAGCTCCGAAAATAACCAAATTATGGAAAACATTATAAACAGCATTACAGCTATTACAAAGCGGCTAAATGACCAAAGTAATCTGAACAACATGTTACTTGATCAACTGAAGAAAATGCACCTCCCGCACAACGCAATCTGGAATGCGAATGGGATTATGCAATTACATATTCTAAAAATCGAAATATAAATCTTCCCTTGGTAAAATGCGTTTGATAAATCTTCCCTTGGTAAAATACGGGGTTATAACTTATATCACTCCATTCATCCAGCGGACAGAGCAAGAGGTGGTTCGGCATTGCTTATAAAAGAAAATATAAAACACCATTTAGAATCAAATATCGAAGAAGAAAATATGCAAGTCACTACTGTAAGGATCAACATTAATCACAGACAGCTTACCGTCTCCGCAATATATTGTCCACCCCGGCAGAACTTGAAAAGGGATGGTCTACCCAAAACTATTTAAATCGCTTTTACGTGATTTTATTATTGGACGTGAATTTAATACGAGAAACACCTATTGAGGATCTAGACTTACGACGTCAGAAGGTAAAGAATTGCTTGAAGCAGGGCAAACATCAAAATGTGAATTTTACTCTGGAGGTTCCCCATCATACTGGCTCAGTGGCGAGTTGAAAATACCTGACCTAGTAGACTTTTATGTAGCCAGAGGTAT